>OX421976.1:34927617-35563980 GCA_949128135.1 Parasteatoda lunata | reverse complement strand
TCCCATAACAAATTAATACCTATGAAGGTACTGGATTGGAGATCGATCGTTCTCTGATTCAGGTCAAAATTACGATTTGTGGATGAATGAATGGGTCCGCCCTATAAACGGGTGCTATGTATTTGTGCCTGAAGTCGGATTCTTGACCATAAGATGGCGCCACTGAAATAATAGGAAACGCTCTCTCTGCCTTAATCTGCTCGGTATACCCAAGCAGGCACGCCCGTGAGGCAAGTGGCATAAAGACACACACACACATGTTTATAACTAAAATAATGTTTCTAAATTAGATTGTTTTAGAAAGTAATCTAAAGATAGGCAAAGACCAACATTAGAGTCATGGATAGTTTGTAAGAAATTCATACATAAGAAATGACATATTATTTGCTCAAGGGTTAATTTCATGCGGTGATAGAGCTTTTGAAAAACAGTCTTAAATAAAACTCCATTTCAGTATACGTACATAGAATTTTAGCACACCAAACAACTTGTTTATCAGACATGTTACCCCTTTTATAAAGTGGCTTTATAATATCTACTACGGTCACACTGGCTATAGAATTCAGACAAGAAGATAAAGAGCTGAGAGCAGCACTAAAAACACCTGCAATGCACAGTCCTGTCATACCGGGGATCCAATTGAATGTATTTACAATATAAGCTGGGACAATCTGGAAAGAAGCAAAATAAAATGTAGTTTTAACTGCTGTTACACTATAGTACAGGGTGACACAATTCAGACTGAGAAATTACAAAATTTATCGCAGAAAAGTGGTAAAAGTAAGAAAAAAAATCTACCAATTCTCGTAAAAAGGCTTACATTTCTCAAGTTTCTGTTCTTAGTTCAAAAGTTTCCAAAGATATGGCTCTACCACACGTTTACTTTTCGATTACTACATGTGATTTCAGCTTAATGTCAGTACACATTAAAAAAATATAAGGATATTTTCGTTTGTTAAAAGATTTCGATAAATTTTATAGTGGCTTTCAAATAATTTGTTTTAATTTTTTCGTTCAATACCTGCAATGTGTCTTCTTCCGATGAAGCTTTGAACTAAATACAGAAGCTCTGGAGTGAAATATTTATGCTCTGTCACATGAATTTGCTTTAAAAGTTTGTTAATCTTAACTTTTTACCTGTTATAAAGTGCTATTGTTGCTTAGTTAAATTGTGTCCCCTTTTTACAATCTTGAAAGAATAAAAAAAGAATACTACTGCGGTAAACTCAGTCCTTAATTTTTTTTTTCTAAAAAAATCAATAAGAAAGTAAAATATCCGTATTAAAAGCACTTTTGTTTTTTCTTTTAGTTAATTAGTGCAACTTTTTTAACTTGAAATTTCTTTAAAGTGAATATTTTCAAAAATAAGTATTCAATTTTAAGAAAAAGACGCGGTCAAAAACTTTCTCAGACACACGCCATGTTTTATGTGAATACTTTGTGTAACCTTATAATAATATACAAAGATGATTGCCTTATGTCAATAATTAAATTAGAACGACGAAATAAGTTAATCTCGAGGGGGAAAATTGGACAATTGCTATTAAGTAAATTTTACATTAACATTGAGCTTATGGTTGGTGTAATAATTGGACAGGATTCGCAGACTTCCATCATCATAAGCGTCATAAGCAAAAAGTTAAAACAAATAATATTGATTTATCTCTTGAGTTTAAAAAGTGGTGCACTAGCTTTATTATGTATAGTATTTGATAGTATCTAATAAAGCTATTTAAAGGAAATGATGATAACAGGCTGGGATAGCCTGGTTTGTTGGGTGTTAGGCACATGTCAAAGAGGAAGTGATTTCGATTCCCGCCTGCGGAAGATGTAAATGGTGTAGTAAATGGTTAGTAGTTCTCCGTGTAGTAAATGGTGACTGATGCTCGTTGAATCTGTAGGGTCATAAAGACTTTCATGTTCTCATAATAAATCAATACTGAATAACAAATACATACATATCAATACTGGGTGACTGAATTGTACTTTGGTTCAGGTCATATTATGATCTGCGAATGGATGTATGAAAGGGTCCACTCTGTAAACTGGCTGTGACGTGTGTATGTGACTGAAGTCATATGCTTAGCCATAGATGGCGAAACTGAAAAATAAGACACGCACTATCTGCCTTTAAATTTGCTTGGTTTAACAAAGCAGGCTTGCTGATATTGGCAAGTGGCATTAAAAGCAACAACAACGATAACATACAGAAATTTTATTTTAGAATTTTTATTTTATTTTATCATTTTTTTAAAATTTATTTTATATTTACTGATGAAATAAGATTAGAGAATAATATTAATAATAAGCTGCTGATTCGCAATTAAGCTGGGACGCCATCTATGTTATTCAAGAATCACAATACTCCAGATTGATAGCCTTTTGGGCAAACATATGGAGTTGTGCTTTATTAGTGGTTATTAAAGGTAATAAATTTTTAGACAACAGATGCGAGCACTTACTTGATCATATCTTTCCATTCCTGTTTGATTCTTGTTTAAAATGGGATCACATTTGTAGTAAATGGAGTATAATACTATGCCATACATACTGGACATAAGATATACAAGAGTCATCGGTAAAATACTCATTTGTAGTGTACTGAAAGAAAATGATTTTAGTTTCTTCTGAAATGTAGTAATGATTACAGCCTCACTATGATTTGCAGTTATAAAAGATGGTAAAATAAGTGTAACCAAGTAAGTGTAAGTGTAATACAAGTAACTGAATTTTCATTTCACATGAAAGAATCATAAAAAATCCTAAACGACAAAAAAGTTTCTGGAATTATTTTTATTATTTGCACGACTCGAACTCGTATTTTTCCTTGGTGCAATAAAACTTGTTTTCTAATCAGTGATCTTTACTGTCCTCTATCTGAGCTTTAAGCTTGATGCGTTTATTTCTACTCGAGCCTGTTTGCTTTCATCAGATATTTTCCAACAGTAATTTCTTAATTAGGGCATTGTAATTTTTTCTCTTTAAACAAGGTATACCAGTTTTATTTTAATTATTTAAAAATATGGAAACTGCTGACAAGCTCAAAGCTAATGTAATTGCGAGAGCTAATTGATCGAAATTTATAAACGAAATTAATTCATATTTCGACTGATTCAATGAACGCTTGATTCTAAAAGTGAAATACACAAAGTAAAAAATATAGATTTCATAGAAACTTGGATAAAATCGAAAGTTATCTTTCAATTTTTAAACTCTAGAATCGAGGATCTATTTATGGATAGTATAGCTTTTTAAGTAGAGATGAAGAGTGTAAATGAGAACAATGAATCGATAGATAACTGTAAATATGAAATTAAATGCACATTACATTCGTTTAAATCTGATGAATCAGTTTCTAGTCGAAATTTGAATGTTTCTAATGATAATAGTAATGATCGATTATGTTCAACAATTTTACCAAAATTGAATACTACTAAATTTATTGGTGATTCTAGCTCATTTCTGGAATTCTTTAATAGTCTCACTTGCGCCATTGAAAGTGTTCTTTAATTAATCATTAATATTTTTATTTAAAATCTCTTCTAACTGGCGAAGAATAGAAAAAAGATACTGCATTTTCTCTAACAGAAGAAAATTATAAATCTTTATTAAATTTGTTTAAAAAAATATCTGGTAAACAATATTATTTAAGTGATTGTTTCATTAGCACAGCGTTTCCCAAACTTATGACTTTTGTGTAACCTTTCTAAATTTTTCGTAACGCTGTGTACCACTAATAAAAAAATGAATGTATTTTTTACTATAAAAAAATTGCACAAAAGCTAAACATCACAAGTGGCTGTTGACACCACTACTTATTAACTGTTAACTCTGCAAAAAATAGCCAATAGAAAATACGTTATTGTATATTTTCATGGCTAGCTTTGTTTCTAAATAAACTTTTTTGAAATTTTCATTTGTTGCAAGATATTTCGCATAAGAACGCGTACCCCCGCTAAACTGTTCCAGTACCCCTGGGGGTACGCGTACTACACTTTGGGAAACACTGCACTAGTAGATTGCATGAAATTAAATAAAGTTCAATTTTCCACAAATCTTAAAAGCCTAAGAAATATACCTGATGAAAGTGGAGCCAAATTTAGAAATGTAAATTCTGTGGGAGTGACGCAATATCTCATAGTAGAGAGAAGGCCTCCGCACCGATTTCCAAAAATGAGAAATCTGAATCTAGTCCGGACGTCGTGATATCTTTCATATGTATTACACTGTGCAGTTAAGTAGCATGAACGTAATGTCATATATCTTTGTGCAGTTGTTGTTCGTTTCGCCAAATTACTAAATTTAGCTGTACGGCGGCCTTTTTAGAGATGTTGAGTGAAGTCGGGAAATTCTGGTCAATTCATTGGTATTCATTTTATTGAAGAAACTGTCACGAGATTTTGAGGAGTTTAAAAGGGAAAAAAAAAAGATCCTTATAAACAGGGAACTTTAAATCATTCGAAGGTTTTCATTAAAATTGAATTCAAAGCATTGGAAGCCGCGAATGTAATCTGTGGAACTTCGTTTCAAGATTATATGTAATCGCTATTTAAGCATCAATCATATCGAGCATTAAACCATGTGATTAGTGTCTAAAATCTAAGCATAACGCATTATTTTGTTCTAAAGCAAGGAGAAATAACTTATCGCAAAATAAACTTTTTGAAAATAATGAAGTTTATCAAAGGAAATGAAATTAGTAATTTCAGCATTAAAATCTGAAAATCAAAATGGTCGGAAAATTATTCCAATTCACTTCAATCTACAAGTAATCAACTGGAAAGTAAAGATGAAAAAGTAATTGTTTCCTGATTATTTGATTCAGGGTCTCAAAAAACGTTTATCAGAAAAAACTAGAAATAAGAAAAGAGAAAATTCGGATCTATACAGATCGGATCCCTACTTCGAAAACATTTAAAACTGCTAACCTTACCATTAGTTCTAGACAACCTTCTCCCCTAGACATAAACATTGAGGGTTAAATTATGTGAAATATAACTTGATATAATTTAAGTTATATGACTTAATATAACCCCAAAATTTTCATCACTTTGCATCCTACGAAATACAGTTTTGCCCACGATTTGAAAAACCATGCTGTTTAAATCATACTACGCGCGGATTTCAGATATTTGGTTCTTTTCAGGTTTGTTAAATGATAAAGAAGAATATAGATAGCCAGAATCTTTAGCAGGTCATGCGTAGGGGAAGCTTTTACTTCGGGGAAAGTCCATGTTATATGGAGTGGGAAAGGTCTGAAAACAACCACTCGCCGCGTGGCGAATTAACAAAAAATTGTGGCAACCTTAATAAAATAAGCAACCTGACACTTATTCCCATCATTTTTTTCTTCTTTTTTTAATTTTTTTTATAATTTTTTTTTTATTTTTTTTTATTTATTTATTTTTTTTTTGAACTGCGCATTGATAGCACGGCGAAGTCTAGTCAGTATATTTAACTAAATTTTGCCGCACGTTTACATTATTAATATTATTTTTTATTGTTGGATTACTTTTTATAGTCTTATATATTTCTATCATTAATTTTTTTTGAAAATCTACAATTGAATCATCCAAGGAAAAAAAAAAGTGGAATATTAAATCGATAGGACAAATCGGTATTGCTCATTGATTCGTTATATTTAAGGAGAAAGTGACTACTACCCAAAAATTTAAATTTTGAGGTCTTAAGTGTGATACTTGTACTACTGTGCATGCCTCACAACGTGATCTCATATTGATTATAAAGGTGTAACAATAATTATTTTGGACACAAAGCTCATTTTTCAAAAAGCGCTGCTTTTTATTGCTGAAGTTTCCTGAGAGATTCACTGTATATCGAATTTTCCTAGACCATCCCAAACATGTTCAATTGGATTGGAAAATAGGGATTCCGAATGCTCATTCATATGAGGAATATTTACTTCTCCAAGAAACTCTCAACAAAGTGAGCTCGGTGTAGCTACGCATTACCATCCATAAAAATGTATCCTGAGCTAATAGTACCTCAGAACAACCTAATACGAACCTTTCGGTGCTCAGAAAGGATTTTTTACTCTAGGCTTCCCGTCGTGTGTTTCGCTCTTTGACTGCATTTAACAAGAAAGTCCGTTTGTATTAAGCCGGATCGCATCAATCTAGGACAAGATTAGGGACGTGTTCTTTTTAATGTTGAATTGAGATTTATCACATTCTCGTCGAATCTGCATCTGGTGATAACGAGGAGCTCACTTTCCTATGTAAAAAAAGAATTGACAGATTTGGTGGGAAAATTTTCTTTGTCTGGGGGGACACAACGTTGGACAGTTGTACACTACTGCACGTCTTTAATGCGGGTACTGTTACCACACATCCCTATAAAGGCAGTGTTTTCAAGACTCGAATGAGGTTGTTTCAGGGTGCTATTGGCTCGGGCTGCTTTTTTACGGATGAAAGTGTTTGGCAACACAAAGATCTCATTGTTAAGGATTTTATTGAAGAAATTATATTCACCGTATGAATTGTCCCTCGAGAACTTCTAATAATAATCCTTCTGAACATATTTGGTATGGTCCAGAAAAACCATCTAGGAAGATTTCTCCCATTCCCTCTAGGAGTTCAAAGCCACGCCTTTGCAAAAATTATCTGTGTTGCCAATTTTTTGACTTCTAAACAGTGTGAGAGCTCATTGCGTGGCTTGTAAAATAGTGCACGTTGGTCACACTCTCTATTAGACATACTTTTCCTAAGATAATGCTTTTCTGATTCATGATTAAACGTTTTTTCATACACCCTGTTTTTTTAATTCCTTATTTTTTTTTCTCTAATACAAATGTTTTTATATTCTTTCTCCCACTGTAATATATCCCTATACCAAATTTCGTTGTAACACAGTGACAGTCAGTTTTTACTGACTTTTTGTTTGCGATCTTAGTTCTGGTTACCATTGTATTGTGATGGAAATGAAAAACAAAATTATGCAAAATTTGCTCACAATTTCACGTGCTTTTTGACGAACACGAACTTTCAATAATTTTTAGGAAATTTCTTTCGTAATTGTAATCTTAGTACCCTCTGGATACAACTAGATTTTAACTAATTTTAAAACCATTTGCTCTAAAAACTACTGGATGGTACATGACTTGCTTGGCAAGTAAGTTCAGTTCTTGGTGAACTATTTTTTAACTTTGTATTTTCCAACAATACAGTAAAAATAGGAATTAATCCTTATCTCTGAAAAAATTTTCTACTCGGAGAAATATTTAATAGTCTCTTCTTAATATATAGTCAAAAACTGCACGACGACATTTTGGTTCCATCGATAACTGCATTGGAACTAAGCAAAAAGTTTCAGGTGCAATTTTGGCATTCTATCACGTATGAAAGGCGGTCGATTTTTCAAAAATAATAACTTATATTTAACTCTATAATAACAATAAATCTTAAGCTCTATTTGTTTTAGTTATTAAACGTGTTAAACTTTATTGCCAATGAATTATAATTATTGGCAATGAGCTCCAATAATTATTTTAGCAACCTTACTTATCGGAAACTGATTGGTATTTCAATAGCAATAAGTTTAGTAGTAATAAGTTTAAAACTTACGATTTGGCTCTTTGAGAAGTACTTAAACTGAGTACTCTTTGAACTTCTACTTGATTAGTTCCATAATATGAAATACCAAACATAATTCCTCGACAGACAGAACCCCAAAAACTTAAGCGTTTCGTAAAATTCAGCCGGAGACTAAAGATAAAGAATATGTATATACTTAGTTACTTCACAGCTTCAATGAGAAAATTGGTTTAAATTAAAAGTACTTTAAAAAGAGAGTTTAAAAAAAAAACACTAAATAATTAGTCTATTAAATTTCAAGAGAATTTTTTAAATTTAACAGATTTCGTAAATTTAACAAAGAATAAAATCAATCTCATCATTTAATTTCTATTTTTAATATCAAATTAATAGAATCAAAAACTACAAAAGTTATTTGAAATAAAAACTAAATAACAAAAGCTGTAAAAAATCATATGTGATATTAGTAATACTTATTTTATGAGGGGAGGGAAATTCTTATGAGCTCTAATGTCCAATTTTTTTTCACAAAAATTAAATAATACATAAATAAAGAGCAGAAAATTTAGTTTTTACCTCAAAATTGTAAAAATGTTTTTAGGTAAAATCAGTTAAAATTTTAAAGTATGAATATCTTTATAAAAATTGAATAAACATGTTACATTATTAAATCATTTGCATGAAAATTCAAGCTATTGTTAAATACATTAGTATTAAGTAATTAAATTTATAATTATTATAATAATTAAAGAAACTAAATTAATATAATAATTACTTAAAAATATCAATATAAATTATTTAAATAATGAAATAAAGCGAAATTATACATATATAAAGCGATTGTATTATAAACTATTTAAAAAAAATAATTAAGAAATCCATTTTTTTTTAAGAGGGCTAATGGGTTTGATATTAAAATTTTTCAGTAATGATAATGATAATGAACAAATAAGAGGCTATTGGTTATAGTTTCAATAGTAAATTTTATAAAAAAATGAAAGCAAAAATTTAACGCAATTCTTTCATTTGAAAAATAAAAAAAATTTTAGGATATAATACTTTTAAACTTTAAAATTTTTATGAAGTATTATTTAGTAAATGAAGAATTTTCAACAAATTTTTTTAACTAACTTACTTTTTCGTTTCGTTTTATAAAAGCATTTAAAATACATTGTAAATTAAGTAAACTAGCAATTGTATTAAAAATTATTAAAAAAAAGTTAAGAATTCCATGTTTTTTTCTTTGAAGACGAAAAAATATGTTTTGATATTAAATTTTTTCAATAGTAATAATGATCATAAACAAATAAGAGGCAAAAGGTTCTAGTATTATTGGTAGAATTTATAAAAAGTTTAAATCAAAAATTATAAAAATTAATATTCTTGTTTAGAATGAATACAATTCTTTTATTCCAAAAATAAAAAAATTTCTAGACTATAATATTTTTAAATTGAAGTATTATTTAATACTTAAAAAATTCGACAGATATTTTTTAATAACTTGCGTATTTTTGCTTCGAATTATAAAAGCATATAAAATACATTGTAAATTTAATACACTAATCCCAATGATTTTTTTTTAATTATCATTCCCATAATGACTTTTAGAATTTACTTCAAAGACTTTATTAAAACGGTGTTTTTTTAGTAATAAAATGTTTAAAATAATTTTAGGTGAAAATAACATTTTGCTTACCCTTAACAACAATAAAGCTTACTGCTAATTTTTAAAAACAATTTTTGTTAACCTAATACTGCAATCAGAATCGAGTTTCGATAGACTTTTGAAGCGTTTTTGTTGTTTTCCTTATATTCCCTTATGTTCGATTCCCGATCCCTCTCTCTTTCCCCCCTCTCTCCTAAAAAATTTTGACAAAAATTCTAAAGATACATTTCGTGTCCGTTATTTCATAATAACCAAAATTATAATAAAAAATGCTTACTCATACAGATCATTCAATCGTTCCCCATCTCTTGAGCGTATATATATGTTTGCTATGCCACCTGCGTCTTTAATACCAACTGCGTATAAAGCCACGAAGCATATTAATATGAGCGTTGCTTGGAATACATCTGTCCAAAGGACAGCTCTTAATCCTCCCTAAATATATTTAGGAATATTGAATAATCATATTAACAGCAGAAAATCATTTGAAAATTATTATTGTTAACCTAATAGGTGAAATAACACGTATGTAGAGGTAGTAAAAAGAATATCCTATTTTCAAGGAAAGGAAAAGAACACACTGCTCTGTAAAAAATTTCAGTTTCTCGCGAAACAAAAAACGCTGCCAACTACTTTAAACCAAAGTGGTGTAGTAAAACGCCATACATAACTCGTGGCTCTTAGGCGTTTCTTATAAAGAAACACTATAATTTATAATTACAGTAAGAGTCAATAAAGATTTTTTTACAATTCAACATAAAGCCAGAATAATTAATTTAGAATGCATCTATAAAGTGTTACCTAAAAGAAAAATAGTTTGTTAATCAAACAAATACAGCGCAGAGAAAAAATCATTACGAATTTCAATTAGGCTTAACAAAATCGAAGCAAATAGATAGTAAACAGTATAAAATTATTTAATAACAAATGATAACAAAAAATTATCGCAACTACTTTAAACCAAAGTGGTGACTAAGTTAATTAATATAGTGAATCATCAAATTTAATAAATTATTAAAAAAAAAACCTTTTATTTTTGAAAAGATATCCGAAATAAAAAAAAAAAACATTCTTCATTTTTTACATAATTAATAATTAATTTTGAATTTGGCCCAGAGGCTGTGACTGCAAGGAAAAGCCCAACAGGACTCCAGAAAGAAATAAAAAACACAAATGTTATATATACGTTAGAATAGTTTTCACTAAATATTGGCTATTAAACTGCTGGGCCTTGGAAAGACAGTGGTTTGGACGCGACGCGATCCTAGCCTTCACTAAGACCCATCGAGTACATTCCATTTACGTACTCAGTCAGTGGATACATGTGGTAGATCGTTGAGCAGTACCATGGGGTCAGGAAGCTTCAGAATATTTCCTTCCCTTTCAGATCCATATCTAAATTGAGGAAGTGGCCTTGCAAAAATTGTGATGGCTTGTCTTCAAATCTTCCTCAGGCGGGTTTCTCAGACCATCGCCAATAGTCCATGGTGCAGCTCTAGTGCAACGTCAATAAAGTAATTATCAATTGCTATAATTTATTGACAAGGCTCAGCCTTACACATTCAAATAAGTTTGTAGAAGAGAAATAATAAAGAATGTTAATAAAATTAAAACATTTAGCAACCGTTTAACGGTTTTCGAGTTCTATGCTAATTTGTAAGGCAGAGGTAAAGAGAATCTCAAAAAATAGACTCAATACTGCCCTCAATTCAGGGTTGAGGTATAAAAGGAGTAACGATAATACAACATTAATGATTTATATTAATTGAAAAAAGAATTAAATAGGATAATAATTTAGATTTTAACTATTAGAAAATATGTTATGCATATTTCTGCATAACGTTATGAACTCCAGTTTAAAACCGATTAAATCTTATAAACCTACGTCTATTCCACATCATTGAAAATCTTAGATTTTCTTAGATTAAAGAAATTCAAGGAATTAAAACAACCTGAACACTTATGTGAAATCAAACAAACTTACTATAGAACAATAAATTGTGCAAATGATCCCTAATGATATCATGGAAATTTCAAGAGATATATCAGTGACAGCGCTCAAGGCTAGTACGGATCCATACAGACAAATAACCATGTAAAACATCTAGAAACAAAATACAATTGATTTTATAAGTATTAAATAATGTTTTTAAATGGAGAAAAATTCGCAATGGTAGTTGGTAATTACCATTTGCACAAGAAACAGGGTTGATACAATGTACCTTGTCATCTTTCCAAAGCGTATCTCAAGAAACTAAAAATAGCAAAGTAATAGTCATAACGTTAGTATTTTTCAAAAAAATTATTTTATATGTTTATTTATTTATATATTTATTTTTTTATTTATTTATATTTTGTTTACTAATTTTCTTACTTGTTTTTTTTTGTTTTATCTATATATCCATAAATCTATTCAATCAATCATTTATTTATTCATTCATTAACTCACTCACTCACTCATTTGTAAAATTGACTAAATCCAACTTTTATACAAAAGTCCTTATAAAAGTCATTCAACAAATTTGTTAAGTATATGAACTATGCGCAAAAAATAAATTAATAATAAATAAATGAATAAATAATAATGTTAAACCATTTAGACTTTTTATGTAGTGATCGAGAGTTTCATATTTAAGATTCGATTTCTCAAGAACTCGTACAAGTTTTCTGATTTAAACTTTATATTTTGCCTTTTAAAATAACATTCTATAAAAGGACGTCAAAAATTAAATACCATACAAAAAAATTATTTCAACTGTTAATTAATGTGATGAAAAATAAAACAGCTATTGAAAATCATTTTTTGCATGGAAATAATTTTGGATAAACAAATTTATAATTGCGTGCAAAATCTTGTTGGATTTGTCTTAATGTCTTGAAGACATGATAAATATTCAAGAAGTAGAATTAACGTTACGATGACCAAACTTTTGATCAATATCCTGACCTAACTATTGGAACATATTTTCCAGATTGTGGCTAGCCCCTTTATTCTGCGGATCAGGAATCATATTCATTTTAAATCAGACATGTTTACGTCTTACGTCTTAGTGTCTAATTTTGCAAATATTGTCTGCATTAATTTGCATATTTGAGGTCACCCTTTAAACCATTCTTGTCCTAGTACGTTATCATCCGACAACAAGATTAAAAGTATATTTCGGATATTACGATTTTTTTTAATGCACGCTACGTTTTAAATGATTATGTTCGTTGAATTCACCATCGTTTGATGTGTATTGTTGTATGTGTTTATCGAAATTAGTAAACATATCAAATTCATCCTTTTGCAAGTTTTTTTTTATACTTTAAAATAGATAAGCATTTTTTTTTTAAATAAAAAACAGTTCTTTAAAAAGGATAAAACTTTTGGAAAGATCTATTTAAAAAAAAAAGCATACCAAGAAAAAAAAAATACAATAATTTTTTTATTTATTTAGGTCTAAATAGCTGAACACACATAAGCTACACATAAGCTGAAACAAATTATCAAACAGAAACGGAATAATGGTAGGAAAATTTAAATAAATATTTCCATTTTAGTTAGTAACACTTTTCCAGATTTTAATCGAAATTTATTTAAAATATCCTTTTATTTTAGTGAACTCGGTAACATCTTCCATTTGAACAATGTAGAACGTTGTCTAAAAAGAGTTCTGTTTATAGTTTTTAAAACCTTTATGAGACACGTTTCGTAGTACTACACATCTATTTCTACGTGCCTCAAAGTCTTACTTAAAAAAAGAGGAAAAAAAAGAAAAAGAACAAATTTGATAGAAATTTACAGTGCCATCTTCTGCATGACTAAAGACTCAGTGTTTCGATCTCGAATGCAATTCGATATGTTAGAAAATGTATGTTACAAATTTTTTACCATCTTGAAGTTAATGCTAATAAAAGAGCTCTTTAAATTCACATTTGATTGTTCATAATTTATTATACTTTGACTAACAAAATAATTTTAGTAAAGTAAAAAAGATCTAGTAGAACCAAATTAATTTTATTATTGATGTTCAAACTTCGCTAAACATATGGTCATCAAAAATTAAGGTATCTTTTTATAGCATTCACGTTACTGAATAGCAAAATCTTAAGCAAATAAATGCACATTTCAGGCATTTCACACTAAATGAAGTTCTAATGAAGTTAATTTTAGGTATTTTTTCTTACTAATCTAGACAATATTTTCTCGCATTAAAATAATGATGGATGCTTATCATTAGGTGGCTATGTAAACGGCCTTAGGTTGAAGCGCAATGCGTATCAATAGTTTACTATACTTACAATTATAACTAAAGCTACCGTCAGATCTTAGCGAGCATCTTGTATTGAATTGTGTGTTCTAATTTTTAGTATTTTTAACCTTCTTGTAAAGAAAACAAACATTTATTTAATTTTTTTTATGCGAAAGAAATCTAAGTCAGGAGAATATCCCTCTAATATTATACGTCGAAAAACTTCTAGTAAAATTACTATATTGCATGGTAAGGGATTTCTAGTTGAAAGAAAACCATATTTCTGGGTAATAAATCATCTTGAATCATAATCAAATGTATTTAAGCCATTCATATAGTAACTTTTTCCTTCATATGGTAACCACTTACCATATGAAGTTACCATATGGTGACCACTTACCATACGTTTTATAAAATTAAAAGGTTTATTTCCACATCTTTTGTAAAAAATTACAAAATTTTAAAAGTAGAATTAACAGAATAAGGGAGTTTTATTCAATGTCCTTTTCACAGTAAAATTACCAAATTTTACCTCATTCACAAACTTGATGACTGAGCCATATTTTATTGTTAATGTTACTAAAATTATTAAATTCGATAAAAAGAATTACATATTTTTTAGTGTTCCATAGAGCCAAAAACACGATAAGGTTTACCATATTATGATAGATTTCACCATACATATTTCTTAGTGTAATTAAGCGATTCATTGATTCTATATTCACCTCATAAATCGTTGAAACTTCACACTGAAAATACACTGGTATAAATATCCATGATGCTAGAAACACTCCAATTGGAAAAGCAAGAGGAACAATTACATAAGCTATACCGTACTTGTAAATCTCTGCTGGAACCGCCAGTATTGATCCAGGTGATACAAGAGTTACGATAATAGATAAAATCACAGGAAGCCTTTTCATATTCTTTCCAGCCAATATGTATTCATTTGCAGTTTTTTGGTCACCGGATAATAATCTTGATGCTATTCCAATACCTACCGATATCAATAGGGATGAACATATTACGATATAATCTGTTATTCCTAGATATTTTTTCTCAAACATTATTGTGAGAGTTTAGATAGTAAGTGCTTAAAACCAATTGATTTTTCTTAGACAAGGAAGCAAATTAAGACATAAATATTAATTATCAGATGAAACTTAGACAAAGGATTCAACTGAGAGAAAAGTAATAAATAAAATTGCCTTAAATCAAAAAAATAATTACTGTAATAATGATCGTCATGACAATTTATGGTATTCAACTTCAGATATTTCCAGAGACTTTCCTGATAATGTAAGTTAATTATGGGCTGATTTAAACATTACTTTATTTTAAATACTTATGTATATAAATTTGTAAGTAATGATTATTTCTTTCCTCGGTACTTTCAAGTTTACTTTTTAATGCCGTTAAACAATTCCTTTCATTTTTGCACGTTTCATTATTTGTTAATAAAATATGAGATTACAAGCGAAATTTATAAGCTAAATAGTCATAACAATAGAGAAAAGGAAGTGGTCATTTTGTACTTTAAGCTATTTTGATAGCCGGCTATTATGAATTGTTCGTGACCTCATAGAAAAATTAACTGCATCCCAAGTTTTAATACAAATAATGTAATTCTAGGTAGGTTGATCGCAGAGAAGAGATGTCAGTTTTTGTATCTCCGCTATTTGTTAATATATTGCAGCAAATGCAATTTTCCTGGAATCAATTTAACTTCTTTGTTATTTTGGTCATATTTTATTATATTTATTCGATCATTTTGTATATTTACCCCATATTAAAAACATTGATTGAATAATAAATTTGTTTTGAATTAAATTTAAAGAAAACTCACTTCAATTTTCTGATTTTTTATTAGCTTTAAAATTGGAAAAAAAATTAGAAATTTTGCATCTTTTTTCACGATAACATTGGGGTAAAAAATTTTCGGTTTGGATTATTTCCAAGAAATTTAACAACAGAAAACTTTCTGTGGGTTACTTTTTTATTTGTTGCGCAGTGTAATTGCGAAACAAAACGATATCGTACATTAAAACATTAGTATATTTTTCAATAAAGTGGTTTTTAATTTAGCTATTCAGACATGTCATTCAGCATGAGTTATAGCATCAAAAATTCGTGCCCCAAATAGAAAATTTTTGTTCTTTTTAAAGTTTTGACTTGAGAATTTTGACTTAAATCAATGCATATACTCAGTAAACATGCATATACCAAGTACTCAGTCAATTATAAAGACAAGTATTTATGTAAGAGATAAGACAAATATGTAACCGTGAATTCAAATTAGTTCAGAATTTTTTACATTAAGAAAAAAATTAGTGTTTTTAACGATTCATAAAAGAGCGAAAAACATAATTCAATTCTATACAGTGTCCCCCAAATTGTCTGATGATACCTCGATAAATATAATATACCCCAGATGTTTTATCAAATCAGGTGCAAACCATCATTTTATGGTTTCCAAATTTTTATACGGTATAGCTGATTTAGCACAAAAAAAGTTAGCTACAAGTAAACTCGTCAACGCAGCTTTTGAGGAGTAGCAAATTTTTCTTTGAATATCATGTTTAACCAGTTATCCAACTTTTTTTTAAAAAAAAAAATTCTTTAAACTATTAGAATTGTTAACCTTTAACCATTTGATTATGAGATTTTACTGAGTTTAGATGTCACAAGTTTCTTAAGTCATTAGTTTATGGAACACTCTAAACATTCATTTTTTGAATCGTAACAAATTTGAAGTTTTAGAATACACATAAAAAGTTAGAATTCAATAGTTATCTGAGGAATCACTAACCAGGTCGTCAATCAGTGAATTTACGGGATTTTAGCATAAATAGATCACTTACCGAATGAAACGGAAAATTCATGCTGTTCTTAAGAAACCACTTTTCAATTGAAGTTAAACCAATGAAAATGAATGGCAAGTTTTTTTTTTATTATTTAATTATTAAGTTGTTGTATCATTACTTCTAAAATCAGAAATATTTTTGACTTACAATTTCTCATCATATTATGCCTACTGTTATAATTCATATCAGAATAAAGTATTCTTCTGATTTATATGTGTTCTAATTTCTAAACGTATTTCTTTTATGTAGTTTCTGTTTTTTTTATGTACGTTATCTTTTTATGTAGATAAGGTAAAATTTAGGTGATATGGGTATTATAGAACTAGTATAAGTACAATTTTGTAACATTTAAATACTTCGTCCTATAAAACCTGTTTCTTTATTTAGTGTTTCCTAATAAGCTTAGAGATTTTTTCAGCCTTCACTCTCAGAAATAAAATTGTCACTTTTGATGATTCAACCATCTCTTAGCTATGTTTCGTTAATTTAATAATATTTCGTAGCGAAATTACGTGATAGTGGACGAAACGTGAACTTTCAAATAAATGACAAAATTTGCTTTAATTCGAAATTTCATGGTAGATTATTAACTAGAATGGCGAATCTAAAAAAGAGATTATAAGATCGAAAATAAAGTCATCAGCTCATTATGGGGGTCAAAGAGTTTGACTCAACCACGGAGATCGTTGGTTCAAATCCCGATTTGGGCATGGATCTAATTTATCAATCTTTCTTTCTCGTGTTGTTTAGGTGACATTGATCTACCTATTTGGTGCCCGCAATGAAGTGATTTTAAGGAAAATGAGAAGCATTTTTACTAGAAACGTCATTACAATGCAGTATGGTAATTTTATCAGAATTTTTTTCTCATTGTTAGTTTACTGTATTTATTCCAGAAATTAGTTATGTCAATAATAAAAGTGCATTAAATTTGATTTATTTTAGAAAAATAGTCCAATTTTGATTATTTTTAAATAAAAATGTTTTTTTTTAGAAAAATGTCAATTGTAGTACATATTTATGCCAAGACTAGTGCTTGTTGATAAAAAGATAATTATTTTTCTTTAATGTAGCAGAAGAAAAAAATATGTCCTATCACTAAGTCCCAATAATTAGCTTAAGAAAATAGGCATGCAATATTTCTCTGATTTTTGAAAGCCGACTAGATTTCCAAATTAAACTGATTAATTGAAGAGAATGTCATTATTTGACTTCGCATTTAATACTTCTTATTTTTTATCGTAAACTGCTTTGATTTCACTGAAAAGAAAATTACTAGTCGAAACAATAGAGGAAAAACTTTTTTTTTCACACGGTACGCTTTTCAGTCATCGATTATTTTTTGTTGTTATTTTTTGTATTATTTGTTAGAAACTTGTGATATGGGAAAATAAAAAGATTTCAAACTTTGATATCTGAAAAAATGCTGAAGTACTATTTTTTTTTGTACTTTAAGTAATATTGTTTTATTAATGCTAACACTTGTACTAAAACCGGTTCTTCATTATTTTCTAATCGAAAAAAGCAATAAATAAAAAAGAAAGTATTTTAAAGGAAGTATTAGTAAGTTATTATTATTTTTAATTCTCTATGTATTTTTGTGAGAATTCATTAGAGTCTCTTTCTGTGTTTTGTTCTGCTTAAGCTAGAAAATGAACAAAATAACATAAATTATTTTTCAATGTATTTATCCATATAAAACAGAGAATAAATAAAAAAACATGGGCAATGATGGTTTAATTGTTCACATCTGTGACGTTGATGTAATAATATCGTTAGTTTCATTTCCAGTGGTTTGTCCAAATTCGTTTGATTCATCCAAAATCGTGTAACTGGACTAAGACAAATAGAATCTTCCGAAATAACATTGTTTTTCCATCCTATTAAAAAAATTATTACAAATATCGTAATTATAATAAAACCAATATATTACAAAAGAGAGAGAGAGAACATCGTGGTCACATTGTGATAACTAGTTAATCAAGGTAAAATGTATATATTTTTTTTCCTGTATAGACTCTTATAAACACACAACATTTCAAGTCATGGGTTGAAAAAACTGTATCATTTGATAGTTGCCTTCTTGTCCTCCTATAGGTTGGATTGCTTTTTAATCGGGAAATTACACTTCAAGAAGAAGTCTAAAAAGATGAAGATGAACATGGATACCCACACATGTGACCCATGACGTCAGAAACAGCTAATCGTTAATAAGTAAAATGACGTAGTTGAAAAGTTTCAACACATAAGTTAAAATGTTCATTAACATGATTTTAATTAAATACAGTGCCGTGCCGCAATACGAATTTGTTGTAATTCTTTATCACCTATGTCTTTTACTTAACTTAGACTTATTGTGTATGTATTTTCTTGTAATCGTGTTGTAATCGTGTTTCTTGTAATCGTATATTTTTGTTTTTTTATACCTGGCAACTACAATGCATAAATAGTTTGTTTATGTTTTAAGTAGTTTCGTGCCCGTCATTGCGTTAAGTAAGAAATATATAGTAAAAGAATTGAAATCTTTGTAATATTGTAGAATCTTTGTGTAAGAATATAGAAGAATCAGAAAATTTTAACTTGACAAGCTTGGCTTACTCGAAATATAATGAAAATAATAGTTGCTTACGTAAACAAATGCAATCTTTCAACAACTAGTCACAATCGAGATACCCACACTACGCCACTTGCAGGTATCCCATTCTGGCCAATATACGTTTAAGCCGTCACAAAAATCTTTCCTTTCATCAGTACAGTAAAAACTGTTTTTGTGCGGTGGATAGGGACCTCATAAAAGAAATCGCACAAAAAAATATTCGAAAATTTTATCAATTTTTACATATAATAAACAACTTTGTACGATATACAACCGAAAAATTTTTTATGGGGTGGATAGGGACCGCATAAAAAAGGTCGGACTTCTAAAATACATCAATGATTTATAAAATGGATGAGAGAATGGATGAGAGACAATTAAATTAAATAATTAAATAAGACCTAAAGAAATTGTAAAAAGATTTAATTCTTCATTGTACATATACATGGAGAAGTTTTCAAGTTATACATTAAATAGTGAAATTGTCTGTCTTTTTACTTTCTTTTGGCTATAATTATTCATTTTAAGTGAGTACTTATGTCTAAAAATAAAATAAATCATAAAAACTACATTTAAATTGAAACAAAAGTAATTAATTTATTTACCCTCAATCTCACTATAAAATGAATCCTTAACCACGTGAATCGTGTATAAAACTCTGAACACGAAGCGTATACTGTTCGCGCGTCGAGCAACATTATGTACCTAACTGACTCTGCTTTGTCAGGAGATTGTTTAAAATAAATGAACAGAGCATCGCGAAGTCCAGATACATCGTTGTCAAGGAGGCCACAAAATCAGAGTTCGTCCACAACATGTATATGTACTACTTTGATAGGAAACATTAAACTGGTGTTAACGCCACTAAAATTCATATACCGCATAAAAATAAATCGCACAAAAAAAATTGCACAAAACTAAAATCGCACAAAAACAAAATCGCATAAAAAAGGACCGCACAGAAACAGGTTTTACTGTATTCATATTTATAATAAAATCGCAGTTAAGACAGTGAATGTGTATGAATGTAGTGTATATGAATAAGTTAATAATTAAAAAAAATATTTTAATTAATTATTGAGTATAAACATTAAAAATTTACGCTAGTTAAAAAAATAGCCTGGAAAACAATCAACTCCAAGAAGTTCGAAATTTATCGCGTTCTTTTTTATTTGATCTTGTTTATCAATACATTTACTTGATTTCTTACATTTGCTTGATTTCTTATGTCTTCGACATTTTTTTTTTTTTTTAATTTTCGGTTCTGGTGTTTAAATTAATTCATTCGAAAAGTGTACGGCGTGAGAAACATAGAACAACGCCAATTTCCCCAATGAGTGTAAATATCTTTATAGAAAGGTGACTTATATTTTGAATTTTTGTTCCTTGTATCTCACATTCAAAAGAATAATAAGACAAATTTTTAAATAGAAAAAGTTATTGTCTTTAAATTAAGCAACTTACTATTACGGTTTTTTTTATCCAAACTGCTGATTTTATTTTTATTTGCACAATGCATCAAAGTAATAACTAATTCAATTGTAGAACGTAAAGAATACATTTTTAAAAATGATAAACCTTAGACATTTCATTCAGAAAAAATTTTAATTATTAAGTGAATGTTGGAAAATGTTTTTAAAACAAGAAATTTAAGAAAAATGTTAATGGTTAGGAAAAACTATTGAAAACGAATAGAAAAATAACTTAAACTATTAAAAACCAATAGGAAGACCTTTAGAAATGTAATTTACTTTAGTTTAAGAAGCTGTTAATTGAGATGAAAATTTTTATTATATAATTAAGAAAAATATCTGTTATTTTTGTGATGTCAATTAATACGATGACACCATATGCCAAAAGGAAATATTAGCATTTCTTGTAGCCCAATATGTTGTTCAATTTGAAAAGGATTGTTAATTTAAAATGAGAGAGAAATTGACTTACCTGTTACTAGAACACTGAGAATGATCAAGAATTGAGTTAAAAGAAAACCTGTAAAAGCATTCCACATAATGGATATTCTGTACAAAACAAAGGTGCTTCTGAAAATAAAAATAAAAGATGACATATATAGAAAATTCTAATGGGATTATTCAGCCAAATATATATTAATATATTCGATGCTACAATAATCTTATATAACAATAATAATATATTCTATAATAATATATTCTATAATAATATGTTCTATAATAATATATTCTATAATAATATATTCTATAATAATATGTTCTATAATAATATAATCTACAATAAAATATTCTATAATAATATATTTTATAATAATATATTCCATAAATATACATTCGATCCGTGATGGCTTAGTGTTTAAGGCACTGAACTGTCATTGTGAAAAACTGAGGTTTGATCTCCAGGAAAAGACGGTGGGAAAGCCTAAATTTATATTTAAATTGAGGCAAGTTATCATCTTGCTAAGTTTTGTTGCACTTTCTATCAAACTAATTAAAATTTCTATTGAAATGATACGTATAATGTAAAATTTATTTTGGAATGAATAATTATGGAGCTTTAAATCTTGAATTAATCACCAATGAAAATTCATGGATGTAACGCAAAAGAAAACGCTTATTGATTTGAAAATCAAAAAAGGAAATTACATATAACATAACAGTTTTCTCCAACGTCGGGAAAAATCAGGATATTTTTCACAGATTTTAAATATTTGTTACCAAAATTGACATCAGATGACGTAGCTAACTGAGAAAAACTATAAGCAGTTTTATTTTAACAAGCACCATTTGCAGTAACAACGTGGCTTAATCAGAAACATAAAACTAAACAGACACTCTCGATTGGTAATTTCAGTTGGAGCAATATCGCAAGCAACAGGAAAAAAAGCAGCAGCTTTGATGTCACAAAAAGCAGAACCGAGCCATATGTTGATGGATCTTGAAACCGATGCTGAAGATCAGTGACAATAAACAATCTTATTTTTTTTTTGCAATAGGTAATAAACCACACATTTTCTCCATTATCCGTTTTCTTTTTAGGTGATTTAAAAAACCGTTGGTTATTTAAAGACCCTATAATTTGACCCCATAAAAGACCCTATAATTTGACTTACTCCCATTAAATAATAGAATTAAATTTTTCCATCGAATCTTACTCTTAAGAAGAAGCTGAGGCCAATACATGCACCACCATATACCACAGCTTTTGAAAATAAAAATGAATTATCATATTAAAAAAGAATTTTACATAAAAGAGAATAGACAAATGTCGTATTGATAGCTGAATTTTGAACAAATTTTCCACTATGGTAATTTTTGAATGAAAGTAGCCTACATTTGTGTTACGAGGAGAGTAAACCACGAATCCATTGAATAAGCCGACAAAATATAAATCTAATCCATGATCTGTTTTTCTCCCAATATAGACATTAGAAATATTTCTAAGATGACGGTAAAATTGAGTTGACGGAAAAACACAGTTATACTGCAATAATTGTGTTTTTCGTCATAACTCATGAACATTTTCATAAATACGAAACAAAACAATAAATTTATTTAAACATTTAGGTATAATTGAATTAATTATTATTAATTATGGTGGAATGTACGGGCACTCAGAGTACAGGTACTTTATACGTAAATGCCTTTTTATCCAGAAATATTACGGAACAAAAATCTGATATACCATAATATTTACAGTAATAATTACAGTAAAATCACTGAATCACTCCAATTAAAAAAATATTACTGAAAAAGTTATAGTCTGATATTTACGGTAAAAATGAATTTCACGGATGGTAGAACCAAAGTGCTGATACCTTTTACCGTAATTTGATCCGAAATCTTTTGTAGCGTAGGTGAAAACTATCAAGAGATATTAAGCATATTTTTTCAATACAATTGTTATTTTTGGAGGAAAATATGTTTAGACACGCATTAAATAAATAAGAAGTTTCATATTTAACAGCTTTTTCTATCTGATTTCATCTTACTTTCTTTTCAAAATCAAAATTTTTTGTTTCAACATAATTACAAAAAGTTTTTTAGAGAGTTAAAAATGCTTGATAAAAACAAAGAAGTAATAAAATTACAGAATAGCTTTACTAGGAAGACTGAAAGTGTCCCTTTCTTGTAGAATGGTTTAATGAAAGCGATTACGGTCACAGTTGAGGCAGGATGACATCCTACTTAAGGATGCACTGAAGATACCAGCAATACAAACCCCTGTCAATCCAGGAATGGAGTTAAATCTATTGACAATGTATGCAGGAACAATCTAAAATGAGAATAAAATTTTTTTGAAGTATTAGACATTAAGCAACTTGTATTCTGCATGTTTGATACTTATTTCTAAAATCTTTGAAGAAACTAAAGTATAAAACAGACAGTCATAAATTGGGCTCAAATCTTTACTAAACGTAATAAATAATAAAATTATATATTGAAATCTGACGAACTATTATTGAAGTCACTTATAGTAAAGGCTAGACTTAATGTTTGAATGCCAGTTTATACAAATTTAAAAGCATTAATATGATCATGAGTGACATCCTGAAGTTTTATTTGGAAACCGCACTTGTTTTCACTCTTACAAACACTTGATATTTATCTGAAAATCTTTAAAACAGAGTTTAATTTTTTACTTATTATTACAACGATTCTATTCTTGTATTTCTTGAAGGTAATCAGTAAGGACAAACCAGCATATGAGTGTAACTGAATCAATTATTATAACTATTTATAACAACTAGCTTGTCTCAAATTTAACAAATAATGTAAAAGGCAACTATGTTTCAGATATTTCAATTTGATTAAATTTCCTCGGTGTTTCCTCGCTTTCAAATTAAAATATCATTTTTGACTAAACTGGTTTTCGTACAAACATGACATTTTAGAATTTTTCTTTAATTTTTTTTCAAAAAAATATTGAAAGAATACTAAAGATCAATATAATACGCCAGATTACAAAAATGTACAATGCAAGTTATTCGTTAAAGACACAGCTTGTTTAATCGAGGCAATCATTTTAATCTGAGCAAGTCAAATATTTTAACGCAAAATTTATAAAAGAACAATCAAGCAAATGAATTTTAAAATATTTTATTAATATTTATTACAAACATTTAAATCAAAATAGATCTGAAAGAAAACTTTTATTATCGAACATACAAAATCAGTTAAAAACTGGTTTTCAAATTTTAAGCTACTATGATATCTATTTGCAAACCTGTATTACTTTAAATAAATTTTTTCTTTATAAAATGTTCATAATTGCTTTAATATTTTTTTTCTAGGATATTGAAACTATATAAAAATTAACATTTAAACAAAACTTTTAAATACGATTTACATTGTAAATCAATACCTGATCTTACCTGATCATACCTACTTAATCCTGTTTGATTAGCATTTAGAATTGGATCACAGTGATAGTATACGGAATAAAGTACAATACCATAAATATGGGTAAGGAAAAATATTGCCGATGCCTGTAAAATAGTCAAATGCAAAGTTCTGTAAGTATAAAATCATTTTACTCATTTAATAAATTATATTTATAGTGTATTTAAATTTAAAAACTACTATTATAAATATCAGTTAAATAAAGAACTTGTATGAAGACAGTTTAGTACATATTGTTCTAATTATTCAATTTGTTATTCCTAGTTTTTAAGATATTTAATGAAAATACACGTTTTACGTATATTAGAAATATGTATACAAATAAAATTGAGAAGGAAATTAATGATTGCTTAGTAAGGACTTTATTATTAAATATGTGGGGAAAATCCCTCATGAGTTCATAAAAAATTAGGAAATTTATTAAGTTTATTTAAAAATTTATTAAAAATATTCTCTTGATTTTTTATAATTATGAAATATTTTAAAAAAATTCCCAAACCTAAGACTTTGTTTATTATCTAAAACTAATTCCATAAATATGTTTAAATATTTTTTATTTAACAAAGTCTACTCAATATGTATTGAAATGTTTGAAAAATTTAAATTTTTATTTTTTTATTTTTTAAAAAAAGTCGTAAAACAAAATTGAGTAAAGAAATTAAACCTAAAAATTAAAATCTTTAAACAAAGTTGAGTTACAATTCTACGTACATATTTTAACTATACCCATCCAATAAATCAATAAGTTGCAAAAAACCATTATTCACGTTATAGCAATTCAGTATTTAATTACCAACTCATTTACTTTCAATTATTTATTATACAATTACTTAATGATTTTTAACTTTCATTTTTAAAATGCAACTAAACACTCAAAACCATGCATATTTACCAAAATAGAAGTTGATAAAAACTTCAACTTCATTAGTAAATGGTTATTAATTAAGAGTTATTGTCAATAAACAACAAGTTAAATGATTGAATTATACTCATTTTCACTTTGTACACTGCAAAAAATTCCAAATCGAATTTCTGTAGGGAAACGCCGACACTCAGGTTGCTGGTACATTTTACTAGAAAATCCATTTTTACCGGAAAATGTTAGGTAATAAAAAAACATATTTACCGTAATTTTTTATACAGAAATGTTTACTATAAAATCATTGGAATTAAGTTTAATATTTATGACTAGTTTAATGTGTTAAATACTCATTTTCATTTTTATGTACACTGTAAAAATATCCAGATAAAATTGCCGTAAAAAAATATCGACACTCAGAGTGCCAGATCATTTTACCATAAAATTAATTCTTACTGGAAAATGCTAAGAAACAAAAAATCTTGTATACAGTAATTTTTTATGCAGACAAATTTAGTATAAAATCACTGAAATTAAATAAATATTACTCTAAACATTACAGCATTAAGTTTTAGGGTAAAAAATGAATTTTATGGTGGAATGGATTTTACAGATTTTGCACTCAGAGAGCAAAAGCTTTTTACCGTTATTTGATATGAAATATTTTACAGTGAAGAAGATTTAGATTAGTCCATCATTTATGATTATGTTTCAACGAAATAAGCCATAAGTAATATTCTTTTTAAAACAGATAAATTTTTTAGTGCAGATGAGAAATCAAAAAAACTATTCTTTATGAATCTATTTGACTTTTAGTTTTGAGCTGTGTGATTTAATACCTAAGGCAAAAAGAAGTTTGCTTTGATAAAATTTTTGCGCCATATAAAATTTAATAAATTATCTTAATATTTATGAAAATTTTGGAAGTAAAACCTACAATATTGCTACAGATTTATATTTAGTTCAATTTCTTCATTAAACAGTTTAGAAAATGCACAGTGTATGTTCGTGGCTTTTATAACTTCATAAATCAGCAACATATTAATAAAAAAAGGGAATCTTATATAAAGATTCTGGAAAAATTAACATCGAATGATTCATTTACTTTCAAATTTTTTTTTAAATGCAAACGCCTTAAGTACGGACTAAGAGCTGTTTAATAAGTAATTAACTAAATTTTAAAACAACTAAATTAAATATTTTTTGATTAAAATTCAAAAAGGATGGGATATATTTTGAGCAAGTTGGACTAAAGTAAATTGCTAAATTGATCCAGAATCTTGATACTGTGATTCGTATTTTTACTTGAGAACTTCTGCTTACAGCATAATTACTTATGATAATTTCTTTTATTTTGAAATAAAAAAAGTTAAAATTCAAATTTTTTTCAAAGTGTCTGAGTTAGCAATAAGAGCGAAACATTTTTATGATTCCAAATTTTAGTTTTGACTTACGATCTTGCTCTTTTAACAGTACTTAAACTTAAAACTCGTTGAACTTCAACTTGATTAGTTCCATAAAATGCAAATGCATAATGTATTCCACGAATCATACAAGCCCAGATATCGTGCCGCTTTGTGAAATTTAATCTGAAACTAATAAAGGTTTATAAGCATATTTATAAGTTTTAAATTTTATATTGGAACAAAGCAGAAAATAGTGCTAAAGACGAATTTTCTTTCAAGTTAGAAGATAGAGAAACTGAATATAAAATTTTTTAGTCAAAAAAGGAAACTCACTTCCAAACTCTAATTCAGGTCGTTTATGGAGACAATTAATTGCTGAAAAATTATAATATTTTATTCATGAAAAAGATTAAAACAAAAAATTAGAAAATTAATTTAAAAATAGTAATTAGATTTTACACTGAGAAAAAAATGGTCAAAATTAGAAGAAAAATGATAAAATTTATCGTGTTTCTGGCTCTATGGAAGCACTAAAAAGCTCGGTAAATTTTGTCGCAGCGCTTTGGTAATGATTTTGGTAAAATTAACAATAAAATATGGCTTTTTAATTTATAATATTTTTGGTTAATTTTGGTAATTTTATGATAATACTTTTGAACATGGCTCAAAAAATACAATCCCTGGCTAAATTATTAGACGCACTTTAAGATTCTGCCGCATCTTTTCTTTCGTTTCGGGCTCAATTCATCCCCTGACTGAATTTTTTTCTTTATGCGTCGTATGCTAGCTTCAGAAACTTTCCAATTTCGTGATATTTTGCGGTTTGAAAATATTTTAGCATTCACGTCGTACGCTAACTTCAGAAAATTTCCATTTTCGTGATATTTTGTGGTTTGAAAATATTTTAGCATTTGCGAGGATCTTTACTTCAGCTTTCTTTACATGGTGAAAATCGCCATTTTTACCCATGATCAATATATTCCAATTGATTATGTATACACTGCACACAAAATATACAAATAACTGCGTAGTATAAGACTGCGAAACATATAAACACAGCTAATAAAATCACTGAAACACGTCCGTAACTGACACACGTGACAACTGACTGAACAGGTTTACACTTGTTTACGTTCGTGTATCAATTGGTTAACATTGTAATGTAATACATTAAAAATAAATACAAATAGGAAATATATAAAAAAATCTCCTGAATTTACCCATCACATTTAATTTACCATATGTTTAAATATAAAAGTATTGTAAGCGAACTTGTGCAAAACATGTAATTATTAAAAAACTACAGTACGTCTAATAATTTGACCAGGGACTGTAGTTATTTAATTAAATTTACCTTTCAGTTTTGTATTTTTTACTAAATGTGTGATAACATGAACTTTAACTTCAAAAGCCGGTATTTCCGCCAAACGCTTACTATATGAACAGAAAAATCACCAAATGAATGGTTTAAGTACCGTATATTTTGGCTTGATTAACCAAAATTATGTTGTTTTATTTGCCAGAAATGTCATTATTTTACAGAACGGTAATTTTACCAGAATTTTTTTCTCCTCGTACAGTTCGAATATAAAGTGTATGATGCCATTTTAAAGATTAACACTCTAAAATATTTATGACATAAAAAGCATAACACATATTTTTGATGCAGATTTATGAATTTACTTTTTTCAGGGAAATATTAAAATTTAAAATTTTTCTTCATGAAAACCAAATCTCTCTACCAATTTTGAAAATTACCCTTTGGATGCAAAAAAAATAAAGCGCCTTTTTAAAAATGGATATTTTTAATAAATATCTGTATCAAAAAATAATAATTTTCTGGACAAAATTTATAAAATTAATTTTCAAGTAATCGTTTGTAACCTTGAAAGTTGAGAGACCTGCACACTTTTTAAAGTAATTGCTACTCGAAGGCATCGAACATCTATGGCACCATTTGAAATATTGGCATTAGGTATATTTATGCCATATTTATGCAATATATGTTGTATATTTATGCATAAAAATATAAGTAAAGGTTGCAGTAAAGATTCCTGAAATTAATTTCTAAAACATCTCTTATAATATTAAAAGTTTAGAAAAGTTTTGCAAACCCAACGTTTGAGTAACATTGTTGAAAACATTAACGACTCGAAGCCAAAGCGTATGGAACCGTTTAAAAAATTAACAATTATAAGATATATCATATAATTGTGACGAAGATTTGTGAAATTTATTTCGAACGAGTCCAATGTAACGTTTTTTCACAACTCTTTTACTTTTGCTACCACTATTGAAGCTTTATTCAAGTGTGATATTTATGAAAATAATTTATATCTTAATATACTTTTGCAATAATGTTCTCCAAAGTGGCCTTTTCCAATATTAAAAGCTTAGCTAAGTTTGAAGTTTCAACCATAACAGATTTTTAAAATAATGTGTGTTTTTAAAGTTTTAAAATTCAGTATTTATAAGTTTAACAAATGTTTGTACAAATTATTGCTTGGTCACAATAAAAATTTATATATAAAAGGCAGTCTTTTCCGAATTATCAGAATCTTTATCCGTTGAGAGCAAAAACTTAATTGTTACTATTTACTACTATACCACAAATTAATTTGATGAATTATAGGATGAGTTAGGGTGATATAAACTTATTAAGAAAATGTGAAAACTCCATAAAAATTTAATTCTTTTATTCAGATAAGAAATCTAGTATGTAATTATTTTCAATGCTGCAAATTGGTTTCATTATCTGTAAGAGTTTCTGAATCAAATTACAGTATTAAGTACCGGAACTTAGAGTGCATCATCCATAAAATCCACTTTACTATCAAATTCATTTTTACCATGAAGATTATACCATAGTTTTTACAGTGATATTTATTTTATCAGAGTGAGTCAGTGCTTCTATGGTAATTATTACTGTAAAAATTACGGTATATCAGATTTTTTTTTTTTTTATCCGTAGCATGCTCCAGTAAATGAATTTTAAGGTAAAAAATTCCGGCACCTTGAGTGTTGGTACTTTTTACCGCAATATGATTCGTAATTTTTTACAGTGTAACAATTTTCAAATTTTGATTTCATGTAATTTAATATAACTACCTCGAAATTCGAAATTTTGGAAAAAATAATCAAGCTGCAAAAGTAAATGACAAAAAAAAAAATGAACAAAATTTTAAGACTTTAATTTTGTTTCTATTTAAGGGAAATAGAAAGGTTTTTATTTTTAATATGCTTACTCAAAAAATTCATGTCTTCCACCCTCTTTTGCGTTGTTGTACACATTTACAAAACCACCTCCATCTTTAAAACCTACGACATACAAAGAAATTACACATATGGTTATAAGAGCAGCTTGAAATACATCTGTCCATAAAACAGCTCTTAAGCCACCCTAAAATATAATAATATTTTTATTTAATCCTGAAACATAAAAATATAATAAAAAAGTATCAATCTGAAGTTAGAAAATTTAAGTATTTACGTGCAATGCCCCAAAAAAACTGACCAGTCTGAATGACTTTTGATCTAATGATCAGAGTTTCACGTTTGAGGACTCAAACTTAATGGTTCAGTCTAATGCACTTAACCTAAGAGTCGAATTTTTAAAATTCGATTTCTCAGAAACTATTCGACCAATTTCACTCAGATTTGGTATTTCGTTATGTGAAATTACATACTTTAGAATAATGTAAAAGTTTTTATACCTCACAATTAAAAAATCTTTCGACTATTATTAATTAAAGTTATAAAAATAATAAATATTTACTCAAAGTCAATAAGTCATTCTTTACATAGAAATATATTTGGATAAACAAATTTTATAATTGAAGAGCTTAGTGGAAGATCCGGCTAAGGGACATTTGTAGAAAAGCTTAATTTAAATATATAACATTCATTTTTATTGCTAAATTAATTCATTCTGAAGATACTCAATGGAAGAACCGGATAAGTGACTTGGCAACAAATAGTCAATAAAGAACACTAGAAAATATCTTGCTTGGCATCGAACGCTAAGGCGCGGGGATATAAAATTGGCGAAAATGAAAAACTTGAAACTTTAGCTTCCATTCATTAAAAAGAAATTTATGTTTTTTTTTTTTTTTTGAATCAATAATTAAAGGAGACAAGAATATATAACCCTTAAATAGTTTCTACATACTCCTTTTTTATTTCTGGTTCGCATTAGTTTGTGTTTCAGACACATTGTGGTATTAACTTGTTAGGATATTGATGTCATCCCCTCCAACCATTAAGATTGAGTCCTAGAACTTGAAGATACGATCATTATATCAAAAATTATTCTGGGTAATACGTTTTTCTTTTTTCTTTTTTACACACTATGTATATATTTAAATTGTTAACATTTTTTTGCTATAAGAAAATAGTAATGATATGAACTTTTAATAATTTATGTCAAATAATACAACTTTCAATTCTAAAATATAGAACTAAGAACATATTCTTGTATTTTTTATAACGTGCTATTTTTAAAATAAGTAGATACACACAATTTAATTGTGAAAAAAAATCACAATCAAAATTTTATGAGTTAACCACTATTGTTAGAATCTAACAGTTTTATTTTTATCTTTTTAATTTAGGTGTAATTTTTAGTTATCTGGTCCTATTTGATCATGACAAAACCTTTCCGATAAAAAGTAATCGTTAGAGATTTACATATATTTATAACAATAAAATACTAATCTTAAGTTAGATTTAAAATGAACGAGAAAAAATATTTAGTTGTTAAATTTTTATTTCATGTCATGCTTGTCGTTAAAATTTTACTTATAAAACTGTTTTCTAACAGATAAACTTAATGTTTAAACTTTAGAAAGATACAATCTGTAAATTTCTTTGTTTAAAAAGTTATTGATACACAATTGAGTATTTCAAAATAAATTACTGAAATTCTGAGGAGAAAGGGGAAGCATACAGGTTGCTTTGAAGAAATAACTATCAATTCTGCTACAAAAGTATCTGTTGTATCAATTCTTAGCATATTCAAAAACATAAGCATTCAATATCTAATTAGATAAAATTATATTTTATATTGCGAATTTTTAATTTATTATTTATTTTTTCAAAACTAATATTTATAGAATTTTATATAAGTTTTTCAAAATGTTAGATTGATTATCTTTACATCAGAATGAGTTGAAAAGTCATTTAAATTCTACTTTAAAAATGAATTTTATTTTATTTTAAATATTTTATGCGAACATATTATTCAATCGTTTCCATTTTTTATATATTATCTTTTAATATGATGTAATTAGTTTACTAAAGTTAGTGGCAGAGAGAAATGGTCAATTTTGGAATATTTTTATTTTTCTAAATACATCAATATGGATATACTATTTTCACAACATTAGAGCTCGTATCAAAAAAGGCATGTCTCCTAAAAATATATTTTTATATTTGTAATTAGTAAAGGTTAAGTCATAAAATGTATATTTTCTGGGCGTATTTTTATTTCTCTTTTAAGTTGGTGATAAATTTTTAGTTGAAAAAATTCTAACTTTCAAAATCAAAAGTGTTCTAGTGGAGTAAAAACACTACTTTTATTTTTTTATTAATTAATTTTATTAAATTGCTTATTTATTAATTTATTTGCTTTTTTAATTAATTTATATATTAAATTATTTATTTATTTATCTATCTATCTATCTATCCAGTCATCTATTCATCCATCCATCTATCCATCTATCAATTTATTTATTTACTTATTTTGAAAGTGTTACTACGAAGTATTTTGATTTTTTTCCCTTTTCTTTTTTGTTAAGGCAATCATACTGCACGCTACTTTTCTTTAAGAACGATTGCGAAAAAGTTTCTATTTCTTACAAAAATTGTTTAAGTCAAGTTTTTAAAAATCAAATCAGACAATGTTTTCAACAAATATGTATACTTACAAGTGAACAATAAAAAGTGCAAATGGCTCCTAATGATACCAGAGCAATTTCAAGTGACAAATCCGTGACAGCACTAAGAGCTAAAACTGCCCCATAAACCATCACCATGTAAAATATCTAAATTATACGCATATGAAATTATAGTATTACATGTTTAAGTTAGATCATAAAATATGGCTTTTAAATCAAAAGTTTCAAATTACCTATCTGCACCAAGAACAGAGTTGATATTATGTACCTTATCATCTTCCCATACCTTATTTCAAGAAACTGTAAAGAAATAATATAAAGTTATAACATAAATGTTTAAGTGATTAAAAACTATTAAAATTAAAAATACAGTATAGTTTTGTAATATGCGATAAAATTTGGTAAATATGATAAAATTTATTAATTTTGCAAAGATTATTCGGAACATGGTATAAAAACCATTCATTCGATTAAATTTGCTTTTCAGTTTTATATTTGTTAGTAAAAATGTGTTAACAAAATCTTTAATTTTGAAAAACAGAATTTCTGGTTAACCGTTAGCACATGAACAAAAATATTATCAAATAACTGGTTTAAATACCATAAATGTTGGTTTATTCGTTACCATACAAGTTCGTATACATATCAATACATATATCGTTAATTTAACCAGAGTTTTTTTTCTCCGTGTATAATTACCTCGCAAATTGTTGAAACACCACATCGAAAGTAAACGGGTATGAAAATCCATGATGCCAAAAACATGCCAATAGGAAACGTTAACGGAGCCAAAGACAACTCAAATCCGTAAAGGTAAACTTCAACTGGCGTTTAAAGCAATGTAGACGGTGACACTAACGTAACTACAACTAACAAAATTACTGGAAGTTTAGTCATCTTTCTACCAGCAAGGATATATTCCTTTGCTGTCTTTTGTTGTCCAGCATATTTTCTTGAAGCTATTCCAATAGATATTGAGATCAATAACGAAACACATATCACAATATAATCAACTGTACCTAAAAGCTGTTTTGTCACCATCTTTTTATTTAATTTTTCAACAATGGCTCTTTGCTTTGCAATTTTTAGTTAAAAAACAAACAAATGGAAACTAGAAGTACACTAATCAGAAAACGGTTGGGAAAATAAATAGGAGAAAGAATTAACTCAAAAAATAATGGCGTAAAAAGCGAGCACATTTAAAATGTATTTTACTGTCACCTTGAAACAATGAAATATGCCAATGCGTGTAATTATGTTACCAGACGTAACTATTTATCTTATCAACTACATATATTTTTTAAAGGATAAGAGTTTCTTTAAATGTGACATTATTTATTTTGTATAAACATACTCTGAAGAAATAATTGTCGGTTAGCAAATAATATGTGGATAAAAAAAAGATTTCCCAACTCTGACAATCTTTTAAATAATATCGTAACATTCGCTCATAACTAATTGCTTTTTTTCCCTTAAATATTGATCTCATTTCGAAAAAATGAAATTATTTCTTTGCTTACCTATGGGAATATCCAGAATATAAAGAATGAAAATTTTTTTGACATACGTAAAATTTTTAAACAATATTCAGTTCTCTTTTCTTCTGGATAAGGTTCAAAATTGCAAGGCTGAAGAGTTTAACATTGATAGTTATAAACTCAGAATTGGATCTGCTGTTTGACGGCGTTTATAAAATAGAAAATATATATAAAAATATATTGCAAAGTTTTAAACTATTTGAAAACTAGTCATTGACAGTTGAACAAAAAAAAAAAAAAATATATTCAGTGAAAAGGACTGATTGAATATGTTTTGCATTGTGCAAAAATGTACTTTTATTAAAGCTCAAATATTTTTTTTCCTTAATTTAATTGTTAAATACAAAAAGTAAATTTTGAATACTCTTTTGTTGTTTCCACACAAGAGCTAGTGAGTTATAAATTAAGTAGCTTACAAATTAATTAGTTTTTTACCTATAATAAGGATACTATTTATTTAACATGAATATTGCCATTTCCTTCCAGCCATAAAATAATCATTTTCTAAATCTTAGTATATACTTACAGTCTTAGTAAATACTTGCAGTGTTTTGTTAAAAGAATTTGACTGACTTACACAATTCTATGAAATTTTAAAATACCTGTTAACATTCCGTTCTCAAAATGAACAAAAAGCGAAAGGTAAAATGAATGGGAATGTTTCGCTTTCATTCGAAGCGTTATAACGTCGCTGACTTATGTATTGAAGTAGTTGAAAAGTTATTGTCAAGCAGGATGGTAACTAAGACTAAAGATAAGGGAGTTTAAACCCCTCTTCAAGTCGAAATATTTGTGAAAATTTTCTTTGTAAAAAATGACGTACTTAAAAATGAAAAACATGTTTAATTAAACTATTTACATAAATGAGTTGTTAAATTTTTTTTACAAATATTTATCTCAGTCTCTCTTTTTCTCTGTATACATATATATATATATATATATATATATATATATATATATATATATATATATATATATATATATATATATGTATGTATATATATACATATAGATATAGATATATATATATTTATATATATATATATATATATATATTTATATATATATATATGTGTGTGTGTGTGTGATATAGAATTTCTCATGCGAGTCATTCATTACACTGACATTGTCATTAACTGAAAAGCTTAAAACATATGTTTCTTATCAAGTTTAAGATGTAGAAGTCGGTCTCTCACAAAGAACCATAAAAAGTCAAGATAAACCAGATAAGGCCAGATAAAAGATTCTTTTCTGAAGTTAATGGGCAATAATTCGTCGATAAAATGCACATTAAGATAGTCCCAAGAATTTCCCAGAACCAGAATGGCGCTATCCTTTTAGCGAATCAAAACCTCTAAATTTTATCAATTGAATGACGTTTCAGTAGGATAAGAAGATCCTTGCAACCACTCCCTTTCAGAACTCACTTTAACAAGCTCAGAACAGGTAAAAAGGTGTTTCTTTTTTATATTTTTTATGGCTAGATAAATCTGGGCCATCCAAACAGCCCTGCAAAATGGGGAAACCTTCAATGTAAATATCCAACGAAATGTTTTCAATACTTCATATAACGTAATAAAATGCCTGTTTGTCTGAATAAGACTAAGTCTCTTAGATTATTTAGCCTTTAAAAGCATAACATTATATATATATATATATATATATATATATATATATATATATATATATATATATATATATATATATATATATATATATATATATATATATATATATATATAAAAGTCTTTGGTCAAACTCAATATAGATGGTTGATTGGAAATGTAATAAATAATGTATAATTTTATTCCTTAACATTCTTAATATGCTTATTAACCAGAAAGCGAAGTTAGAGCTTTGAAAGTCACTTTAAATCAAATGCAATATTCATATCAGTCAGTTATTTGTTTTTCATGATGCGATTTTCTTACATCTAAAAATTGGATGAAAATACAATTGAAAGATTCATTTATAACAAATAAGCACACATTTTGCATATTTATTTACTGAGATCATGATTTTAACTTTAATTTATTATTGGGATTTTTATTTTTGAATAATTAGTTCTCCCAAGACTCGAATTATATAAAAAAAGAAATATTCAACTGAGCTGAGAGCAAAAATGTAAATTTAATCGAAAGAAAATTACATTTTCCATTAAATTGAAAGAAAATTAAAAATTATGAAATCAAGTGTAATATATATGTTGGCTTGACTAAATAAAACAGAAATCATCTCTATAAAAATCCACGTAGAATGGTTAAAATGCTTTTCACGCGTTCACGAACAAAAACTTTTGCATGCTAGTGTAGAATGATATATATTTATAAATATATCTTAATTTTGTACACAAATATAGTAAAGAGAATTTTAAATTATAACTAAGCTTAAGCTTTAAGAAACTCAGACTGTTTCTTTTTTTATTTTCCTTGGCGAGTGTTGCGAGAAAAAGTTTTTAATTATTTTATGGATTATGTGCAAATACTTTTGCTTAATCAAATAACCAGATAGCACAAAAAATTCAAAAAGAATTTCTGCCTTTTTAATGAACATTTCAAACATGTTATTCTTACGTTTATTACTATACTATTTTAAAATTATGTACAGTGCACACAAAAATTAAACAAACCACTCTGAATATCTTCTGATCTAATGATTAGATCTTTTCGTTCCAGGCCTCAATCCAAATGGTTCGAGGGAGTGACCTCAAATATACTAATTATTTAGTGCAGACCATATTTTAAGTTATGAAATTAGACATAAAAACGTGCTTTTTCTGAACAAACATACTTTTTTTTCGATGGACATGGTTTTCCGACCCCAAAATATATGGGGGTAGACGCAATCTGGAATATATGGTCCCATTAGTTTGGTTAAGAGAGTGATCCAAAGATTAGATCTCTTAATGTTAAATTAAGTTTTTTCGTATTTTACCATATCTCGAGAACATTTTAAACGAATCGAAAAGTTTTTGCACACAATTATAAAATTTATTTATTCAAAGATAATGCCATGTAAAAAATAACTTTTAGTAAATATTTCTATTTTTTTATAATTTTATTTAAAAATAGACGAAAAAAGATTTTGAATTGTAAGGTATATATTATTCTACATCATTTAAAAGAATGAAAATTTGCACGGAAAATATAAAGTTTGGGCAGAATCTCACCTGATAATCCGAATTTTAGAAATTCTTCTTTTTCAAAAATCAATTTCTCCCGAACTAGTCGAGCGATTTCGCTCAAAATGTGAGATTTGCCATGTAAAAGTGCATTCTTTAAAATGATGTAAAACTTTTTATACCATTCAAAATCAAAATTTACCATTCAATTTTTTTCAACTAGTATTAAATGGAATAATAAAAAATAGTATATATATTTACTAAAAGTTACATTTTTCTTGAATAAATGGGTTTTATAAGTATAAGCAAAAATTTTTCAATTCTCCTAAAATGTTTTAGAGATACAACGAAATGCGCCAAAAGTAAAATTAGCATTAATGGGTCGAAACTGCGGATCGCTCGCCTGACCAAATCAATTGTTTATTCAGAGAAAGTACTTTTGGCGTCTGCTTTAGTAACCCTGAAATATCGTCTGCACAAACTAATTAGCACTTTTGATGTCACCCTCTCGAAACATTATGATTGAGTCTTTGTTCGTGAAAATCTGATTATTAGATCAAAAGTTATTCAGGGTGTTTTAATTTTTTGGTGCACTGTAGATAATAAATAAATACCTTAGATAACTTTTGATCGAATGATCAGATTTTCACGTACTAGAAATCAATCGTAATGTTTAGAGATGGTTGACTTCAAAACTGCTAATTAGTTAGGGCAGACGTTATTTTATGTTACGAAATAAGAAAAAACATACTTTCTTTGAATCATCCTTTCAACGAATTATGATTTCTGACTCACAAAATATAGGGGTAGCTGTAATGTGGGAAATGGTCCTGATAGTTTGGTCCGAAGAGCGGTCGAAAACTTGGATCCCTCAATGTTAATTTTATTTTTAACGTATATCTCCATGCCTCAAGTATTTCTTAAGCGAATTAAAAAACTGTTGGCACATAAATATAAAATTCGTTTTATCAGAAAATAATTTCATACAATAAAAAAATTTATATTTTTTTATTATTTTCTTTAATTATCGTGAAAGGTAAGCAAAATTTTACTTTTTGTTTTTACAGAATGTAATTTCATATGGCAAAATACGAAATTAAATTAAATCGGTCAAATCCAAACTTAAAAAATTCGGACATTTAGTTCATCATTAGATTAAAAGTCATTCACTGCTTTTCTTATCTTTCTTTTATTTTTGAGCACTGCACAATTGCCAAGCATCGATCGTAGAACTAAATGTTGAACGCGTTTTTACAATGTACAGTAGATTGCCGATTAACCGGGGCAATTGGGACCAAACCTGATCCGAATAATCCGAAAAATCCGTACAATTGGTCAACTTTAAGAAACGGATTTTGAGAAAGTTTTTAAGTAACTACCTTCACTCTTTTCCCAGTCTTAGGATTAGCAATTGCAGCATATTGTGAATGGCGCGTTTAAAAGCTTTTGATTTTAAATATTTTACTAGAAACTTGTTCCTTTAATCGAAACTACTTGCCACCTATATTGAAACGCCGCGGAGGAAACACGAGGTTCTTTTCAAGATCACCTAAAGACAAGAAAAGCTATTTTTCGACCTCATATAATTCTGAAAATAAATATTTTGTAATAATTAATCAGTAATCTTTGAAAATAATCTTTTGTTAGAATTCTGAAAATTAAAGAAAAAAGCATTTGCACGATTTAAAAAAAATAAATAAATAAAGAGGATTGAATAAAACACATGCCCCTTGAGCGATCCAGATAATTGAAGTGTACTTATCCGTATAGTACTTACTGCACGTATATACTTATACTTACACTTTAAATCTGGCTGGCTTTTACGAATCAGAACAAATATACTTTCGAAAGACACAAAAAATTTTTTTTACTGTGATAATATATGTTTATATTATGAAATATCAATAAAAAGTTTTATTACTTTTATAAATTATTTTATTTTAAACAATTTTATTTTTAAAATAAATTATTTAGAAAAAAACATTTTTGAAATAAACAATATTATTTTTGAAATTATTACATTTCTAGAAGAAAAAAATCACACAAAACTTGCAGCATAAAGTTCTTTTAATTTCTAAAATCTTTATTTTCCGGAAGGTAAAAATTAATTCCTAGAAAAGGATATTAAAATAATACAAATTTACATCCGAAATGTTAACTCATAATTTTCGTCTTTTTCCTTTTCGTCATTAACAGCATTCAAATTAGGAGTTTTGGGCTTATTCCAAATTTGAGTAACCGGACTGAGGCACAGTGAATCTTCGGGAATGACGTTCTTTTTCCAACCTAAATAAAAAAAAAAGTCAATGACTAAAATGAAAACTACGAACTCAATCACTTGGAGTATTAACACTTTCACGTCCGGTGACACCAACGTGTTGTCACGTGAAAACCAAACGTTAGCTGCCGGTGACTACACGTTGGTGCCCTACGCAAGCCAACACTAACAGCCGGTGACAACACGTTGCTGCCATGTCCTTATCAAACGTTAGTGACCGGTGACAACACATAGATGTAGCGCGTTGCAACCTGATATTCATGTGACATTTTGTCAAGGGAAAATAGAGTACAAGGATGCCAACTGCTCCGATTTCTGGAATAATTTTAATAAAGTGGTAGCGAGCCGCGATGGCTCAGGGGATAGAGCGTTCGCCTTCCAATGAGGCTAACCGGGTTCGAATCCCAGTCGATACGAATTCCGCTTCCAGCTTACACCGACCTCAGTGCTGACGTGAAATATCCTCAGTGGTAGACGGATCATGGGTTAGAGTCCCCTTGCCGTCAGGCTAACCGTGGGAGGTTCTCGTGGTCTTCCTCTCCATGTAACGCAAATGCGGGTTAGCTCCATCAAAAAGTCCTCCACGAAGGCAAATTTCTCCCAATACTCGATCCAGGAGTTCCCTTGTCTTCTGGATTGGGTTCAAAATTACAAGGCTACGGAGTTGAACATTAGTAGCCGTAAACACATTAAGTTGGGTCGGCTGTTCAACGACGGTTATAAAATAAAATGAAGTGGTAGCGGGCCGGGATAGCCTGGTCTAGTAGGGCGCTGGGCCCATGTCCAAGAGGTCGTGGGTTCGATCCTCGCTGGCCGAAGACTCCCCGTGTAGTAAATGGTGATTGATGCACGTTAAATCTGTCGAGTCTCAAAGTCCTCAATGTTCCCATAACAAATCAATACTTCTGGGGGTACTGATTCCAGGAGTTTCCTTGTCTTCTGGATTGGTTCAAAATTACAAGGCTACGGAGTTGAACATTAGTAGTCGTAAATCCATGAAATTGGGTCGGCTGTTCAGCGACGGTTATAAAATAAAATAAAGGGGTAGCAAATTATATAGTAAAATTCGTTCAAGAAAGATAGTTACGCCTACTTTTTAATATAGTAACCAGTAGTTTGATGCTTTAACGTTGCATTTTATATCATACTTATAATTTTTGATATTTAGTGGTGAAAAAATTACTTATAATGAAAAATACTAAACTATAAGTAACTTAAATTTAGCTACCACTTGGTACCACATGCTGAGGTGGTTTTAACAAAAATGAACACCGGTTACAAACTTATCACTAAATATTTGCGAACCGCATAGTGTTAAGCACAAAATGTTACTTGAATGCCTTAGATGAGCTCACAATAAAACTTATCAAAATTAGAGACAAAACTTTTCAAATATATTATTGGAAATTGATAATAGCTTTTATTTTATAACACCGATTAAAGCTTTGTTTTAACTATTGATAACGGCAACGCCATTTCAGCAAAATCAAATGAAGGAAAAAATTTAATTCGTAATCTATATTTAACATTCCAAAAATTTCAATTTCAAAATTTATCAAAAATAAGTGTGTTTAATTTATTTTTAAATTCAAACAATTTATTTTAACTATATAAATTACTTTAGAATCATTTCGAATTCTTTTACTAGATCATTATAAAAAAAAAGAAACTTTTAGTTAGACTCTAACAAAAAGCTTCGTTTGTTTTTAATGAATTTTGTTTATTATATTGAAAAATATTCTATCTGCTAAAGGATTTTCGCAATTATTTTCTTTCTCTGTAAGAAAACCTTGTTTTATTTTTGGACAAAAAAGCTTCACTATTATCAAGGAACTTTTTTGTAAATCTTATAAGATAGATTTTCGAGTTAATGAACTGACGGAAGCTTGAGTCAATGAGTTATGACGACGTTAATACAAAATGTTTTTTTTATTCCAAACCATTGAAGCAGATCATTTTAAGTTATTTATTTTAATAATTAATAGTTTGTTTTTTAAAAAAAATGATGTACGAAAGTGCAGATGTTTTTTTTTAATATGATGTGTGTAAGTGCAGAAGTTTTTTTTTTTTTTTTTTTGTTAAAAAAATTTATTCATGTAAGTGCAAAAGTTTACTTTGAAATATTATTCGATTGAATAAAGAATTTAGTAAATCATATTAAGAGAATTATTAACAGAGTTCTGTCCAAAATGAAAGGAATCAGAAAACACGATTGGTTTATTTTTAAAACTTTTATACCATTTACACAACAATTATTTACAATACCTTAAATCAAGTTGAATTAGTTTCACGTTGAGTCATAAATATATATTCGGCCTCTATACTAGAAATATTTAACTTTTTTTGTTTATTATATCTCAAATAAATTGAAGCATCTCCGATTAACATAATACATTTACAACATAATTTATATTTTTCAACAGTCGTGATCACTTGATCTACTGTAGTCTAAAAAAACACTGTTAGAACCATTAATTGTATTTAAAATATTCATTTAATAATCCTTATTATAACTTAAACAACTAAATAAGGACTTTAAATTGAAATATTCCTGATTTGTTACAGAATCATGATAATAAAATAGTGGCGAGAATAAGTATATGGTCTCGTTCTTAACACTACGAACAATAAAATACATTATGGAATCTAGTATTTCGTCATTTTGATTATTAGCTTTAACTACAACTCCTAGAGAAATAGTAACTTTACTTAAATTAGAATTTATGTGGAACTTGTTTAATATTTTATTTATGTGATATTTAGATCTTTGATACCAAACGTAGAGTTGAACAAATTTAGTATTACTTTGAGTCTGTGTTTATCTTTAAAAAATATTTCAATATCCTCTACATGAAGTAGAATTTCAGGTTTATCAAAATTAAAATATAATCAAAATGATTTAATCAAAATGATTTAATTTTGATTAAATCAAACAAAAATCAAAATGATTTAATTTTTGTATTTTAGGATAGATTTAATTTAAGACTGAATAGATTTAATTTTTGAATTTTCAGCCATAGCTTTCAGTTATAGAAAATATCCTAATACTTTTATTTTTAAGATATACACAAATATATACCTAGAAAATCATCTACCATAATCATTATGTATAGGAAACCACCTAATGAACCAGCAGGTGTGGGAACCCATAAATCCAAGTGTATAATTCCAAGTACATTCTTTGAAATTTCTTTAGTTAATCTTGTAAGAAAAACACTTGACTTGCTTTACAACACGACTTGCTTTACAACAAGATGAATACTTTAAATGTTGATTTTACAATTTATCTAAGCCTCTATTTAAATTACTATGGCTCTTAAAAGGACGCCATCAGAACTTTTTATCGCCTTTTCACCTCTATAACTAATTCAAAATCTAGAGTATAGAAGAAGTGAGCAACAGAAAAACCTAGAATAAGCCATGAGATTTCAATTGCTGAAAAAAAAAATTTGCAAAATATCAAAATGCAAGCAAATGAATGGAAGAGAACTTTTCCATTCCGTAATCCTAAGTTATTTTCTCAAACTTTATATTCAGTTTCATATTTTAAAGCTCTCTTTTCAGCATTTGAAACTATGTGGCTGACTCTAGGATTGTTTTCTTTTTTCGATACTTTGAGTTTTTAAATGGTTATGTGGGTGAAACAGAATTGGCGACGAAAAGTTTCTCGCGTGATATGGCATCCTCTTAAGAATAGATATGTTTAAATTACATAAATGAGGATGTCATAACTCTTTTTTTTATTAGTTAGAATATTAGAACTTTCTGGCTTAGACCCAAATGTTTTACTTACGATTTTCAAAAAGAGTTTCGTAAAACAAATTCCATTGATTATAAATTAAAATTATCAAGAAAAACGACACTGCTACCGATGGTGATTAACATAACACTGGCATAACGACGAAATTCAATGAAATAACCAACATGAGTTACTTCGGTTTCGTGTTGTAAGTAAACACTTCCTACAAACGAGACGTCGCATCATTTGCATTCTATGTATTATAAAGAATTTTTAACTAAATAATTGTGTAACAGCAATATGAAATTTTTTTTCTATTTGTAGAATTTAAAATATAGAGTGATAAACAGGACTTTTTTCAATCGTGATATTTTTGTATCGAACTGTTACTCTGTATTTTTTCCAAATAGATACTTCCAAATATTATGAAATTTGAATAGAGTGCAATGGAATGGACAGAATTTTTTTAATTCCTACATGAATATAAAGGTGTTTTTCCCACGACCTTTCATGAAAATGCTATCCTGACTAAATATAATATTATAGTAAGCTCTCTAATTAATTTAATAGATTTTAAAAATAAAAATTTCGACACTTAGTCTAAATTAATTTTTCAGTTTTGAACACTCATTTTTAAAATTATAATTGTTAAAATACTTTACCTGTTGCAAGAATGGTGATAAAAATAACAGCTTGAGTTAGAACAAATCCAATGAAACAATACCACATGAAAGATATTTTATATAAATAAAAAGTGTCCCTAAAAACAATAAAAAAAATATGTAAGAAACATAAAGTACATACCCTTAAGTAAGAAACATTGCTTCAAAAGATGGGTTAAAAATAATATGTGACTTTTAATTGTAATTATTTCTTAACATATGATAATTATATTTTTCTTTATTTACACAATTAACAATATCAACGATCTTGTTAATTATTAATCATGTTAATTATTAATACAGTTAATTACTCTGTTGTTAATTCGCATTCATTTTTATTGCTTGAAATATTCAGTGCGTGATAATAATGACTATTCAAGTATTAGATTTATTACCAACTAATTTCTGGAAAAATATTGATGTACAAGCATAGTATTAAAATTCACTTATAATAATTTTAGAACATTTTTAAATAAATTCAATATTAGAGAAAATTTCGTCACTTTGATGTTTGCTATTATAAAGAAGTAAAATCAATCATTGCCTAGTCTAGTGTCATAAGAAAACTAGCAACAACAAAAAAAAAAAAAAAAAAAAAAGAACTGACACTTTACGAATGCAAAAAGTAACTCACCAGACTTCTACATTGTCTAAAATAAACCTTATCAGATGGCTCATTCATCTGAGTCATTGGTCAATATTAAATTATATTTATCGTTATTATCAAATGTTTGCTTTTTCATTTACTAAATATATTTATAATTCTGCGCTGTCTAGTCTATTCTAGTCGAATTAGTTGGTCTACGACCCAACCTTTATGATGCTAAGGACTGAGTGTCTGATCGAATTGTCTCCAATCATGCCTCAGTGATCCAGAATCCCTTCTAATGTAATCTCCTCATCTGCTTCAAAGATGGAAAAATCCACATTTGAATTAGAAGTAAGATACGCAGGGTGACTAGTCACTACCACCACTTATTCTCCGATATCAGTTGTAGTACAAAATTCTCGCTCAAAAGTATTGAAACCTGGAGTGCAGCATCCATAAAATCTATTTTTTTCGGAAGATTTTTTATCGCAAATTTTATAGCAGTGATATTTATTTAATTACAGTTATTCAGAGATTTTACAGTAAATATTACTATATAAAAATAACGGTTTATCATTTTGAGTAAAACTTAACGGTATAAATTAAATTTACAGTAAAAATACAGGTACACTGAATATCAGTAATTTTTATCGTAGTTTGATCCATTTTTTCACATAGTATTGCTGAGCACGCATGCGCTAGAATTATTTTCGGATAACTCTAAAGGATTAATCTATCTCAGACGGTCACCAATAGGCCATTAGTCTAGCTCTAATGTGACGTCAACAACCAAGCAAATATTTAAAAGTTGTTAATAAACAGAAAATATTATTTCTAATATATTATTTTAGGATCAATTATTAAAAACTGATTTATCCTAGAATTTTCTTTTTTCTTTTTAAGGGCAGTTGCAAATATTTTTTAAAAATACATGGCATGGTGTTACAATTCTCGAAGTAAATTGTAAAAGTTCCTACAGAATATTAATAAAGCCTATTAATGTTCCCATGAAACAATAGTAAACAATACAAAATACTTATTTCTTGAACTCCTTTGCGTTTCAGTACTTCTATAAATATGAATTTATTCATATTTACTGTACACGGTAAGGAAATCCAGATCAAATTTCAGTGAAAAGTTCTTCACCCTGAGTGTCAGTACTTCTTACCGTAAAATTTTACAGAGCAAAAATATATAATATATCATAGTTTCTACAGAAATATTTACCGCATAATACAGTAATATTTTCAGTATATTACTCTAAAAATTACAGTAATATAATTTCACGGTAAAATTTTATTTTACGGATGCTGCCCTCATGGTGTCAGTACTTATTACATTAATTTTATCCTGAATTTTTTACGGCGTATTTGACTGAACATGAGAATTAGATTAGTTTTTATTGTGTGAAAGTATTCTTCTTTGGTTGTCGTCGCCCCCCCCCTTTTTTTTTTGCTCAATTGCACAATAAATCAGGATGGGTGCCGTGATAACCTGGTCGGTAGGGCGCTGGGCCCATATCCAAGAGGTCGTGGGTTTGATCCTCGCCGGCCGAAGACCCCCCGTGTAGTAAATAGTGACTGATGCACGTTAAATCTGTCGCGTCTCAAAGTCCTCCATGTTCCCTTAGCAAATCAATACCTCTGGGGGGTACTGATCCAGGAGTTTCCTTGTCTTCTGGATTTGTTCAAAATTACAAGGCTACGGAGTTGAGCATTAGTAGTCGTAAACCCATGAAATTGGGTCGGCTGTTCAACGACGGTTATATTTTATTTTATTTTATAACCATCGTTGAACAGCCGACCCAATTATATATATATATATATATATATATATATATATATGTATATATATATATATATATATATATATATATATATATCAGGATCGGAACCGCGATGCGATGGCTCAGGGGATAGAGCGTTCGCCTTCCGATGAGGCTAACCGGGTTCGAATCCCAGTCGATACGAATTCCGCTTCCAGCTTACACCGACCTCAGTGCTGACGTGAAATATCCTCAGTAGTGGTAGACGGATCATGGGTTAGAGTCCCCTTGCCGTCAGGCTAACCGTGGGTGGTTCTCGTGGTTTTCCTCTCCGTGTAACGGAAATGCGGGTTAGCTCCATCAAAAAGTCCTCCACGAAGGCAGAATTTCTCCCAATACTCAATCAGGAGTTCCCTTGTCTTCTTGTTCAAAATTACAAGGCTACGGAGTTGAACATTAGTAGTCGTAAACCCATAAAATTGGGTCGGCTGTTCAACGACGGTTATAAAATAAAATATATCAGGATCTTATCTTGAATAAAAAGTTACGGTGTTATTGTTTTGTTTTTTCTTTAACTGTAAGAAAGTTACGATTTTATTCTTTTTCTTGCTGTAAGACGGTAAAAATTATTATAAATTATTGCAGCCCCTCAGCTACAGATGAATTAAAGTGATTAATTGGTCTACATTGTATATAAGAGTAAATTAAGTTATAATATTTATTTTAAATCCCTACATCATAAAATTACTTTGCAATATTATTGACATACTTACGTTGTTGGCTTTGCTGTTTGGGATATATGAGATGTACAATTTCCCGTAGTTGTACATTCCAAAAATGCTATGTCCATTTGAGAACTAACATTATTAGATGGACACATATCAATGCTAAGTGGCAATGGAGTTTGAACATATTTGGAGTTAAGAGATCCGAACCCAATCCATGTCATTACTATGTAACCCACAATCAGAGCGAAAGAGACACTCTGAAATACATTACATTTAATTTTGAAAAATACACTGTTTTTAAATAACTATTACATGATTTTTAATGCTTAGTTCTCAAATATGCAAACTGTTTATTCTTTTCACAACAATATTTTTTTTACATTTATTTCTCTAACGTAAAAATTTTTATTTTGAATTATTTTTACGTTCTTATTTATTTTTCACATTATAAAAAAAAATATTTTAAAATTAATACGAAGTGAATCGAAAGTATAAAAATATTCTAATGACTACTAAGGTATCTTTCTTCTTTTCTCTCATGTAATAATTTATTTATTTGCCTTTAAGTTATTGAAAGCGTGGAAAAAAATTTAAATTATATATATTGTAAACTGATACAATTTTTACAACGATTTCAAGAAAAAAATTAATTAGCTAATTCAAATTTTCTTATAAAAGAGTAATAAATTAGTAACATTTTTACCCGCTGGCTTATTTGGAATTATTCCTTTTTATAGAGCCATAAAAAATCAAGAAAAAAATTATTAACGCCAGTTATACTTAATTCATCTATGTACAGTAAAAATTTTAATGTAATACCTTTTCGAATTTGACTCTATTTTAAGTTAATAATGAATCAAGCATTCACACACACTTTAAGGGGTATTATTAAATCTAAACTCCAACAAATAATTAGAAAGCTTATGCTGGGATCAGATGCATTTATTCCATTCATGAATTGTGTTTTACCAATTTCGTCGGAAGACGATCCATATTTCATTTGTACAATCCAATAGAGAGGGTGAACGATAGATTTTTCTTCAAAAGTAGTCTGTAATAAAAAGGTTAGTATGCTTTTAGTTGTACAGTGCACCAAAAAAGCGGACCACGCTGAATAATTCTGATCTAATCATTGCATTTTGACGTTCTAGGACACAATTTTGATGACTCTCTCAAGGGGTGATTTCAAATATTCTAATTAATAAGTGCGGACGATATTTTATGTTATGAAATCAGACACAAAAACGTACTTTTTCTGAATAAACATACCTTTTTTTTATGAAATCGGATTTCTGACCACAAAAATATAGGGAGTTGCCCCAATCTGGTGAATATGGCCCCAATAGTTTGGTCAGGAGAGTGCTCCAAAATTTGGATCCCTTAACGTTTATTTCACTTTTTGCGTAATTAGCCATATCTCGAGAACTTTTAATGTGAATTGAAAAACTTTTACACACACAATTATAAAATTCGTTTATTCAAAGATAGTTCCATGCAAAAAATAATTTTCACTAAATATTTATTATTTTATTTACGAATGGTTGAAAAAATTTTGAATTGTAAGGTATAAAATTTTTTGCATCGATTTAAATAATGCAATTTTATATAGCTAAGTACAAAATTGGCGCGAAATCGGTTTAATTATCCATTGAATCATCATTGTGTTCCTGAGAAATCGAATTTCAAAAAAGTAGAGTACTGAAAATTTGAATTCTCAGGAATTCAGCCTTGTTCGATTTAATGATAATATATTTTCTTTGCCCTGGAGGTTTGTTTGAATAAGAAATTTGATTAATTTAAAAAATATTGTATAAGCTCATTCATTTTAAATTAATGGTTCTTACTGTGTATTGTATTGTAAAAATAATTTTACTAACTATTTTGTGAGTAGTATCTTACTGAAATATAGTTATAAAATTTAGTGTTACTGAATAATGATTACCATGGCCTGCTAATTTACACCATGTAGTGTAAAAAAATATTCTTGGCATAGGAAAACACCAAAAACGAAAGTTCAAAATGATGTTTCACTGCACCACTTTGGCACAAACTAGTTAGCCTCATTTTTGTCGTGGAGATACAATGAAAATTTTTTTACAGTGTGGTAATATCTACTATAGGTACTATCGCAGTCGGTGCAATAGTATTCAATATACAAATATAGATTCAGCGATAATTGGTTTTTCAATGCCCTCGGACTTAGAAAAATTTCCTACTTTAATTTTTTACAATAACAATTTTGGAAAAATTATGATGTTTGGACAAACCGCTGGTAAAAAATGGTGGTGAATGAAACCGAAAGTATGCATAAATTGAAACTGTTAATCTCTCACTTATTTTGTAGCCGAAAAATACTATGGTATTGCAGTTAGTGATAAATGTTTAAATACTTTTACTGACAATGGATTCATTTTCAGGTTTGAACCATTCCCCGGTATGCACTTGTTCGGCATTTCCTATATTGATGCTATTAAGGATTATTGTCCTGTTTCCAATTTTTTAACCAGTTTCCTCTCATAAACTAATTTGAATCTTAATCTTAATGCATACTTTTATTTCTCCATCCACGTTTTTTTTTTTTCAAATTTTGTGGTTTTGTTCGTAGAAACTTCGACATTTTCGATTTTTTTCCATCCCGGTTTTATCCGAGAAACTGAAGTTACATAAAATTCCTCTCCGAGTTTCCTATTTTTTTCCATCAGCTGGGACATCCTTTTACAAAATGATATTCATTGTGGTAGTATAAGGGCTTCAAACGTAACATTAGTAAATGCTTTACCTTATCACCTCCTTTCCTTGTTAAAACTCCTGTTAGAAATACAGCCAACATAGGTCCTTCCAATGAATTAAGCATTACATTTAACAGTTGTACAAGGCTTTTAACTTCGAGGAAACAGAAACTTAATCCAATGCTTGCACAACCATAAACAACACCTAATAAATAACAATTAAAAATAAATATTTTAAATTTTACTAAAATGCATCAAGTAATTTTAAGCAAAGCATTGCAGCTACAATCCGTTGTGAGCCAGGGCCTACATGGTAAAGGCATCACATTTTTGTGACCAGAATTATGATTGTGGCAATATGGTCAGCATTCAGCATTTTGAATAAGCATTCCGGCTGCAACCCGTAGCTACAACCCACACGGAGATAATGGAGGTTAAAACTTGCCAATTTTGTTACCAACTGCATGACTGTGGCAATGTTGTCAGCATTGAGCATTTAAAGTTAAACATTCTTGCTACAACCCGTAGTGAGACACGGAGATAATGGAGGTTAAAACTTGCCAATTTTGTTACCAACTGCATGACTGTGGCAATGTGGTCAGCATTAAGCATTTAAAGTTAAACATTCTTGCTACAACCCGTAGTGAGACATGGAGATAATGGAGGTTAAAACTTGCCAATTTTGTTACCAACTGCATGACTGTGGCAATGTGGTCAGCATTGAGCATTTAAAGTTAAACATACAGACTACAACCCGTTGTGAGGCACGGAGGTCAAGGGGGTTATAGCTCCACAATTTTGTTACAAACGACATGATTGTGGCAACGTGGTCAGCATGGCAAACACGCCTCATTTACTTTCCAGACAATCTGGGGCCCATCAATATGAATATGCGTGGACTTCAAGCTGCCATTGGGGATGGAAGTCCAGTTCTTCACTATGACTGTTCAGTGCCTTAAACACTAAACCATCGCAATTCATCACGTAACTTAAAACTCATATATTTAGGTTGAGCTTCATTTTTGATTATTCTGTACCCAACATGATAAGATGTTATCAAGAAGTATTATATTAAATTGTATGATTACAACGACTGCACAAAATTAGAATAAAAAAAAACGTAAGTCTTAAGAGAATTCGTCATTCATTAATATCCCCTTTCATTAATATCCAATTTAATTTTCACGTTAAAAGCTTTGTCGTAACATACTGATAATATAAACGACAAAAAATAAAATCCAATTATTATTCTTGAGATATTTTTTGTTCTAAAACACAATTGCTAGTTGATAAATTAAAGTAAGAAAATACTAACTAAAATATTGCAAAATGGTATTGCATACATTCTAGCTAGGGTGAAAGAAAATAATTTTAATATAGTTAAATAAGTGTTGCTTACATAATATTTTTACCAACCATACTGTTTTAACATCAGAAATTTCTCCTCGCTTGTACAGAGGTTTGATGAAGTCAACAACTGTCACAGTAGCAGCGGAATTCAGGCACGATGAAATGGTGCTCAATGAAGCGCTGAAAAGGCCTGCTATACAAAGACCAGTCATACCTGGTATAGAACTGAATTTTTTAATCATGTAATCTGGAACTACCTAAAACCAATACGAAATAGTTATTTAGGATTGAAAATTCGAGCATGTTATTCTTAATAGATGGTCACATCAATATCTTTCTCCTCCAGAAGTTTTCTGAAAACAGGTGAGCGAATTATGGATTCCATAAATTATATAATAATGACGAACTTTAATTTTAGCAAACATGCTTTATAGTGTCTGTATGATATAAAATTGTCTTTAATATGATGGTGTTAGTTTTATTTTCTTTTTCATTTCTGTTCCTCAATTTTTCAGGTGAGTGAATTATGGTATTTGGGCCAATAACAATGTAAAATAACATATTAAAATTTTAAAGTCTTAAAAATAATTAAAAATCTAAAAATAAAATGTAAATTGTAATTGTGTGTCTACAGAACAGCACTTCATCAGGGGACACACTGTCTGCAAACACACAGGAGCCTTTCTGTTGTTAGTGGCTGAAGCCAAAACTAACAGTGCCCCGTGGCCCCTAATGATAAAACAAGCAAAATTAATGAATTATGGTATTTGGAGGCATATTTTAAAATTTTTTAATTCAAAAATTAAATATTTAGTGCGAATAGAAATTTAGACTAAAAGGTTAGTGTCCTTAAGAGGAGTCGACAAGACATATATCAATAATGTTAAAAACAGACCTTTGTCGATGTACCTTTTCTAAGAAACTACTTACGATATCGCTATGAAATTTTTTTGGGGATATTTGAGATTATATCAGTTGTACGCTTCGAGAATGTTTTAACGTTAACTGGAATACCTTTTGAGTTATGAAAGAATCTTGGTGAATTTTTGTTAAAAAAAGTAAACGTTAAAAGTTCATATTTTTTTTTTTTTTTTTTTTTTGAAAAATTCTCTGAAAAAGATATGTATTAACAGTTATCATGTTGTAAACATGTATAGGTAAATATTCTGCGAAAAAAAACTGAAGTAATATCTTATTTGGGAGCTGAGAAAAGGTACTTCGAAAAAAAATCATTTTTACCATTATTGGTATACGCCCTACCGACTCCCCTTAGAGTTTTAAATTAGATGGTAAAAAGTCACTCAAAATCCGGATTTCTTTCTTTTTTATTACATCGATGGTTATGTTTCCGATACACTAATCTAAAGTGTTCAAATTAAAAAAGCAAGAAAAAAACTGTCACAACTTTTAATGTAATAATCAAATTTTCAAGTAATAAAAAGCTACTGTTATTGTTTACAAAGCTAACTTCAAATATTTTATTGAATTTGTGCAGATCATGTTTTAAATTACGAAATCATTTATAGACAGAGTGGGCAAATTTTGAGCCCCTTAATATTAATTTCTCTTATTATGCATTTCCCCATATCTACATTTTAACTTTTCAAAAAAGTTTACATGCAATTATGAAACTCATTTTTTCCTAAATTAGGTCCTCGTAAATTTTTTTTGAAATTTACAAGATGTCAATAAGAAAAAGGAGTTGTGTCACCTCATGAAACTTGCCACAGTCTCAGATTCAAAACAAAATAAAATATTTCTATCAAAATAAACAAATATTTTTTTGTCATTAAATGTTCTTAATCTGTCAATTATTTTATAGTTTAGTTTTTATTATAATAATTATACCGATTCACATCAATGTAACTTACTTGGTCGTATCTACTGACACCAGTTTGTTCTTTGTTTAAAACTGGATCACAATGGTAATACACGGAATACATAATGAGGCCTAGAAGATGGCACGAAAGGAATGATAATGATGCAGGAATAATCGTTATTAGAAATGTCCTGAAAAATAGAATTTTTCAACATGATTCAATTTTTTATAATATGTATTTTTAAATCATAGAGTATGAATTTGAATTAATTATAGAACAAATTTGAAGGACAAAGATTAAATTTGAAATCTTCTTTTGACTCCCTTAAAGACGTAAAGTGATATAAGAATACTACCAGAAATGATCAAGTCAATTTGTTTTGAAACACAAAATCGTTTAAATACCTAGTAAAATCCTTTTCGGAAAAAAGGCCCAAGTCTGAAAATATAACATAAGTTTACTGCTAAAAGCTATGCATACTGATTTGATTTTTATATTGAAATAGGTAAAAGGTGTTTAAAGGGTTGGCTTATATCTTCTAAATTTTTTTTAATTATTCACTTGATCACATTTCGAATTATGTCCAAAATAGTTATCCTGTTACACTGCTAAAATTATAATGATTTAAAATATAACAAAATTAATCTAATTTTGTAAATAAAGACCCTAACAAGTAATATGTGTCAGTTAAAAGCTCGGTATGGATATGTCCACTTTAGACCTACAAATGTGTGTCCACACTTGCTGCATGAAAGCAATGTTTTAGGTAAAGGCCATCATTGGTTCATTTAAAAAATGAAATAAAAAGCTGACAATATAAATGTATAATAAGCATATTCATGAATAAAAAAATCTTTCCTACTATTTGAAACAATGACCTTAACAGACATTGAAATGCATCTTTAATTTTTTATCACCATAAAAACCCTGTATTATATAATTTATAATTATAATACAAAGTAACAGGCGTTACTTCCACAGTAGGCCCACAAATATGTGTATACACTTGCTCCACGAAAGAAATTTTTTAGGTAAGGGCCATCATTAGTTCATTTAAAAAATGAAATAAAAGACTGACTATATAAATATATAATAAGATAAGCATATTCATGAATAACACAATCTTTCCTATTATTTAAAACTCAAAGCAGAAATAGGTCAGGGGATTGAGAGTTCACTTTCCAATGAGGTGAGCCAGATTCGAATCCCAGCGATGGCTGGTAGATGCGAATTCCGAATCAGGCTTCCACCTACCACAGTACTGACATAAAATATCCTCAGTGGTAGGCGGATCATAGGGTCAGGCTAACCGTGGAAGGTTTTCATGGTTTTTCGTTACTTTCCATGTAACGAAAATGCAGGTTAGTTCTGTCAAAAAGTCCTTTACGATGGCAAATTTTTCTCCATACTTAATCCAGGAGTTCCCTTGTCATCTGGATTGGATTAAAAATTACAAGGCTACGGAACTGAACATTAGTAATTGTAAACCCGAAAATTGGGTCAGCTGTTCAACGACGGTTAAAAAATATAATTATTCAAAACAATGGCTCTAATAGCAATTGAAATATCTATTTAATTTTTTTTCATCCTGAATAACTTGCTTTACTTGCAAACAATGGCCTTAACAGCAATTTAAATATAAATTTATGTATTTTTTCCTCCTGAATACCTTGCATTATAATTTACTACTTAACAATTCACGTGAGATCATGTAAGCACACCGGACAAAAAATTTTTCACCCCTGGATAAATTATGAAAAGCATCATTTAATGGCAAGTAACACCGCCTTTGGATTCGATAACAGCCTGGAATCGGTTAGGAAGTGAGTCCACAAGGTTTTGGAAGTACGTCGAATCCAATTCAAGCCAGTCGCTAAGGATTTGATCGTGCAAATCCACCAAATTGCGTGGATGCTGATTTCGGCGTTTTACACGTTATTCTAACATGTCCTACAAATTTTCAATGGAGTTGAAGCCAGGTGATTTTGCAAGCCAGTCGAGATGTAATTGAGTGTCTGAGTGTTTCTAAAACTAGTCATATACTCTTCCAGCCCGATGAACTTTGCTGTTGTCATCTTGAAAAATAGGGGTATCGACGACACGCTCCTCATGAAGATGTTGACTGAAAGGCAATATCTAATCATCCAGAATGTTAAGATAAACATGTTTGTTCATGTCAGTGGCCACCTCAGTGAGGGGACCCAATACATAATAAGAAAAATGCCCCCGAAACATGGCAGACCCATCTTCGGCCTGAACCTGACCTAGCACACAGTCAGGATGAAATGCCTCTTCGTTGCACTGACGTGCGTCTTTTGAATAAAGGCAAAAACTTGACTCATTAGACCATATTACATTCCGCCAGTCAACAACTGTCCTCGTTCGGTCACTTCTAGACCACTGAAGTCGCGCAGCTCTATGTGCTTGTGTGAGCAATGGCCTCTTACGAGATGTTCGACTCCAAATGTTCATTGCATGCAGCTCCCTTCGCAATATTTTCTCACTAACAGGTTGGGATGGATCTTCATTTACTAACTGAAGGAATTCCTGTCAGGTTTAGAAGAGATTTTGATTGACAAGTCCGGAAGCACGTCTTCGGTCACTTTCATGCAGGATCTTTTTCCGACCACAATTCTGACGTCGTCCTTCGTGACCACGTGTATTACACTACTGCTTGTAGACACGTTGAACAGTCAGCTTCGAAACACCAACAAATTCAGCAATTTCATTCACCGTATGATCGTTGGCATGGCCAAACACAATTGCCCCTTTTTGCCACTCGATCACATCCTTACACTTATCCATATTTACAGTCAATTTCCGCTTCAAACAAAGATATCTCACTGATAGCTACTTGCCTTTGATTACGTTGAGGCAGTGTGCCCGCGCACGTCACTTGACCACTGCATCATCTAACAAAATCCAACGATGCATCGGTGTTTGCGAACTAGGGTGACTAATTTTTTGTCCAGTGTGCTTAATTGTATATTAGAGTGTGCTACATATTATTTTCAAATTCCGCCAAAATGTTTAGGGAAAATTTAAACAATGATAATTCAGCTGTATACACTTTCCAGATTTTACTCACGAACCAGCTATACAATTAACAGAACTTAGCAGTCTTACTTAATTCAATTTGTGCAAAAAATGAGAAATGCGTTTTTTTCTCTCCCTACATAGTACGCATAGTCAGTCTATCTAAGGAACTCTTCCCGCCATAGAGTCTAAGATTATCTGCTGCTATGGAAACAAGCACATTTTAGAAAAGGGAGTTTTCGATACTTTTCTCACCGACCCCTGTCAAAACAGTCCAAATAATTTTCCCCACAACTCTATTTGTAATAGTTCTTACTCGCAACCATAGTAACAGGTAGTACTCTACACAACTAACATGGGATATTCTTCGGATAGATAGACTATAAATCATGACTAAGACATGTTTATTTCAAAATCTCTTGTGTTGTATCATGTAGCAGATGTGTTACATTCTCTGCTAAGTTTGGCCCTATTGCATATGAAGTTCATTTTTGAGTTACTACTATTTATACACAGATTTCAGATATCCGACGGAAATATGCTTTTGACATCGTTCCGTTTAAAGGAAAGCAGCTGAAAAACCTGGAATGATGCCAAAGTGTTTCTTAACTTAACTCAGGGCTAAGAACTTAGCATATACTTGCAAGCTAGGAAAGAATTTTTTGATGAATTGTTACAAGAATTGTTTGAAGTTGACGTCATTACTTACTCTACAATGACGAACAAAGAATAACCAGATGTACGTTTGATATCGGTTGAAGCGACGAGAACTCGCTCTGTAGGTAACAGGCACCTCCTCTAGATTCAGATTCTGCACGCATTTTTACCGATTGAACCCTTTTCAATATGTTTTGTGTTTCCAAGGTCTATGTGAGTTTTTATCTTCCTGGTTCCTTTTATCAGTAAATTTTGGAATACCCAGTATTTATTAATGCCTTGGTGAGTATTACGGAAAAGAATGACTGTAAAGTTCTGTAATATTTTCTGTGTTACAACTAATATCGGCATTCTCTAATGTGGTTATAATCGATATAGCTCAAAATGGTGATGACATTTATAATAAAACGCACTTAAATTAATTTGCTGTCATAAAAATCTTTTAAGTGTCAAAAGACGCATCGTGGTAGAAATAAGTATACCATAAGAGCATGCTTATAATTTTCATATTTATATAGAAAAGTTTCTATTAAAATGATATATAACATTAAAATGATATCAGATAACGATATCGCTGAATTAATTTAACTATTAATATACAAAAGCTATGATATTTAAAATTATTTTACATCCGCTGTTGAACAACCAACAACCTAGTTTTGAGTCTACGACTACACCAATGTGTAATTCCTTAACCTTTTAGTTTTGAACCCAATCCAGAAGTCAACGGGTTTCCTGAATGAAGTATTGGGAGAAATTTGATTTCGTGAATGAGTTTTGATGAAACTAATCCGCATTTACGTCACAAAGAGATGAAAGCAATGAAAACCTCCCATGGTTAACCTGTCAACAAGGAAACTCTAAGCCATCATCCGTCTACCACTGAGAATATTTTTACGTCAGCACTGTGGTCGTTATGAGCTGAGTTAAAGCAATAATATCATTGAATTAATTCAGTGACATCACTGAATTTGCACAATGAACCTCTGATATCACTGAATTAATTTGACAATTGTTTTACAAAAAAACCCAAAAATTAGTTGTGGATAAAATTTTAAAAAGATAGTAATTTGAATCCAGTTTCAGAATCACTAATTGTCCCTCGTAATCAAATTTTAAATTAGAGAATTGTCTTTTGACATCGGTTGGTTAAATATCGCTTACACACCTTCCTGGAGAAATTTTGAAGTGGACCTAATTGGTAGATTTAAGTAATTTGCTATGGAAAATCGTAACTATCTCGACAGCAATGGTTTTCTACCCAATGGTGATTAGAGCTTAAAAAGCTTAACAAATTATTTTGTCACTTCAAAAGATTTTTAGATATAACTATATAATCTTATACACCTCTTAAAATACTTACTTGTTTGCTTTCTTGATATTGCTTAGACTCAGTAACCTTTGAACTTCAACTTGATTTGTCCCATAAAATCCAATTCCAAAAATAATCCCCCTGAATACGCATGCCCAAAAATCATGCCGGTTCGTTAAATCTAAACGAAGACTAAAAGGAAATCAAAAATTACTCAAACACATTCAAAAATTAAATAAAATACAGAAATGAAGTATGTTTTTATAGTGAATCGACAACTTGCACCTGATCATATTCCTGGCAATCAAGGCACAACTCGAAACGTAAGCTTTCACCTATTTTTTTGTGTGCATACTTGTAATATATATATATATATATATATATATATATATATATATATATATATATATATATATATATATATATATATATATATATATATATATATATATATATATATAAAACGTCGTTGCCGAGTGGAAGGATTAAAACAGGTCTTAGGCCGGGAAGGAGGGTACAAAATTTATTTATTAATTATAAGACATGAAAAAGTGTGTAAAAGTGTACACGAAAAGTTGCGCTCCTCGGTTATATGTTAGGGAAAATCATGCAAAGTAAAATCCGTAAAATGTTTCAATTTAGGGAAAGAGGGAAATCTTAGAAATTGTAATTGGTTTATCCAATAGGTCTCGCGATTCCTACGGAGAGTAAAAGGGAAAAATGTCCTGCTTTTAATCAAATGCATGCCTGAGCCAAAAATAGATTTAAGAACAGGATGTGACTTTTAAAAGTGTGAGAAAGTATTTCGATTTGAATTAATTAGGCTAACATAAAAAAAATAATTGTAGCTTTTTCTGTTACATCCCCCCTCGCCAAAAAAGTTTAATTGCAATCCAAACATTTTAAAAATTATCTATTTGCAAAATCTTCCCTTTGATAGAAGCACAATTAAAATGAAAATAACCAAATTTGTAATATTAACAATATATAAATGTAATATGAATTATACAACATTTACATATGTACTCATGGTAAAAATGTTGACACAATCAAAAATCTGTAGTAGCATTATCAGCAAATTTAAGATTTTCGTTTTCAACAGTCTTTTTTTTTTCAGTTTTAAAAGTCTTTTGTTTAATGATCACATTACAGTTTTTTCACTGTAAGAAGTATTCTTCATAATAACACAATTTAAGTTAACTCTTAAATCATGATAAAAAATTATAAAAATTTTTACAAATGTGTAAGTAAATGTGTAAAACATAAAATACAAAAACAGTTTTACAGGAAAAATTTCAATCTGAAATTATCTTCAATGTTATTTACCTTGTTTGAAAAAAAAAAAATAAAAATGACACAGTGGTTGTTACTCTGAAGTCCAAGACTTCAGTATTGACTTCATTTCACTTCATTTATTATTTACCTTACCTATTTGTCACTTTAATAGCAATGTTACGCACCATTATCACATTTAGTATCAAGAATCTTTGAAAATTCAAGATTATTTTCAGTTTTGCTATTTCAATCTTTATTTTTAAGTCTATTTTTTTTTTTTTTTTTCTTTAAATTCACTTTGTTTACATTCTTGTTATTCTCATTTAGTTATTTTATGTCCAAAATTTTCTTTTCTTTCTTTCTTTATTAATTTTTTTCTTTGTTGGTATTTTTATTGCAACTATTAACCAGGATTTCAGGAAAAATTAATAAGGACAAATTGCTTTTTTAATCAGAAAAGGTGATCAATCTTCTCAGATTTTCCATTACAACCCGTTTAACACGATTAATCAATAATTGAAATCCAAAACAGGCTTTCAAATTTAACATGGTATTAAGGTAAATCAGTTATTAAAATTTGACTGACTTAGCTATTTTCCTTATTTGTAATAAGAAATGCAAGTTTGGTTAATTTGCAAATTACCTTTTGTTTGTTTTCATTTATATCTTTCTTTTTTTTGGACATAATTTTTTTTTTTTTTTTTAAATATTTGTTGGGATAATATTTAAAGTACTATTTGTGTTGACTTTATATAGATAGATTTATTAGTCATAATCAGGTATTTGTCATTTTTAATGTTTTTATTTTGAAAATATTTTGAGTGTATCCGGATACTACAACTCCAATTCAAAATATTAGAATAACCAAAAAAGGCATTGTATTACCTTATAAACTGCGTGATATCTTTAAAAATAAACAACGGTGGCGAACGAAAAAATTATTAACCGTCCACAATTAGTTGACGTATGATATTATTGTTCACACGCGCCTAAAGAAGTATTAGAGATTTTATAAAAAAATATTGAAATTTTTCAAAATATTAAAATATTTCCAGAGGCGATTCAAAATATTAGAATATCTGTAAAATTGTGTGATTGGTCAACGTTAATCATAAAATTTGCATAAGTTGCGCCACTGTAGAGCTAGTACGCGTATAAAGGCTCGTTTGAAAATCAGATTTAGTTAGTTGGGAGTTAAAATGGGTCGAACAAGAGACATACCGGACACTACCAAGACAGCGATTGTGACTCTACGCAATGAGGGAATTAGTCAACAAATGATTGCCAAAAAAGTGAATTGCTCTCAAGGAACTGTAAGTAAAATTTTAAAAGATTATTCTACAAATCAAAGTTTTAAAAATAATCGCTCAAATAGTGGTCGTCAACGAATAACCACACTGAGACAAGACAGAATGCTGAAACGTGTCGTCACTAAAAATCGCTTCAAGAGCTTGAGATTCATAAGTAGAAAGTGGAGAGAACAAGGAGTGGATGCCTCAACATTTACCACACTACGACGACTCCATGAACTTGATTTTCAATCACGTGTGCCCAAGAAAAAGCCGCTACTTACACGCAAGCAAAAACGAGCCAGAGTGAGGTGGTGCAAAGACAGATTGCAATGGGGTATTCAGGACTGGAATAACGTACTTTTTAGCGATGAATCGATGTTTTGCGTTTCCCACGGTCATCAGGGTGTCCGTGTTTGGTGTTGCAAGCAAGAAGCTTTTACCACAGATTGCTTGAAACGCTCAGTGAAGTTTAGCACTTCTGTAATGTTTTGGGGGTGTATGGGTGCTGAGGGCTTAGGAAAGCTGTGCATTTTGAAAGGAAGGGTAAATTCTGAAGTATACAAGGAGGTACTTGAACATTTTATGATTCCGTCATCGGAAGATCTATTTGAGGATGACTTTATCTTCCAACAAGACTCTGTATCTTGCCACACGTCAAACGCCACCACTACTTGGCTTACTAACAATAAAGTAAAATTACTTCCTTGGCCGGCCAATTCACCCGAATTGAACCCCATCGAGACTATATGGGGTTTAATGAAGAAACGCCTTCAGGATTTAGCTCCAAAGGACAAAAATGAACTCATAGAAAGCGTGAAATCCGTTTGGGCAACTATCAGCAAAGATGACTGCAAAAAAGTAGTGCATCGTATGCAAAATCGTTTGCGTGACGTTATTAAAGCTAAGGGAGATGCCACTAAGTATTAACTATTCATGCAGATTTCATTTAAACGAATTATGCTATTTTTGTTTATGTTATTTTAATTTTTTGAACCACTGTGAAAATTATTCTAATTTTTTGAATTTTTAGAAAAAATTCATTGTAAAAACTTTTGCAATATCATAATAATTTATTTATGTTATGTTCATCTACAAAACATGTAGAATGTGATAACACACTTCAAAATTCTCAGGTATTCATTTTTACCAAAATAAATGCATATCTCAAACCACTATGTGCTTTATTTATCGTTATTCTAATATTTTGAATTGGAGTTGTATACATTGTAAGTTTATGTTTGGTCACTTTATCTCAATGCTGGAATTGACCCTCAGCAATAAGAAACTTTGTTTGTGGAAATATTTTAATGGCATTTTTATCTCAACCCTACACACCAGTAAAACACAAATATATATTCTACTTATCAATAATTCATGGGAACTGTAACACATAAACAATAAATATAAAAATAATTTCTCTAAACGTTTTTTATGCCAATCAATTCACTGAAAAAAAAATGTCTCAAAAAAAATTTTTTTTCAATTGAAGCATCAAGCATGAGGAGAAAAAAAATTAAAATCATAATCTATTATTTCTGTTTATTTACATGAGCGTTTTTTTATTTTATTTAATCAATAAAAATTAAAGAAATAAATGTTTTACGAGTAAAACATAAAAATATCAAAGGATACGTAGTTGGATAAAGTTCGAATTAGTCCAAGAAGATATTTTGAAAATCACAACATCAGATGAAAGTTCATAATTTAGTTTCTTCGTTAAGAGGAATCATATTTCTCATTGAATGAGGCGGGGTGAAAACAAATTATTGTTGATACAATCCAGAGCACCACACGGTAGGTATATCAGCTTTCAGAAAGACATTTGTAAAGGAAATGGATGTGATTTCAAAAAAAAAACTTTTTAATCCAAGGGGGGTGAAAGATATTGAAGCTCAGCCCTCTAGTAGTATTCACAGCCATCAGAACGTGGACAAAACATGCAGCATAGACAAATGGAAATCGATGATCATTAAGTTCCACTGGGCGTAGGTATCATTTTTAAGCAAAAAGTTTGATGATCGAAGAATTTATTTTTTGTTGAAGAAACTGGATGAATTATGAATGAGTTGCAGAAAAATTTGAAAGATAACTTTTCAACTGTCTATTTGAATGAAATATTCCATATTTTTGCTGTACCCTCTTCCGAAGTTGATTTATTTAATTTCAAATGAGAGATATTACATATTTTTGATGAACCGTACCCCCTTCCCGACCGTTTAATCCTGGCGACTTATAACGTCGCTGCCAAGTGGAAGGATTAAAAAAGGTCTTAGGCCGGGAAGGAGGGTACAAAATTTATTTGTTAATTATAAGACAGGAGCAGTCATGAAAAAGTGTGTAAAAGTGTACACGAAAAGTTGCGGTCCTCGGTTATATGTTAGGGAAAATCTTGCAAAGTAAAATCCATAAAGTGTTTCAATTTAGGGAAAGAGGGAAATCTTAAAAATTGTAATTGGTTTATCCAATAGGTCTCGCGATTCCCACGGAGAGTAAAAGGGAAAAATGTCCTGCTTTTAATCAAATGCATGCCTGAGCCAAAAATAGATTTAAGAACAGGATGTGGCTTTTAAAAGTGTGCGAAAGTATTTCGATTTGAATTAATTAGGCTAACATAAAAAGAATAATTGAAGCTTTTTATGTTTCATATATATATATATATATATATAATATATAATATATATATATATATATATATATATATAATATATATATATATATATATATATATATAATATATAATATATATATATAATATATAATATATATATATATATATATATATATAATATATATAATATATATATAATATATAATATATATATATATATATATATATATATATATATATGTGTGTGTGTGTGTGTGTGTGTAGTACAAAAATTATAACACTTTTGCATTAATAAAAGAATTAAAACTCTTTCGTTTTCATAAAATGTCTTTGTTAAAGAATAAGCGTAGAGAGATTCTATTTTGGGAATTCAAGGTTAATAAACATACGATTGAGTTATTTTTAGAATCTCTCCCCCTTTCACTTCCATATAAGGAAGCATGGAATGATTTTCCTTAATGCGTAAGGATACAAGTATTTCAAAGACTGTGCCTTTTTACTCCAAAATGTGTTAGTATAAAAGCGAGAGCAATACTTTTCGCATGTTTTTTTCATCATGTTGTGATCCTGATAAGCTGTTCCGGAATAGTCCAAAGTCTTGTCCATCCCCTACCTTGTGGAGTGTGGATGTGAATTGTTATCGATACCAGCCTACTGCCATTAATAAAGCTTTTTGGAGTGTATCATGGCTTACGACTGCATTATTAAAGCTAAATACACCACTGATAACAGGGATGTAGCCCTGTTATTATATATATATATATATATATATATATATATATATATATATATATATATATATATTTATGTTGTGCACAGAGAAAACAAACTTCGCTTCAGTGAAAATCTTTTTCCTCTAAGACGTTGATGTTGAAAAGCAAACTTAATTGTTAGAAACTTACAAATACTCCCAATGCATGATCACGCAGCAATCCTTGAGAGGTATTAAGTAAATTTAACGAATCATTTCTTCACGAAATCATGTGATTTGAGACGAAATGTAAACTCTCAATTATATGACTAAAACTGTTTCCACTACTCGAAACCTCATCGCAGTGCATTGTGGGATATTGTTAACTAGAACGATGAAACTAAAATAAAGACTATAGAATAAAGAATAAAGTGAAGAATCAAGGTGACTGGCCTGGATATAGATCAAGAAACTGCTTCCATGCCAGGAAGATCCGAGGTTCGAATCCAACTTAGGGCATAAGTTAAATTTAACTATCCGTCCTTGTTGAGTTGTGCCACCTATATAGTGCCTACGTTCAAGTTATTTAAAAAGTTAAATACATTACGCGCTTTGAAATTTGCTTCGGGGGGGGGGGTTGAAAAACTATCGAATGCCGAAATATTTCTTTAATTTTAAGGAAGTTTATTTCCTCAAAATTTAGGAATGGAACTTTAATTCCTAGGATCAAGGAAATTTTTTTCCTCAAAGAATCACTTCTTTGAAAAAGCAAATTTCTTCTAAAGAAGTAAAATTAAAGAAATATTTCTTAAATCCTATTTTAAATATTATAATAGAAATATGTATTTCAAAGAATCACGAAAGTTATTTAATCATTTTAACGACGTTTGGAGCGTATACCAGGAAACAATTTTGTCAAAAACGAAGAAAATGTCATGATATTTGAGTGTCTATTTATCACAATGCGAAAATATAAAAGGTTGTTTTATTGAAAAATTCCTTGAAAATAAGCATGATTTTTTTAAATACAAAAATATGTCTAGCTGGGGTCAAGCTGACTCTACTCGCCTAAGTGTTCAAAAAGTAAAAATGCATTTTATTACACGCCAACCGCATTAAACGTTTAAACTATAATATCCAATTCACAGGTTCGTTAGTTCAATCGTTAGTTCAATCGTCACAATTCGTTAGTTCAATCTTTTTTCATTTTTTTCTAAATTAATTTGAGGATATTTACTATATTTTACTGAAAATACATTTTAAAAAATCTCTAAAAAAAATTATTAGAACCCTAAATTGTGTCATTTAAAGCTCTTAAACTCAATGGTTGCAGGTAAATTTTTTAATTGCGATTCAGAATCGATTGTCCAAGCTCATCTTACACAGTTCTCCTGTTTTGTCATGCTATATTTTTTATTGATTAGGGCATAAATTTCTACTTTACATTTTTTTTCTTTTTTGTTGATGGACTTGTGCATCTTCAGTTCGGCGAAACTAGCGTACTCAGAAGATTGGATAATGAAAAGTGCTGAAACTCTTACGTCGCCACTTGTATATTGAATATTTGTTTGAAATACTTTAATCTCGTACTTACTCAAACATATCTAATCTGTGACCGTCTCTTGCTTGTTCATATATTTTAAAGATGCCACCTGCATCACCAATTCCTACTACATACAACGATGCCACGCAGACAAATATAAGCGCTGCTTGAAAAACGTCAGTCCACAAAACAGCTTTTAATCCACCCTAAAACAAATTTGTATTTTCTTTTTTAGATTTAAACATTAAAAAAAAATTCAAATTTCATATAAGTCGTAAGGTAATACAACTAATTATGTAATACGCAAGGTAATAAGTCCTAAGGTAATTTGGTAAAGTGTTCGGTACTGCAAAGTGCTATTTTAGTAAATTCCAAACAAAAAACTACAGGTATGCTATGCAAATGAGCACAAAAAAAAACAAAAAAAAAATCAGTTCTAAGACTTCAAACATCAATCAAATGGCAGATTTAAGAAAAATGACAAATACTGCTTTTAAAATTGTTAATAATAAATCTGTTGATGATTTTATTTTTCTCATATTTAAAGTGCAAAGATTTATAAAAAATAATAATATGGTCCTGTAAAAAATTATAACTAAATCTTCAAGCGTCATTATTTTAAAACAAGATATTTAGACCGGGAAATTAATATTTCGCCGAAACAAATCAACTAATTATTCAATTAAAACAAAATTCATTCATAATATTCCTGTTTTTATACTCTCTAGTCATCAGCATATCAGAAACATGACGTTTTGAAAAAAAGCCGTCAATGTAAAAATAGGAAACCCGCAAATGACATAGTGTGAGTATCTCGATCCTGATTGGTTGTAGAAGCATGACATTTGTTTACGTTATCACCTGGTTTTACCATTCTATTTCGAGTAAGCCAAGCCCGCCAAGTAACAATTTTCTTAAGTGACGCATTCTAATTTCTTTCACAAAGACTCTTTCGGAAGCATTTCAATTGTTTCACTGAATATTTCTTACTTAACACAAGGAAAGTCACGATGCCATGTAAAGTCGCGACGCCACAAACTAATTATGCATCGAAGTTGCCAGGTGCACAAAACAAATATACATCATGGTTTTTTTTTTTTTAATGGCGGGCACTGAACTTTTCGTTCTTCGTCATACTATGCCGGAATTGTTGCTCATTTTGCGTTACCCAGTGAGCACCTTTGAACCAAAGCCACGAAGGTGAGCAACATTGCCCACGCCACACTGCCACAAACCCGTTTATACGGTGAGTCACATTCACACATCATACACACACACAACAGAGGACAGCACAAAGAGAGAGAGAGAAACATCCATGCCCAGAGCGGGATTCAAACCCGCAGCCTATGGCTTCGCAGTCAGACACGCTAACCGCTCGGCCACCTGGCTGGCATATCATGGTTATAATAAATAATAAATCTAATTTACGTAAAAGGTGTAAAAGAGAAATAATTATATTTTAACAAATTCGATAGAAAATGTATTGAATTAACTTCACATTAAGTAAGTTTTTAACTTATGTGGAGACACTTAGCACGACTTTAAAATGGCATCTTGTTTATAAACGATCAGCTGTCACTGATGCCATAGGTCGCATGTCTGGTATCGATGATCATCTTCTTCTAATTTTCGTAATTGCAATAAGAATAGGATTTCTGCACTTACAGATTTATGTTTTAGCAACGATTTCTTATGATTCTATTTATTTAATGCGATGCAATAGAGCTTATTTTTTCTTTCTGGAATTTGTTTTTCTTAATCTTCATATTTTATTAAAATGCTATTTCTTTTCTGTTAAATTCAAGTTCTTAAGCACATACCAGCGAGCAGTATAGAGTACATAGAGCTCCAAGCGAAATCACTGAAATTTCGAGAGATAGATCGGTCACAGCGCTGAGAGATAACACTGATCCAAACAGAGAAACAACCATTACAAATATCTGTAAGAAATGTAGAATTATTAAATTTCAATTATTTTATCAATTATTATAACTTGATTTAGGGTGATAGTAATAATGGGTCTCAAAAAATGTAACAGATCACACTTATTATTTATCTGTATTCTGTACTTATTATAAATACACTTATCTGTACTCATTAGAATCACACTTATTATTTCAATGAATTAAACAAAAAATAAATTCCTGTTAAATTTTATAAGCCACAGTGCTAAAAAAAAACAGATCATCTTGAATAACTTTTAATCTAATGTACATCATATAAAATTTTCAAAATGACGTTAAAATATCGACGTTAAAATATCGTCAACGCCCAAACGACGTGATATCAATATTTACTTCATAATTTAAGTCGTTCGATGTGGATATGCAATGCAGAACATGTGACTAGATCCGATCCGATTTATAGGGATTGGATCCGAGAGTCTGATTCCTATAAATTCCGATATTTCTGTTGCCATGGTTCCTAAAAATTCTTATCCGTTTCCCAATCGTAAGTAAAATTTAACCTCTTCTTCTTTGAATAGACCTTAAAACATGAGCAATGAGCTACTGATTCCTAAAAATTGGTTGGAAATTTTGAGTTTTGCAAGATTCTTATACAGCAAAAGAATTTAGGTAGGCTAGACATCACAGTCAGCTATTAGGTCATTTAAATAATGCAAAATCAAAATGTTAAAAGTCATTGACCAGGGTTTCGAGTTTTGTTACACTTGCTGAATGTAAAAAAATAACAAGAAGAAATTTGTAATATTATTTCTAGTGAGATTCGGAAGATGTTTTTTCGAAAATATCAAAAACATTTTGACACATTGATATCAAAGCCAGAGGGTGAATAATTGATAACAATTAGTTGTCATAATTTAAGATTGTGAGTGGCAACGAACTGTTTTCACTATTCTTATTCCACGATACGTATTTCCATCCCGAAAGAAACGTATTACTATTGGTTGATGTCTAACTGATTGATGATTGGAGGATTGCCAGTGGAGTGACTTCAGCTTAGACACCTCTATTATTATCTTTAAAATTGCTTTTAACCTTTAAGCTCCTTAAAGGACAGAAAATAAGAACATCTGGTTAAATGCAATAATTCAATTGCATGGCTCTGACTCTAAGTTTCAATAAATTTATTAAAATAAATTTAGATACTTTATTGAGTTAAATTTCTCCTAATTTTGTTTATTTAGATCATATTCAGTTCTAATTAATCTTTTGTCAAATTAATTTATAAGGATTTGTTTGAGTTTTGCTTCGGAACATAATAGAAGAGAAGATAATTATAGTTTAAGTTGGCTTTGAAATAGTTCATATCAATTACAACACTCTATAAAAGGTTGTTTTTAATAAGGAAAAATAAATTTCAATTACCATTTGTACAAGGAATAATGCTGAAATGATATATCTTATCATACTTCCATATCGCATTTCCAGAAACTGAAAGAAAATTTTTTATTTTTCATGACTCGTAATAAAAATAACAATGACTATAAACTATCAATTTTTTCCGAAATAGTTGTTTTTTACCTTGTAAAGTTTATATTAATCCCTATTAGAAGCCCTAGAGAAGCTACTTAACACTAACTTCATAAGTTGTCAATTGCCAATGGGAAGTATTTCTCCACCTAGGTTTTTTGCTGTTATCTACTTATAAACATTAGAAAATACAAAAAAAATAAATAAATACCGAGGGATGGTTTTGTTTACATACATATTGGAAACACTAAAGATTATCGTCGTGTCAAAAAAAGAGGCAAATACTGAGGAGCTATTTACTCTTGTACGTTATACGTTCGTTCCTTTAATCATTTCACTTCGTGCTTATTTGTAGTTATAAACACATTTAGAAAATATGAACACATATTTGTAGTTATAAACTAGATTATTTGAAAGAACAGAAGTTCAACTTTATTTTTCTTCTTCACAGTTGTAAAATTTCAAAAATCCTGCCACCTTTCCATTAAAAAAAAAAAAAGTCTGAAAATCAAATAATTTTAGGTAATGCGTTAAATGAGTTTTTTCATGAATCGATATCTACCTCAAAAATATTTTTACATAACATTACTAGAAAAAAATTGCCCTATAAAAGGTAAAAAACCATGCTTCAAAGTTTTTTAAAACTGAACTGAAATTCGAATTAAAATATATTCAACTTTATGAAAGGGGGGACCTCAAATATGCTAATTAGTGCAGACTGTATTTTAAGTTACGAAATCAGACGCAAAAGCGTACTTTCTCTGAATAAGTATACCTTCTTTTCGATGGATACGGTTTTCAAATCCCCAAAATATAGAGGAAGGCTCAATCTGCAAATATGGTCCAAAACGGAGTCCAATCTTTGCTCAGCAGAACGGTCCAAAGATTGGACCCCTTAATGTTAACTTTACTTTTAGCGTATCTCAAAAACTCATCTCAAAACCTTTTAAAGCAGATCGAAAAATTTTTACACACAATAATAGAATTCGTTTATCAAAAGATAATTCCGTGCAAAAAATAAACTTTAGTAAAAATTTAATATTTTTTATTATTTTATTTAATAGTAGTCGAAAAAATTTGAATTGTAAGGTATGTAATTTTATACATCATTTTAAAGTAGCAAATTTACATAGAAAAATACATAACTTGAGCGAAGTCTGTCGAATAGTTCCTGAGAAATGGAATTTTAAATCAAATTTCATAGGAACTATTCAACCGATTCGGATGTAAAATTACTTTTAACTTATGTAAAAAAAAATTATCTACCTTACAATAGAAATTTTTTTGACTAATATTGAATGAAATAATAAAAAATAAAATAATAATAAAAAAATTTAATTTAAAAATTTTTATTTAGCATGGACATATCTTCGGATAAACGAATTTTATAATTGTGTGAAAAAATTTTTTATTTTGCTTAAAAAGTTCTTGAAATATAAAAAATACACATAAAGTAAAACTAACATTAAGTGGTCCAAACTTTGGATCGCTCTCCTAACCAAACTATGAGGACCAATGATTGAATGTAAATGATTTTATAGCAGGGAAAATTCCCTTTATATGTTTCTTAGATGTAAATTAATTCATTAAGGAATTTTAATATATAATTGATAATATAATGTAAATATGTCGTTATTCATTTTCTAATAGAAAAAAAAATTAATTCAAATATTTTTTCATGAGATTAAAAATTAAGTACTGTTTATTTTAATATAACAATTAAATTATATTAGTTAATAAATTATAAATTTGAAGATGAAACAAGCTTGTACTTAAAAATATGATTGAATAAACACTGTAGATATATTAGTTTTTAATTAGATAATAATTTTCTCATAAAAATTAATAAAATTTATATTTCTTAAATATTTATTTTATATTTTTTAAATTTATATTTCTTCTCTAAATTTCTATTTCTTAAATGTTCTTAAATATACGCGTTGGAGCTCTTGCAAAACTATAAATTAGGTGAAACCAATGTCATCTGTCCAGTTTTCACGACCCCTACTTGTCGTCCAACTAAGCGTAGAAGGTTTTCGTGGTTTTCCTCTAGGTTAGCCTAACGGTATCCCTTTGACATCATCAGTCCACCAAAGAGAGGATTAGAGGTACAATTAGAGTAGAGATACAATTTTTATTTTAATATTGAATCAATATTTAAAATGTATTCATTAATATTGATTAGGTTACAATAATAACAGTCATTTATATCAACTATGTTTATATTAAAAAATAACTAAAATGAAGAGTTATTAATATATTCTCTTTCTAACATATAAGTATAGATAGCGCCACTAGAGTAAAAGCACTTATTTATTATGTAATAAAAGATGACGTCATTACTTCATAATGTACAATTCATAGATATAAAGGCAGTCCCCTATATTAGTCCCTGGTACAATTTCTCCCCCAAATAACAAAGTTTCTAAGTATTGCCATCCTAAACAAGTAAAATAATATTAATAAGTGTTGCCAGCCTCAAAAAAAAAGTAATAAATGAAAATAGTATCAAATAACGAAACTATATTAAAAACAGAAACCGAAACTAAATATATTTTTGGCTTAAGAAAAAAAGAAATAAGCTCACCATGCCGTTACAGACGAAGTTTAGATTTCAAAAAAAAAAAAAAAAAAAAAAAAAAAAAGAAATAAGCAGCTGACCACTGTCTTACTAGTATGACGTAACTGCCCATGCCTCCGGATAAGGGAAGAAGCAGAGAGGGACTATGACGTCACTTTCAAGTAGTAAGCAGGGGTTATAGGTGGGACGGAGTGACGTCACTTCCGTCTCATCTATACCCCTGCTTACTACTACTAGCTCAGTTTTTCTGTATGAAAAATATTGTTTTTTTAATGGTAAGGGTTATTTCGTTTTAACCTAATTGAAAATTCTGATTTTAACTAATAAATTATTATATTCATAACAACTTCTCTAGTAATCGTGTTGAGCAGAATTTTTTTACAAATGATTAACGTTACATAAAGAAATTAAGTATTTCTAGTAAATACAAACAAAAGATTATCTTTTCAAAATAAAACATTTAACTTCAAAATTACTTACATCTAGAACCATCCAAAAACCTACACTTGATGATTATAACTGTAACATTTACGTATCCAAAAATATATATATAAGTGTTTAAATAATCTTTCAATCAAGAAATTAAAATTAAAAAATATTTCTTCTTATGAATACCATTATAAAGACGTGAGAAACAAGTATGAATAATTTAAACCAAGTCAATTTTAAAAAGAAAAAAAATTACTTCGTAGACTGTTGACACTCCACATTGAAAATACACCGGTATAAAAATCTTTAATGCTAGAAACATTCCAATTGGAAGAGCTAGAACTCCAATAGTAAAGCCTAATCCATACTTGTAGGCTTCAGCAGGTACCGCAATTATATTAGATGGCGATATTATGGTAACAATTATGGAAAGAATAACGGGGAGTTTAGTCATTCGTTTACCAGCTAGCATATATTCTTTTGCAGTCATCTGGTCATTTGAAAACAACCTTGAAATTATTCCAATACCCAAAGAAATCAATAATGAAATGCAAATAACGATGTAATCAACAACGCCAAGGAACTGTTTGGCACTCATTTTTTCCGAAGCGAGAAATAGGTACTCTCTAAATATAATCCTTATTCGAAATTTTAAAAAAAAGTCCTATATTTGGGAAAAATTGTTGTTCACAATGAAAACTGATTCAGAAGTCAACAAAAACGAAGGACTCTTTAAGGAAATATAAATTTCAATTACAGCGATTTTTATTCAAGCAAAAGCATGTCTCTCTCCAAAGCCATGACACTAATTAGAAGCTATTTCTTATAACACAAAAAACTCCTCAAACAATATCGTAATTTCCAGCATTCGTATTGGACAAGCCTATCACGTGACATGGTCTTCACTAAACAAAACAGCTACAGATATATTAAAAATGCCATTTGCAGAAAACTAATTGAAATAACAACTAAAATTATATTCTTTTGATATTTTTAAAAAAAATCTAACTGTAATATTAGTACTTTTAGTATTAGTATGAATTATTAGTAGCTGTAGTATAAGAATTAAACTTAAAAAAAAAAAAAGAAAAAATAACTTTATGATTAAACTTCAAATGGTTTATGGAACTAGGAGAATGAAAATAGAATATTGAATTGTATCATTCTAATCGGAAATGTTTATATTAGGAGACTTTTAGGCTAGTTTTGAAAAATAAAGCATTATCTTAGAAAATTGATGCCAGCAAACCTCATGATAAAGCCTCGCGAACTTATACTTTATGATTTGACTGCAAATGGTTCAACGTACTAGGCGTATTAAAATATATTTAAATAATAAAAAGCATATTGGCATGGCATCGTAATAATCAGAAAATTCTAGAATAGTAATTAAAAAAGAAAATAGTGCCCTGTAAACTTATGCAAAAAAAACTTTGTTGCTAAGCTTCGCAATACTTCATGGTTTAACTGCATGTGGTTTCAGAAGTTAAGAGTATAAAAATAGAATATTACATGGCATCATTATTATCAAAAATTTTTAGGTAAGTTATAAAAAAGAAAATTTTTCCAGAAAAACTGATACTAACAAACTTATAATAACTAAACGAAAATTTTTAGGTTGGGATTTCTAACATTTTTTTTTAATTTTATTTTATTTTTTTTTAGTTTCCAATGAGCTGCACAATCAGTCTTGCCGATGAGCAGACCTAGTGCGTTCTTCAGAAATGGTATCCACTCTTTCAGAACCACCACAATGGGTGAGATACCGTTGGCCTTGTTAATTTGGACGTCTAGTTTCTGCCACACTAGTTGGCAGCACCGAGACTCTATTTGGATGCTAAAGTGCACTAGGAATTTAATTTTGCCGGAACATTAAACATTTCTAACATTTAAAAAGTAGTTAAAGGTGGTGAAATAAATATTACACAATAACTTAAAAAAGAAATTGTGATTTAAAAAAAGTACTTTAAATGATTTAAGGCACTGGAGTGAATAAAAAGTACATTTCCTGCCATAATTGTAATCGGACATTTTTAATTTGTATTACAAAATGAAATTATTACCTGGTGATTTGATACAAATGAAACTTCGTATAAACCTTTCGGAAACAAATGCAAATAGCATATTGTAGGGCATTATTGCAATCGGAATTTAATAGATTGGTATTACTAAAATTAAAAAACCAAGTAGTTGTAGGTTGTTAAGAAACTATCCCATAACGGTTTAAAAAGAGAAATTAAGATTAAAAAAAATATTTTTTTGATTTAAATTTAAATGATTAAAGACACTAGAGTGTAAAAATAATTTATAATTTGAGATATCTAACATTTAAAAACAAGTAGTTGCTGGTGGCAAAATATACATAACATAATGGTTTAGGCTAGTTTTAAAAAATAAAATATTACTTCATAAACCGAACTAAACGAAATAATATAACATGATTTAACTTTATGGTTTGAGGCACTAGAAGTACAAAATTGGCACATTGCATATGCATCATTATTATCGTAAATTTTTAGATTGGAATTACTAACACTAAAAAACAAGTAGTTGCAGGTGGTAAAATAAATATTACATAGCAACTTAAAAATGAAATTAAGATTTGAAAAAAACTAATTTATGATTTTATTGTAAAAGTAGCATATTTCATGGCGTAATTATAATCGGAAATGTTTAGATTAATTTTGAGAAAGAAAATATTACCTCGTAAACTGATGCTAAGAAACCTTGCTATAAAACCTCGAAAGCTAATGCAAATAGCATATTGTATGGCATCATTGCATTCGGAAATTTTTAGGTTGGCATTACTAAAATTAAAGTGGCAAAATATGTAACATAATGACTTTAAAAAAATATTAAAATTAAAAAAAATTATGATTTAAATTTAAATTATTTCAGTCACTAGAGTATAAAAATGGCATATTACATGGCATCATTATGATCAAAGATTTTTAAATTAGTTTTAAAAAAGAAAATATTACCTCGTAAACAAATACTCTACTAGCAAACCTCGTTACAAATACTTGTGAAATAATAATTTTTAATTTAACCTCATATAGTTTAAGGCTCTAGAGATATAAAAATAGCATCATTACAATCGGAAATGTTCAGGTTGGGATTTCTAACATTAAAAAACAAGTATTTGAATGTGGCAAAAAATATTACATTATAGCTTTAAAATAAAAAACTTTATTATTTAAATTGAAATGAATTAAGTTAATAGAGTATAAAAATAGCCTATCGAATGGTGTCATTTTGATCCAAAAATTTCAAATTAGTTTTAAAAAAGAAAATATTACCTCGCAAACTAATACTATACTAGCAAACCTCGTTACAAATGCTTGCGAAATAACACTTTTTTAATTTAAATTCAAATGGTTTAAGGTACTAGAGCTATAAAAATAGCATTATATGGCGTTATCCCAATCGGAAATGCTTAGGTTGCGATTTTTAACATTAAAAACAAGTTTTTAATATTGCAAAAAATATTACAATAATAGTTTTAAAAAATTAAAATTTTAAAAAATTAAAATTTTAAAAAATACTTTATGATTTAAATTGAAAAGATTTAAGTCACTAGAGTATAAAAATAGCCCATTGCATGGCTTCAATGTTATCAAAGATTTTTAGGTTAGTTTTAAAAAACAAAGTATTACCTCGTAAACTGTTGACACTCCGCATTGAAAATACACAGGTATAAAAATCTTTAAGGCCAAAAACATTCCAATTGGAAGAACAAAGACTCCAATCGCGAATTTAAATCCATACAGGTATATTTCTGCTGGTACAGAAAGTATTATAGACGGAGATACTATTGTAACAATTATGGAAAGAATAACGGGGAGTTTAGTCATTCGTTTACCAGCTAGCATATACTCTTTTGCTGTCATCTGGTTGCTTGAAAGCAACCTTGAAATTATTCCAATACCTACTGAAATCAGTAATGAAACACCTATAACCATATAATCAACAACGCCAAGAAATTGTTTGGCACCCATTTTGGGAAGCAAAAAAAAAATTTAAGAACTGTCTAAATGAGATCCGTATTTGAAAAGAAATAAAAATGATTATAGAAAACCATTGTTATTACAGATAAAACAGAGTTCATAAGCCAGAACAAATAACGCATTAATTATGAACAATAAATTTCAATTACATTGGTTTTTATTAATCAAACAAAATCAGCGTTTTCTGAAATACGGTGACACTAATTGAAAGCTATTTTGTTTATTTGACTTAACAATCTTTAAACTGATATTTATTCTTTACTCAGGAAATGTTTAATCGGATCCTTTTTCATCATTTCTTTATAAGGAGAAAGAAAGTGTTAATTAGTAAAATTCAATTCTCTTTGAACATTTTATTTATGCACTATTAATAATCTTAATAAGTTGATAGATTTATTCCTTTCCAAGGTCAATAAATACCCTAAATACATAACAATTTGCTAAAGTGTCTGTTAAGAAAATGTCATATAAGCTGTGAAACGATCCATCACAACTCCATCAAATGATATGACAGTTGTCATATCATAACATTAAGAACAGTTGCCGAAATATTTTGTAATTCTTGTTTGTTTGCTTTTTTTGCCTATAAATTTAGATTTTTTATGGAAATCGTTTATTTTATAATCCGTCAAATTGAAATTAATTGATTAAATGACTTCATCGGCTTAAAATAATATACAGAAAGAAATAAAAATTGACATGGTCAAGCACTCAAAAATTGGCACCAATTCTCAAGACTCACCAGACGTAAATTGGAAGAAAAAAGCGATAGTGATTTGAAATATAAAACGTAAAAATGTCAACGAAAAATGGAAAAGAAAGGCGAAAAATAAAAGAAGAGAAGCCACAGTGACCGAGAGTGGAATGGAACATACATATATATATATATATATATATATATATATATATATATATATATATATATATATATATATATATATATATATATCTATATATATATATATATATATATATATATATATATATATAGCATAATGAATAAAAACAAGAACACACGAAGAAAATTAAGAAAAACAAATTTTCTCTTGGATTACCACTAATAATTAACCGACTATAGAATTTATTAAGCATAATAAAATTAATTCTATTGCGACTTTGATTTCCAGGATCTCTTCAATAGCATTCCCCTTTCTAAACTAAAAGATGTCCTTTTGAATTATTACTATGATTTTAAAAATATCCTTTGTTGCGATTTTGATTATTGGGAAATTCTGATTAATTTTTGTCATTTTAATAATTTTCTTTACAATGGAAGGGATATTTTTCTTCAAATTGATGGAATACCACAAGGATCTAATTATTCATCTCTCTTAGCTAACTTATTTTCGCATTATTATGAAAAAAACTATACTCTTAGTAGTAAATTTGTTTTTAGATGTATTGATGATTTAATTACCTTAAATTTTCAAGATTATACTCTTTTATTAAATGATATTTACCCCGAGGAATTAATCTTGCTTCGTAATCATGATGATAATATTTGAATTTGGGTATTATAAAAGAAGAAAATATCTGCTTTGTAGATTTATGCAATAAAAGAAATGATTTTAATATAAATAAACTTATTACTTGGAATTCTAATGTTTCTAGGAGCATCTATTTAAATACCACTTTTAATGAAATGAATGGAATTAAAAGAATATGTAGTAATATTTATTTATCCAAAAAACCAATCGATAAACTCTTTCAAAATTTTATAAAAAAACAATGGATACCCAACTAAAATAATAAAATTCTATATAAAATCATTGAGTCAATCGTATATTATTGTAGATATATTTACTAAAAAAATTTCTTTGTTAATTTATATAGTTTTCCCATGTGTAAATCCATTTCGGGTAAATCCGTGGGCAAAATTATTTACTAAGAATTTATTTGTTAATTTGTATAATTTTTCCATGTGCAAATTCATTTCGGGCAAATCTGTGGTCAATATTATTTACTCAAAAATTCCTTTACTAAAAAATTCCTTTGTTAATTTATATAATTTTTCCATGTGTAAATTCATCTCGGGCAAATCCGTGGTAAAAATTATTTATTAAAAAAATTTCTTTATTAATTTATACAATTTTTCCATGTGCAAATCCATTTCGGGTAAATCCGTGGCTAAAATTATTTACTAAAAAGATTTCTTTGTTATTTTATATAATTTTTCCATGTGCAAATCCATTTCGGGAAAATCCGTGGCTAAAATTATGTGCAAAACAAGCAATTCATGCTTCTTTCTCTTTTCTATTGTATATTTTTTTCTTAAATAAATATTTATTTTCTAAAATTATTTATAGTCAACTTCTTTAAATTATCCAGTATAATATTACCTTGCGCGCATCCATTTTCGGGCCCATCCTTGGTAACTAACAAACCAAACGCCTTTCAGTAATGCAGTAAGAACGCACTTTAAAATAAAACTCCTCTAGTTACGCTATCTCAATTTGCGCTTTTTTTTTCATATTTTGCAATCTGGCAATCTTGTTATTTTAAATCATTCTTGAAAAATTTCCTGGTCATGTAAGTTCATTTAATTTCGCTACTCGCTTTATAGATTATGTTTTACATTCTATTCTGTTTTTTCTTTATATTTTACTTTCTGTTTTTACGTGTCATTTTTACTTATTGTAATTTTTGTAAAAAATTTTTGAGTGCTCCTCACACTATTGTATTGATATATTTTGCTTTGGCTATATTAATGCAATATTAGAAAGCACTCTTTTTTGCAGATATAATCGTGTGTGCTGATGAAAAAATTATATCTTTATTTTCCGGATTTTTTAAAGAATCCTATCCTTTTTTTTTTCTTTTTTTCCTTCCTGTTTTTGTTATTTTTATTAACTTTCTTTTTTCCCCTTTTTTCATTAGTCTGTAATTTTCTTTTGTTTTATCTTCATTTTGAACTTATATACTATATATATATATATTTAATATATATATATATATATATATATATATAACGAGAGAGAGAGAGAGAGAGAGCGAAAGAATGGAAAATAACACAGAGATTAATGAAAGAAGAAAAGAAAAAAATTTAAATTAATATTAAATGATTATTTTTTTAAAAATTTAAAAATATATATATAACAGCCGGAAAACAGAATAATGGAAAAATAAAATCTCTTCATTACTAGGCTCGATTATATCTGCAAAAAGGAGTGTTTTCTAATATTGTATCACTATAGTCAAGAAAAGTATATAAATATAATAGTGTGAGGAGCACTTAGAAAACTGAAACGAAAATAGAGCACATTAAGTAAAAAATATATCAAGCAAAAGACAGAAAATAAACAACATTACAATGTTAACCAATTGATACACGAACATTAACAAGTGCATACCGGTTTCAGTCGCGTTCCCGCTTGCGTCAGTTGCGGACATGTTTCTATGGCTTTATACGATGTGCTTATTTGTTATGCAGTTTTATACTACGCAGTTATTTGTTTATTTTTCGTGCAGTGTATAAATAATCAATTGGAACATTTTCATCATGGGTAAAAAATTTGAACTAAAGGCCCTCGTGAATGCTAAAATATTTTCAAACCACAAAATACCACGAAGATATATATATATATATATATATATATATATATATATATATATATATATATATATAAAATATATATATGTAATATATATATATATATATATATATATATAAAATATATATATAATATATATATATGTATATAAAATATATATATGTAATATATATATATATATATATATATATAAAATATATATATAATATATATATATGTATATAAAATATATATATGTAATATATATATATATATATATATATAAAATATATATATAATATATATATATGTATATATATATATATACATATATATATATATATATATATATATATATATATATATATATATATATATATATATATATATATATATATATATATATATATATATATAGATAGATAGATAGATAGATAGATAGATAGATAGATAGATAGATAGATAGATAGACTGAATTCTATAGCATTTCTTTAGAGGAGAGTAAGTTAAACGCAAAAAAAGGTAAATATAATTTGATTTTTATCATAACATATTTATCATTTTAACAATAGTGAGAAATTATTAATATTGCTTTGAATATTTTATAATATTTCTTTTAGAATAATTTTTGGTTGTTATTTGAGTCTATCTTATTATATTATTTATTATTTGAAATTTCGTTGTAGTTAAGACACTGAATTGCCATTTGAAAGAAAAACAGTTTTGTCCTCAGGGGTAACAGGAAGAGCACATAGCTTCGGTATAATTCCAAACTGGGAGGAAGTAAAGGAAGTTTATGTTATTTTTTATGTATTCGCTAAAATGATTGAAAATAATTAATACTTACTATCATGCTGATGGCAACTGGAGATGTACGGATATTCTTTTTTCTTTCCAACGATCATAACATGTATGTTTGTTGAAAGAGATCGATGGTTTCGGAAAGCAAATTAAGTATATATCAACTTTTTTAGCAACATTAACTTCAATTAAATACAAAAGAAATATACAAATTTAACGCTATGATGATGAACGGTTTATAAATATCCTATTTTTATTAATTAAAATTTTACAACGAGTTTTAAAGAATGATATCATTGTGTTCACTGTTTTCATATTTTAACTCGTTTGTTTTATCCATAACTGCGTAACTGGCCTCTGAGATCATATTCTTTTTCCACCCTATAAATAAAAAGTTCTATTCATGAAAAATAATAGTTTAGTCATAAGAATTTGCATAATAAAATTAGTTGTTATATAAAGTTCATGCATTCCGTTTTCGCATTTAAAAGCTTTAGCGTGGTAAGGAAACTGGAGTCGGAGAAGTATAATTGGTGTAAAACTGGTAAACGTAATAATTTTTTTATAAAAAGGCTTCTGAGAAATGCACTTTTTTGTCTTTTGACATTAAGAACTAACATTTTATTTTAGATTTATGATAAATGTTTAATTTTTCTTTTGTGGTTGAAATTAATTGTAATAAGAAAAAAAAAGTTAAAGTCAATTAATGAAGAAAAATAAAGTTACGCTTAAAAGTTAAAGCTAATTAATAATTAATAATGTGGTAATTATTAGAGTGACAATTATTTTATAAAAAATTTTTATAACTTAAAAGAAGAAAATATTTGACCAAAACTGATTTAAATAAGCAAACCCAGCATAAATTCCGCTTCAAAAGTTTCAAGACAGCACTTTTGAGGAAAAACATCCTGATTTCCATGTCAAAATTACTATGTTTCTGGTGTACTTTGCTGTTATGTAGTGGAATATTTTTTAAAAAAAAGTTTTAAGTGCTTAACTAGAAAAAATATTTTTATATAATGAGTCTTTTACTTAAAAATAAATGTTGTTTATCCCAATATTTCATTAAACTATTTAAATCAGATGGGATTAACAATATTATTACACTGTAAAAAAAGTCCAAATGAAATTACTACAAAAGTAACAGCATCCAATATTCCAGTACTTTTTATCGTAAAATCCATTTTCCCCATAAAATTTTAGGGAGCAAACAATTTAATATAGCGTAATTTTTACAGTAATAACAGTACTTGCAGTACTTTTTACAGAACTGTAAAATTTACTGCAAAATCGATGAATCAATGCAATTAAATAATTATTACTTTAAAAATCTATAGTAATAATTGCTGCAAAATCGATGAATTCTGTCGGTTATGAGACTGTCTCTCTCGACTATATTGCAAGAAACTAAATTGTTACTAGAAGAACTTAATGGTACGATAAAATTTTGGTTGTTTAACCATACTACGTGACAGCATTTAATGAACGGTTTTTCACGCGGCAAACAGTATGATTACCTTCTTATTTATGATTATTTGACTGTTTTGCTTGATTATGGTAAATTAAACAATTAAACAAATTGTTATTTTATCATTTTTTTCCGAGAAATTTCTGACAGTATAAATAAACAGAATAATTTGTTCAATTCAATGTATTCAAATTCTCTTGGTGTGTCGATAGTATGAAGCGAATTCATTTAATAAATAATTTAAGTATTGCACAGCGTAAATATATAGTTTGCTCTACAATCAGTGTACTATGTGAGTAAAGTTGAGTAGTTTTCGTGAAATGACTCAAACTTTTGATAAGATCTTGAAATAATCTTTTACCTCTAAATACTTTTAAAGTATTATTTTAAAAATATATCTATTTAAAAAAAGTTACTTTTATTCACAATAATTAAACTAAATTGTTAGTCACTTTTGTGTGGAAGTTTGCTTCAAGTTCGTTTGAATTTTTAAAAGAAGTGTAGGCCTCACCTGTTAAAATAACAGCTAGAAAAACAAGTACTAAAGGAAGTACACGTCCAATAACAATAATGGTTCATGAAGAAATTTATGAAAAATAGTGTCAAAACTCTATTTGAAAGCTCTTTACTTCAAAATTAAAAAAAAAAAGGAAAGAAAAGAATAATCTTGAAATCTCAGGGTTATGTTAGTCATAATTATAAAAGAAAACAAAAAGAAGCAAAATGTTTTTAAAATCATCTTGGAAAAAATGTAAAAATTATTAAAGCATGCAGGGAGCGTTCTGAAAGTAAGGCGCATTTTCTGGGGAAAATAGATTTATTGATCCTATGAGTACAAATGGTTAAAATTCCTCAAAATAGTTCCCTTGCGCATAAATACACTTCTGGAGACGATTCTGCCACGCCTGGAAGACATCCTGGAACTCCTCGACAGGAATGCCTCTCGGGAACCTTGTAGCATGAGCTTGGATTTTCTTCACCGACTCCCAGTGCTTTCCCTTCAGCTCTCTTTTCAGTCGGGGGAACAAAAAAAGTCACACGGCGCCAAGTCAGGGCTACATGCAGGCTGTGGCACCAAGGGGGTCTTACTTTGGGTCAGGTAGTTGGTGACGATGAAGGCCGTGTGGCTCGGGGCATTGCGTGGTGGAGCTTGAAGGCACCTTTGATGTCAGGCCTGACGCGTGCGACCCGGCGTTTCAGTCTCTCGAGCACTTCCAGGTAAAAAGCTGCGTTGACAAATTTTCCTTGCGGAACAAACTCAAAATCTACGATTCCTCGGATGTCAAAGAATACAATCAGCATTGTTTTGATGCCAGAGTTGCTCATGCGTGTTTTTTTGGGTTGGGGAGAATATTGGTTGTGCCACTCAGAGCTCTGCCTTTTGGATTCTGGATTGTACTCGAACATCCACGATTCGTTCCTGATTACACAAGAGTTTAAAAAGCCTGGATCATTTTTCATCAATTCCAACAATTCTTCACTGCGCAAAACTCGAACTTCATCTTGCTCCTCCGTCAACACCTTCGGCACAAGCTTCGCACAGACCTATCGCATTTAAAAAACCTCCGTCACAATCCCATGTACCACACATTTTGACTAGTTCAGGGTGCTTAACCGACGGAATGCTTAACCGACGGTCTGACTTCAAAACTTCACGCACACGCTGGACATTTTCATCGGTTCAGGCTGTTCCGAGACTCGTCGGTGACCTTCTCCCGACCCTCCTTGAAGGCCTTGTGCCACCTTCACTGAGATCTCGAAATGCATTCCTCCTTAAAGGCGTCTTGAAGCATGTGATGAGTTTCCATCGCATTCTTCCCTATCCGCACACAAAACTTTATAGTGTACTCCGTCACAATAAAATCATGCGCACTACTTTAACGTAACATATAAAGTTATATTAATAATTATAATGTCTTGATTAATTAAATTATAATGTCTTCACATATCCATACTTGTTTCTTAATCGTATTTTTGTGTTGGAAACAAAAACAACACAAAAATTGCACACAAAAAAATTTACAAAAAAAAATTTCAAAGAATTGAGTACATTATTTTCTCTTTCTCTAATTTTAAAACTAAAGCATTTGCTAAATAAAAGGTTAAATATGTCGGAGTCATACTAAAAACTTCAGAAAAATAGAGCATTTGCATACTGAGTAACTTTAAAACTACTTGTAAAACCTCCAAGCACAGAAGCAGGCTACGGTGAAATTTCTAAAATCACACAACTTTGTAAGTTAATTTCTATTCAACTATAGTATTAGTCGACCGTTATATTTTAAGAACTGTGAACTTCGAAATAAAAACACATAATTTATATCATTTTCAATATATATATATATATATACTGGAGGGAGGAAAGGGAATGAATTGAGGAATTATCTAAAATATTTCTATTCAGACAAATGAGATTTTGTAAAATGTATTTTCCTAAGCAAATTAAGCCAATTACAAGTCAAAGATCAATAGTTTAAAAATCAAAAAGGTTTCAGGCTTAAAAAGTACAGTTTCGTACTCATACTTATTTATGCATCTGCCGTTGCTATCTAAGTAAGTAAAGTATTCTTTTATTTGTATTTTTTGCGCTAAAATGAATGAAACTAAAACAAAGTAGATGGAATACTTCAAACGCTCTTAAAGCTCTTGTAATGTTTAAAAAAATACAGTTTTGTATTCATACATATTTATGCGTCAGACATTGCTTTACATATTTTCTATATATAGGCAATATTTGTTTATGTATTTGTAACAGTACATCAAAAATGAGTTAATAAATCCAATAATTTCTGAGTCGTAAAGGTTTAAAAAATAAAAGGGTTTTTTCAAAAGGAATATACTTCGTTGGCATACTTCGTTGTGGTTGTTGTTGTTTCTAATGTCACTTTGCTCATACCAGCAAGCCAGCTGGGTGAAATCAACCTTGTTTTTCAGTGGTGCCATCTATAGATAAGAATTCGGTTTAAACCACATGTACGTGACACTGCCCGTTTATCGGGTTTACCCAATCATATAGCCATTTATAGATCGTAATTTTGACCTGAACCATAGACTCCCAGTACTCTCCCAGATAATACAATCTCAGTACTCCCAGAGTTATTGATTTGTTATGTGAACATGGAGGATTTTTTAATCCAGCAGATGTAACGTGCACCAGTCACTATTTACTACATGGGGAGTCTCCGGCCGGAAAAATTTCGTCAAAGTGAAGAGACAACTATCGTCACTTCTTCGAGGGAACGAATTTCGTTAAATTAAAATTAATATTGTCATTCTATATTTATCCTAAAAAAATAGATAGCACCAAATGTATTTATGACTTTACTGGTCACCTTTTAGGTGGATCAATGTAACCCGAACAAAACAAGAGGGACAGGATCACGGAGATAAATTACGCACATGATCGAAGCTATATTCGAACCAGGAATCTACCTGGATAGAGGACAACAACTTGAACACCGTACAGACCAGTTGGTTTGCTTCATCACTACACTTTGATTGTCTAGTTTTCATTCAAGTTTCGTCCTTTTAGTTAACAATCTCCTACAATGCAATGTAATGAGCTTCCGAGTTAATATTGTTCTTCTTACCTGCTTTTATTGCTGTTTATGTTTTATTTTAGAAATTTTGTCTGGTCAGCTCTTGTTTGGCTTTCAACTCTTTTACTGTTTGTATTTTATTAACATTTTGATGTGACACATGTACAGCAATTTTTAACTACACGCTCTTTTGGCATATTTATAATGTTTTATTACGTAAGCTTGCAGACCATGGTTTATATGTATTTCCTATGTGCTTCCTTTTTATTCTGTATAACTCTATTGTAATTACATTTCAGTATGTATCTTATATTTTACAGTTCTATATTCAAAGTGTAAAACGTCCGCTTGGCTTAATAGATAAGGCGTCTGACTTCGAATCAGAAAATTGCAGGTTCGAGTCCTGTCATGGAGAAGCAGAAATATAAGTTTTCCAAAAACTTGAAATGAATTACGATTATTTCCTTTTTATTACGTATATCTGTATTTTAACTACAGTTTCGGCATTGATCTTATTTTTACATTTCGATATTCCAAGTGTAACAAGTCCTCGCGGCCCAATGGCTGAGGCGTCTGCCTTTGAAACAGAAGATTGCAGGTTCGAGTCCTGTCGCTTACGAGCACTATTGTATTTTTCCAAAAACTTAAAATGAATACCGTTAACTTCTTTTTTATTACGTATAACTGTATTACAGTTTTAGCATGGATCTAATTTTTTAAAAGTTCGATATTCCAAGTGTAACAAATCCGCGCGTCGTAATGGATAAGGCGTCTGACTTTAAAACAGAAGATTGCAAGTTCGAGTCCTGTCGCTTACGAGCACTATTGTATTTTTCCAAATACTTAATATGAATGACGATTATTACCTTTTTATTATGTATAACTGTATTTTAATTACAGTTTCAGCATAGATCTTATTTTTTACAGTTCGATATTCCAAGTGCAACAAGTCCACGCTACCTAATGGATAAGGCGCCTGACTTTGAAACAGAAGATTGCAGGTTCGAGTCCTGTCGCGGACGAGCTGTATTGTTTTTTTCCAAAAACTTCACATAAACATTGTTTCCTTCCTTTTTATTATAATTAACTGAATTTTAATTAAAATTTTAGTATGGATCTTATTTTTTACAGATTTATATTCCAAGTGTAACAAGTCCGCGTGGCCTAATGGATAAGTCGTCTGATTTCGAATCAGAAGATTGCGGGTTCGTGTCCTGTCGCGGTCAAGCGCTATTTTATTTTTTCATAAACTTAAAATGAATACCAGTTACATCTTTTTTATTATGTATAACTGTATTGTAATTACAATTTCACTATGGATCTTATTTTTTACAGTTCGATATTCCAAGTATAACACGTCCGCGTGGCCTAATGGATAAGGCGTCTCACTTTGAATGAGATGATTGCACGATCGAGTCCTGTCGCGGACGAGCACTATTGTGTTTTTCCAAAAACTAGAAATGAATACTGGTAAATTCTTTTTTATTATGTATAACTGTATTGTAATTTCAATTTCACTATGAATCTTAGTTTTTGCAGTTCTGTATTCCATGTCTAACAGGTTAACGTGGCCTAATGGATAAGGCGTCTGACTTCGAATCAGAAGATTGCAGGTTTGAGTCCTGTCGCGGACGATCTGTATTGTATTTTTCAAAAAACTTCAAATAAATATCGGTTCCTTCCTTTTTATTATAATTAACTGTATTTTAATTATAATTTTAGTATGGATCTTATTTTTTACAGATTTATATTCCAAGTGTAACAAGTCCGCGTGGCCCAATGGATAAGGCGTCTGACTTCGAATCAGAAGATTGCAGGTTCGAGTCCTGTTGCGGACGAGCTGTATTGTGTTTTTCCAAAGACTTCAAATAAATATAGGTACCTTCCTTTTTATTATGTATAACTGTATTTTAATTACAATTTTAGTATGGATCTTATTTTTTACAGATTTACATTCCAAGTGAAACACGTCCGCGTGGCCCAATGGATAAGGCGTCTGACTTCGAATCAGAAGATTGCAGGTTTGAGTCTTGTCGCGGACGAGCTGTATTGTTTTTTCCAAAAACGTCAAATAAATATCGTTTCCTTCCTTTTTATTATGTTTAACTGTATTTTGATTAAAATTTTAGTATGGATCTTATTTTTTAAAGAATTATATTCCAAGTGAAACACGTCCGCGAGGCCCAATGGATAAGGCGTCTAACTTCGAATCAGAAGCTTGCAGGTTCGAGTCCTGTCGCGGACGAGCTGTATTGTGTTTTTCCTAAACCTTTAAATAAATATCGGTTCCTTCCTTTTTATTATGTATAACTGTATTTTTATTATAATTTTAGTATGGATCTTATTTTTTACAGATTTATATTCCAAGTGTAACAAGTCCGCGTGGCCCAATGGATAAGGCGTCTAACTTCGAGTCAGAAGCTTGCAGGTTCGAGTCCTGTCGCGGACGAGCTGTATTGTGTTTTTCCTAAACCTTTAAATAAATATCGGTTCCTTCCTTTTTATTATGTATAACTGTCTTTTTATTATAATTTTAGTATGGATCTTATTTTTTACAGATTTATATTCCAAGTGTAACAAGTCCGCGTGGCCCAATGGATAAGGCGTCTGACTTCGAATCAGAAGATTGCAGGTTTGAGTCCTGTCGCGGACGAGCTGTATTGTTTTTTTTCCAAAAACGTCAAATAATTATCGGTTTCTTCCTTTTTAATATGTATAACTATATTTTAATTATAATTTTAGTATGGATCTTATTTTTTCCTGATTTATATTACGATTGTAACATGTCCGCGTGGCCCAATAGATAAGGCGTCTGACTTCGAATCAGAAGATTGCAGGTTCGAGTCCTGTTTTGGACGAGCTGTATTGTGTTTTTCCAAAGACTTCAAATAATATAGGTCACTTCCTTTTTATTATGTATAACTGTATTTTAATTATAATTTTAGTATGGATCTTATTTTTTACAGATTTATACTCCAAGTGTAACAAGTCCGCGTGGCCCAATGGATAAGGCGTCTAACTTCGAATCAGAAGCTTGCAGGTTCGAGTCCTGTCGCGGACGAGCTGTATTGTGTTTTTCCTAAACCTTTAAATAAATATCGGTTCCTTCCTTTTTATTATGTATAACTGTATTTTTATTATAATTTTAGTATGGATCTTATTTTTTACAGATTTATATTCCAAATGAAACACGTCCGCGTGGCCCAATGGATAAGGCGTCTGACTTCGAATCAGAAGATTGCAGGTTCGAGTCCTGTTGCGGACGAGCTGTATTGTGTTTTTCCAAAAACTTCAAATAAATATCGTTTCCTTCCTTTTTATTAAGTATAACTATATTTTAATTATAATTTTTGTATGGATCTTATTTTTTACAGATTTATATTCCAAATAAAATAAACGCCCGCGTGGACCAATGGATAAGGCGTCTGACTTCGAATCAGAAGATTGCAGGTTCGAGTCCTGTCGCGGACGAGCTGTATTGTGTTTTTCCTAAACCTTTAAATAAATATCGGTTCCTTCCTTTTTATTATGTATAACTGTATTTTTATTATAATTTTAGTATGGATCTTATTTTTTACAGATTCATATTCCAAATGAAACACGTCCGCTTGGCCCAATGGATAAGGCGTCTGTATTCGAATCAGAAGATTGCAGGTTCGAATCCTGTCGCGGACGAGCTGTATAGTTTTTTTTTCAAAAACTTCAAATAAACATTGTTTCCTTCCTTTTTATTATGTATAACTGTATTTTAATTATAATTTTAGTATGGATCTTATTTTTTACACATTTATATTCCAAGTGTTGCACGTCCGTGTGGTCTAATGGATAACGCGACTGACTTCGAATCAGAAGATCGCAGGTTCGAGTCCTGTCGCGGACGAGCTGTATTGTATTTTTCCTAAACCTTCAAATAAATATCGGTTCCTTCCTTTTTATTATTTATAACTATATTTTAATTATAATTTTAGTATGGATCTTATTTTTTACAGATTTATATTCCAAAAAAAAAACGTCCGCGTGGCCCAATGGATAAGGCGTCTGACTTCGAATCAGAAGATTGCAGGTTTGAGTCCTGTCGCGGACGAGCTGTATTGTTTTTTTCCAAAAACTTCAAATAAACATTGTTTCCTTCCTTTTTATTATAATTAACTGTATTTTAATTAAAATTTTAGTATGGATCTTATTTTTTACAGATTTATATTCCAAGTGTAACAAGTCCGCGTGGCCCAATGGATAAGGCGTCTGATTTCGAATCAGAAGATTACAGGTTTGAGTCCTGTCTTGGACGAGCTGTATTGTTTTTTTCCAAAAACGTCAAATAATTATCGGTTTCTTCCTTTTTAATATGTATAACTGTATTTTAATTATAATTTTAGTATGGATCTTATTTTTTTCTGATTTATATTCCAATTGTAACATGTCCACGTGGCCAAATGGATAAGGCGTCTGATTTCGAATCAGAAGATTGCAGGTTCGAGTCCTGTTGCGGACGAGCTGTATTGTGTTTTTCCAAAGACTTCAAATAATATAGGTCCCTTCCTTTTTATTATGTATAACTGTATTTTAATTATAATTTTAGTATGGATCTTATTTTTTACAGATTTATATTCCAAGTGGAATCCTTGTCCGCGTGGCCCAATGGATAAGGCGTCTAACTTCGAATCAGAAGCTTGCAGGTTCGAGTCCTGTCGCGGACGAGCTGTATTGTGTTTTTCCTAAACCTTTAAATAAATATCGGTTCCTTCCTTTTTATTATGTATAACTGTATTTTTATTATAATTTTAGTATGGATCTTATTTTTTACAGATTTATATTCCAAATGAAACACGTCCGCGTGGCCGAATGGATAAGGCGTCGGACTTCGAATCAGAAGATTGCAGGTTCGTGTCCTGTTGCGGACGAGCTGTATTGTGTTTTTCCAAAAACTTCAAATAAATATCGTTTCCTTCCTTATTATTAAGTATAACTATATTTTAATTATAATTTTAGTATGGATCTTATTTTTTACACATTTATATTCCAAATAAAATACGGCCGCGTGGACCAATGGATAAAGCGTCTGACTTCGAATCAGAAGATTGCAGGTTCGAGTCCTGTCGCGGACGAGCTGTATTGTGTTTTTCCTAAACCTTTAAATAAATATCGGTTCCTTCCTTTTTATTATGTATAACTGTATTTTTATTATAATTTTAGTATGGATCTTATTTTTTACAGATTTATATTCCAAATGAAACACGTCCGCATGGCCCAATGGATAAGGCGTCTGACTTCGAATCAGAAGATTGCAGGTTCGAGTCCTGTCGCGGACGAGCTGTATTGTTTTTTTTCAAAAACTTCAAATAAACACTGTTTCCTTCCTTTTTATTATGTATAACTGTATTTTAATAATAATTTTAGTATGGATCTTATTTTTTACACATTTATATTCAAAGTGTTGCACGTCCGTGTGGTCTAATGGATAACGCGACTGACTTCGAATCAGAAGATTGCAGGTTCGAGTCCTGTCGCGGACGAGCTGTATTGTATTTTTCCTAAACCTTCAAATAAATATCGGTTCCTTCCTTTTTATTATTTATAACTATATTTTAATTATAATTTTAGTATGGATCTTATTTTTTACAGATTTATATTCCAAAAAAAAAACGTCCGCGTGGCCCAATGGATAAGGCGTCTGACTTCGAATCAGAAGATTGCAGGTTTGAGTCCTGTCGCGGACGAGCTGTATTGTTTTTTTCCAAAAACTTCAAATAAACATTGTTTCCTTCCTTTTTATTATAATTAACTGTATTTTAATTAAAATTTTAGTATGGATCTTTTTTTTTACAGATTTATATTCCAAGTTTAACAAGTCCGCGTGGCCCAATGGATAAGGCGTCTGACTTCGAATCAGAAGATTGCAGGTTCGAGTCCTGTCGCGGACGAGCTGTATTGTTTTTTTCCAAAAACTTCAAATAAATATCGTTTCCTTCCTTTTTATTATGTATAACTGTATTTTAATTATAATTTTAGTATGGATCTTATTTTTTTCTGATTTATATTCCAAGTTTAACAAGTCCGCGTGCGTGGCCTAATGGAGAAGGCGTTTGACTTCGAATCAGAAGATTGAAGTTCCGAGTCCTGTAGCGGACGAGCTGTATTGTGTTTTTCCAAAAACTTCAAATAAATATCGCTTCCTTCCTTTTTATTAAGTTTAACTGTATTTTAATTATAATTTTAGTATGGATCTTACTTTTGACAGATTTATATTCCAAGTGTAACAAGTCCGCGTGGCCCAATGGATAAGGCGTCTGACTTCGAATCAGAAGATTGCAGGTTCGAGTCCTAATGCGGACGAGCTGTATTGTGTTTTTCCAAAGACTTCAAATAAATATAGGTACCTTCCTTTTTATTATGTATAACTGTATTTTAATTATAATTTTAGTATGGATCTTATTTTTTACAGATTTATATTCCAAGTGAAACACGTCCGCGTGGCCCAATGGATAAGGCGTCTGACTTCGAATCAGAAGATTGTAGGTTTGAGTCTTGTCGCGGACGAGCTGTATTGTTTTTTTCCAAAAACGTCAAATAAATATCGTTTCCTTCCTTTTTATTATATTTAACTGTATTTTAATTATAATTTTAGTATGGATCTTATTTTTTAAAGAATTATATTCCAAGTGAAACACGTCCGCGAGGCCCAATGGATAAGGCCTCTGACTTCGAATCAGAAGAATGCAGGTTTGAGTCCTGTCGCGGACGAGCTGTATTGTTTTTTTCCAAAAACGTCAAATAATTATCGGTTCCTTCCTTTTTAATATGTATAACTGTATTTTAATTATAATTTTAGTATGGATCTTATTCTTTTCTGATTTATATTCCAAGTGTAACATGTCAGCGTGGCACATTGGATAAGGCGTCTGACTTCGAATCAGAAGATTGCAGGTTTGAGTCCTTTTGCGGACGAGCTGTATTGTGTTTTTCCAAAGACTTCAAATAGTATAGGTCCCTTCCTTTCTATTATGTATAACTGTATTTTAATTATAATTTTAGAATGAATCTTATTTTTTTCTGATTTATATTCCAAGTTTAACAAGTCCGCGTGCGTGGCCTAATGGATAAGGCGTCTGACTTCGAATCAGAAGATTGCAGGTCCGAGTCCTGTTGCGGACGAGCTGTATTGTGTTTTTCAAAAACTTCAAATAAATATCGTTTCCTTCCTTTTTATTAAGTATAACTATATTTTAATTATAATTTTAGTATGGATCTTATTTTTTACAGATTTATATTCCAAATAAATAACGCCCGCGTGGACCAATGGATAAGGCGTCTGACTTCGAATCAGAAGATTGCAGGTTCGAGTCCTGTCGCGGACGAGCTGTATTGTGTTTTTCCTAAACCTTTAAATAAATATCGGTTCCTTACTTTTTATTATGTATAACTGTATTTTTATTATAATTTTAGTATGGATCTTATTTTTTACAGATTTATATTCCAAATGAAACACGTCCGCGTGGCCCAATGGATAAGGCGTCAGACTTCGAATCAGAAGATTGCAGGTTCGAGTCCTGTCGCGGGCGAGCTGTATTGTTTTTTTCCAAAAACTTCAAATAAACATCGTTTCCTTCCTTTTTTTTATAATTAACTGTATTTTAATTAAAATTTTAGTATGGATCTTATTTTTTACAGATTTATATTCCAAGTTTAACAAGTCCGCGTGGCCCAATGGATAAGGCGTTTGACTTCGAATCAGAAGATTGCAGGTGCGAGTCCTGTCGCGGACGAGCTGTATTGTTTTTTTCCAAAAACTTCAAATGAATATCGTTTCCTTCCTTTTTATTATGTTTAACTGTATTTTAATTAAAATTTTAATATGGATCTTATTTTTTTCAGATTTATATTCCAAGTGTAACACGTCCGCGTGTCCTAATGGATAAGGCGTCTGACTTCGAATCAGAAGATTGCAGGTTCGAGTCAGGTCGCGGACGAGCTGTATTGAATTTTTCCAATATCTTCAAATAATTATCGGTTCCTTCCTTTTTATTATGTATAACTGTATTTTAATTATAATTTTAGTATGGATCTTATTTTTTACAGATTTATATTCCAAGGTTAACAAGTCCGCGTGGCCCAATGGATAACGCGTCTGACTTCGAATCAGAAGATTGCAGGTTCGAGTCCTGTCGCGGACGAGCTGTTTTGTATTTCTCCAATATCTTCAAATATTTATCGGTTCCTTCCTTTTTATTATATATAACTGTATTTAAATTATATTTTAGTATGGATCTTATTTTTTACAGATTTATATTCCAAGTGAAACACGTCCGCGTGGCCCAAATGATAAGGCGTCTGACTTCGAATCAGAAGATTGTAGGTTTGAGTCTTGTCGCGGACGAGCTGAATTGTTTTTTTCCAAAAACGTCAAATAAATATCGTTTCCTTCCTTTTTATTATATTTAACTGTATTTTAATTATAATTTTAGTATGGATCTTATTTTTTACAGATTTATATTCCAAGTTTAACAAGTCCGCGTGGCCCAATGGATAAGGCGTTTGACTTCGAATCAGAAGATTGCAGGTGCGAGTCCTGTCGCGGACGAGCTGTATTGTTTTTTTCCAAAAACTTCAAATGAATATCGTTTCCTTCCTTTTTATTATGTTTAACTGTATTTTAATTAAAATTTTAATATGGATCTTATTTTTTTCAGATTTATATTCCAAGTGTAACACGTCCGCGTGTCCTAATGGATAAGGCGTCTGACTTCGAATCAGAAGATTGCAGGTTCGAGTCAGGTCGCGGACGAGCTGTATTGAATTTTTCCAATATCTTCAAATAATTATCGGTTCCTTCCTTTTTATTATGTATAACTGTATTTTAATTATAATTTTAGTATGGATCTTATTTTTTACAGATTTATATTCCAAGGTTAACAAGTCCGCGTGGCCCAATGGATAACGCGTCTGACTTCGAATCAGAAGATTGCAGGTTCGAGTCCTGTCGCGGACGAGCTGTTTTGTATTTCTCCAATATCTTCAAATATTTATCGGTTCCTTCCTTTCTATTATATATAACTGTATTTAAATTATATTTTAGTATGGATCTTATTTTTTACAGATTTATATTCCAAGTGAAACACGTCCGCGTGGCCCAATGGATAAGGCGTCTGACTTCGAATCAGAAGATTGTAGGTTTGAGTCTTGTCGCGGACGAGCTGAATTGTTTTTTTCCAAAAACGTCAAATAAATATCGTTTCCTTCCTTTTTATTATATTTAACTGTATTTTAATTATAATTTTAGTATGGATCTTATTTTTTACAGATTTATATTCCAAGTGTAACAAGTCCGCGTGGCCCAATGGATAAGGCGTCTGATTTCGAATCAGAAGATTACAGGTTTGAGTCCTGTCTTGGACGAGCTGTATTGTTTTTTTCCAAAAACGTCAAATAATTATCGGTTTCTTCCTTTTTAATATGTATAACTGTATTTTAATTATAATTTTAGTATGGATCTTATTTTTTTCTGATTTATATTCCAATTGTAACATGTCCACGTGGCCAAATGGATAAGGCGTCTGATTTCGAATCAGAAGATTGCAGGTTCGAGTCCTGTTGCGGACGAGCTGTATTGTGTTTTTCCAAAGACTTCAAATAATATAGGTCCCTTCCTTTTTATTATGTATAACTGTATTTTAATTATAATTTTAGTATGGATCTTATTTTTTACAGATTTATATTCCAAGTGGAATCCTTGTCCGCGTGGCCCAATGGATAAGGCGTCTAACTTCGAATCAGAAGCTTGCAGGTTCGAGTCCTGTCGCGGACGAGCTGTATTGTGTTTTTCCTAAACCTTTAAATAAATATCGGTTCCTTCCTTTTTATTATGTATAACTGTATTTTTATTATAATTTTAGTATGGATCTTATTTTTTACAGATTTATATTCCAAATGAAACACGTCCGCGTGGCCGAATGGATAAGGCGTCGGACTTCGAATCAGAAGATTGCAGGTTCGTGTCCTGTTGCGGACGAGCTGTATTGTGTTTTTCCAAAAACTTCAAATAAATATCGTTTCCTTCCTTATTATTAAGTATAACTATATTTTAATTATAATTTTAGTATGGATCTTATTTTTTACACATTTATATTCCAAATAAAATACGGCCGCGTGGACCAATGGATAAAGCGTCTGACTTCGAATCAGAAGATTGCAGGTTCGAGTCCTGTCGCGGACGAGCTGTATTGTGTTTTTCCTAAACCTTTAAATAAATATCGGTTCCTTCCTTTTTATTATGTATAACTGTATTTTTATTATAATTTTAGTATGGATCTTATTTTTTACAGATTTATATTCCAAATGAAACACGTCCGCATGGCCCAATGGATAAGGCGTCTGACTTCGAATCAGAAGATTGCAGGTTCGAGTCCTGTCGCGGACGAGCTGTATTGTTTTTTTTCAAAAACTTCAAATAAACACTGTTTCCTTCCTTTTTATTATGTATAACTGTATTTTAATAATAATTTTAGTATGGATCTTATTTTTTACACATTTATATTCAAAGTGTTGCACGTCCGTGTGGTCTAATGGATAACGCGACTGACTTCGAATCAGAAGATTGCAGGTTCGAGTCCTGTCGCGGACGAGCTGTATTGTATTTTTCCTAAACCTTCAAATAAATATCGGTTCCTTCCTTTTTATTATTTATAACTATATTTTAATTATAATTTTAGTATGGATCTTATTTTTTACAGATTTATATTCCAAAAAAAAAACGTCCGCGTGGCCCAATGGATAAGGCGTCTGACTTCGAATCAGAAGATTGCAGGTTTGAGTCCTGTCGCGGACGAGCTGTATTGTTTTTTTCCAAAAACTTCAAATAAACATTGTTTCCTTCCTTTTTATTATAATTAACTGTATTTTAATTAAAATTTTAGTATGGATCTTTTTTTTTACAGATTTATATTCCAAGTTTAACAAGTCCGCGTGGCCCAATGGATAAGGCGTCTGACTTCGAATCAGAAGATTGCAGGTTCGAGTCCTGTCGCGGACGAGCTGTATTGTTTTTTTCCAAAAACTTCAAATAAATATCGTTTCCTTCCTTTTTATTATGTATAACTGTATTTTAATTATAATTTTAGTATGGATCTTATTTTTTTCTGATTTATATTCCAAGTTTAACAAGTCCGCGTGCGTGGCCTAATGGAGAAGGCGTTTGACTTCGAATCAGAAGATTGAAGTTCCGAGTCCTGTAGCGGACGAGCTGTATTGTGTTTTTCCAAAAACTTCAAATAAATATCGCTTCCTTCCTTTTTATTAAGTTTAACTGTATTTTAATTATAATTTTAGTATGGATCTTACTTTTGACAGATTTATATTCCAAGTGTAACAAGTCCGCGTGGCCCAATGGATAAGGCGTCTGACTTCGAATCAGAAGATTGCAGGTTCGAGTCCTAATGCGGACGAGCTGTATTGTGTTTTTCCAAAGACTTCAAATAAATATAGGTACCTTCCTTTTTATTATGTATAACTGTATTTTAATTATAATTTTAGTATGGATCTTATTTTTTACAGATTTATATTCCAAGTGAAACACGTCCGCGTGGCCCAATGGATAAGGCGTCTGACTTCGAATCAGAAGATTGTAGGTTTGAGTCTTGTCGCGGACGAGCTGTATTGTTTTTTTCCAAAAACGTCAAATAAATATCGTTTCCTTCCTTTTTATTATATTTAACTGTATTTTAATTATAATTTTAGTATGGATCTTATTTTTTAAAGAATTATATTCCAAGTGAAACACGTCCGCGAGGCCCAATGGATAAGGCCTCTGACTTCGAATCAGAAGAATGCAGGTTTGAGTCCTGTCGCGGACGAGCTGTATTGTTTTTTTCCAAAAACGTCAAATAATTATCGGTTCCTTCCTTTTTAATATGTATAACTGTATTTTAATTATAATTTTAGTATGGATCTTATTCTTTTCTGATTTATATTCCAAGTGTAACATGTCAGCGTGGCACATTGGATAAGGCGTCTGACTTCGAATCAGAAGATTGCAGGTTTGAGTCCTTTTGCGGACGAGCTGTATTGTGTTTTTCCAAAGACTTCAAATAGTATAGGTCCCTTCCTTTCTATTATGTATAACTGTATTTTAATTATAATTTTAGAATGAATCTTATTTTTTTCTGATTTATATTCCAAGTTTAACAAGTCCGCGTGCGTGGCCTAATGGATAAGGCGTCTGACTTCGAATCAGAAGATTGCAGGTCCGAGTCCTGTTGCGGACGAGCTGTATTGTGTTTTTCAAAAACTTCAAATAAATATCGTTTCCTTCCTTTTTATTAAGTATAACTATATTTTAATTATAATTTTAGTATGGATCTTATTTTTTACAGATTTATATTCCAAATAAATAACGCCCGCGTGGACCAATGGATAAGGCGTCTGACTTCGAATCAGAAGATTGCAGGTTCGAGTCCTGTCGCGGACGAGCTGTATTGTGTTTTTCCTAAACCTTTAAATAAATATCGGTTCCTTACTTTTTATTATGTATAACTGTATTTTTATTATAATTTTAGTATGGATCTTATTTTTTACAGATTTATATTCCAAATGAAACACGTCCGCGTGGCCCAATGGATAAGGCGTCAGACTTCGAATCAGAAGATTGCAGGTTCGAGTCCTGTCGCGGGCGAGCTGTATTGTTTTTTTCCAAAAACTTCAAATAAACATCGTTTCCTTCCTTTTTTTTATAATTAACTGTATTTTAATTAAAATTTTAGTATGGATCTTATTTTTTACAGATTTATATTCCAAGTTTAACAAGTCCGCGTGGCCCAATGGATAAGGCGTTTGACTTCGAATCAGAAGATTGCAGGTGCGAGTCCTGTCGCGGACGAGCTGTATTGTTTTTTTCCAAAAACTTCAAATGAATATCGTTTCCTTCCTTTTTATTATGTTTAACTGTATTTTAATTAAAATTTTAATATGGATCTTATTTTTTTCAGATTTATATTCCAAGTGTAACACGTCCGCGTGTCCTAATGGATAAGGCGTCTGACTTCGAATCAGAAGATTGCAGGTTCGAGTCAGGTCGCGGACGAGCTGTATTGAATTTTTCCAATATCTTCAAATAATTATCGGTTCCTTCCTTTTTATTATGTATAACTGTATTTTAATTATAATTTTAGTATGGATCTTATTTTTTACAGATTTATATTCCAAGGTTAACAAGTCCGCGTGGCCCAATGGATAACGCGTCTGACTTCGAATCAGAAGATTGCAGGTTCGAGTCCTGTCGCGGACGAGCTGTTTTGTATTTCTCCAATATCTTCAAATATTTATCGGTTCCTTCCTTTTTATTATATATAACTGTATTTAAATTATATTTTAGTATGGATCTTATTTTTTACAGATTTATATTCCAAGTGAAACACGTCCGCGTGGCCCAAATGATAAGGCGTCTGACTTCGAATCAGAAGATTGTAGGTTTGAGTCTTGTCGCGGACGAGCTGAATTGTTTTTTTCCAAAAACGTCAAATAAATATCGTTTCCTTCCTTTTTATTATATTTAACTGTATTTTAATTATAATTTTAGTATGGATCTTATTTTTTACAGATTTATATTCCAAGTTTAACAAGTCCGCGTGGCCCAATGGATAAGGCGTTTGACTTCGAATCAGAAGATTGCAGGTGCGAGTCCTGTCGCGGACGAGCTGTATTGTTTTTTTCCAAAAACTTCAAATGAATATCGTTTCCTTCCTTTTTATTATGTTTAACTGTATTTTAATTAAAATTTTAATATGGATCTTATTTTTTTCAGATTTATATTCCAAGTGTAACACGTCCGCGTGTCCTAATGGATAAGGCGTCTGACTTCGAATCAGAAGATTGCAGGTTCGAGTCAGGTCGCGGACGAGCTGTATTGAATTTTTCCAATATCTTCAAATAATTATCGGTTCCTTCCTTTTTATTATGTATAACTGTATTTTAATTATAATTTTAGTATGGATCTTATTTTTTACAGATTTATATTCCAAGGTTAACAAGTCCGCGTGGCCCAATGGATAACGCGTCTGACTTCGAATCAGAAGATTGCAGGTTCGAGTCCTGTCGCGGACGAGCTGTTTTGTATTTCTCCAATATCTTCAAATATTTATCGGTTCCTTCCTTTCTATTATATATAACTGTATTTAAATTATATTTTAGTATGGATCTTATTTTTTACAGATTTATATTCCAAGTGAAACACGTCCGCGTGGCCCAATGGATAAGGCGTCTGACTTCGAATCAGAAGATTGTAGGTTTGAGTCTTGTCGCGGACGAGCTGAATTGTTTTTTTCCAAAAACGTCAAATAAATATCGTTTCCTTCCTTTTTATTATATTTAACTGTATTTTAATTATAATTTTAGTATGGATCTTATTTTTTAAAGAATTATATTCCAAGTGAAACACGTCCACGAGGCCCAATGGATAAGGCCTCTGACTTCGAATCAGAAGATTGCAGGTTTGAGTCCTGTCGCGGACGAGCTGTATTGTTTTTTTCCAAAAACGTCAAATAATTATCGGTTTCTTCCTTTTTAATATGTATAACTGTATTTTAATTTTAATTTTAGTATGGATCTTATTTTTTTCTGATTTATATTCCAAGTGTAACATGTCCGCGTGGCACAATGGATAACGCGTCTGACTTCGAGTCAGAAGATTGCAGGTTCGAGTCCTGTTGCGGACGAGCTGTATTGTGTTTTTCCAAAGACTTCAAATAATATAGGTCCCTTCCTTTTTATTATGTATAACTGTATTTTAATTATAATTTTAGTATGGATCTTATTTTTTACAGATTTATATTCCAAGTGTAACAAGTCCGCGTGGCCCAATGGATAAGGCGTCTAACTTCGAATCAGAAGCTTGCAGGTTCGAGTCCTGTCGCGGACGAGCTGTATTGTGTTTTTCCTAAACCTTTAAATAAATATCGGTTCCTTCCTTTTTATTATGTATAACTGTATTTTTATTATAATTTTAGTATGGATCTTATTTTTTACAGATTTATATTCCAAATGAAGCACGTCCGCGTGTCTCAATGGATAAGGCGTCTGACTTCGAATCAGAAGATTGCAGGTTCGAGTCCTGTTGCGGACGAGCTGTATTGTGTTTTTCCAAAAACTTCAAATAAATATCGTTTCCTTCCTTTTTATTAAGTATAACTATATTTTAATTATAATTTTTGTATGGATCTTATTTTTTACAGATTTATATTCCAAATAAAATAAACGCCCGCGTGGACCAATGGATAAGGCGTCTGACTTCGAATCAGAAGATTGCAGGTTCGAGTCCTGTCGCGGACGAGCTGTATTGTGTTTTTCCTATACCTTTAAATAAATATCGGTTCCTTCCTTTTTATTATGAAACACTGTATTTTTATTATAATTTTAGTATGGATCTTATTTTTTACAGATTCATATTCCAAATGAAACACGTCCGCTTGGCCCAATGGATAAGGCGTCTGTATTCGAATCAGAAGATTGCAGGTTCGAATCCTGTCGCGGACGAGCTGTATAGTTTTTTTTTCAAAAACTTCAAATAAACATTGTTTCCTTCCTTTTTATTATGTATAACTGTATTTTAATTATAATTTTAGTATGGATCTTATTTTTTACACATTTATATTCCAAGTGTTGCACGTCCGTGTGGTCTAATGGATAACGCGACTGACTTCGAATCAGAAGATCGCAGGTTCGAGTCCTGTCGCGGACGAGCTGTATTGTATTTTTCCTAAACCTTCAAATAAATATCGGTTCCTTCCTTTTTATTATTTATAACTATATTTTAATTATAATTTTAGTATGGATCTTATTTTTTACAGATTTATATTCCAAAAAAAAAAAGGTCCGCGTGGCCCAATGGATAAGGCGTCTGATTTCGAATCAGAAGATTGCAGGTTTGAGTCCTGTCGCGGACGAGCTGTATTGTTTTTTTCCAAAAACGTCAAATAATAATGGTTTCTTCCTTTTTAATATGTATAACTGTATTTTAATTATAATTTTAGTATGGATCTTATTTTTTTCTGATTTATATTCCAATTGTAACATGTCCGCGTGGCCAAATGGATAAGGCGTCTGACTTCGAATCAGAAGATTGCAGGTTTGAGTCCTGTCGCGGACGAGCTGTATTGTTTTTTTCCAAAACCTTCAAATAAACATTGTTTCCTTCCTTTTTATTATAATTAACTGTATTTTAATTAAAATTTTAGTATGGATCTTTTTTTTTACAGATTTATATTCCAAGTTTAACAAGTCCGCGTGGCCCAATGGATAAGGCGTCTGACTTCGAATCAGAAGATTGCAGGTTCGGGTCCTGTCACGGACGAGCTGTATTGTTTTTTTCCAAAAACTTCAAATAAATATCGTTTCCTTCCTTTTTATTATGTATAACTGTATTTTAATTATAATTTTAGTATGGATCTTATTTTTTTCTGATTTATATTCCAAGTTTAACAAGTCCGCGTGCGTGGCCTAATGGAGAAGGCGTCTGACTTCGAATCAGAAGATTGAAGTTCCGAGTCCTGTAGCGGACGAGCTGTATTGTGTTTTTCCAAAAACTTCAAATAAATATCGCTTCCTTCCTTTTTATTAAGTTTAACTGTATTTTAATTATAATTTTAGTATGGATCTTACTTTTGACAGATTTATATTCCAAGTGAAACACGTCCGCGTGGCCCAATGGATAAGGCGTCTGACTTCGAATCAGAAGATTGTAGGTTTGAGTCTTGTCGCGGACGAGCTGTATTGTTTTTTTCCAAAAACGTCAAATAAATATCGTTTCCTTCCTTTTTATTATATTTAACTGTATTTTAATTATAATTTTAGTATGGATCTTATTTTTTAAAGAATTATATTCCAAGTGAAACACGTCCGCGAGGCCCAATGGATAAGGCCTCTGACTTTGAATCAGAAGATTGCAGGTTTGAGTCCTGTCGCGGACGAGCTGTATTGTTTTTTTCCAAAAACGTCAAATAATTATCGGTTCCTTCCTTTTTAATATGTATTACTGTATTTTAATTATAATTTTAGTATGGATCTTATTCTTTTCTGATTTATATTCCAAGTGTAACATGTCAGCGTGGCACATTGGATAAGGCGTCTGACTTCGAATCAGAAGATTGCAGGTCCGAGTCCTGTTGCGGACGAGCTGTATTGTGTTTTTCAAAAACTTCAAATAAATATCGTTTCCTTCCTTTTTATTAAGTATAACTATATTTTAATTATAATTTTAGTATGGATCTTATTTTTTACAGATTTATATTCCAAATAAATAACGCCCGCGTGGACCAATGGATAAGGCGTCTGAGTTCGAATCAGAAGATTGCAGGTTCGAGTCCTGTCGCGGACGAGCTGTATTATGTTTTTCCTAAACCTTTAAATAAATATCGGTTCCTTCCTTTTTATTATGTATAACTGTATTTTTATTATAATTTTAGTATGGATCTTATTTTTTACAGATTTATATTCCAAATGAAACACGTCCGCGTGGCCCAATGGATAAGGCGTCAGACTTCGAATCAGAAGATTGCAGGTTCGAGTCCTGTCGCGGGCGAGCTGTATTGTTTTTTTTCAAAGACTTCAAATAATATAGGTCCCTTCCTTTTTATTATGTATAACTGTATTTTAATTATAATTTTAGTATGGATCTTATTTTTTACAGATTTATATTCCAAGTGTAACAAGTCCGCGTGGCCCAATGGATAAGGCGTCTAACTTCGAATCAGAAGCTTGCAGGTTCGAGTCCTGTCGCGGACGAGCTGTATTGTGTTTTTCCTAAACCTTTAAATAAATATCGGTTCCTTCCTTTTTATTATGTATAACTGTATTTTTATTATAATTTTAGTATGGATCTTATTTTTTACAGATTTATATTCCAAATGAAACACGTCCGCGTGTCTCAATGGATAAGGCGTCTGACTTCGAATCAGAAGATTGCAGGTTCGAGTCCTGTTGCGGACGAGCTGTATTGTGTTTTTCCAAAAACTTCAAATAAATATCGTTTCCTTCCTTTTTATTAAGTATAACTATATTTTAATTATAATTTTTGTATGGATCTTATTTTTTACAGATTTATATTCCAAATAAAATAAACGCCCGCGTGGACCAATGGATAAGGCGTCTGACTTCGAATCAGAAGATTGCAGGTTCGAGTCCTGTCGCGGACGAGCTGTATTGTGTTTTTCCTATACCTTTAAATAAATATCGGTTCCTTCCTTTTTATTATGAAACACTGTATTTTTATTATAATTTTAGTATGGATCTTATTTTTTACAGATTCATATTCCAAATGAAACACGTCCGCTTGGCCCAATGGATAAGGCGTCTGTATTCGAATCAGAAGATTGCAGGTTCGAATCCTGTCGCGGACGAGCTGTATAGTTTTTTTTTCAAAAACTTCAAATAAACATTGTTTCCTTCCTTTTTATTATGTATAACTGTATTTTAATTATAATTTTAGTATGGATCTTATTTTTTACACATTTATATTCCAAGTGTTGCACGTCCGTGTGGTCTAATGGATAACGCGACTGACTTCGAATCAGAAGATCGCAGGTTCGAGTCCTGTCGCGGACGAGCTGTATTGTATTTTTCCTAAACCTTCAAATAAATATCGGTTCCTTCCTTTTTATTATTTATAACTATATTTTAATTATAATTTTAGTATGGATCTTATTTTTTACAGATTTATATTCCAAAAAAAAAAAGGTCCGCGTGGCCCAATGGATAAGGCGTCTGACTTCGAATTAGAAGATTGCAGGTTTGAGTCCTGTCGCGGACGAGCTGTATTGTTTTTTTCCAAAAACTTCAAATAAACATTGTTTCCTTCCTTTTTATTATAATTAACTGTATTTTAATTAAAATTTTAGTATGGATCTTATTTTTTACAGATTTATATTTCAAGTGTAACAAGTCCGCTTGACCCAATGGATAAGGCGTCTGATTTCGAATCAGAAGATTGCAGGTTTGAGTCCTGTCGCGGACGAGCTGTATTGTTTTTTTCCAAAAACGTCAAATAATTATCGGTTTCTTCCTTTTTAATATGTATAACTGTATTTTAATTATAATTTTAGTATGGATCTTATTTTTTTCTGATTTATATTCCAATTGTAACATGTCCGCGTGGCCAAATGGATAAGGCGTCTGACTTCGAATCAGAAGATTGCAGGTTTGAGTCCTGTCGCGGACGAGCTGTATTGTTTTTTTCCAAAACCTTCAAATAAACATTGTTTCCTTCCTTTTTATTATAATAAACTGTATTTTAATTAAAATTTTAGTATGGATCTTTTTTTTTACAGATTTATATTCCAAGTTTAACAAGTCCGCGTGGCCCAATGGATAAGGCGTCTGACTTCGAATCAGAAGATTGCAGGTTCGGGTCCTGTCACGGACGAGCTGTATTGTTTTTTTCCAAAAACTTCAAATAAATATCGTTTCCTTCCTTTTTATTATGTATAACTGTATTTTAATTATAATTTTAGTATGGATCTTATTTTTTTCTGATTTATATTCCAAGTTTAACAAGTCCGCGTGCGTGGCCTAATGGAGAAGGCGTCTGACTTCGAATCAGAAGATTGAAGTTCCGAGTCCTGTAGCGGACGAGCTGTATTGTGTTTTTCCAAAAACTTCAAATAAATATCGCTTCCTTCCTTTTTATTAAGTTTAACTGTATTTTAATTATAATTTTAGTATGGATCTTACTTTTGACAGATTTATATTCCAAGTGTAACAAGTCCGCGTGGCCCAATGGATAAGGCGTCTGACTTCGAATCAGAAGATTGCAGGTTAGAGTCCTAATGCGGACGAGCTGTATTGTGTTTTTCCAAAGACTTCAAATAAATATAGGTACCTTCCTTTTTATTATGTATAACTGTATTTTAATTATAATTTTAGTATGGATCTTATTTTTTACAGATTTATATTCCAAGTGAAACACGTCCGCGTGGCCCAATGGATAAGGCGTCTGACTTCGAATCAGAAGATTGTAGGTTTGAGTCTTGTCGCGGACGAGCTGTATTGTTTTTTTCCAAAAACGTCAAATAAATATCGTTTCCTTCCTTTTTATTATATTTAACTGTATTTTAATTATAATTTTAGTATGGATCTTATTTTTTAAAGAATTATATTCCAAGTGAAACACGTCCGCGAGGCCCAATGGATAAGGCCTCTGACTTCGAATCAGAAGATTGCAGGTTTGAGTCCTGTCGCGGACGAGCTGTATTGTTTTTTTCCAAAAACGTCAAATAATTATCGGTTCCTTCCTTTTTAATATGTATTACTGTATTTTAATTATAATTTTAGTATGGATCTTATTCTTTTCTGATTTATATTCCAAGTGTAACATGTCAGCGTGGCACATTGGATAAGGCGTCTGACTTCGAATCAGAAGATTGCAGGTCCGAGTCCTGTTGCGGACGAGCTGTATTGTGTTTTTCAAAAACTTCAAATAAATATCGTTTCCTTCCTTTTTATTAAGTATAACTATATTTTAATTATAATTTTAGTATGGATCTTATTTTTTACAGATTTATATTCCAAATAAATAACGCCCGCGTGGACCAATGGATAAGGCGTCTGAGTTCGAATCAGAAGATTGCAGGTTCGAGTCCTGTCGCGGACGAGCTGTATTATGTTTTTCCTAAACCTTTAAATAAATATCGGTTCCTTCCTTTTTATTATGTATAACTGTATTTTTATTATAATTTTAGTATGGATCTTATTTTTTACAGATTTATATTCCAAATGAAACACGTCCGCGTGGCCCAATGGATAAGGCGTCAGACTTCGAATCAGAAGATTGCAGGTTCGAGTCCTGTCGCGGGCGAGCTGTATTGTTTTTTTTCAAAAACTTCAAATAAACATTGTTTCCTTCCTTTTTATTATGTATAACTGTATTTTAATTATAATTTTAGTATGGATCTTATTTTTTACACATTTATATTCCAAGTGTTGCACGTCCGTGTGGTCTAATGGATAACGCGACTGACTTCGAATCAGAAGAATGCAGGTTCGAGTCCTGTCGCGGACGAGCTGTATTGTATTTTTCCTAAACCTTCAAATAAATATCGGTTCCTTCCTTTTTATTATTTATAACTATATTTTAATTATAATTTTAGTATGGATCTTATTTTTTACAGATTTATATTCCAATAAAAAAAACGTCCGCGTGGCCCAATGGATAAGGCGTCTGACTTCGAATCTGAAGAATGCAGGTTTGAGTCCTGTCGCGGACGAGCTGTATTGTTTTTTTCCAAAAACTTCAAATAAACATCGTTTCCTTCCTTTTTATTATAATTAACTGTATTTTAATTAAAATTTTAGTATGGATCTTATTTTTTACAGATTTATATTCCAAGTTTAACAAGTCCGCGTGGCCCAATGGATAAGGCGTTTGATTTCGAATCAGAAGATTGCAGGTTCGAGTCCTGTCGCGGACGAGCTGTATTGTTTTTTTCCAAAAACTTCAAATGAATATCGTTTCCTTCCTTTTTATTATGTTTAACTGTATTTTAATTAAAATTTTAGTATGGATCTTATTTTTTACACATTTATATTCCAAGTGTTGCACGTCCGTGTGGTCTAATGGATAACGCGACTGACTTCGAATCAGAAGAATGCAGGTTCGAGTCCTGTCGCGGACGAGCTGTATTGTATTTTTCCTAAACCTTCAAATAAATATCGGTTCCTTCCTTTTTATTATTTATAACTATATTTTAATTATAATTTTAGTATGGATCTTATTTTTTACAGATTTAAATTCCAATAAAAAAAACGTCCGCGTGGCCCAATGGATAAGGCGTCTGACTTCGAATCTGAAGAATGCAGGTTTGAGTCCTGTCGCGGACGAGCTGTATTGTTTTTTTCCAAAAACTTCAAATAAACATCGTTTCCTTCCTTTTTATTATAATTAACTGTATTTTAATTAAAATTTTAGTATGGATCTTATTTTTTACAGATTTATATTCCAAGTTTAACAAGTCCGCGTGGCCCAATGGATAAGGCGTTTGATTTCGAATCAGAAGATTGCAGGTTCGAGTCCTGTCGCGGACGAGCTGTATTGTTTTTTTCCAAAAACTTCAAATGAATATCGTTTCCTTCCTTTTTATTATGTTTAACTGTATTTTAATTAAAATTTTAATATGGATCTTATTTTTTACAGATTTATATTCCAAGTTTAACAAGTCCGCGTGGCCCAATGGATAACGCGTCTGACTTCGAATCAGAAGATTGCAGGTTCGAGTCCTGTCGCGGACGAGCTGTTTTGTATTTCTCCAATATCTTCAAATATTTATCGGTTCCTTCCTTTTTATTATATATAACTGTATTTTAATTATATTTTAGTATGGATCTTATTTTTTACAGATTTATATTCCAAGTGAAACACGTCCGCGTGGCCCAATGGATAAGGCGTCTGACTTCGAATCAGAAGATTGTAGGTTTGAGTCTTGTCGCGGACGAGCTGTATTGTTTTTTTCCAAAAACGTCAAATAAATATCGTTTCCTTCCTTTTTATTATATTTTACTGTATTTTAATTATAATTTTAGTATGGATCTTATTTTTTAAAGAATTATATTCCAAGTGAAACACGTCCACGAGGCCCAATGGATAAGGCCTCTGACTTCGAATCAGAAGATTGCAGGTTTGAGTCCTGTCGCGGACGAGCTGTATTGTTTTTTTCCAAAAACGTCAAATAATTATCGGTTTCTTCCTTTTTAATATGTATAACTGTATTTTAATTTTAATTTTAGTATGGATCTTATTTTTTTCTGATTTATATTCCAAGTGTAACATGTCCGCGTGGCACAATGGATAACGCGTTTGACTTCGAATCAGAAGATTGCAGGTTCGAGTCCTGTTGCGGACGAGCTGTATTGTGTTTTTCCAAAGACTTCAAATAATATAGGTCCCTTCCTTTTTATTATGTATAACTGTATTTTAATTATAATTTTAGTATGGATCTTATTTTTTACAGATTTATATTTCTATTGAAACACGTCCGCGTGGCCCAATGGATACGGCGCCTGACTTCGAAACAGAAGATTGCAGGTTCGAGTCCTGTTGCGGACGACCTGTATTGTATTTTTCCGAAACCTTCAAATAAATATCGGTTCCTTCATTTTTATTATGTATAACTGTATTTTAATTATAATTTTAGTATGGATCTTATTTTTTACAGAATTATATTCCAAGTGAAACACGTCCGCGTGGCCTAATGGATAAGACGTCCGACTTCGAATCAGAAGATTGCAGGTTCGAGTCATGTTGCAGACGAGCTGTATTGTGTTTTTCCAAAGACTTCAAATAAATATAGTTTCCTTCCTTTTTATTATGTTTAACTGTATTTTAATTAAAATTTTAATATGGATCTTATTTTTTTCAGATTTATATTCCAAGTGTAACACGTACGCGTGGCCTAATGGATAAGGCGTCTGACTTCGAATCAGAAGCTTGCAGGTTTGAGTCCTGTCGCGGACGAGCTGTATTGTATTTTTCCATAACCTTCAAATAAATATCGGTTCCTTCCTTTTTATTATGTATAACTGTATTTTGATTGTAATTTTAGTATGGATCTTTTTTTTTACACATTTATATTCCAAGGGTTGCGCGTCCGCGTGGTCTAATGGATAAGACGTCTGACTTCGAATCAGAAGAATGCAGGTTCGAGTCCTGTCGCGGACGAGCTGTATTGTATTTTTCCTAAACCTTCAAATAAATATCGGTTCCTTCCTTTTTATTATTTATAACTATATTTTAATTATAATTTTAGTATGGATCTTATTTTTTACAGATTTATATTCCAAAAAAAAAACGTCCGCGTGGCCCAATGGATAAGGCGTCTGACTTCGAATCAGAAGATTGCAGGTTTGAGTCCTGTCGCGGACGAGCTGTATTGTTTTTTTCCAAAAACTTCAAATAAACATTGTTTCCTTCCTTTTTATTATAATTAACTGTATTTTAATTAAAATTTTAGTATGGATCTTTTTTTTTACAGATTTATATTCCAAGTTTAACAAGTCCGCGTGGCCCAATGGATAAGGCGTCTGACTTCGAATCAGAAGATTGCAGGTTCGAGTCCTGTCGCGGACGAGCTGTATTGTTTTTTTCCAAAAACTTCAAATAAATATAGTTTCCTTCCTTTTTATTATGTATAACTGTATTTTAATTATAATTTTAGTATGGATCTTATTTTTTTCTGATTTATATTCCAAGTTTAACAAGTCCGCGTGCGTGGCCTAATGGAGAAGGCGTTTGACTTCGAATCAGAAGATTGAAGTTCCGAGTCCTGTAGCGGACGAGCTGTATTGTGTTTTTCCAAAAACTTCAAATAAATATCGCTTCCTTCCTTTTTATTAAGTTTAACTGTATTTTAATTATAATTTTAGTATGGATCTTACTTTTGACAGATTTATATTCCAAGTGTAACAAGTTCGCGTGGCCCAATGGATAAGGCGTCTGACTTCGAATCAGAAGATTGCAGGTTCGAGTCCTAATGCGGACGAGCTGTATTGTGTTTTTCCAAAGACTTCAAATAAATATAGGTACCTTCCTTTTTATTATGTATAACTGTATTTTAATTATAATTTTAGTATGGATCTTATTTTTTACAGATTTATATTCCAAGTGAAACACGTCCGCGTGGCCCAATGGATAAGGCGTCTGACTTCGAATCAGAAGATTGTAGGTTTGAGTCTTGTCGCGGACGAGCTGTATTGTTTTTTTCCAAAAACGTCAAATAAATATCGTTTCCTTCCTTTTTATTATATTTAACTGTATTTTAATTATAATTTTAGTATGGATCTTATTTTTTACAGAATTATATTCCAAGTGAAACACGTCCGCGTGGCCTAATGGATAAGACGTCCGACTTCGAATCAGAAGATTGCAGGTTCGAGTCATGTTGCAGACGAGCTGTATTATGTTTTTCCTAAACCTTTAAATAAATATCGGTTCCTTCCTTTTTATTATGTATAACTGTATTTTTATTATAATTTTAGTATGGATCTTATTTTTTACAGATTTATATTCCAAATGAAACACGTCCGCGTGGCCTAATGGATAAGACGTCCGACTTCGAATCAGAAGATTGCAGGTTCGAGTCCTGTCGCGGGCGAGCTGTATTGTTTTTTTTCAAAAACTTCAAATAAACATTGTTTCCTTCCTTTTTATTATGTATAACTGTATTTTAATTATAATTTTAGTATGGATCTTATTTTTTACACATTTATATTCCAAGTGTTGCACGTCCGTGTGGTCTAATGGATAACGCGACTGACTTCGAATCAGAAGAATGCAGGTTCGAGTCCTGTCGCGGACGAGCTGTATTGTATTTTTCCTAAACCTTCAAATAAATATCGGTTCCTTCCTTTTTATTATTTATAACTATATTTTAATTATAATTTTAGTATGGATCTTATTTTTTACAGATTTATATTCCAATAAAAAAAACGTCCGCGTGGCCCAATGGATAAGGCGTCTGACTTCGAATCTGAAGAATGCAGGTTTGAGTCCTGTCGCGGACGAGCTGTATTGTTTTTTTACAAAAACTTCAAATAAACATCGTTTCCTTCCTTTTTATTATAATTAACTGTATTTTAATTAAAATTTTAGTATGGATCTTATTTTTTACAGATTTATATTCCAAGTTTAACAAGTCCGCGTGGCCCAATGGATAAGGCGTTTGATTTCGAATCAGAAGATTGCAGGTTCGAGTCCTGTCGCGGACGAGCTGTATTGTTTTTTTCCAAAAACTTCAAATGAATATCGTTTCCTTCCTTTTTATTATGTTTAACTGTATTTTAATTAAAATTTTAATATGGATCTTATTTTTTACAGATTTATATTCCAAGTTTAACAAGTCCGCGTGGCCCATTGGATAACGCGTCTGACTCCGAATCAGAAGATTGCAGGTTCGAGTCCTGTCGCGGACGAGCTGTTTTGTATTTCTCCAATATCTTCAAATATTTATCGGTTCCTTCCTTTTTATTATATATAACTGTATTTTAATTATATTTTAGTATGGATCTTATTTTTTACAGATTTATATTCCAAGTGAAACACGTCCGCGTGGCCCAATGGATAAGGCGTCTGACTTCGAATCAGAAGATTGTAGGTTCGAGGCCTGTTGCGGACGAGCTGTATTGTGTTTTTCCAAAGACTTCAAATAATATAGGTCCCTTCCTTTTTATTATGTATAACTGTATTTTAATTATAATTTTAGTATGGATCTTATTTTTAACAGATTTATATTTCTATTGAAACACGTCCGCGTGGCCCAATGGATACGGCGCCTGACTTCGAAACAGAAGATTGCAGGTTCGAGTCCTGTTGCGGACGACCTGTATTGTATTTTTCCGAAACCTTCAAATAAATATCGGTTCCTTCATTTTTATTATGTATAACTGTATTTTAATTATAATTTTAGTATGGATCTTATTTTTTACAGAATTATATTCCAAGTGAAACACGTCCGCGTGGCCTAATGGATAAGACGTCCGACTTCGAATCAGAAGATTGCAGGTTCGAGTCATGTTGCAGACGAGCTGTATTGTGTTTTTCCAAAGACTTCAAATAAATATCGTTTCCTTCCTTTTTATTATGTTTAACTGTATTTTAATTAAAATTTTAATATGGATCTTATTTTTTTCAGATTTATATTCCAAGTGTAACACGTACGCGTGGCCTAATTGATAAGGCGTCTGACTTCGAATCAGAAGCTTGCAGGTTTGAGTCCTGTCGCGGACGAGCTGTATTGTATTTTTCCAAAACCTTCAAATAAATATCGGTTCCTTCCTTTTTATTATGTATAACTGTATTTTGATTGTAATTTTAGTATGGATCTTTTTTTTTACACATTTATATTCCAAGGGTTGCGCGTCCGCGTGGTCTAATGGATAAGACGTCTGACTTCGAATCAGAAGATTGCAGGTTCGAGTCCTGTTGCGGACGAGATGTTTTGTGTTTTTCCAAAGACTTCAAATAAATATAGGTACGTTCCTTTTTATTATGTATAACTGTAATTTAATTATAATTTTAGTTTGGATCTTTTTTTTTACAGATTTATATTCCAAGTGAAACATGTCCGCGTGGCCCAATGGATAAGGCGTATGACTTCGAATCGGAAGATTGCAGGTTCGAGTCCTGTTGCGGACGAGCGGTATTGTGTTTTTCCAAAGACTTCAAATAAATATAGGTACCTTCCTTTTTATTATGTATAACTGTATTTTAATTATAATTTTAGTATGGATCTTATTTTTTACAGATTTATATTCCAAGTTTAACAAGTCCGCGTGGCCCAATGGATAACGCGTCTGACTTCGAATCAGAAGATTGCAGGTTCGAGTCCTGTCGCGGACGAGCTGTTTTGTATTTCTCCAATATCTTCAAATATTTATCGGTTCCTTCCTTTTTATTATATATAACTGTATTTTAATTATAATTTTAGTATGGTCTAGTATGGTTTAGTATGGTGTAACAAGTCTTATTTTTTTCAGATTTATATTTCAAGTGTAACACGTCCGCATGGCCTAATGGATAAGGCGTCTGACTTCGAATCAGAAGCTTGCAGGTTCGAGTCCTGTCGCGGACGAGCTGTATTGTTTTTTTCCCAAAACTTCAAATAAACATTGTTTCCTTCCTTTTTATTATAATTAACTGTATTTTAATTAAAATTTTAGTATGGATCTTATTTTTTACAGATTTATATTCCTAGTGTAACAAGTCCGCGTGGCCCAATGGATAAGGCGTCTGACTTCGAATCAGAAGATTGCAGGTTCGAGTCCTGTCGCGGACGAGCTGTATTGTTTTTTTTCCAAAAACTTCAAATAAATATCGTTTCCTTCCTTTTTATTAAGTTTAACTGTATTTTAATTATAATTTTAGTATGGATCTTATTTTTTACAGATTTATATTCCAAGTGTAACAAGTCCGCGTGGCCCAATGGATAAAGCGTCTGACTTCGCATCAGAAGATTGCAGGTTTGAGTCCTATTGCGGACGAGCTGTATTGTGTTTTTCCAAAGACTTCAAATAAATATAGGTACGTTCCTATTTATTATGTATAACTGTATTTTAATTATAATTTTAGTATGGATCTTATTTTTTACAGATTTATATTCCAAGTGGAACGTCCGCGTGGCCCAATGGATAAGGCGTCTGACTTCGAATCAGAAGATTGCAGGTTTGAGTCCTGTCGCGGACGAGCTGCGTTGTTTTTTTCCAAAACCTTCAAATAAATATCGGTTCCTTCCTTTTTATTATGTATAACTGTATTTTAATTATAATTTTAGTATGGATCTTGTTTTTTACACATTTATATTCCAAGTGTTGCACGTCCGCGTGGCCTAATGGATAAGACGTCTGACTTCGAATCAGAAGATTGCAGGTTCGAGTCCTGTTGCGGACGAGATGTTTTGTGTTTTTCCAAAGACTTCAAATAAATATAGGTACGTTCCTTTTTATTATGTATAACTGTAATTTAATTATAATTTTAGTTTGGATCTTTTTTTTTACAGATTTATATTCCAAGTGAAACATGTCCGCGTGGCCCAATGGATAAGGCGTATGACTTCGAATCGGAAGATTGCAGGTTCGAGTCCTGTCGCGGACGAGCTGTATTGTTTTTTCCCAAAACCTTCAAATAAATATCGGTTCCTTCCTTTTTATTATGTATAACTGTATTTTAATTATAATTTTAGTATGGATCTTATTTTTTACAGATTTATATTACAAGTGTAACAAGTCCGCGTGGCCCAATGGATAAGGCGTCTAACTTCGAAACAGAAGATTGCAGGTTCGAGTCCTGTCGCGGACGAGCTGTATTGTATTTTTCCAAAAACTTCAAATAAATATCGTTTTCTTCCTTTTCATTAAGTATAACTGTATTTAATTATAATTTTAGTATGGATCTTTTTTTTTCTGATTTATATTCCAAGTGTAACAAGTCCGCGTGGGCCAATGGATAAGGCGTCTGACTTCGAATCAGAAGACTGCAGGTTCGAGTCCTGTCGCGGACGAGCTGTATTGTGTTTTTCCAATATCTTCAAATAATTATCGGTTCCTTCCTTTTTATTATGTATAACTGTATTTTAATTATAATTTTAGTATGGATCTTATTTTTTTCTGATTTATATTCCAAGTGTAACAAGTCCGCGTGCGTGGCCCAATGGATAAGGCGTGTGACTTCGAATCAGAAGATTGCAGGTTTGAATCCTGTCGCGGACGACCTGTATTGTATTTTTCCAAAACCTTCAAATAAATATCGGTTCCTTCCTTTTTATTTTGTATAACTGTATTTTAATTATAATTTTAGTATGGATCTTATTTTTTACACATTTATATTCTTAGTGTTGCACGTCCGCGTGACCTAATGGATAAGGCGTCTGACTTCGTATCAGATGATTACAGGTTCGAGTCCTGTTGCGGACGAGCTGTATTGTGTTTTTCCAAAGACTTCAAATAAATATAGGTACCTTCCTTTTTATTATGTATAACTGTATTTTAATTATAATCTTAGTATGGATCTTATTTTTTACAGATTTATATTCCAAATGAAACACGTCCGCGTGGCCCAATGGATAAGGCGTCTGTCTTCGAATCAGAAGATTGCAGGTTCGAGTCCTGTCGCGGACGAGCTGTATTGTTTTTTTCAAAAACTTCAAATAAACATTGTTTCCTTCCTTTTTATTATAATTAACTGTATTTTAATTAAAATTTTAGTATGGATCTTATTTTTTTCAGATTTATATTCCAAGTGTAACACGTCCGCGTGGCCTAATGGATAAGGCGTCTGACTTCGAATCAGAAGATTGCAGGTTCGTGTCCTGTCGCGGGCGAGCTTTATTGTATTTTTCCTAAACCTTCAAATAAATATCGGTTCCTTCCTTTTTATTATGTATAACTGCATTTTAATTATAATTTTAGTATGGATCTTATTTTTTACAAATTTATATTCCAAGTGTTGCACGTCCACGTGGCCTAAAGGATAACGCGTCTGATTTCGAATCACAAGATTGCAGGTTCGAGTCCTGTCGCGGACGAGCTGTATTGTATTTTTCCTAAACCTTCAAATAAATATCGGTTCCTTCCTTTTTATTATGTATAACTGTATTTTAATTATAATTTTAGTATGGATCTTATTTTTTACAGATTTATATTCCAAATAAAACACGTCCGCGTGGCCCAATGGATAAGGCGTCTGACTTCGAATCAGAAGATTGCAGGTTCGAGTCCTGTCGCGGACGAGCTGTATTGTTTTTTTCCAAAAACTTCAAATAAACATTGTTTCCTTCCTTTTTATTATAATTAACTGTATTTTAATTAAAATTTTAGTATGGATCTTATTTTTTACAGATTTATATTCCAAGTGTAACAAGTCCGCGTGGCCCAATGGATAAGGCGTCTGACTTCGAATCTGAAGATTGCACGTTCGAGTCCTGTCGCAGACGAGCTGTATTGTTTTTTTCCAAACTCTTCAAATAAATATCGTTTCCTTCCTTTTTATTAAGTTTAACTGTATTTTAATTATAATTTTAGTATGGATCTTATTTTTTACAGATTTACATTCCAAGTGTAACAAGTCCGCGTGGCCCAATGGATAAGGCGTCTGTCTTCGAATCAGAAGATTGCAGGTTCGAGTCCTGTCGCGGACGAGCTGTATTGTTTTTACCAAAAACTTCAAATGAACATTGTTTCCTTCCTTTTTATTATAATTATCTGTATTTTAATTAAAATTTTAGTATGGATCTTATTTTTTTCAGATTTATATTCCAAGTGTAACACGTCCGCGTGGCCTAATGGATAAGGCGTCTGACTTCGAATCAGAAGATTGCAGGTTCGTGTCCTTTCGCGGACGAGCTGTATTTTTTTTTTTTCCAAACTCTTCAAATAAATTTCGTTTCCTTCCTTTTTATTAAGTTTATCTGTATTTTAATTATAATTTTAGTATGGATCTTATTTTTTTCAGATTTATATTCCAAGTATAACACGTCCACGTGGCCTAATGGATAAGGCGTCTGACTTCGAATCAGGAGATTGCAGGTTCGAGTCCTGTCGCGGACGAGCTGTATTGTATTTTTCCAATATCTTCAAATAATTATCGGTTCCTTCCTTTTTATTATGTATAACTGTATTTTAATTATAATTTTAGTATGGATCTTATTTTTTTCTGATTTATATTCCAAGTGTAAGATGTCCGCGTGGCCCAATGGATAGGGCGTCTGACTTCGAATCAGAAGATTGCAGGTTCGAGTCCTGTTGCGGACGAGCTGTATTGTGTTTTTCCAAAGACCTCAACTAATATAGGTCCCTTCCTTTTTATTATGTATAACTGTATTTTAATTATAATTTTAGTATGGATCTTATTTTTTTCTGATTTATATTCCAAGTGTAACAAGTCCGCGTGCGTGGCCCAATGGATAAGGCGTGTGACTTCGAATCAGAAGATTGCAGCTTTGAATCCTGTCGCGGACGACCAGTATTGTATTTTTCCAAAACCTTCAAATAAATATCGGTTCCTTCCTTTTTATTATGTATAACTGTATTTTAATTATAATTTTAGTATGGATCTTATTTTTTACACATTTATATTCTAAGTGTTGCACGTCCGCGTGACCTAATGGATAAGTCGTCTGACTTCGTATCAGATGATTACAAGTTCGAGTCCTGTTGCGGACGAGCTGTATTGTGTTTTTCCAAAGACTTCAAATAAATATAGGTACCTTCCTTTTTATTATGTATAACTGTATTTTAATTATAATCTTAGTATGGATCTTATTTTTTACAGATTTATATTCCAAATGAAACACGTCCGCGTGGCCCAATGGATAAGGCGTCTGTCTTCGAATCAGAAGATTGCAGGTTCGAGTCCTGTCGTGGATGAGCTGTATTGTTTTTTCCAAAAACTTCAAATAAACATTGTTTCCTTCCTTTTTATTATAATTAACTGTATTTTAATTAAAATTTTAGTATGGATCTTATTTTTTTCAGATTTATATTCCAAGTGTAACACGTCCGCGTGGCCTAATGGATAAGGCGTCTGACTTCGAATCAGAAGATTGCAGGTTCGTGTCCTGTCGCGGGCGAGCTGTATTTTATTTTTCCTAAACCTTCAAATAAATATCGGTTCCTTCCTTTTTATTATGTATAACTGCATTTTAATTATAATTTTAGTATGGATCTTATTTTTTACAAATTTATATTCCAAGTGTTGCACGTCCACGTGGCCTAAAGGATAACGCGTCTGATTTCGAATCACAAGATTGCAGGTTCGAGTCCTGTCGCGGACGAGCTGTATTGTATTTTTCCTAAACCTTCAAATAAATATCGGTTCCTTCCTTTTTATTATGTATAACTGTATTTTAATTATAATTTTAGTATGGATCTTATTTTTTACAGATTTATATTCCAAATAAAACACGTCCGCGTGGCCCAATGGATAAGGCGTCTGATTTCGAATCAGAAGATTGCAGGTTCGAGTCCTGTCGCGGACGAGCTGTATTGTTTTTTTCCAAAAACTTCAAATAAACATTGTTTCCTTCCTTTTTATTATAATTATCTGTATTTTAATTAAAATTTTAGTATGGATCTTATTTTATTCAGATTTATATTCCAAGTGTAACACGTCCGCGTGGCCTAATGGATAAGGCATCTGACTTCGAATCAGAAGATTGCAGGTTCGTGTCCTTTCGCGGACGAGCTGTATTGTATTTTTCCTAAACCTTCAAATAAATCTCGGTTCCTTCCTTTTTATTATGTATAACTGCATTTTAATTAAAATTTTAGTATGGATCTTATTTTTTACAGATTTATATTCCAAGTGTAACAAGTCCGCGTGGCCCAATGGATAAGGCGTCTGACTTCGATTCACAAGATTGCACGTTCGAGTCCTGTCGCGGACGAGCTGTATTGTTTTTTTCCAAACTCTTCAAATAAATATCGTTTCCTTCCTTTTTATTAAGTTTATCTGTATTTTAATTATAATTTTAGTATGGATCTTATTTTTTACAGATTTATATTCCAAGTGTAACAAGTCCGCGTGGCCCAATGGATAAGGCGTCTGACTTCGAATCAGTAGATTGCAGGTTCGAGTCCTATTGCGGACGAGCTGTATTGTGTTTTTCCAAAGACTTCAAATAAATATAGGTACGTTCCTTTTTATTATGTATAACTGTATTTTAATTATAATTTTAATATGGATCTTATTTTTTACAGATTTATATTCCAAGTGAAACACGTCCGCGTGGCCCAATGGATAAGGCGTCTGACTTCGAATCAGAAGATTGCAGGTTTGAGTCCTGTCGCGGACGAGCTGTATTGTTTTTTTCCTAAACCTTCAAATAAATATCTGTTCCTTCCTTTTTATTATGTATAACTGTATTTTAATTTTAATTTTAGTATGGATCTTATTTTTTACAGATTTATATTCCAAGTGTAACAAGTTCGCGTGGCCCAATGGATAAGGTGTCTAACTTCGAATCAGAAGATTGCAGGTTCGAGTCCTGTCGCGGACGAGCTGTATTGTGTTTTTCCAAAAACTTCAAATAAATATCGTTTCCTTCCTTTTTATTAAGTATAACTGTGTTTTAATTATAATTTTAGTATGGATCTTAATTTTTTCTGATTTATATTGCAAGTGTAACAAGTCCGCGTGGCCCTATGCATAAGGCGTCTGACTTCGAATCAGAAGATTGCAGGTTCGAGTCCTGTCGCGGACGAGCTGTATTGTGTTTTCCCAAAAACTTCAAATAAATATCGTTTCCTTTCTTTTTATTAAGTATAACTGTATTTTAATTATAATTTTAGTATGGATCCTATTTTTTTCAGATTTATATCCAAGTGTAACACGTCCGCGTGGCCCAATGGATAAGGCGTCTGACTTCGAATCAGAAGATTGCAGGTTCGAGTCCTGTCGCGGACGAGCTGTATTGTTTTTTTCGAAAAACTTCAAATAAATATCGTTTCCTTCCTTTTTATTATGTTTAACTGTATTTTAATTAAAACTTTAGTATGGATCTTATTTTTCTCAGATTTATATTCCAAGTGTAACACGTCTTCGTTGCCTAATGGATAAGGCGTCTGACTTCGAATCAGAAGATTGCAGGTTCGAGTCCTGTCGCAGACGAGCTGTATTGAATTTTTCCAATATCTTCAAATAATTATCGGTTCCTTCTATTTTATTATGTATAACTGTATTTTAATTATAATTTTAGTATGGATATTATTTTTTACAGATTTATATTCCAAGTGTAACAAGTCCGCGTGGCCCAATGGATAAGCCGTCTCACTTCGAATCAGAAGAGTGCAGGCTCGAGTCCTGTCGCGGACGAGCTGTATTGTGTTCTTCCAATAACTCCAAATAAATATCGTTTCCTTCCTTTTCATTAAGTATAACTGTATTTTAATTATAATTTTAGTATGGATCTTTTTTTTCTGATTTATATTCCAAGTGTAACAAGTCCGCGTGGCCCAATGGATAAGGCGTCTGACTTCGAATCAGAAGACCGCAGCTTCGAATCCTGTCGCGGACGAGCTGTATTGAGTTTTCCAAAAACTTCAAATAAATATCGTTTCCTTCCTTTTTATTAAGTATAAATATATATTAATTAAAATTTTAGTATAGATCTTATTTTTTCAGATTTATATTCCAAGTGTAACACGTCCGCGTGGCCTAATGGATAAGGCGTGTGACTTCGAATCAGAAGATCGCAGGTTTGAATCCTGTCGCGGACGACCTGTATTGTATTTTTCCTAAACCTTCAAATAAATATCGTTTCCTTCCTTTTTATTATGTATAACTGCATTTTAATTATAATTTTAGTATGGATCTTATTTTTTACAATTTATATTTCAAGTGTTGCACGTCCACGAGGCCTAATGGATAACGCGTCTGATTTCGAATCACAAGATTGCAGGTTCGAGTCCTGTCGCGGACGAGCTGTATTGTATTTTTCCTAAACCTTTAAATAAATATCGGTTCCTTCCTTTTTATTATGTATAACTGTATTTTAATTATAATTTTAGTATGGATCTTATTTTTTACAGATTTATATTCCAAATAAAACACGTCCGCGTGGCCCAATGGATAAGGCGTCTGACTTCGAATCAGAAGATTGCAGGTTCGAGTCCTGTCGCGGACGAGCTGTATTGTTTTTTTCCAAAAACTTCAAATAAACATTGTTTCCTTCCTCTTTATTATAATTAACTGTATTTTAATTAAAATTTTAGTATGGATCTTATTTTTTACAGATTTATATTCCAAGTGTAACACGTCCGCGTGGCCTTATGGATAAGGCGTCTCACTTCGAATCAGAAGATTGCAGGTTCGTGTCCTTTCGCGGACGAGCTGTATTGTATTTTTCCTAAACCTTCAAATAAATCTCGGTTCCTTCCTTTTTATTATGTATAACTGCATTTTAATTAAAATTTTAGTATGGATCTTATTTTTTACAGATTTATATTCCAAGTGTAACAAGTCCGCGTGGCCCAATGGATAAGGCGTCTGACTTCGATTCACAAGATTGCACGTTCGAGTCCTGTCGCGGACGAGCTGTATTGTTTTTTTCCAAACTCTTCAAATAAATATCGTTTCCTTCCTTTTTATTAAGTTTATCTGTATTTTAATTATAATTTTAGTATGGATCTTATTTTTTACAGATTTATATTTCAAGTTTAACAAGTCCGCGTGGCCCAATGGATAAGGCGTCTGACTTCGAATCAGTAGATTGCAGGTTCGAGTACTATTGCGAACGAGCTGTATTGTGTTTTTCCAAAGACTTCAAATAAATATAGGTACGTTCCTTTTTATTATGTATAACTGTATTTTAATTATAATTTTAATATGGATCTTATTTTTTACAGATTTATATTCCAAGTGAAACACGTCCGCGTGGCCCAATGGATAAGGCGTCTGACTTCGAATCAGAAGATTGCAGGTTTGAGTCCTGTCGCGGACGAGCTGTATTGTTTTTTTCCTAAACCTTCAAATAAATATCGTTTCCTTCCTTTTTATTAAGTATAACTGTATTTTAATTATAATTTTAGTATGGATCTTAATTTTTTCTGATTTATATTGCAAGTGTAACAAGTCCGCGTGGCCCAATGCATAAGGCGTCTGACTTCGAATCAGAAGATTGCAGGTTCGAGTCCTGTCGCGGACGAACTGTATTGTGTTTTCCCAAAAACTTCAAATAAATATCGTTTCCTTTCTTTTTATTAAGTATAACTGTATTTTAATTATAATTTTAGTATGGATCCTATTTTTTTCAGATTTATATCCAAGTGTAACACGTCCGCGTGGCCCAATGGATAAGGCGTCTGACTTCGAATCAGAAGATTGCAGGTTCGAGTCCTGTCGCGGACGAGCTGTATTGTTTTTTTCGAAAAACTTCAAATAAATATCGTTTCCTTCCTTTTTATTATGTTTAACTGTATTTTAATTAAAACTTTAGTATGGATCTTATTTTTCTCAGATTTATATTCCAAGTGTAACACGTCTTCGTTGCCTAATGGATAAGGCGTCTGACTTCGAATCAGAAGATTGCAGGTTCGAGTCCTGTCGCAGACGAGCTGTATTTAATTTTTCCAATATCTTCAAATAATTATCGGTTCCTTCTATTTTATTATGTATAACTGTATTTTAATTATAATTTTAGTATGGATCTTATTTTTTACAAATTTATATTCCAAGTGTTGCACGTCCACGTGGCCTAAAGGATAACGCGTCTGATTTCGAATCACAAGATTGCAGGTTCGAGTCCTGTCGCGGACGAGCTGTATTGTTTTTTCCAAAAACTTCAAATAAACATTGTTTCCTTCCTTTTTATTATAATTATCTGCATTTTAATTATAATTTTAGTATGGATCTTATTTTTTACAAATTTATATTCCAAGTGTTGCACGTCCACGTGGCCTAATGGATAAGGCGTCTGACTTCGAATCAGAAGATTGCAGGTTCGTGTCCTTTCGCGGACGAGCTGTATTGTATTTTTCCTAAACCTTCAAATAAATCTCGGTTCCTTCCTTTTTATTATGTATAACTGCATTTTAAATAAAATTTTAGTATGGATCTTCTTTTTTACAGATTTATATTCCAAGGGTAACAAGTCCGCGTGGCCCAATGGATAAGGCGTCTGACTTCGATTCACAAGATTGCACGTTCGAGTCCTGTCGCGGACGAGCTGTATTGTTTTTTTCCAAACTCTTCAAATAAATATCGTTTCCTTCCTTTTTATTAAGTTTATCTGTATTTTAATTATAATTTTAGTATGGATCTTATTTTTTACAGATTTATATTCCAAGTGTAACAAGTCCGCGTGGCCCAATGGATAAGGCGTCTGACTTCGAATCAGTAGATTGCAGGTTCGAGTCCTATTGCGGACGAGCTGTATTGTGTTTTTCCAAAGACTTCAAATAAATATAGGTACGTTCCTTTTTATTATGTATAAGTGTATTTTAATTATAATTTTAATATGGATCTTATTTTTTACAGATTTATATTCCAAGTGAAACACGTCCGCGTGGCCCAATGGATAAGGCGTCTGACTTCGAATCAGAAGATTGCAGGTTTGAGTCCTGACGCGGACGAGCTGTATTGTTTTTTTCCTAAACCTTCAAATAAATATCGGTTCCTTCCTTTTTATTATGTATAACTGTATTTTAATTTTAATTTTAGTATGGATCTTATTTTTTACAGATTTATATTCCAAGTGTAACAAGTTCGCGTGGCCCAATGGATAAGGCGTCTAACTTCGAATCAGAAGATTGCAGGTTCGAGTCCTGTCGCGGACGAGCTGTATTGTGTTTTACCAATAACTCCAAATAAATATCGTTTCCTTCCTTTTCATTAAGTATAACTGTATTTTAATTACAATTTTAGTGTGGATCTTTTTTTTCTGATTTATATTCCAAGTGTAACAAGTCCGCGTGGCCCAATGGATAAGGCGTCTGACTTCGAATCAGAAGATCGCAGCTTCGAATCCTGTCGCGGACGAGCTGTATTGAGTTTTCCAAAAACTTCAAATAAATATCGTTTCCTTCCTTTTTATTAAGTATAAATATATATTAATTAAAATTTTAGTATAGATCTTATTTTTTCAGATTTATATTCCAAGTGTAACACGTCCGCGTGGCCTAATGGATAAGGCGTGTGACTTCGAATCAGAAGATCGCAGGTTTGAATCCTGTCGCGGACGACCTGTATTGTATTTTTCCAAAACCTTCAAATAAATATCGGTTCCTTCCTTTTTATTATGTATAACTGTATTTTAATTTTAATTTTAGTATGGATCTTATTTTTTACACATTTATATTCCAAGTGTCGCACGTCCGCGTGGCCTAATGGTTAAGGCGTCTAACATTAAATCAGAAGATTGCAGATTCGAGTCCTGTCGCGGACGAGCTGTATTTTGTTTTTTCAAAAACTTCAAATAAATCTCGGTTCCTTCCTTTTTATTATGTATAACTGCATTTTAATTATAATTTTAGTATGGATCTTATTTTTTACACATTTATATTCCTAGTGTTGCACGTCAGCGTAGCTTAATGGATAACGCGTCTGACTTCGAATCAGAAGATTGCAGGTTCGTGTCCTTTCGCGGACGAGCTGTATTGTATTTTTCCTAAACCTTCAAATAAATCTCGGTTCCTTCCTTTTTATTATGTATAACTGCATTTTAATTAAAATTTTAGTATGGATCTTATTTTTTACAGATTTATATTCCAAGTGTTGCACGTCCACGTGGCCTAATGGATAAGGCGTCTGACTTCGAATCAGAAGATTGCAGATTCGAGTCCTGTCGCCGACGAGCTGTATTGTTTTTTTTCCAAAAACTTCAAACAAATATCGTTTCCTTCCTTTTTATTAAGTTTAACTGTATTTTAATTATAATTTTAGTATGGATCTTATTTTTTACAGATTTATATTTCAAGTTTAACAAGTCCGCGTGGCCCAATGGATAAGGCGTCTGACTTCGAATCAGTAGATTGCAGGTTCGAGTACTATTGCGAACGAGCTGTATTGTGTTTTTCCAAAGACTTCAAATAAATATAGGTACGTTCCTTTTTATTATGTATAACTGTATTTTAATTATAATTTTAATATGGATCTTATTTTTTACAGATTTATATTCCAAGTGAAACACGTCCGCGTGGCCCAATGGATAAGGCGTCTGACTTCGAATCAGAAGATTGCAGGTTTGAGTCCTGTCGCAGACGAGCTGTATTGTTTTTTTCCTAAACCTTCAAATAAATATCGTTTCCTTCCTTTTTATTAAGTATAACTGTATTTTAATTATAATTTTAGTATGGATCTTAATTTTTTCTGATTTATATTGCAAGTGTAACAAGTCCGCGTGGCCCAATGCATAAGGCGTCTGACTTCGAATCAGAAGATTGCAGGTTCGAGTCCTGTCGCGGACGAACTGTATTGTGTTTTCCCAAAAACTTCAAATAAATATCGTTTCCTTTCTTTTTATTAAGTATAACTGTATTTTAATTATAATTTTAGTATGGATCCTATTTTTTTCAGATTTATATCCAAGTGTAAAACGTCCGCGTGGCCCAATGGATAAGGCGTCTGACTTCGAATCAGAAGATTGCAGGTTCGAGTCCTGTCGCGGACGAGCTGTATTGTTTTTTTCGAAAAACTTCAAATAAATATCGTTTCCTTCCTTTTTATTATGTTTAACTGTATTTTAATTAAAACTTTAGTATGGATCTTATTTTTCTCAGATTTATATTCCAAGTGTAACACGTCTTCGTTGCCTAATGGATAAGGCGTCTGACTTCGAATCAGAAGATTGCAGGTTCGAGTCCTGTCGCAGACGAGCTGTATTTAATTTTTCCAATATCTTCAAATAATTATCGGTTCCTTCTATTTTATTATGTATAACTGTATTTTAATTATAATTTTAGTATGGATCTTATTTTTTACAAATTTATATTCCAAGTGTTGCACGTCCACGTGGCCTAAAGGATAACGCGTCTGATTTCGAATCACAAGATTGCAGGTTCGAGTCCTGTCGCGGACGAGCTGTATTGTTTTTTCCAAAAACTTCAAATAAACATTGTTTCCTTCCTTTTTATTATAATTATCTGCATTTTAATTATAATTTTAGTATGGATCTTATTTTTTACAAATTTATATTCCAAGTGTTGCACGTCCACGTGGCCTAATGGATAAGGCGTCTGACTTCGAATCAGAAGATTGCAGGTTCGTGTCCTTTCGCGGACGAGCTGTATTGTATTTTTCCTAAACCTTCAAATAAATCTCGGTTCCTTCCTTTTTATTATGTATAACTGCATTTTAAATAAAATTTTAGTATGGATCTTCTTTTTTACAGATTTATATTCCAAGTGTAACAAGTCCGCGTGGCCCAATGGATAAGGCGTCTGACTTCGATTCACAAGATTGCACGTTCGAGTCCTGTCGCGGACGAGCTGTATTGTTTTTTTCCAAACTCTTCAAATAAATATCGTTTCCTTCCTTTTTATTAAGTTTATCTGTATTTTAATTATAATTTTAGTATGGATCTTATTTTTTACAGATTTATATTCCAAGTGTAACAAGTCCGCGTGGCCCAATGGATAAGGCGTCTGACTTCGAATCAGTAGATTGCAGGTTCGAGTCCTATTGCGGACGAGCTGTATTGTGTTTTTCCAAAGACTTCAAATAAATATAGGTACGTTCCTTTTTATTATGTATAAGTGTATTTTAATTATAATTTTAATATGGATCTTATTTTTTACAGATTTATATTCCAAGTGAAACACGTCAGCGTGGCCCAATGGATAAGGCGTCTGACTTCGAATCAGAAGATTGCAGGTTTGAGTCCTGACGCGGACGAGCTGTATTGTTTTTTTCCTAAACCTTCAAATAAATATCGGTTCCTTCCTTTTTATTATGTATAACTGTATTTTAATTTTAATTTTAGTATGGATCTTATTTTTTACAGATTTATATTCCAAGTGTAACAAGTTCGCGTGGCCCAATGGATAAGGCGTCTAACTTCGAATCAGAAGATTGCAGGTTCGAGTCCTGTCGCGGACGAGCTGTATTGTGTTTTACCAATAACTCCAAATAAATATCGTTTCCTTCCTTTTCATTAAGTATAACTGTATTTTAATTACAATTTTAGTGTGGATCTTTTTTTTCTGATTTATATTCCAAGTGTAACAAGTCCGCGTGGCCCAATGGATAAGGCGTCTGACTTCGAATCAGAAGATCGCAGCTTCGAATCCTGTCGCGGACGAGCTGTATTGAGTTTTCCAAAAACTTCAAATAAATATCGTTTCCTTCCTTTTTATTAAGTATAAATATATATTAATTAAAATTTTAGTATAGATCTTATTTTTTCAGATTTATATTCCAAGTGTAACACGTCCGCGTGGCCTAATGGATAAGGCGTGTGACTTCGAATCAGAAGATCGCAGGTTTGAATCCTGTCGCGGACGACCTGTATTGTATTTTTCCAAAACCTTCAAATAAATATCGGTTCCTTCCTTTTTATTATGTATAACTGTATTTTAATTTTAATTTTAGTATGGATCTTATTTTTTACACATTTATATTCCAAGTGTCGCACGTCCGCGTGGCCTAATGGTTAAGGCGTCTAACATTAAATCAGAAGATTGCAGATTCGAGTCCTGTCGCGGACGAGCTGTATTTTGTTTTTTCAAAAACTTCAAATAAATATCGTTTCCTTCCTTTTCATTAAGTATAACTGTATTTTTATTATAATTTTAGTATGGATCTTATTTTTTTCTGATTTATATTCCAAGAGTAATAAGTCCGCGTGGCCTAATGGATAAGGCGTCTGACTTCGATCAGAAGATTGCAACTTCGAGTACTGTCGCGGACGAGCTGTAATGTTTTTTTTCAAAAACATTAAATAAATATCGTTTCCTTCCTTTTTATTAAGTTTAACTGTATTTTAATTATAATTTTAGTATGGATCTTATTTTTTACAGATTTATATTCCAAGTGTAACAAGTCCGCGTGGCGCAATGGATAAGGCTTCTGACTTCGAATCAGAAGATTGCAGGTTCGAGTTCTGTCGCGGACAAGCTGTGTTGTATTTTTCCTAAACCTTTAAATAAATATCGGTTCCTTCCTTTTTATTATGTATAACTGTATTTTAATTATAATCTTAGTATGGATCTTACTTTTTACAGATTTATATTCCAAATGAAACACGTCCGCGTGGCCCAATGGTTAAGGCGTCTGTCTTCGAATCAGAAGATTGCAGGTTCGAGTCCTGTCGTGGACGAGCTGTATTGTTTTTTCCAAAAACTTCAAATAAACTTTGTTTCCTTCCTTTTTATTATAATTAACTGTATTTTAATTAAAATTTTAGTATGGATCTTATTTTTTTCAGATTTATATTCCAAGTGTAACACGTCCGCGTGGCCTAATGGATAAGGCGTCTGACTTCGAATCAGAAGATTGCAGGTTCGTGTCCTGTCGCGGGCGAGCTGTATTGTATTTTTCCTAAACCTTCAAATAAATATCGGTTCCTTCCTTTTTATTATGTATAACTGCATTTTAATTATAATTTTAGTATGGATCTTATTTTTTACAAATTTATATTCCAAGTGTTGCACGTCCACGTGGCCTAAAGGATAACGCGTCTGATTTCGAATCACAAGATTGCAGGTTCGAGTCCTGTCGCGGACGAGCTGTATTGTATTTTTCCTAAACCTTCAAATAAATATCGGTTCCTTCCTTTTTATTATGTATAACTGTATTTTAATTATAATTTTAGTATGGATCTTATTTTTTACAGATTTATATTCCAAATAAAACACGTCCGCGTGGCCCAATGGATAAGGCGTCTGACTTCGAATCAGAAGATTGCAGGTTCGAGTCCTGTCGCGGACGAGCTGTATTGTTTTTTTCCAAAAACTTCAAATAAACATTGTTTCCTTCCTTTTTATTATAATTAACTGTATTTTAATTAAAATTTTAGTATGGATCTTATTTTTTACAGATTTATATTCCAAGTGTAACAAGTCCGCGTGGCCCAATGGATAAGGCGTCTGACTTCGAATCAGAAGATTGCAGGTTCGAGTGCTGTCGTGGACGAGCTGTATTGTTTTTTCCAAAAACTTCAAATAAACATTGTTTCCTTCCTTTTTATTATAATTATCTGTATTTTAATTAAAATTTTAGTATGGATCTTATTTTTTTCAGATTTATATTCCAAGTGTAACACGTCCGCGTGGCCTAATGGATAAGGCGTCTGACTTCGAATCAGAAGATTGCAGGTTCGTGTCCTTTCGCGGACGTGCTGTATTGTTTTTTTCCAAAAACTTCAAATAAACATTGTTTCCTTCCTTTTTATTATAATTAACTGTATTTTAATTAAAATTTTAGTATGGATCTTATTTTTTACAGATTTATATTCCAAGTGTAACAAGTCCGCGTGGCCCAATGGATAAGGCGTCTGACTTCGAATCAGAAGATTGCAGGTTCGAGTCCTGTCGCGGACGAGCTGTATTGTTTTTTTCCAAAAACTTCAAATAAACATTGTTTCCTTCCTTTTTATTATAATTAACTGTATTTTAATTAAAATTTTAGTATGGATCTTATTTTTTACAGATTTATATTCCAAGTATAACAAGTCCGCGTGGCCCAATGGATAAGGCGTCTGTCTTCGAATCAGAAGATTGCATGTTCGAGTCCTGTCGCGGACGAGCTGTATTGTTTTTTCCAAAAACTTCAAATAAACATTGTTTCCTTCCTTTTTATTATAATTATCTGTATTTTAATTAAAATTTTAGTATGGATCTTATTTTTTTCAGATTTATATTCCAAGTGTAACACGTCCGCGTGGCCTAATGGATAAGGCGTCTGACTTCGAATCAGAAGATTGCAGGTTCGTGTCCTTTCGCGGACGAGCTGTATTGTATTTTTCCTAAACCTTCAAATAAATCTCGGTTCCTTCCTTTTTATTATGTATAACTGCATTTTAATTAAAATTTTAGTATGGATCTTCTTTTTTACAGATTTATATTCCAAGTGTAACAAGTCCGCGTGGCCCAATGGATAAGGCGTCTGACTTCGATTCACAAGATTGCACGTTCGAGTCCTGTCGCGGACGAGCTGTATTGTTTTTTTCCAAACTCTTCAAATAAATATCGTTTCCTTCCTTTTTATTAAGTTTATCTGTATTTTAATTATAATTTTAGTATGGATCTTATTTTTTACAGATTTATATTCCAAGTGTAACAAGTCCGCGTGGCCCAATGGATAAGGCGTCTGACTTCGAATCAGTAGATTGCAGGTTCGAGTCCTATTGCGGACGAGCTGTATTGTGTTTTTCCAAAGACTTCAAATAAATATAGGTACGTTCCTTTTTATTATGTATAAGTGTATTTTAATTATAATTTTAATATGGATCTTATTTTTTACAGATTTATATTCCAAGTGAAACACGTCCGCGTGGCCCAATGGATAAGGCGTCTGACTTCGAATCAGAAGATTGCAGGTTTGAGTCCTGTCGCGGACGAGCTGTATTGTTTTTTTCCTAAACCTTCAAATAAATATCGGTTCCTTCCTTTTTATTATGTATAACTGTATTTTAATTTTAATTTTAGTATGGATCTTATTTTTTACAGATTTATATTCCAAGTGTAACAAGTTCGCGTGGCCCAATGGATAAGGCGTCTAACTTCGAATCAGAAGATTGCAGGTTCGAGTCCTGTCGCGGACGAGCTGTATTGTGTTTTACCAATAACTCCAAATAAATATCGTTTCCTTCCTTTTCATTAAGTATAACTGTATTTTAATTACAATTTTAGTGTGGATCTTTTTTTTCTGATTTATATTCCAAGTGTAACAAGTCCGCGTGGCCCAATGGATAAGGCGTCTGACTTCGAATCAGAAGATCGCAGCTTCGAATCCTGTCGCGGACGAGCTGTATTGAGTTTTCCAAAAACTTCAAATAAATATCGTTTCCTTCCTTTTTATTAAGTATAAATATATATTAATTAAAATTTTAGTATAGATCTTATTTTTTCAGATTTATATTCCAAGTGTAACACGTCCGCGTGGCCTAATGGATAAGGCGTGTGACTTCGAATCAGAAGATCGCAGGTTTGAATCCTGTCGCGGACGACCTGTATTGTATTTTTCCAAAACCTTCAAATAAATATCGGTTCCTTCCTTTTTATTATGTATAACTGTATTTTAATTTTAATTTTAGTATGGATCTTATTTTTTACACATTTATATTCCAAGTGTCGCACGTCCGCGTGGCCTAATGGTTAAGGCGTCTAACATTAAATCAGAAGATTGCAGATTCGAGTCCTGTCGCGGACGAGCTGTATTTTGTTTTTTCAAAAACTTCAAATAAATATCGTTTCCTTCCTTTTCATTAAGTATAACTGTATTTTTATTATAATTTTAGTATGGATCTTATTTTTTTCTGATTTATATTCCAAGAGTAATAAGTCCGCGTGGCCTAATGGATAAGGCGTCTGACTTCGATCAGAAGATTGCAACTTCGAGTACTGTCGCGGACGAGCTGTAATGTTTTTTTTCAAAAACATTAAATAAATATCGTTTCCTTCCTTTTTATTAAGTTTAACTGTATTTTAATTATAATTTTAGTATGGATCTTATTTTTTACAGATTTATATTCCAAGTGTAACAAGTCCGCGTGGCGCAATGGATAAGGCTTCTGACTTCGAATCAGAAGATTGCAGGTTCGAGTTCTGTCGCGGACAAGCTGTATTGTATTTTTCCTAAACCTTCAAATAAATATCGGTTCCTTCCTTTTTTTTATGTATAACTGTATTTTAATTATAATTTTAGTATGGATCTTATTTTTTACACATTTATATTCCTAGTGTTGCACGTCAGCGTAGCTTAATGGATAACGCGTCTGACTTCGAATCAGAAGATTGCAGGTTCGAGTCCTGTCGCGGACGAGCTGTATTGTTTTTTTCCAAAAACTTCAAATAAACATTGTTTCCTTCCTTTTTATTATAATTAACTGTATTTTAATTAAAATTTTAGTATGGATCTTATTTTTTACAGATTTATATTCCAAGTATAACAAGTCCGCGTGGCCCAATGGATAAGGCGTCTGTCTTCGAATCAGAAGATTGCATGTTCGAGTCCTGTCGCGGACGAGCTGTATTGTTTTTTCCAAAAACTTCAAATAAACATTGTTTCCTTCCTTTTTATTATAATTATCTGTATTTTAATTAAAATTTTAGTATGGATCTTATTTTTTTCAGATTTATATTCCAAGTGTAACACGTCCGCGTGGCCTAATGGATAAGGCGTCTGACTTCGAATCAGAAGATTGCAGGTTCGTGTCCTTTCGCGGACGAGCTGTATTGTATTTTTCCTAAACCTTCAAATAAATCTCGGTTCCTTCCTTTTTATTATGTATAACTGCATTTTAATTAAAATTTTAGTATGGATCTTCTTTTTTACAGATTTATATTCCAAGTGTAACAAGTCCGCGTGGCCCAATGGATAAGGCGTCTGACTTCGATTCACAAGATTGCACGTTCGAGTCCTGTCGCGGACGAGCTGTATTGTTTTTTTCCAAACTCTTCAAATAAATATCGTTTCCTTCCTTTTTATTAAGTTTATCTGTATTTTAATTATAATTTTAGTATGGATCTTATTTTTTACAGATTTATATTCCAAGTGTAACAAGTCCGCGTGGCCCAATGGATAAGGCGTCTGACTTCGAATCAGTAGATTGCAGGTTCGAGTCCTATTGCGGACGAGCTGTATTGTGTTTTTCCAAAGACTTCAAATAAATATAGGTACGTTCCTTTTTATTATGTATAAGTGTATTTTAATTATAATTTTAATATGGATCTTATTTTTTACAGATTTATATTCCAAGTGAAACACGTCCGCGTGGCCCAATGGATAAGGCGTCTGACTTCGAATCAGAAGATTGCAGGTTTGAGTCCTGTCGCGGACGAGCTGTATTGTTTTTTTCCTAAACCTTCAAATAAATATCGGTTCCTTCCTTTTTATTATGTATAACTGTATTTTAATTTTAATTTTAGTATGGATCTTATTTTTTACAGATTTATATTCCAAGTGTAACAAGTTCGCGTGGCCCAATGGATAAGGCGTCTAACTTCGAATCAGAAGATTGCAGGTTCGAGTCCTGTCGCGGACGAGCTGTATTGTGTTTTACCAATAACTCCAAATAAATATCGTTTCCTTCCTTTTCATTAAGTATAACTGTATTTTAATTACAATTTTAGTGTGGATCTTTTTTTTCTGATTTATATTCCAAGTGTAACAAGTCCGCGTGGCCCAATGGATAAGGCGTCTGACTTCGAATCAGAAGATCGCAGCTTCGAATCCTGTCGCGGACGAGCTGTATTGAGTTTTCCAAAAACTTCAAATAAATATCGTTTCCTTCCTTTTTATTAAGTATAAATATATATTAATTAAAATTTTAGTATAGATCTTATTTTTTCAGATTTATATTCCAAGTGTAACACGTCCGCGTGGCCTAATGGATAAGGCGTGTGACTTCGAATCAGAAGATCGCAGGTTTGAATCCTGTCGCGGACGACCTGTATTGTATTTTTCCAAAACCTTCAAATAAATATCGGTTCCTTCCTTTTTATTATGTATAACTGTATTTTAATTTTAATTTTAGTATGGATCTTATTTTTTACACATTTATATTCCAAGTGTCGCACGTCCGCGTGGCCTAATGGTTAAGGCGTCTAACATTAAATCAGAAGATTGCAGATTCGAGTCCTGTCGCGGACGAGCTGTATTTTGTTTTTTCAAAAACTTCAAATAAATATCGTTTCCTTCCTTTTCATTAAGTATAACTGTATTTTTATTATAATTTTAGTATGGATCTTATTTTTTTCTGATTTATATTCCAAGAGTAATAAGTCCGCGTGGCCTAATGGATAAGGCGTCTGACTTCGATCAGAAGATTGCAACTTCGAGTACTGTCGCGGACGAGCTGTAATGTTTTTTTTCAAAAACATTAAATAAATATCGTTTCCTTCCTTTTTATTAAGTTTAACTGTATTTTAATTATAATTTTAGTATGGATCTTATTTTTTACAGATTTATATTCCAAGTGTAACAAGTCCGCGTGGCGCAATGGATAAGGCTTCTGACTTCGAATCAGAAGATTGCAGGTTCGAGTTCTGTCGCGGACAAGCTGTATTGTATTTTTCCTAAACCTTCAAATAAATATCGGTTCCTTCCTTTTTTTTATGTATAACTGTATTTTAATTATAATTTTAGTATGGATCTTATTTTTTACACATTTATATTCCTAGTGTTGCACGTCAGCGTAGCTTAATGGATAACGCGTCTGACTTCGAATCAGAAGATTGCAGGTTCGAGTCCTGTCGCGGACGAGCTGTGTTGTATTTTTCCTAAACCTTTAAATAAATATCGGTTCCTTCCTTTTTATTATGTATAACTGTATTTTAATTATAATCTTAGTATGGATCTTACTTTTTACAGATTTATATTCCAAATGAAACACGTCCGCGTGGCCCAATGGTTAAGGCGTCTGTCTTCGAATCAGAAGATTGCAGGTTCGAGTCCTGTCGTGGACGAGCTGTATTGTTTTTTCCAAAAACTTCAAATAAACTTTGTTTCCTTCCTTTTTATTATAATTAACTGTATTTTAATTAAAATTTTAGTATGGATCTTATTTTTTTCAGATTTATATTCCAAGTGTAACACGTCCGCGTGGCCTAATGGATAAGGCGTCTGACTTCGAATCAGAAGATTGCAGGTTCGTGTCCTGTCGCGGGCGAGCTGTATTGTATTTTTCCTAAACCTTCAAATAAATATCGGTTCCTTCCTTTTTATTATGTATAACTGCATTTTAATTATAATTTTAGTATGGATCTTATTTTTTACAAATTTATATTCCAAGTGTTGCACGTCCACGTGGCCTAAAGGATAACGCGTCTGATTTCGAATCACAAGATTGCAGGTTCGAGTCCTGTCGCGGACGAGCTGTATTGTATTTTTCCTAAACCTTCAAATAAATATCGGTTCCTTCCTTTTTATTATGTATAACTGTATTTTAATTATAATTTTAGTATGGATCTTATTTTTTACAGATTTATATTCCGAATAAAACACGTCCGCGTGGCCCAATGGATAAGGCGTCTGACTTCGAATCAGAAGATTGCAGGTTCGAGTCCTGTCGCGGACGAGCTGTATTGTTTTTTTCCAAAAACTTCAAATAAACATTGTTTCCTTCCTTTTTATTATAATTAACTGTATTTTAATTAAAATTTTAGTATGGATCTTATTTTTTACAGATTTATATTCAAAGTGTAACAAGTCCGCGTGGCCCAATGGATAAGGCGTCTGACTTCGAATCAGAAGATTGCAGGTTCGAGTGCTGTCGTGGACGAGCAGTATTGTTTTTTCCAAAAACTTCAAATAAACATTGTTTCCTTCCTTTTTATTATAATTATCTGTATTTTAATTAAAATTTTAGTATGGATCTTATTTTTTTCAGATTTATATTCCAAGTGTAACACGTCCGCGTGGCCTAATGGATAAGGCGTCTGACTTCGAATCAGAAGATTGCAGGTTCGTGTCCTTTCGCGGACGTGCTGTATTGTATTTTTCCTAAACCTTCAAATAAATCTCGGTTCCTTCCTTTTTATTATGTATAACTGCATTTTAATTAAAATTTTAGTATGGATCTTCTTTTTTGCAGATTTATATTCCAAGTGTAACAAGTCCGCGTGGCCCAATGGATAAGGCGTCTGACTTCGATTCACAAGATTGCACGTTCGAGTCCTGTCGCGGACGAGCTGTATTGTTTTTTTCCAAACTCTTCAAATAAATATCGTTTCCTTCCTTTTTATTAAGTTTATCTGTATTTTAATTATAATTTTAGTATGGATCTTATTTTTTACAGATTTATATTCCAAGTGTAACAAGTCCGCGTGGCCCAATGGATAAGGCGTCTGACTTCGAATCAGTAGATTGCAGGTTCGAGTCCTATTGCGGACGAGCTGTATTGTGTTTTTCCAAAGACTTCAAATAAATATAGGTACGTTCCTTTTTATTATGTATAACTGTATTTTAATTATAATTTTAGTATGGATATTATTTTTTACAGATTTATATTCCAAGTGTAACAAGTCCGCGTGGCCCAATGGATAAGGCGTCTGACTTCGAATCAGAAGACCGCAGCTTCGAATCCTGTCGCGGACGAGCTGTATTGAGTTTTCAAAAAACTTCAAATAAATATCGTTTCCTTCCTTTTTATTAAGTATAAATATATATTAATTAAAATTTTAGTATAGATCTTATTTTTTCAGATTTATATTCCAAGTGTAACACGTCCGCGTGGCCTAATGGATAAGGCGTGTGACTTCGAATCAGAAGATCGCAGGTTTGAATCCTGTCGCGGACGACCTGTATTGTATTTTTCCTAAACCTTCAAATAAATATCGGTTCCTTCCTTTTTATTATGTATAACTGCATTTTAATTATAATTTTAGTATGGATCTTATTTTTTACAATTTATATTTCAAGTGTTGCACGTCCACGTGGCCTAATGGATAACGCGTCTGATTTCGAATCACAAGATTGCAGGTTCGAGTCCTGTCGCGGACGAGCTGTATTGTATTTTTCCTAAACCTTCAAATAAATATCGGTTCCTTCCTTTTTATTATGTATAACTGTATTTTAATTATAATTTTAGTATGGATCTTTTTTTTTACAGATTTATATTCCAAATAAAACACGTCCGCGTGGCCCAATGGATAAGGCGTCTGACCTCGAATCAGAAGATTGCAGGTTCGAGTCCTGTCGCGGACGAGCTGTATTGCTTTTTTCCAAAAACTTCAAATAAACATTGTTTCCTTCCTTTTTATTATAATTAACTGTATTTTAATTAAAATTTTAGTATGGATCTTATTTTTTACAGATTTATATTCCAAGTGTAACAAGTCCGCGTGGCCCAATGGATAAGGCGTCTGACTTCGAATCTGAAGATTGCACGCTCGAGTCCTGTCGCAGATGAGCTGTATTGTTTTTTTCAAACTCTTCAAATAAATATCGTTTCCTTCCTTTTTATTAAGTTTAACTGTATTTTAATTATAATTTTAGTATGGATCTTATTTTTTACAGATTTATATTCCAAGTGTAACAAGTCCGCGTGGCGCAATGGATAAGGCTTCTGACTTCGAATCAGAAGATTGCAGGTTCGAGTTCTGTCGCGGACAAGCTGTATTGTATTTTTCCTAAACCTTCAAATAAATATCGGTTCCTTCCTTTTTTTTATGTATAACTGTATTTTAATTATAATTTTAGTATGGATCTTATTTTTTACACATTTATATTCCTAGTGTTGCACGTCAGCGTAGCTTAATGGATAACGCGTCTGACTTCGAATCAGAAGATTGCAGGTTCGAGTCCTGTCGCGGACGAGCTGTGTTGTATTTTTCCTAAACCTTTAAATAAATATCGGTTCCTTCCTTTTTATTATGTATAACTGTATTTTAATTATAATCTTAGTATGGATCTTACTTTTTACAGATTTATATTCCAAATGAAACACGTCCGCGTGGCCCAATGGTTAAGGCGTCTGTCTTCGAATCAGAAGATTGCAGGTTCGAGTCCTGTCGTGGACGAGCTGTATTGTTTTTTCCAAAAACTTCAAATAAACTTTGTTTCCTTCCTTTTTATTATAATTAACTGTATTTTAATTAAAATTTTAGTATGGATCTTATTTTTTTCAGATTTATATTCCAAGTGTAACACGTCCGCGTGGCCTAATGGATAAGGCGTCTGACTTCGAATCAGAAGATTGCAGGTTCGTGTCCTGTCGCGGGCGAGCTGTATTGTATTTTTCCTAAACCTTCAAATAAATATCGGTTCCTTCCTTTTTATTATGTATAACTGCATTTTAATTATAATTTTAGTATGGATCTTATTTTTTACAAATTTATATTCCAAGTGTTGCACGTCCACGTGGCCTAAAGGATAACGCGTCTGATTTCGAATCACAAGATTGCAGGTTCGAGTCCTGTCGCGGACGAGCTGTATTGTATTTTTCCTAAACCTTCAAATAAATATCGGTTCCTTCCTTTTTATTATGTATAACTGTATTTTAATTATAATTTTAGTATGGATCTTATTTTTTACAGATTTATATTCCGAATAAAACACGTCCGCGTGGCCCAATGGATAAGGCGTCTGACTTCGAATCAGAAGATTGCAGGTTCGAGTCCTGTCGCGGACGAGCTGTATTGTTTTTTTCCAAAAACTTCAAATAAACATTGTTTCCTTCCTTTTTATTATAATTAACTGTATTTTAATTAAAATTTTAGTATGGATCTTATTTTTTACAGATTTATATTCCAAGTGTAACAAGTCCGCGTGGCCCAATGGATAAGGCGTCTGACTTCGAATCAGAAGATTGCAGGTTCGAGTGCTGTCGTGGACGAGCAGTATTGTTTTTTCCAAAAACTTCAAATAAACATTGTTTCCTTCCTTTTTATTATAATTATCTGTATTTTAATTAAAATTTTAGTATGGATCTTATTTTTTTCAGATTTATATTCCAAGTGTAACACGTACGCGTGGCCTAATGGATAAGGCGTCTGACTTCGAATCAGAAGATTGCAGGTTCGTGTCCTTTCGCGGACGTGCTGTATTGTATTTTTCCTAAACCTTCAAATAAATCTCGGTTCCTTCCTTTTTATTATGTATAACTGCATTTTAATTAAAATTTTAGTATGGATCTTCTTTTTTGCAGATTTATATTCCAAGTGTAACAAGTCCGCGTGGCCCAATGGATAAGGCGTCTGACTTCGATTCACAAGATTGCACGTTCGAGTCCTGTCGCGGACGAGCTGTATTGTTTTTTTCCAAACTCTTCAAATAAATATCGTTTCCTTCCTTTTTATTAAGTTTATCTGTATTTTAATTATAATTTTAGTATGGATCTTATTTTTTACAGATTTATATTCCAAGTGTAACAAGTCCGCGTGGCCCAATGGATAAGGCGTCTGACTTCGAATCAGTAGATTGCAGGTTCGAGTCCTATTGCGGACGAGCTGTATTGTGTTTTTCCAAAGACTTCAAATAAATATAGGTACGTTCCTTTTTATTATGTATAACTGTATTTTAATTATAATTTTAGTATGGATATTATTTTTTACAGATTTATATTCCAAGTGTAACAAGTCCGCGTGGCCCAATGGATAAGGCGTCTGACTTCGAATCAGAAGACCGCAGCTTCGAATCCTGTCGCGGACGAGCTGTATTGAGTTTTCAAAAAACTTCAAATAAATATCGTTTCCTTCCTTTTTATTAAGTATAAATATATATTAATTAAAATTTTAGTATAGATCTTATTTTTTCAGATTTATATTCCAAGTGTAACACGTCCGCGTGGCCTAATGGATAAGGCGTGTGACTTCGAATCAGAAGATCGCAGGTTTGAATCCTGTCGCGGACGACCTGTATTGTATTTTTCCTAAACCTTCAAATAAATATCGGTTCCTTCCTTTTTATTATGTATAACTGCATTTTAATTATAATTTTAGTATGGATCTTATTTTTTACAATTTATATTTCAAGTGTTGCACGTCCACGTGGCCTAATGGATAACGCGTCTGATTTCGAATCACAAGATTGCAGGTTCGAGTCCTGTCGCGGACGAGCTGTATTGTATTTTTCCTAAACCTTCAAATAAATATCGGTTCCTTCCTTTTTATTATGTATAACTGTATTTTAATTATAATTTTAGTATGGATCTTTTTTTTTACAGATTTATATTCCAAATAAAACACGTCCGCGTGGCCCAATGGATAAGGCGTCTGACCTCGAATCAGAAGATTGCAGGTTCGAGTCCTGTCGCGGACGAGCTGTATTGCTTTTTTCCAAAAACTTCAAATAAACATTGTTTCCTTCCTTTTTATTATAATTAACTGTATTTTAATTAAAATTTTAGTATGGATCTTATTTTTTACAGATTTATATTCCAAGCGTAACAAGTCCGCGTGGCCCAATGGATAAGGCGTCTGACTTCGAATCTGAAGATTGCACGCTCGAGTCCTGTCGCAGATGAGCTGTATTGTTTTTTTCAAACTCTTCAAATAAATATCGTTTCCTTCCTTTTTATTAAGTTTAACTGTATTTTAATTATAATTTTAGTATGGATCTTATTTTTTACAGATTTATATTCCAAGTGTAACAAGTCCGCGTGGCCCAATGGATAAGGCGTCTGTCTTCGAATCAGAAGATTGCAGGTTCGAGTCCTGTCGCGGACGAGCTTTGTTGTTTTTTCCAAAAACTTCAAATAAACATTGTTTCCTTCCTTTTTATTATAATTATCTGTATTTTAATTAAAATTTTAGTATGGATCTTATTTTTTTCAGATTTATATTCCAAGTGTAACACGTCCGCGTGGCCTAATGGATAAGGCGTCTGACTTCGAATCAGAAGATTGCAGGTTCGTGTCCTTTCGCGGACGAGCTGTATTGTATTTTTCCTAAACCTTCAAATAAATCTCGGTTCCTTCCTTTTTATTATGTATAACTGCATTTTAATTAAAATTTTAGTATGGATCATATTTTTTTACAGATTTATATTCCAAGTGTAACAAGTCCGCGTGGCCCAATGGATAAGGCGTCTGACTTCGATTCACAAGATTGCACGTTCGAGTCCTGTCGCGGACGAGTTGTATTGTTTTTTTCCAAACTCTTCAAATAAATATCGTTTCCTTCCTTTTTATTAAGTTTATCTGTATTTTAATTATAATTTTAGTATGGATCTTATTTTTTACAGATTTATATTCTAAGTTTAACAAGTCCGCGTGGCCCAATGGATAAGGCGTCTGACTTCGAATCAGTAGATTGCAGGTTCGAGTCCTATTGCGGACGAGCTGTATTGTGTTTTTCCAAAGACTTCAAATAAATATAGGTACGTTCCTTTTTATTATGTATAACTGTATTTTAATTATAATTTTAATATGGATCTTATTTTTTACAGATTTATATTCCAAGTGAAACACGTCCGCGTGGCCCAATGGATAAGGCGTCTGACTTCGAATCAGAAGATTGCAGGTTTGAGTCCTGTCGCGGACGAGCTGTATTGTTTTTTTCCTAAACCTTCAAATAAATATCGGTTCCTTCCTTTTTATTATGTATAACTGTATTTTAATTTTTATTTTAGTATCGATCTTATTTTTTACAGATTTATATTCCAAGTGTAACAAGTTCGCGTGGCCCAATGGATAAGGCGTCTAACTTCGAATCAGAAGATTGCAGGTTCGAGTCCTGTCGCGGACGAGCTGTATTGTGTTTTTCCAAAAACTTCAAATAAATATCGTTTCCTTCCTTTTTATTAAGTATAACTGTATTTTAATTATAATTTTAGTATGGATCTTAATTTTTTCTGATTTATATTGCAAGTGTAACAAGTCCGCGTGGCCCAATGCATAAGGCGTCTGACTTCGAATCAGAAGATTGCAGGTTCGAGTCCTGTCGCGGACGAGCTGTATTGTGTTTTCCCAAAAACTTCAAATAAATATCGTTTCCTTTCTTTTTATTAAGTATAACTGTATTTTAATTATAATTTTAGTATGGATCCTATTTTTTTCAGATTTATATCCAAGTGTAACACGTCCGCGTGGCCCAATGGATAAGGCGTCTGACTTCGAATCAGAAGATTGCAGGTTCGAGTCCTGTCGCGGACGAGCTGTATTGTTTTTTTCGAAAAACTTCAAATAAATATCGTTTCCTTCCTTTTTATTATGTTTAACTGTATTTTAATTAAAACTTTAGTATGGATCTTATTTTTCTCAGATTTATATTCCAAGTGTAACACGTCTTCGTTGCCTAATGGATAAGGCGTCTGACTTCGAATCAGAAGATTGCAGGTTCGAGTCCTGTCGCAGACGAGCTGTACTTAATTTTTCCAATATCTTCAAATAGTTATCGGTTCCTTCTATTTTATTATGTATAACTGTATTTTAATTATAATTTTAGTATGGATATTATTTTTTACACATTTATATTCCAAGTGTAACAAGTCCGCGTGGCCCAATGGATAAGCCGTCTCACTTCGAATCAGAAGAGTGCAGGCTCGAGTCCTGTCGCGGACGAGCTGTATTGTGTTTTTCCAATAACTCCAAATAAATATCGTTTCCTTCCTTTTCATTAAGTATAACTGTATTTTAATTATAATTTTAGTATGGATCTTTTTTTTCTGATTTATATTCCAAGTGTAACAAGTCCGCGTGGCCCAATGGATAAGGCGTCTGACTTCGAATCAGAAGACCGCAGCTTCGAATCCTGTCGCGGACGAGCTGTATTGAGTTTTCCAAAAACTTCAAATAAATATCGTTTCCTTCCTTTTTATTAAGTATAAATATATATTAATTAAAATTTTAGTATAGATCTTATTTTTTCAGAATTATATTCCAAGTGTAACACGTCCGCGTGGCCTAATGGATAAGGCGTGTGACTTCGAATCAGAAGATGGCAGGTTTGAATCCTGTCGCGGACGACCTGTATTGTATTTTTCCAAAACCTTCAAATAAATATCGGTTCCTTCCTTTTTATTATGTATAACTGTATTTTAATTTTAATTTTAGTATGGATCTTATTTTTTACACATTTATATTCCAAGTGTCGCACGTCCGCGTGGCCTAATGGTTAAGGCGTCTGACTTCGAATCAGAAGATTGCAGGTTCGAGTCCTGTTGCGGACGAGCTGTATTGTGTTTTTCCAAGGACTTCAAATAAATATAAGTACCTTCCTTATTATTAGGTATAACTGTATTTTAATTATAATTTTAGTTTGAATCTTATTTTTTACCCATTTATATTCCAAGAACTGCACGTCCGCGTGGCCCAATGGATTAGGCGTCTGACTTCGAATCCGAAGATTGCAGGTTCGAGTCCTGTCGCGGACGAGCTGTATTGTTTTTTTCAAAAAACTTCTAATAAATATCGTTTCCTTCCTTTTTATTATGTTTAACTGCATTTTAATTAAAATTTTAGGATGGATCTTATTTTTTTCAGATTTATATTCCGAGTGTAACACGTCCGCTTGGCCTAATGGATAAGGCGTCTGACTTCGAATCAGAAGATTGCAGGTTCGAGTCCTGTCGCGGACGAGCTGTATTGTGTTTTTCCTAAACCTTCAAATAAATATCGGTTCCTTCCTTTTTATTATGTATAACTGTATTTTAATTATAATTTTAGTATGGATCTTATTTTTTACAGATTTATATTCCAAATAAAACACGTCCGCGTGGCCCAATGGATAAGGCGTCTGACCTCGAATCAGAAGATTGCAGGTTCGAGTCCTGTCGCGGACGAGCTGTATTGCTTTTTTCCAAAAACTTCAAATAAACATTGTTTCCTTCCTTTTTATTATAATTAACTGTATTTTAATTAAAATTTTAGTATGGATCTTATTTTTTACAGATTTATATTCCAAGTGTAACAAGTCCGCGTGGCCCAATGGATAAGGCGTCTGACTTCGAATCTGAAGATTGCACGTTCGAGTCCTGTCGCAGACGAGCTGTATTGTTTTTTTTCAAACTCTTCAAATAAATATCGTTTCCTTCCTTTTTATTAAGTTTAACTGTATTTTAATTATAATTTTAGTATGGATCTTATTTTTTACAGATTTATATTCCAAGAGTAACAAGTCCGCGTGGCCCAATGGATAAGGCGTCTGTCTTCGAATCAGAAGATTGCAGGTTCGAGTCCTGTCGCGGACGAGCTTTGTTGTTTTTTCCAAAAACTTCAAATAAACATTGTTTCCTTCCTTTTTATTATAATTATCTGTATTTTAATTAAAATTTTAGTATGGATCTTATTTTTTTCAGATTTATATTCCAAGTGTAACACGTCCGCGTGGCCTAATGGATAAGGCGTCTGACTTCGAATCAGAAGATTGCAGGTTCGTGTCCTTTCGCGGACGAGCTGTATTGTATTTTTCCTAAACCTTCAAATAAATCTCGGTTCCTTCCTTTTTATTATGTATAACTGCATTTTAATTAAAATTTTAGTATGGATCATATTTTTTACAGATTTATATTCCAAGTGTAACAAGTCCGCGTGGCCCAATGGATAAGGCGTCTGACTTCGATTCACAAGATTGCACGTTCGAGTCCTGTCGCGGACGAGTTGTATTGTTTTTTTCCAAACTCTTCAAATAAATATCGTTTCCTTCCTTTTTATTAAGTTTATCTGTATTTTAATTATAATTTTAGTATGGATCTTATTTTTTACAGATTTATATTCCAAGTTTAACAAGTCCGCGTGGCCCAATGGATAAGGCGTCTGACTTCGAATCAGTAGATTGCAGGTTCGAGTCCTATTGCGGACGAGCTGTATTGTGTTTTTCCAAAGACTTCAAATAAATATAGGTACGTTCCTTTTTATTATGTATAACTGTATTTTAATTATAATTTTAATATGGATCTTATTTTTTACAGATTTATATTCCAAGTGAAACACGTCCGCGTGGCCCAATGGATAAGGCGTCTGACTTCGAATCAGAAGATTGCAGGTTTGAGTCCTGTCGCGGACGAGCTGTATTGTTTTTTTCCTAAACCTTCAAATAAATATCGGTTCCTTCCTTTTTATTATGTATAACTGTATTTTAATTTTTATTTTAGTATCGATCTTATTTTTTACAGATTTATATTCCAAGAGTAACAAGTTCGCGTGGCCCAATGGATAAGGCGTCTAACTTCGAATCAGAAGATTGCAGGTTCGAGTCCTGTCGCGGACGAGCTGTATTGTGTTTTTCCAAAAACTTCAAATAAATATCGTTTCCTTTCTTTTTATTAAGTATAACTGTATTTTAATTATAATTTTAGTATGGATCCTATTTTTTTCAGATTTATATCCAAGTGTAACACGTCCGCGTGGCCCAATGGATAAGGCGTCTGACTTCGAATCAGAAGATTGCAGGTTCGAGTCCTGTCGCGGACGAGCTGTATTGTTTTTTTCGAAAAACTTCAAATAAATATCGTTTCCTTCCTTTTTATTATGTTTAACTGTATTTTAATTAAAACTTTAGTATGGATCTTATTTTTCTCAGATTTATATTCCAAGTGTAACACGTCTTCGTTGCCTAATGGATAAGGCGTCTGACTTCGAATCAGAAGATTGCAGGTTCGAGTCCTGTCGCAGACGAGCTGTATTTAATTTTTCCAATATCTTCAAATAATTATCGGTTCCTTCTATTTTATTATGTATAACTGTATTTTAATTATAATTTTAGTATGGATATTATTTTTTACACATTTATATTTCAAGTGTAACAAGTCCGCGTGGCCCAATGGATAAGCCGTCTCACTTCGAATCAGAAGAGTGCAGGCTCGAGTCCTGTCGCGGACGAGCTGTATTGTGTTTTTCCAATAACTCCAAATAAATATCGTTTCCTTCCTTTTCATTAAGTATAACTGTATTTTAATTATAATTTTAGTATGGATCTTTTTTTTCTGATTTATATTCCAAGTGTAACAAGTCCGCGTGGCCCAATGGATAAGGCGTCTGACTTCGAATCAGAAGACCGCAGCTTCGAATCCTGTCGCGGACGAGCTGTATTGAGTTTTCCAAAAACTTCAAATAAGTATCGTTTCCTTCCTTTTTATTAAGTATAAATATATATTAATTAAAATTTTAGTATAGATCTTATTTTTTCAGAATTATATTCCAAGTGTAACACGTCCGCGTGGCCTAATGGATAAGGCGTGTGACTTCGAATCAGAAGATGGCAGGTTTGAATCCTGTCGCGGACGACCTGTATTGTATTTTTCAAAAACCTTCAAATAAATATCGGTTCCTTCCTTTTTATTATGTATAACTGTATTTTAATTTTAATTTTAGTATGGATCTTATTTTTTACACATTTATATTCCAAGTGTCGCACGTCCGCGTGGCCTAATGGTTAAGGCGTCTGACTTCGAATCAGAAGATTGCAGGTTCGAGTCCTGTTGCGGACGAGCTGTATTGTGTTTTTCCAAGGACTTCAAATAAATATAAGTACCTTCCTTATTATTAGGTATAACTGTATTTTAATTATAATTTTAGTTTGAATCTTATTTTTTACACATTTATATTCCAAGAACTGCACGTCCGCGTGGCCCAATGGATTAGGCGTCTGACTTCGAATCCGAAGATTGCAGGTTCGAGTCCTGTCGCGGACGAGCTGTATTGTTTTTTTCAAAAAACTTCTAATAAATATCGTTTCCTTCCTTTTTATTATGTTTAACTGCATTTTAATTAAAATTTTAGGATGGATCTTATTATTTTCAGATTTATATTCCGAGTGTAACACGTCCGCGTGACCTAATGGATAAGGCGTCTGACTTCGAATCAGAAGATTGCAGGTTCGAGTCCTGTCGCGGACGAGCTGTATTGTTTTTTTCCGAAAACTTCTAATAAATATCGTTTCCTTCCTTTTTATTATGTTTAACTGCATTTTAATTAAAATTTTAGGATGGATCTTATTTTTTTAGATTTATATTCCGAGTGTAACACGTCCGCTTGGCCTAATGGATAAGGCGTCTGACTTCGAATCAGAAGATTGCAGGTTCGAGTCCTGTTGCGAACGAGCTGTATTGTGTTTTTCCAAAACCTTCAAATAAATATCGGTTCCTTACTTTTTATTATGTATAACTGTATTTTAATTATAATTTTAGTTTGAATCTTATTTTTTACACATTTATATTCCAAGTACTGCACGTCCGCGTGGCCTAATGGATAAGGCGCCTGACTTCGAATCGGAAGATTGCAGGTTCGAGTCCTGTTGCGAACGAGCTGTATTGTGTTTTTCCAAAGACTTCAAATAAATACAGGTTCCTTCCTTTTTATTATGTTTAACTGTATTTTAACTAAAATTTTAGTATGGATCTTATTTTTTACAGATTTATATTCCAAGTGTAACAAGTCCGCGTGGCCCAATGGATAAGGCGTCTGACTTCGAATCAGATGATTGCATGTTCGAGTCCTGTCGCGAACGAGCTGTATTGTATTTTTCCAAAGACTTCAAATAAATATAGGTTCCTTCCTTTTTATTATGTATAACTGTATTTTAATTATAATTTTAGTATGGATCTTATTTTTTACAGATTTTTATTCCTATTGAAACACGTCCACGTGGCCCAATGGATAAGGCGTCTGACTTCGAATCAGAAGATTGCAGATTCGAGTCCTGTCGCCGACGAGCTGTATTGTTTTTTTTCCAAAAACTTCAAACAAATATCGTTTCCTTCCTTTTTATTAAGTTTAACTGTATTTTAATTATAATTTTAGTATGGATCTTATTTTTTACAGATTTATATTCCAAGTTTAACAAGTCCGCGTGGCCCAATGGATAAGGCGTCTGACTTCGAATCAGTAGATTGCAGGTTCGAGTCCTATTGCGGACGAGCTGTATTGTGTTTTTCCAAAGACTTCAAATAAATATAGGTACGTTCCTTTTTATTATGTATAACTGTATTTTAATTATAATTTTAATATGGATCTTATTTTTTACAGATTTATATTCCAAGTGAAACACGTCCGCGTGGCCCAATGGATAAGGCGTCTGACTTCGAATCAGAAGATTGCAGGTTTGAGTCCTGTCGCGGACGAGCTGTATTGTTTTTTTCCTAAACCTTCAAATAAATATCGGTTCCTTCCTTTTTATTATGTATAACTGTATTTTAATTTTTATTTTAGTATCGATCTTATTTTTTACAGATTTATATTCCAAGTGTAACAAGTTCGCGTGGCCCAATGGATAAGGCGTCTAACTTCGAATCAGAAGATTGCAGGTTCGAGTCCTGTCGCGGACGAGCTGTATTGTGTTTTTCCAAAAACTTCAAATAAATATCGTTTCCTTTCTTTTTATTAAGTATAACTGTATTTTAATTATAATTTTAGTATGGATCCTATTTTTTTCAGATTTATATCCAAGTGTAACACGTCCGCGTGGCCCAATGGATAAGGCGTCTGACTTCGAATCAGAAGATTGCAGGTTCGAGTCCTGTCGCGGACGAGCTGTATTGTTTTTTTCGAAAAACTTCAAATAAATATCGTTTCCTTCCTTTTTATTATGTTTAACTGTATTTTAATTAAAACTTTAGTATGGATCTTATTTTTCTCAGATTTATATTCCAAGTGTAACACGTCTTCGTTGCCTAATGGATAAGGCGTCTGACTTCGAATCAGAAGATTGCAGGTTCGAGTCCTGTCGCAGACGAGCTGTATTTAATTTTTCCAATATCTTCAAATAATTATCGGTTCCTTCTATTTTATTATGTATAACTGTATTTTAATTATAATTTTAGTATGGATATTATTTTTTACACATTTATATTTCAAGTGTAACAAGTCCGCGTGGCCCAATGGATAAGCCGTCTCACTTCGAATCAGAAGAGTGCAGGCTCGAGTCCTGTCGCGGACGAGCTGTATTGTGTTTTTCCAATAACTCCAAATAAATATCGTTTCCTTCCTTTTCATTAAGTATAACTGTATTTTAATTATAATTTTAGTATGGATCTTTTTTTTCTGATTTATATTCCAAGTGTAACAAGTCCGCGTGGCCCAATGGATAAGGCGTCTGACTTCGAATCAGAAGACCGCAGCTTCGAATCCTGTCGCGGACGATCTGTATTGAGTTTTCCAAAAACTTCAAATAAGTATCGTTTCCTTCCTTTTTATTAAGTATAAATATATATTAATTAAAATTTTAGTATAGATCTTATTTTTTCAGAATTATATTCCAAGTGTAACACGTCCGCGTGGCCTAATGGATAAGGCGTGTGACTTCGAATCAGAAGATGGCAGGTTTGAATCCTGTCGCGGACGACCTGTATTGTATTTTTCAAAAACCTTCAAATAAATATCGGTTCCTTCCTTTTTATTATGTATAACTGTATTTTAATTTTAATTTTAGTATGGATCTTATTTTTTACACATTTATATTCCAAGTGTCGCACGTCCGCGTGGCCTAATGGTTAAGGCGTCTGACTTCGAATCAGAAGATTGCAGGTTCGAGTCCTGTTGCGGATGAGCTGTATTGTGTTTTTCCAAGGACTTCAAATAAATATAAGTACCTTCCTTATTATTAGGTATAACTGTATTTTAATTATAATTTTAGTTTGAATCTTATTTTTTACACATTTATATTCCAAGAACTGCACGTCCGCGTGGCCCAATGGATTAGGCGTCTGACTTCGAATCCGAAGATTGCAGGTTCGAGTCCTGTCGCGGACGAGCTGTATTGTTTTTTTCAAAAAACTTCTAATAAATATCGTTTCCTTCCTTTTTATTATGTTTAACTGCATTTTAATTAAAATTTTAGGATGGATCTTATTATTTTCAGATTTATATTCCGAGTGTAACACGTCCGCGTGACCTAATGGATAAGGCGTCTGACTTCGAATCAGAAGATTGCAGGTTCGAGTCCTGTCGCGGACGAGCTGTATTGTTTTTTTCCGAAAACTTCTAATAAATATCGTTTCCTTCCTTTTTATTATGTTTAACTGCATTTTAATTAAAATTTTAGGATGGATCTTATTTTTTTAGATTTATATTCCGAGTGTAACACGTCCGCTTGGCCTAATGGATAAGGCGTCTGACTTCGAATCAGAAGATTGCAGGTTCGAGTCCTGTTGCGAACGAGCTGTATTGTGTTTTTCCAAAACCTTCAAATAAATATCGGTTCCTTCCTTTTTATTATGTATAACTGTATTTTAATTATAATTTTAGTTTGAATCTTATTTTTTACACATTTATATTCCAAGTACTGCACGTCCGCGTGGCCTAATGGATAAGGCGCCTGACTTCGAATCGGAAGATTGCAGGTTCGAGTCCTGTTGCGAACGAGCTGTATTGTGTTTTTCCAAAGACTTCAAATAAATACAGGTTCCTTCCTTTTTATTATGTTTAACTGTATTTTAACTAAAATTTTAGTATGGATCTTATTTTTTACAGATTTATATTCCAAGTGTAACAAGTCCGCGTGGCCCAATGGATAAGGCGTCTGACTTCGAATCAGATGATTGCATGTTCGAGTCCTGTCGCGAACGAGCTGTATTGTATTTTTCCAAAGACTTCAAATAAATATAGGTTCCTTCCTTTTTATTATGCATAACTGTATTTTAATTATAATTTTAGTATGGATCTTATTTTTTACAGATTTATATTCCTATTGAAACACGTCCGCGTGGCCCAATGGATAAGGCGTCGGACTTCGAATCAGAAGATTGCAGGTTCGAGTCCTTACGCGGACGAGCTGTATTGTTTTTTTCCAAAAACTTCTTATAAATATCGTTTCCTTCCTTTTTATTATGTTTAACTGCATTTTAATTAAAATTTTAGGATGAATCTTATTTTTTTCAGATTTATATTCCGAGTGTAACACGTCCGCGTGGCCTAATGGATAAGGCGTCTGACTTCGAATCAGAAGATTGCAGGTTCGAGTCCTATCGCGGACGAGCTGAATTGTATTTTTCCAAAACCTTCAAATAAATATCTGTTCCTCCCTTTTTATTATGTATATCTGTATTTTAATTATAATTTTAGTTTGGATCTTATTTTTTACACATTTATATTCTAAGTACTGCACGTCCGCGTGGCCTGATGGATAAGGCGTCTGAATTCGAATCGGAAGATTGCAGGTTCGAGTCCTGTTGCGAACGAGCTGTATTGTGTTTTTCCAAAGACTTCAAATAAATACCGGTTCCTTCCTTTTTATTATGTATAATTGTATTTTAATTAAAATTTTAGTTTGGATCTTATTTTTTAATGATTTATATTCCTATTGAAACACGTCCGCGTGGCCCAATGGATAAGGCGTCTGACTTCGATTCAGAAGATTGCAGGTTCGAGTCCTGTTGCGGACGAGCTGTATTTTGTTTTTCAAAAGACTTCAAATAAATATAGGTTCCTTCCTTTTTATTATGTATAACTGTATTTTAATTATAATTTTAGTATGGATCTTATTTTTTACAGATTTTTATTCCTATTGAAACACGTCCACGTGGCCCAATGGATAAGGCGTCTGACTTCGAATCAGAAGATTGCAGATTCGAGTCCTGTCGCCGACGAGCTGTATTGTTTTTTTTCCAAAAACTTCAAACAAATATCGTTTCCTTCCTTTTTATTAAGTTTAACTGTATTTTAATTATAATTTTAGTATGGATCTTATTTTTTACAGATTTATATTCCAAGTGTCGCACGTCCGCGTGGCCCAATGGATAAGGCGTCTGACTTCGAATTAGAAGATTGCAGGTTCGAGTCCTGTTGCGGACGAGCTGTATTGTGTTTTTCCAAAGACTTCAAATAAATATAGGTTCCTTCCTTTTTATTATGTATAACTGTATTTTAATTTTAATTTTAGTATGGATCTTATTTTTTACAGATTTATATTCCAAGTGTAACAAGTTCGCGTGGCCCAATGGATAAGGCGTCTAACTTCGAATCAGAAGATTGCAGCTTCGAATCCTGTCACGGACGAGCTGTATTGAGTTTTCCAAAAACTTCAAATAAATATCGTTTCCTTCCTTTTTATTAAGTATAAATATATATTAATTAAAATTTTAGTATAGATCTTATTTTTTCAGAATTATATTCCAAGTGTAACACGTCCGCGTGGCCTAATGGATAAGGCGTGTGACTTCGAATCAGAAGATCGCAGGTTTGAATCCTGTCGCGGACGACCTGTATTGTATTTTTCCAAAACCTTCAAATAAATATCGGTTCCTTCCTTTTTATTATATATAACTGTATTTTAATTTTAATTTTAGTATGGATCTTATTTTTTACACATTTATATTCCAAGTGTCGCACGTCCGCGTGGCCTAATGGTTAAGGCGTCTGACTTCGAATCAGAAGATTGCAGGTTCGAGTCCTGTTGCGGACGAGCTGTATTGTGTTTTTCCAAGGACTTCAAATAAATATAAGTACCTTCCTTATTATTAGGTATAACTGTATTTTAATTATAATTTTAGTTTGAATCTTATTTTTTACACATTTATATTCCAAGAACTGCACGTCCGCGTGACCCAATGGATTAGGCGTCTGACTTCGAATCCGAAGATTGCAGGTTCGAGTCCTGTCGCGGACGAGCTGTATTGTTTTTTTCAAAAAACTTCTAATAAATATCGTTTCCTTCCTTTTTATTATGTTTAACTGCATTTTAATTAAAATTTTAGGATGGATCTTATTTTTTACAGATTTATATTCCAAGTGTAACAAGTCCGCGTGGCCCAATGGATAAGGCGTCTGACTTCGAATCAGATGATTGCATGTTCGAGTCCTGTCGCGAACGAGCTGTATTGTATTTTTCCAAAGACTTCAAATAAATATAGGTTCCTTCCTTTTTATTATGCATAACTGTATTTTAATTATAATTTTAGTATGGATCTTATTTTTTACAGATTTATATTCCTATTGAAACACGTCCGCGTGGCCCAATGGATAAGGCGTCGGACTTCGAATCAGAAGATTGCAGGTTCGAGTCCTTACGCGGACGAGCTGTATTGTTTTTTTCCAAAAACTTCTTATAAATATCGTTTCCTTCCTTTTTATTATGTTTAACTGCATTTTAATTAAAATTTTAAGATGAATCTTATTTTTTTCAGATTTATATTCCGAGTGTAACACGTCCGCGTGGCCTAATGGATAAGGCGTCTGACTTCGAATCAGAAGATTGCAGGTTCGAGTCCTATCGCGGACGAGCTGAATTGTATTTTTCCAAAACCTTCAAATAAATATCTGTTCCTCCCTTTTTATTATGTATAACTGTATTTTAATTATAATTTTAGTTTGGATCTTATTTTTTACACATTTATATTCTAAGTACTGCACGTCCGCGTGGCCTGATGGATAAGGCGTCTGAATTCGAATCGGAAGATTGCAGGTTCGAGTCCTGTTGCGAACGAGCAGTATTGTGTTTTTCCAAAGACTTCAAATAAATACAGGTTCCTTCCTTTTTATTATGTATAATTGTATTTTAATTAAAATTTTAGTTTGGATCTTATTTTTTAATGATTTTTATTCCTATTGATACACGTCCGCGTGGCCCAATGGATAAGGCGTCTGACTTCGATTCAGAAGATTGCACGTTCGAGTCCTGTTGCGGACGAGCTGTATTTTGTTTTTCAAAAGACTTCAAATAAATATAGGTTCCTTCCTTTTTATTATGTATAACTGTATTTTAATTATAATTTTAGTATGGATCTTATTTTTTACAGATTTTTATTCCTATTGAAACACGTCCACGTGGCCCAATGGATAAGGCGTCTGACTTCGAATCAGAAGATTGCAGGTTCGAGTCCTGTCGCCGACGAGCTGTATTGTTTTTTTTCCAAAAACTTCAAACAAATATCGTTTCCTTCCTTTTTATTAAGTTTAACTGTATTTTAATTATAATTTTAGTATGGATCTTATTTTTTACAGATTTATATTCCAAGTGTCGCACGTCCGCGTGGCCTAATGGATAAGGCGTCTGACTTCGAATCAGAAGATTGCAGGTTCGAGTCCTGTCGCGAACGAGCTGTATTGTGTTTTTCCAAAAACTTCAAATAAATATCGTTTCCTTACTTTTTATTAAGTATAAATGTATTTTAATTATAATTTTAGTATAAATCTTATTTTTTTCAGATTTATATTCCAAGTGTAACACGTCCGCGTGGCCTAATGGATAAGGCGTGTGACTTCGAATCAGAAGATTGCAGGTTTGAATCCTGTCGCGGACGACCTGTATTGTATTTTTCCAAAACCTTCAAATAAATATCGGTTCCTTCCTTTTTATTATGTATAACTGTAGTTTAATTATAATCTTAGTATGGATCTTATTTTTTACAGATTTATATTCTAAATGAAACACGTCCGCGTGGCCCAATGGATAAGGCGTCTGTCTTCGAATCAGAAGATTGCAGGTTCGAGTCCTGTCGCGGACGAGCTGTATTGTTTTTTTCCAAAAACTTAAAATAAACATTGTTTCTCTCCTTTTTATTATAATTAACTGTATTTTAATTAAAATTTTAGTATGGATCTTATTTTTTACAGATTTATATTCCAAGTGTAACAAGTCCGCGTGGCCCAATGGATAAGGCGTCTGACTTCGAATTAGAAGATTGCAGGTTCGAGTCCTGTTGCGGACGAGCTGTATTGTGTTTTTCCAAAGACTTCAAATAAATATAGGTTCCTTCCTTTTTATTATGTATAACTGTATTTTAATTTTAATTTTAGTATGGATCTTATTTTTTACAGATTTATATTCCAAGTGTAACAAGTTCGCGTGGCCCAATGGATAAGGCGTCTAACTTCGAATCAGAAGATTGCAGGTTCGAGTCCTGTCGCGGACGAGCTGTATTGTGTTTTTCCAAAAACTTCAAATAAATATCGTTTCCTTCCTTTTTATTAAGTATAACTGTATTTTAATTATAATTTTAGTATGGATCTTAATTTTTTCTGATTTATATTGCAAGTGTAACAAGTCCGCGTGGCCCAATGCATAAGGCGTCTGACTTCGAATCAGAAGATTGCAGGTTCGAGTCCTGTCGCGGACGAGCTGTATTGTGTTTTTCCAAAAACTTCAAATAAATATCGTTTCCTTTCTTTTTATTAAGTATAACTGTATTTTAATTATAATTTTAGTATGGATCCTATTTTTTTCAGATTTATATTCCAAGTGTAACAAGTTCGCGTGGCCCAATGGATAAGGCGTCTAACTTCGAATCAGAAGATTGCATGTTCGAGTCCTGTCGCGAACGAGCTGTATTGTATTTTTCCAAAGACTTCAAATAAATATAGGTTCCTTCCTTTTTATTATGCATAACTGTATTTTAATTATAATTTTAGTATGGATCTTATTTTTTACAGATTTATATTCCTATTGAAACACGTCCGCGTGGCCCAATGGATAAGGCGTCGGACTTCGAATCAGAAGATTGCAGGTTCGAGTCCTGTTGCGGACGAGCTGTATTGTGTTTTTCCAAGGACTTCAAATAAATATAAGTACCTTCCTTATTATTAGGAATAACTGTATTTTAATTATAATTTTAGGATGGATCTTATTTTTTTCAGATTTATATTCCGAGTGTAACACGTCCGCGTGGCCTAATGGATAAGGCGTCTGACTTCGAATCAGAAGATTGCAGGTTCGAGTCCTATCGCGGACGAGCTGAATTGTATTTTTCCAAAACCTTCAAATAAATATCTGTTCCTCCCTTTTTATTATGTATAACTGTATTTTAATTATAATTTTAGTTTGGATCTTATTTTTTACACATTTATATTCTAAGTACTGCACGTCCGCGTGGCCTGATGGATAAGGCGTCTGAATTCGAATCGGAAGATTGCAGGTTCGAGTCCTGTTGCGAACGAGCTGTATTGTGTTTTTCCAAAGACTTCAAATAAATACAGGTTCCTTCCTTTTTATTATGTATAATTGTATTTTAATTAAAATTTTAGTTTGGATCTTATTTTTTAATGATTTATATTCCTATTGAAACACGTCCGCGTGGCCCAATGGATAAGGCGTCTGACTTCGAATCAGAAGATTGCAGGTTCGAGTCCTGTCGCCGACGAGCTGTATTGTTTTTTTTCCAAAAACTTCAAACAAATATCGTTTCCTTCCTTTTTATTAAGTTTAACTGTATTTTAATTATAATTTTAGTATGGATCTTATTTTTTACAGATTTATATTCCAAGTGTCGCACGTCCGCGTGGCCTAATGGATAAGGCGTCTGACTTCGAATCAGAAGATTGCAGGTTTGAGTCCTGTCACGGACGAGCTGTATTGTATTTTTCCAAAACCTTCAAATAAATATCGGTTCCTTCCTTTTTATTATGTATAACTGTATTTTAATTTTAATTTTAGTATGGATCTTATTTTTTACACATTTATATTCCAAGTGTCGCACGTCCGCGTGGCCTAATGGTTAAGGCGTCTGACTTCGAATCAGAAGATTGCAGGTTCGAGTCCTGTAGCGGACGAGCTGTATTGTGTTTTTCCAAAGACTTCAAATAAATATAGGTACCTTCCTTTTTATTATGTATAACTGTATTTTAATTATAATTTTAGTATGGATCTTATTTTTTACAGATTTATATTCCAAGTGAAACACGTCCGCGTGGCCCAATGGATAAGGCGTCTGACTCCGAATCAGAAGATTGCAGGTTTGCTGTATTGTACTGTACGAGCTGTATTGTATTTTTCCAAAACCTTCAAATAAATATCGGTTCCTTCCTTTTTATTATGTATAACTGTATTTTAATTATAATTTTAGTATGGATCTTATTTTTTACACATTTATATTCTAAGTGTTGCGCGTCCGCGTTGCCTAATGCATAAGACGTCCGACTTCGAATCAGAAGATTGCAGGTTCGAGTCCTGTCGCGGACGAGCTGTATTGTTTTTTTCCAAAAACTTAAAATAAACATTGTTTCTCTCCTTTTTATTATAATTAACTGTATTTTAATTAAAATTTTAGTATGGATCTTATTTTTTACAGATTTATATTCCAAGTTTAACAAGTCCGCGTGGCCCAATGGATAAGGCGTCTGACTTCGAATTAGAAGATTGCAGGTTCGAGTCCTGTTGCGGACGAGCTGTATTGTGTTTTTCCAAAGACTTCAAATAAATATAGGTTCCTTCCTTTTTATTATGTATAACTGTATTTTAATTTTAATTTTAGTATGGATCTTATTTTTTACAGATTTATATTCCAAGTGTAACAAGGTCGCGTGGCCCAATGGATAAGGCGTCTAACTTCGAATCAGAAGATTGCAGGTTCGAGTCCTGTCACGGACGAGCTGTATTGTGTTTTTCCAAAAACTTCAAATAAATATCGTTTCCTTTCTTTTTATTAATTATAACTGTATTTTAATTATAATTTTAGTATGGATCCTATTTTTTTCAGATTTATATCCAAGTGTAACACGTCCGCGTGGACTAATGGATAAGGTGTGTGACTTCGAATCAGAAGATTGCAGGTGTGAATCCTGTCGTGGACGACCTGTATTGTATTTTTCCAAAACCTTCAAATAAATATCGGTTCCTTCCTTTTTATTATGTATAACTGTATTTTATATATAATTTTAGTATGGATCTTATTTTTTACAGATTTATATTTCTAATGAAACACGTCCGCTTGGCCCAATGGATAAGGCGTCTGACTTCGAATCAGAAGATTGCAGGTTCGAGTCCTGTCGCGGACGAGCTGTATTGTTTTTTTCGAAAAACTTCAAAAAAATATCGTTTCCTTCCTTTTTATTAAGTATAAAAATATATTAATTAAAATTTTAGTATAGATCTTATTTTTTCAGATTTATATTCCAAGTGTAACACGTCCGCGTGGCCTAATGGATAAGGCGTGTGACTTCGAATCAGAAGATTACAGGTTTGAATCCTGTCGCGGACGACCTGTATTGTATTTTTCCAAAACCTTCAAATAAATATCGGTTCCTTCCTTTTTATTATGTATAACTGTATTTTAATTTTAATTTTAGTATGGATCTTATTTTTTACACATTTATATTCCAAGTGTCGCACGTCCGCGTGGCCTAATGGTTAAGGCGTCTGACTTCGAATCAGAAGATTGCAGGTTCGAGTCCTGTTGCGGACGAGCTGTATTGTGTTTTTCCAAAGACTTCAAATAAATATAGGTACCTTCCTTATTATTAGGTATAACTGTATTGTAATTATAATTTTAGTATGGATCTTATTTTTTTCAGATTGATATTTCTATTGAAACACGTCCGCGTGGCCCAATAGATAAGGCGTCTGACTTCGAATCAGAAGATTGCAGGTTCGAGTCCTGTCGCGGACGATCTGTATTTTTTTTTTCCAAAACCTTCAAATAAATATCGGTTCCTTCCTTTTTATTATGTATAACTGTATTTTAATTATAATTTTAGTATGGATCTTATTTTGTACAGATTTATATTCCAAGTGTAACAAGTCCGCGTGGCCCAATGGATAAGGCGTCTAACATTAAATCAGAAGATTGCAGGTTCGAGTCCTGTTGCGAACGAGCTGTATTGTGTTTTTCCAAAACCTTCAAATAAATATCGGTTCCTTCCTTTTTATTATGTATAACTGTATTTTAATTATAATTTTAGTATGGATCTTATTTTTTAATGTTTTAAATTCCTATTTAAACACGTCCGCGTGGCCCAATGGATAAGACGTCTGACTTCGAATCAGAAGATTTCAAGTTCGAGTCCTGTCGCGGACGAGCTGTATTGTTTTTTTCCAAAAACTTCAAATAAATATTATTTCCTTCCTTTTTATTATGTTTAACTGTATTTTAACTAAAATTTTAGTATGGATCTTATTTTCTACAGATTTATATTCCAAGTGTAACAAGTCCGCGTGGCCCAATGGATAAGGCGTCTGAATTCGAATCAGAAGATTGCATGTTCGAGTCCTGTCGCGAACGAGCTGTATTGTATTTTTCCAAAGACTTCAAATAAATATAGGTTCCTTCCTTTTTATTATGCATAACTGTATTTTAATTATAATTTTAGTATGGATCTTATTTTTTACAGATTTATATTCCTATTTAAACACGTCCGCGTGGCCCAATGGATAAGGTGTCTGACTTCGATTCAGAAGATTGCAGGTTCGAGTCCTGTTGCGTACGAGCTGTATTTTGTTTTTCAAAGGACTTCAAATAAATATCGTTTCCTTTCTTTTTATTATGTTTAACTGCATTTTAATTATAATTTTAGTATGGATCTTATTTTTTACAGATTTATATTCCAAGTGTCGCACGTCCGCGTGGCCTAATGGATAAGGTGTCTGACTTCGAATCAGAAGGTTGCAGGTTTGAGTCCTGTCACGGACGAGCTGTATTGTGTTTTTCCAAAGACTTCAAATAAATATAGGTACCTTCCTTATTATTAGGTATAACTGTATTGTAATTATAATTTTAGTATGCATCTTATTTTTTACAGATTGATATTTCTATTGAAACACGTCCGCGTGGCCCAATAGATAAGGCGTCTGACTTCGAATCAGAAGATTGCAGGTTCGAGTCCTGTCGCGGACGAGCTGTATTGTTTTTTTCCAAAACCTTCAAATAAATATCGGTTCCTTCCTTTTTATTATGTATAACTGTATTTTAATTATAATTTTAGTATGGATCTTATTTTTTACAGATTTATATTCCAAGTGTAACAAGTCCACGTGGCCCAATGGATAAGGCGTCTGACTTCGAATCAGAAGATTGCAGGTTCGAGTACTGTCGCGGACAAGCTGTATTGTATTTTTCCAAAAACTTCAAATAAATATCGTTTCCTTCCTTTTTATTATGTATAATTGTATTTTAATTACAATTTTAGTATGGATCTTATTTTTTACAGATTTATATTCCAAGTGTAACAAGTCCGCGTGGCGCAATGGATAAGGCGTCTGACTTCGAATCAGAAGATTGCAGGTTCGAGTCCTGTCGCGGACGAGCTGTATTGTGTTTTTCTAAAAACTTCAAATAAATATCGTTTCCTTCCTTTTTATTATGTATAATTGTATTTTAATTACAATTTTAGTATGGATCTTATTTTTTACAGATTTATATTCCTATTGAAAAACGTCCGCGTGGCTCAATGGATAAGGCGTCTGACTTCGAATCAGAAGATTGCAGGTTCGAGTCCTGTCGCGGACGAGCTGTATTGTGTTTTTCCAAAAACTTCAAATAAATATCGTTTCCTTCCTTTTTATTATGTATAATTGTATTTTAATTACAATTTTAGTATGGATCTTATTTTTTACAGATTTATATTCCTATTGAAAAACGCCCGCGTGGCTCAATGGATAAGGCTTCTGACTTCGAATCAGAAGATTGCAGGTTCGAGTCCTGTCGCGGACGAGCTGTATTGTGTTTTTCCAAAAACTTCAAATAAATATCGTTTCCTTCCTTTTTATTATGTATAATTGTATTTTAATTATAATTTTAGTATGGATCTTATTTTTTACAGATTTATATTCCTATTGAAAAACGTCCGCGTGACTCAATGGATAAGGCTTCTGACTTCGAATCAGAAGATTGCAGGTTCGAGTACTGTCGCGGACAAGCTGTATTGTATTTTTCCTAAACCTTCAAATAAATATCGGTTCCTACCTTTTTATTATGTATAACTGTATTTTAATTATAATTTTAGTATGGATCTTATTTTTTACACATTTATATTCCTAGTGTTGCACGTCAGCGTGGCTTAATGGATAACGCGTCTGACTTCGAATCAGAAGATTGCAGGTTCGAGTCCTGTCGCGGACGAGCTGTGTTGTATTTTTCCTAAACCTTTAAATATATATCGGTTCCTTCCTTTTTATTATGTATAACTGTATTTTAATTATAATTTTAGTATGGATCTTATTTTTTACAGATTTATATTATAAATGAAACAAGTTCGCGTGGCCCAATGGATAAGGCATCTGACTTCGATTCAGAAGATTGCAGGTTCGAGTCCTGTCGCGGACGAGCTGTATTTTTTTTTTCCAAAAACTTCAAATAAACATTGTTTCCTTCCTTTTTATTATAATTAACTGCATTTTAATTAAAATTTTAGTATGGATCTCATTTTTTACAGATTTATATTCCCAGTGTAACAAGTCCGCGTGGCCCAATAGATAAGGCGTCTGACTCCGAATCATAAGATTGCAGGTTCGAGTCCTGTCGCGGACGAGCTGTATTGTTTTTTTCCAAAAACTTCAAATAAATATCGTTTCCTTCCTTTTTATTAAGTTTAACTGTATTTTAATTATAATTTTAGTATGGATCTTATTTTTTTCAGATTTATATTCCAAGTGCAACTCGTCCGCGTGGCCTAATGGATAAGGCGTCTGACTTCGAATCAGAAGATTGCAGATTCGAGTCCTGTCGCGGACGAGCTGTATTGTTTTTTTCCAAAAACTTCTAATAAATATCGTTTCCTTCCTTTTTATTATGTTTAACTGCATTTTAATTAAAATTTTAGGATGGATCTTATTTTTTACAGATTTTTATTCCTATTGAAACACGTCCGTGTGGCCCAATGGATAAGGCGTCTGACTTCGAATCAGAAGATTGCAGGTTCGAGTCCTGTCGCGGACGAGCTGTATTGTTTTTTTCCAAAAACTTCTAATAAATATCGTTTCCTTCCTTTTTATTATGTTTAACTGCATTTTAATTAAAATTTTAGGATGGATCTTATTTTTTAATGATTTATATTCCTATTGAAACACGTCCGCGTGGCCCAATGGATAAGGCGTCTGACTTCGATTCAGAAGATTGCAGGTTCGAGTCCTGTTGCGGACGAGCTGTATTTTGTTTTTCAAAAGACTTCAAATAAATATCGGTTCCTTCCTTTTAATTATGTATAACTGTATTTTAATTATAATTTTAGTTTGGATCTTATTTTTTACACAATTATATTCCAAGTGCTGCATGTCCGCGTGGCCTAATGGATAAGGCGTCTGACTTCGAATCGGAAGATTGCAGGTTCGAGTCCTGTTGCGAACAAGCTGTATTGTGTTTTTCCAAAGACTTCAAATAAATGCAGGTTCCTTCCTTTTTATTATGTTTATATGTATTTTAATTAAAATTTTAGTTTGGATCTTATTTTTTAATGATTCATATTCCTATTGAAACACGTCCGCGTGGCCCAATCGATAAGGCGTCTGACTTCGAATCAGAAGATTGCAGGTTCGAGTCCTTTCGCGAACGAGCTGTATTGTTTTTTCCCAAAAACTTCAAATAAATATCGTTTCCTTCCTTTTTATTATGTATAACTGTATTTTAATTAAAATTTTAGGATCGATCTTATTTTTTTCAGATTTATATTCCGAGTGTTACACGTCCGCGTGGCCTAATGGATAAGGCGTCTGACTTCGAATCAGAAGATTGCATGTTCGAGTCCTGTCGCGAACAAGCTGTATTGTTTTTTTCCAAAAACTTCAAATAAATATCGTTTCCTTCCTTTTTATTATGTATAACTGTATTTTAATTATAATTTTAGTATGGATCTTATTTTTTACAGATTTTTATTCCTATTGAAACACGTCCGCGTGGCCCAATGGATAAGGCGTCTGACTTCGAATCAGAAGATAGCAGGTTCGAGTCCTGTCGCGGACGAGCAGTATTGTTTTTTTCCAAAAACTTCTTATAAATATCGTTTCCTTCCTTTTTATTATGTTTAACTGCATTTTAATTAAAATTTTAGGATGGATCTTATTTTTTTCAGATTTATATTCCAAGTGCAACTCGTCCGCGTGGCCTAATGGATAAGGCGTCTGACTTCGAATCAGAAGATTGCAGATTCGAGTCCTGTCGCGGACGAGCTGTATTGTTTTTTTCCAAAAACTTCTAATAAATATCGTTTCCTTCCTTTTTATTATGTTTAACTGCATTTTAATTAAAATTTTAGGATGGATCTTATTTTTTACAGATTTTTATTCCTATTGAAACACGTCCGTGTGGCCCAATGGATAAGGCGTCTGACTTCGAATCAGAAGATTGCAGGTTCGAGTCCTGTCGCGGACGAGCTGTATTGTTTTTTTCCAAAAACTTCTAATAAATATCGTTTCCTTCCTTTTTATTATGTTTAACTGCATTTTAATTAAAATTTTAGGATGGATCTTATTTTTTAATGATTTATATTCCTATTGAAACACGTCCGCGTGGCCCAATGGATAAGGCGTCTGACTTCGATTCAGAAGATTGCAGGTTCGAGTCCTGTTGCGGACGAGCTGTATTTTGTTTTTCAAAAGACTTCAAATAAATATCGGTTCCTTCCTTTTAATTATGTATAACTGTATTTTAATTATAATTTTAGTTTGGATCTTATTTTTTACACAATTATATTCCAAGTGCTGCATGTCCGCGTGGCCTAATGGATAAGGCGTCTGACTTCGAATCGGAAGATTGCAGGTTCGAGTCCTGTTGCGAACAAGCTGTATTGTGTTTTTCCAAAGACTTCAAATAAATGCAGGTTCCTTCCTTTTTATTATGTTTATATGTATTTTAATTAAAATTTTAGTTTGGATCTTATTTTTTAATGATTCATATTCCTATTGAAACACGTCCGCGTGGCCCAATCGATAAGGCGTCTGACTTCGAATCAGAAGATTGCAGGTTCGAGTCCTTTCGCGAACGAGCTGTATTGTTTTTTCCCAAAAACTTCAAATAAATATCGTTTCCTTCCTTTTTATTATGTATAACTGTATTTTAATTAAAATTTTAGGATCGATCTTATTTTTTTCAGATTTATATTCCGAGTGTTACACGTCCGCGTGGCCTAATGGATAAGGCGTCTGACTTCGAATCAGAAGATTGCATGTTCGAGTCCTGTCGCGAACAAGCTGTATTGTTTTTTTCCAAAAACTTCAAATAAATATCGTTTCCTTCCTTTTTATTATGTATAACTGTATTTTAATTATAATTTTAGTATGGATCTTATTTTTTACAGATTTTTATTCCTATTGAAACACGTCCGCGTGGCCCAATGGATAAGGCGTCTGACTTCGAATCAGAAGATAGCAGGTTCGAGTCCTGTCGCGGACGAGCAGTATTGTTTTTTTCCAAAAACTTCTTATAAATATCGTTTCCTTCCTTTTTATTATGTTTAACTGCATTTTAATTAAAATTTTAGGATGGATCTTATTTTTTTCAGATTTATATTCCGAGTGTATCACGTCCGCGTGGCCTAATGGATAAGGCGTCTGACTTCGAATCAGAAGATTGCAGGTTCGAGTCCTGTCACGGACGAGCTGAATTGTATTTTTCCGAAACCTTCAAATAAATATCGGTTCCTCCCTTTTTATTATGTATAACTTTATTTTAATTATAATTTTAGTTTGAATCTTATATTTTACACTTTTATATTCCAAGAACTGCACGTCCGCGTGGCCTAAAGGATAAGGCGTCTGACTTCGAATCGGAAGATTGCAGGTTCGAGTCCTGTTGCGAACGAGCTGTATTCTGTTTTTCCAAAGACTTCAAATAAATACAGGTTCCTTCCTTTTTATTATGTTTATATGTATTTTAATTAAAATTTTAGTTTGGATCTTATTTTTTAATGATTCATATTCCTATTGAAACACGTCCGCGTGGCCCAATCGATAAGGCGTCTGACTTCGAATCAGAAGATTGCAGGTTCGAGTCCTTTCGCGAACGAGCTGTATTGTTTTTTCCCAAAAACTTCAAATAAATATCGTTTCCTTCCTTTTTATTATGTATAACTGTATTTTAATTAAAATTTTAGGATGGATCTTATTTTTTTCAGATTTATATTCCGAGTGTTACACGTCAGCGTGACCTAATGGATAAGGCGTCTGACTTCGAATCCTAAGATTGCATGTTCGAGTCCTGTCGCGAACAAGCTGTATTGTTTTTTTCCAAAAACTTCAAATAAATATCGTTTCCTTCCTTTTTATTATGTATAACTGTATTTTAATTAAAATTTTAGTTTGGATCTTATTTTTTAATGATTTATATTCCTATTGAAACACGTCCGCGTGGCCCAATGGATAAGGCGTCTGACTTCGAATCAGAAGATTGCATGTTCGAGTCCTGTCGTGGACGAGCTGTATTGTTTTTTTCCAAAAACTTCAAATAAATATCATTTCCTTCCTTTTTATTATGTTTAACTGTATTTTAACTAAAATTTTAGGATGGCTCTTATTATTTTCAGATTTATATTCCGAGTGTAACACGTCCGCGTGACCTAATGGACAAGGCGTCTGACTTCGAATCAGAAGATTGCAGGTTCGAGTCCTGTCGCGGACGAGCTGTATTGTATTTTTCCAAAGACTTCAAATAAATATAGGTTCCTTCCTTTTTATTATGCATAACTGTATTTTAATTATAATTTTAGTATGGATCTTATTTTTTACAGATTTATATTCCTATTGAAACACGTCCGCGTGGCCCAATGGATAAGGCGTCTGACTTCGAATCAGAAGATTGCAGGTTCGAGTCCTGTCGCGGACGAGCTGTATTGTTCTTTTCCAAAAACTTCTTATAAATATCGTTTCCTTCCTTTTTATTATGTATAATTGTATTTTAATTAAAATTTTAGTTTGGATCTTATTTTTTAATGATTTATATTCGTATTGAAACACGTCCGCGTGGCCCAATGGATAAGGCGTCTGACTTCGAATCAGAAGATTGCAGGTTCGAGTCCTGTCGCCGACGAGCTGTATTGTTTTTTTTCCAAAAACTTCAAACAAATATCGTTTCCTTCCTTTTTATTAAGTTTAACTGTATTTTAATTATAATTTTAGTATGGATCTTATTTTTTACAGATTTATATTCCAAGTGTCGCACGTCCGCGTGGCCTAATGGATAAGGCGTCTGACTTCGAATCAGAAGATTGCAGGTTTGAGTCCTGTCACGGACGAGCTGTATTGTATTTTTCCAAAACCTTCAAATAAATATCGGTTCCTTCCTTTTTATTATGTATAACTGTATTTTAATTTTAATTTTAGTATGGATCTTATTTTTTACACATTTATATTCCAAGTGTCGCACGTCCGCGTGGCCTAATGGTTAAGGCGTCTGACTTCGAATCAGAAGATTGCAGGTTCGAGTCCTGTAGCGGACGAGCTGTATTGTGTTTTTCCAAAGACTTCAAATAAATATAGGTACCTTCCTTTTTATTATGTATAACTGTATTTTAATTATAATTTTAGTATGGATCTTATTTTTTACAGATTTATATTCCAAGTGAAACACGTCCGCGTGGCCCAATGGATAAGGCGTCTGACTCCGAATCAGAAGATTGCAGGTTTGCTGTATTGTACTGTACGAGCTGTATTGTATTTTTCCAAAACCTTCAAATAAATATCGGTTCCTTCCTTTTTATTATGTATAACTGTATTTTAATTATAATTTTAGTATGGATCTTATTTTTTACACATTTATATTCTAAGTGTTGCGCGTCCGCGTTGCCTAATGCATAAGACGTCCGACTTCGAATCAGAAGATTGCAGGTTCGAGTCCTGTCGCGGACGAGCTGTATTGTTTTTTTCCAAAAACTTAAAATAAACATTGTTTCTCTCCTTTTTATTATAATTAACTGTATTTTAATTAAAATTTTAGTATGGATCTTATTTTTTACAGATTTATATTCCAAGTTTAACAAGTCCGCGTGGCCCAATGGATAAGGCGTCTGACTTCGAATTAGAAGATTGCAGGTTCGAGTCCTGTTGCGGACGAGCTGTATTGTGTTTTTCCAAAGACTTCAAATAAATATAGGTTCCTTCCTTTTTATTATGTATAACTGTATTTTAATTTTAATTTTAGTATGGATCTTATTTTTTACAGATTTATATTCCAAGTGTAACAAGGTCGCGTGGCCCAATGGATAAGGCGTCTAACTTCGAATCAGAAGATTGCAGGTTCGAGTCCTGTCACGGACGAGCTGTATTGTGTTTTTCCAAAAACTTCAAATAAATATCGTTTCCTTTCTTTTTATTAATTATAACTGTATTTTAATTATAATTTTAGTATGGATCCTATTTTTTTCAGATTTATATCCAAGTGTAACACGTCCGCGTGGACTAATGGATAAGGTGTGTGACTTCGAATCAGAAGATTGCAGGTGTGAATCCTGTCGTGGACGACCTGTATTGTATTTTTCCAAAACCTTCAAATAAATATCGGTTCCTTCCTTTTTATTATGTATAACTGTATTTTATATATAATTTTAGTATGGATCTTATTTTTTACAGATTTATATTTCTAATGAAACACGTCCGCGTGGCCCAATGGATAAGGCGTCTGACTTCGAATCAGAAGATTGCAGGTTCGAGTCCTGTTGCGGACGAGCTGTATTGTGTTTTTCCAAAGACTTCAAATAAATATAGGTACCTTCCTTATTATTAGGTATAACTGTATTGTAATTATAATTTTAGTATGGATCTTATTTTTTTCAGATTGATATTTCTATTGAAACACGTCCGCGTGGCCCAATAGATAAGGCGTCTGACTTCGAATCAGAAGATTGCAGGTTCGAGTCCTGTCGCGGACGATCTGTATTTTTTTTTCCAAAACCTTCAAATAAATATCGGTTCCTTCCTTTTTATTATGTATAACTGTATTTTAATTATAATTTTAGTATGGATCTTATTTTGTACAGATTTATATTCCAAGTGTAACAAGTCCGCGTGGCCCAATGGATAAGGCGTCTAACATTAAATCAGAAGATTGCAGGTTCGAGTCCTGTTGCGAACGAGCTGTATTGTGTTTTTCCAAAACCTTCAAATAAATATCGGTTCCTTCCTTTTTATTATGTATAACTGTATTTTAATTATAATTTTAGTATGGATCTTATTTTTTAATGTTTTAAATTCCTATTTAAACACGTCCGCGTGGCCCAATGGATAAGACGTCTGACTTCGAATCAGAAGATTTCAAGTTCGAGTCCTGTCGCGGACGAGCTGTATTGTTTTTTTCCAAAAACTTCAAATAAATATTATTTCCTTCCTTTTTATTATGTTTAACTGTATTTTAACTAAAATTTTAGTATGGATCTTATTTTCTACAGATTTATATTCCAAGTGTAACAAGTCCGCGTGGCCCAATGGATAAGGCGTCTGAATTCGAATCAGAAGATTGCATGTTCGAGTCCTGTCGCGAACGAGCTGTATTGTATTTTTCCAAAGACTTCAAATAAATATAGGTTCCTTCCTTTTTATTATGCATAACTGTATTTTAATTATAATTTTAGTATGGATCTTATTTTTTACAGATTTATATTCCTATTTAAACACGTCCGCGTGGCCCAATGGATAAGGCGTCTGACTTCGAATCTGAAGATTGCAGGTTCGAGTCCTGTCGCGGACGAGCTGTATTGTTTTTTTCCAAAAACTTCTTATAAATATCGTTTCCTTCCTTTTTATTATGTTTAACTGCATTTTATTTAAAATTTTAGGATGGATCTTATTTTTTTCAGATTTATATTCCGAGTGTAACACGTCCGCGTGGCCTAATGGATAAGGCGTCTGACTTCGAATCAGAAGATTGCAGGTTCGAGTCCTATCGCGGACGAGCTGAATTGTATTTTTCCAAAACCTTCAAATAAATATCGGTTCCTCCCTTTTTATTATGTATAACTGTATTTTAATTATAATTTTAGTTTGGATCTTATTTTTTACACATTTATATTCTAAGTACTGCACGTCCGCGTGGCCCAATGGATAAGGTGTCTGACTTCGATTCAGAAGATTGCAGGTTCGAGTCCTGTTGCGGACGAGCTGTATTTTGTTTTTCAAAGGACTTCAAATAAATATCGTTTCCTTTCTTTTTATTATGTTTAACTGCATTTTAATTATAATTTTAGTATGGATCTTATTTTTTACAGATTTATATTCCAAGTGTCGCACGTCCGCGTGGCCTAATGGATAAGGTGTCTGACTTCGAATCAGAAGGTTGCAGGTTTGAGTCCTGTCACGGACGAGCTGTATTGTGTTTTTCCAAAGACTTCAAATAAATATAGGTACCTTCCTTATTATTAGGTATAACTGTATTGTAATTATAATTTTAGTATGCATCTTATTTTTTACAGATTGATATTTCTATTGAAACACGTCCGCGTGGCCCAATAGATAAGGCGTCTGACTTCGAATCAGAAGATTGCAGGTTCGAGTCCTGTCGCGGACGAGCTGTATTGTTTTTTTCCAAAACCTTCAAATAAATATCGGTTCCTTCCTTTTTATTATGTATAACTGTATTTTAATTATAATTTTAGTATGGATCTTATTTTTTACAGATTTATATTCCAAGTGTAACAAGTCCACGTGGCCCAATGGATAAGGCGTCTGACTTCGAATCAGAAGATTGCAGGTTCGAGTACTGTCGCGGACAAGCTGTATTGTATTTTTCCAAAAACTTCAAATAAATATCGTTTCCTTCCTTTTTATTATGTATAATTGTATTTTAATTACAATTTTAGTATGGATCTTATTTTTTACAGATTTATATTCCAAGTGTAACAAGTCCGCGTGGCGCAATGGATAAGGCGTCTGACTTCGAATCAGAAGATTGCAGGTTCGAGTCCTGTCGCGGACGAGCTGTATTGTGTTTTTCCAAAAACTTCAAATAAATATCGTTTCCTTCCTTTTTATTATGTATAATTGTATTTTAATTATAATTTTAGTATGGATCTTATTTTTTACAGATTTATATTCCTATTGAAAAACGTCCGCGTGACTCAATGGATAAGGCTTCTGACTTCGAATCAGAAGATTGCAGGTTCGAGTACTGTCGCGGACAAGCTGTATTGTATTTTTCCTAAACCTTCAAATAAATATCGGTTCCTACCTTTTTATTATGTATAACTGTATTTTAATTATAATTTTAGTATGGATCTTATTTTTTACACATTTATATTCCTAGTGTTGAACGTCAGCGTGGCTTAATGGATAACGCGTCTGACTTCGAATCAGAAGATTGCAGGTTCGAGTCCTGTCGCGGACGAGCTGTGTTGTATTTTTCCTAAACCTTTAAATATATATCGGTTCCTTCCTTTTTATTATGTATAACTGTATTTTAATTATAATTTTAGTATGGATCTTATTTTTTACAGATTTATATTATAAATGAAACAAGTTCGCGTGGCCCAATGGATAAGGCATCTGACTTCGATTCAGAAGATTGCAGGTTCGAGTCCTGTCGCGGACGAGCTGTATTTTTTTTTTCCAAAAACTTCAAATAAACATTGTTTCCTTCCTTTTTATTATAATTAACTGCATTTTAATTAAAATTTTAGTATGGATCTCATTTTTTACAGATTTATATTCCCAGTGTAACAAGTCCGCGTGGCCCAATAGATAAGGCGTCTGACTCCGAATCATAAGATTGCAGGTTCGAGTCCTGTCGCGGACGAGCTGTATTGTTTTTTTCCAAAAACTTCAAATAAATATCGTTTCCTTCCTTTTTATTAAGTTTAACTGTATTTTAATTATAATTTTAGTATGGATCTTATTTTTTTCAGATTTATATTCCAAGTGCAACTCGTCCGCGTGGCCTAATGGATAAGGCGTCTGCCTTCGAATCAGAAGATTGCAGGTTCGAGTCCTGTCGCGGACGAGCAGTATTGTATTTTTCCTAAACCTTCAAATAAATATCGGTTCCTTCCTTTTTATTATATATAACTGTATTTTAATTATAATTTTAGTATGGATCTTATTTTTTACACATTTATATTCCAAGTGTAACAAGTCCGCGTGGCCCAATAGATAAGGCGTCTGACTTCGAATCAGAAGATTGCAGATTCGAGTCCTGTCGCGGACGAGCTGTATTGTTTTTTTCCAAAAACTTCTAATAAATATCGTTTCCTTCCTTTTTATTATGTTTAACTGCATTTTAATTAAAATTTTAGGATGGATCTTATTTTTTACAGATTTTTATTCCTATTGAATCACGTCCGTGTGGCCCAATGGATAAGGCGTCTGACTTCGAATCAGAAGATTGCAGGTTCGAGTCCTGTCGCGGACCAGCTGTATTGTTTTTTTCCAAAAACTTCTAATAAATATCGTTTCCTTCCTTTTTATTATGTTTAACTGCATTTTAATTAAAATTTTAGGATGGATCTTATTTTTTAATGATTTATATTCCTATTGAAACACGTCCGCGTGGCCCAATGGATAAGGCGTCTGACTTCGATTCAGAAGATTGCAGGTTCGAGTCCTGTTGCGGACGAGCTGTATTTTGTTTTTCAAAAGACTTCAAATAAATATCGGTTCCTTCCTTTTAATTATGTATAACTGTATTTTAATTATAATTTTAGTTTGGATCTTATTTTTTACACAATTATATTCCAAGTGCTGCATGTCCGCGTGGCCTAATGGATAAGGCGTCTGACTTCGAATCGGAAGATTGCAGGTTCGAGTCCTGTTGCGAACAAGCTGTATTGTGTTTTTCCAAAGACTTCAAATAAATGCAGGTTCCTTCCTTTTTATTATGTTTATATGTATTTTAATTTAAATTTTAGTTTGGATCTTATTTTTTAATGATTCATATTCCTATTGAAACACGTCCGCGTGGCCCAATCGATAAGGCGTCTGACTTCGAATCAGAAGATTGCAGGTTCGAGTCCTTTCGCGAACGAGCTGTATTGTTTTTTCCTAAAAACTTCAAATAAATATCGTTTCCTTCCTTTTTATTATGTATAACTGTATTTTAATTAAAATTTTAGGATCGATCTTATTTTTTAATGATTCATATTCCTATTGAAACACGTCCGCGTGGCCCAATCGATAAGGCGTCTGACTTCGAATCAGAAGATTGCATGTTCGAGTCCTTTCGCGAACGAGCTGTATTGTTTTTTCCCAAAAACTTCAAATAAATATCGTTTCCTTCCTTTTTATTATGTATAACTGTATTTTAATTAAAATTTTAGGATCGATCTTATTTTTTAATGATTCATATTCCTATTGAAACACGTCCGCGTGGCCCAATCGATAAGGCGTCTGACTTCGAATCAGAAGATTGCATGTTCGAGTCCTTTCGCGAACGAGCTGTATTGTTTTTTCCCAAAAACTTCAAATAAATATCGTTTCCTTCCTTTTTATTATGTATAACTGTATTTTAATTAAAATTTTAGGATGGATCTTATTTTTTTCAGATTTATATTCCGAGTGTTACACGTCCGCGTGACCTAATGGATAAGGCGTCTGACTTCGAATCCTAAGATTGCATGTTCGAGTCCTGTCGCGAACAAGCTGTATTGTTTTTTTCCAAAAACTTCAAATAAATATCGTTTCCTTCCTTTTTATTATGTTTAACTGCATTTTAATTAAAATTTTAGGATGGATCTTATTTTTTACAGATTTTTATTCCTATTGAAACACGTCCGTGTGGCCCAATGGATAAGGCGTCTGACTTCGAATCAGAAGATTGCAGGTTCGAGTCCTGTCGCGGACCAGCTGTATTGTTTTTTTCCAAAAACTTCTAATAAATATCGTTTCCTTCCTTTTTATTATGTTTAACTGCATTTTAATTAAAATTTTAGGATGGATCTTATTTTTTAATGATTTATATTCCTATTGAAACACGTCCGCGTGGCCCAATGGATAAGGCGTCTGACTTCGATTCAGAAGATTGCAGGTTCGAGTCCTGTTGCGGACGAGCTGTATTTTGTTTTTCAAAAGACTTCAAATAAATATCGGTTCCTTCCTTTTAATTATGTATAACTGTATTTTAATTATAATTTTAGTTTGGATCTTATTTTTTACACAATTATATTCCAAGTGCTGCATGTCCGCGTGGCCTAATGGATAAGGCGTCTGACTTCGAATCGGAAGATTGCAGGTTCGAGTCCTGTTGCGAACAAGCTGTATTGTGTTTTTCCAAAGACTTCAAATAAATGCAGGTTCCTTCCTTTTTATTATGTTTATATGTATTTTAATTTAAATTTTAGTTTGGATCTTATTTTTTAATGATTCATATTCCTATTGAAACACGTCCGCGTGGCCCAATCGATAAGGCGTCTGACTTCGAATCAGAAGATTGCAGGTTCGAGTCCTTTCGCGAACGAGCTGTATTGTTTTTTCCTAAAAACTTCAAATAAATATCGTTTCCTTCCTTTTTATTATGTATAACTGTATTTTAATTAAAATTTTAGGATCGATCTTATTTTTTAATGATTCATATTCCTATTGAAACACGTCCGCGTGGCCCAATCGATAAGGCGTCTGACTTCGAATCAGAAGATTGCATGTTCGAGTCCTTTCGCGAACGAGCTGTATTGTTTTTTCCCAAAAACTTCAAATAAATATCGTTTCCTTCCTTTTTATTATGTATAACTGTATTTTAATTAAAATTTTAGGATGGATCTTATTTTTTTCAGATTTATATTCCGAGTGTTACACGTCCGCGTGACCTAATGGATAAGGCGTCTGACTTCGAATCCTAAGATTGCATGTTCGAGTCCTGTCGCGAACAAGCTGTATTGTTTTTTTCCAAAAACTTCAAATAAATATCGTTTCCTTCCTTTTTATTATGTATAACTGTATTTTAATTAAAATTTTAGTTTGGATCTTATTTTTTAATGATTTATATTCCTATTGAAACACGTCCGCGTGGCCCAATGGATAAGGCGTCTGACTTCGAATCAGAAGATTGCATGTTCGAGTCCTGTCGTGGACGAGCTGTATTGTTTTTTTCCAAAAACTTCAAATAAATATCATTTCCTTCCTTTTTATTATGTTTAACTGTATTTTAACTAAAATTTTAGTATGGATCTTATTTTTTTCAGATTTATATTCCAAGTGCAACTCGTCCGCGTGGCCTAATGGATAAGGCGTCTGCCTTCGAATCAGAAGATTGCAGGTTCGAGTCCTGTCGCGGACGAGCAGTATTGTATTTTTCCTAAACCTTCAAATAAATATCGGTTCCTTCCTTTTTATTATATATAACTGTATTTTAATTATAATTTTAGTATGGATCTTATTTTTTACACATTTATATTCCAAGTGTAACAAGTCCGCGTGGCCCAATAGATAAGGCGTCTGACTTCGAATCAGAAGATTGCAGATTCGAGTCCTGTCGCGGACGAGCTGTATTGTTTTTTTCCAAAAACTTCTAATAAATATCGTTTCCTTCCTTTTTATTATGTTTAACTGCATTTTAATTAAAATTTTAGGATGGATCTTATTTTTTACAGATTTTTATTCCTATTGAAACACGTCCGTGTGTCCCAATGGATAAGGCGTCTGACTTCGAATCAGAAGATTGCAGGTTCGAGTCCTGTCGCGGACGAGCTGTATTGTTTTTTTCCAAAAACTTCTAATAAATATCGTTTCCTTCCTTTTTATTATGTTTAACTGCATTTTTATTAAAATTTTAGGATGGATCTTATTTTTTAATGATTTATATTCCTATTGAAACACGTCCGCGTGGCCCAATGGATAAGGCGTCTGACTTCGATTCAGAAGATTGCAGGTTCGAGTCCTGTTGCGGACGAGCTGTATTTTGTTTTTCAAAAGACTTCAAATAAATATCGGTTCCTTCCTTTTAATTATGTATAACTGTATTTTAATTATAATTTTAGTTTGGATCTTATTTTTTACACAATTATATTCCAAGTGCTGCATGTCCGCGTGGCCTAATGGATAAGGCGTCTGACTTCGAATCGGAAGATTGCAGGTTCGAGTCCTGTTGCGAACAAGCTGTATTGTGTTTTTCCAAAGACTTCAAATAAATGCAGGTTCCTTCCTTTTTATTATGTTTATATGTATTTTAATTAAAATTTTAGTTTGGATCTTATTTTTTAATGATTCATATTCCTATTGAAACACGTCCGCGTGGCCTAATCGATAAGGCGTCTGACTTCGAATCAGAAGATTGCAGGTTCGAGTCCTTTCGCGAACGAGCTGTATTGTTTTTTCCTAAAAACTTCAAATAAATATCGTTTCCTTCCTTTTTATTATGTATAACTGTATTTTAATTAAAATTTTAGGATCGATCTTATTTTTTAATGATTCATATTCCTATTGAAACACGTCCGCGTGGCCCAATCGATAAGGCGTCTGACTTCGAATCAGAAGATTGCATGTTCGAGTCCTTTCGCGAACGAGCTGTATTGTTTTTTCCCAAAAACTTCAAATAAATATCGTTTCCTTCCTTTTTATTATGTATAACTGTATTTTAATTAAAATTTTAGGATGGATCTTATTTTTTTCAGATTTATATTCCGAGTGTTACACGTCCGCGTGACCTAATGGATAAGGCGTCTGACTTCGAATCCTAAGATTGCATGTTCGAGTCCTGTCGCGAACAAGCTGTATTGTTTTTTTCCAAAAACTTCAAATAAATATCGTTTCCTTCCTTTTTATTATGTATAACTGTATTTTAATTAAAATTTTAGTTTGGATCTTATTTTTTAATGATTTATATTCCTATTGAAACACGTCCGCGTGGCCCAATGGATAAGGCGTCTGACTTCGAATCAGAAGATTGCAGGTTCGAGTCCTGTCGCGGACGAGCTGAATTGTATTCTTCCAAAACCTTCAAATAAATATTGGTTCCTCCCTTTTTATTATGTATAACTGTATTTTAATTATAATGTTAGTTTGGATCTTATTTTTTACACATTTATATTCTAAGTACTGCACGTCCGCGTGGCCTAATGGATAAGGCGTCTGACTTCGAATCGGAAGATTGCAGGTTCGAGTCCTGTTGCGAACGAGCTGTATTGTGTTTTTCCAAAGACTTCAAATAAATACAGGTTCCTTCCTTTTTATTATGTATAATTGTATTTTAATTAAAATTTTAGTTTGGATCTTATTTTTTAATGATTTATATTCCTAATGAAACACGTCCGCGTGGCCCAATGGATAAGGCGTCTGACTTCGATTCAGAAGATTGCAGGTTCGAGTCCTGTTGCGGACGAGCTGTATTTTGTTTTTCAAAAGACTTCAAGTAAATATAGGTTCCTTCCTTTTTATTATGTATAACTGTATTTTAATTATAATTTTAGTATGGATCTTATTTTTTACAGATTTTTATTCCGAGTGTTACACGTCCGCGTGGCCTAATGGATAAGGCGTCTGACTTCGAATCAAAAGATTGCATGTTCGAGTCCTGTCGCGAACAAGCTGTATTGTTTTTTTCCAAAAACTTCAAATAAATATCGTTTCCTTCCTTTTTATTATGTATAACTGTATTTTAATTAAAATTTTAGTTTGGATCTTATTTTTTAATGACTTATATTCCTATTGAAACACATCCGCGTGGCCCAATGGATAAGGCGTCTGACTTCGAATCAGAAGATGGCATGTTCGAGTCCTGTCGTGGACGAGCTGTATTGTTTTTTTCCAAAATCTTCAAATAAATATCGTTTCCTTCCTTTTTATTATGTTTAACTGCATTTTAATTAAAATTTTAGGATGGATCTTATTTTTTTCAGATTTATATTCCGAGTGTAACACGTCCGCTTTGCCTAATGGATAAGGCGTCTGACTTCGAATCGGAAGATTGCAGGTTCGAGTCCTGTTGCGAACGAGCTGTATTGTGTTTTTCCAAAGACTTCAAATAAATACAGGTTCCTTCCTTTTTATTATGTTTATATGTATTTTAATTAAAATTTTAGTTTGGATCTTATTTTTTAATAATTTATATTCCTATTGAAACACGTCCGCGTGGCCCAATGGATAAGGCGTCTGACTTCGAATCAGAAGATTTCAGGTTCGAGTCCTGTCGCGGACGAGCTGTATTGTTTTTTTCCAAAAACTTCAAATAAATATTATTTCCTTCCTTTTTATTATGTTTAACTGTATTTTAACTAAAATTTTAGTATGGATCTTATTTTTTACAGATTTATATTCCAAATGTAACAAGTCCGCGTGGCCCAATGGATAAGGCGTCTGACTTAAAATCAGAAGATTGCATGTTCGAGTCCTGTCGCGAACGAGCTGTTTTGTATTTTTCCAAAGACTTCAAATAAATATAGGTTCCTTCCTTTTTATTATGTTTATATGTATTTTAATTAAAATTTTAGTTTGGATCTTATTTTTTAATGATTCATATTCCTATTGAAACACGTCCGCGTGGCCCAATCGATAAGGCGTCTGACTTCGAATCAGAAGATTGCAGGTTCGAGTCCTTTCGCGAACGAGCTGTATTGTTTTTTCCCAAAAACTTCAAATAAATATCGTTTCCTTCCTTTTTATTATGTATAACTGTATTTTAATTAAAATTTTAGGATGGATCTTATTTTTTTCAGATTTATATTCCGAGTGTTACACGTCCGCGTGGCCTAATGGATAAGGCGTCTGACTTCGAATCAGAAGATTGCAGGTTCGAGTCCTGTTGCGAACGAGCTGTATTGTGTTTTTCCAAAGACTTCAAATAAATATCGTTTCCTTCCTTTTTATTATGTATAACTGTATTTTAATTAAAATTTTAGGATGGATCTTATTTTTTTCAGATTTATAATCCGAGTGTAACACGTCCGCGTGGCCTAATGGATAAGGCGTCTGACTTTGAATCAGAAGATTGCAGGTTCGAGTCCTGTCGCGGACGAGCTGTATTTTGTTTTTCAAAAGACTTCAAATAAATATAGGTTCCTTCCTTTTTATTATGTATAACTGTATTTTAATTAAAATTTTAGTTTGGATTTTATTTTTTAATGATTTATAATCCTATTTAAACACGTCCGCGTGACCTAATGGATAAGGCGTCTGACTTCGAATCAGAAGATTGCAGGTTCTAGTCCTGTCGCGGACGAGCTATATTGTATTTTTCCAAAACCTTCCAATAAATATCGGTTCCTTCCTTTTTATTATGTATAACTGTATTTTAATTATAATTTTAGTTTCTATCTTATTTTTTACACAATTATATTCCAAGTGCTGCACGTCCTCGTGCCCTAATGGATAAGGCGTCTAACTTTGAATCGGAAGATTGCAGGTTCGAGTCCTGTTGCGAATGAGCTGTATTGTGTTTTTCCAAAACCTTCAAATAAATATCGGTTCCTTCCTTTTTATTATGTATAACTGTATTTTAATTATAATTTTAGTCTGAATCTTATTTTTTACACATTTATATACCAAGAACTGCACGTTCGCGTGGCCTAATGGATAAGGCGTCTGACTTCGAATCGGAAGATTGCAGGTTCGAGTCCTGTTGCGAACGAGCTGTATTGTGTTTTTCCAAAGACTTCAAATAAATACAGGTTCCTTCCTTTTTATTATGTTTACATGTATTTTAATTAAAATTTTAGTTTGGATCTTAATTTTTAATGATTTATATTCCTATTGAAACACGTCCGCGTGGCCCAATGGATTAAACGTCTGACTTCGAATCAGAAGATTGCAGGTTCGAGTCCTGTCGCGAACGAGCTGTATTGTTTTTTTCCAAAAACTTCAAATAAATATCGTTTCCTTCCTTTTTATTATATATAACTGTATTTTAATTAAAATTTTAGGATGGATCTTATTCTTTTCAGATTTATATTCCGAGTGTAACACGTCCGCGTGGCCTAATGGATAAGGCGTCTGACTTCGAATCAGAAGATTGCAGGTTCGAGTCCTGTTGCAAACGAGCTGTATTGTGTTTTTCCAAAGACTTCAAATAAATATAGGTTCCTTCCTTTTTATTATGTTTAACTGTATTTTAATTAAAATTTTAGTATGGATCTTATTTTTTGCAGATTTATATTCCAAGTGTAACAAGTCCGCGTGGCCCAATGGATAAGGCGTCTGACTTCGAATCAGAAGATTGCATGTTCGAGTCCTGTCGCGAACGAGCTGTATTGTTTTTTCCCAAAAAACTTCAAATAAATATCGTTTCCTTCCTTTTTATTATGTATAACTGTATTTTAATTAAAATTTTAGGATGGATCTTATTTTTTTCAGATTTATATTCCGAGTGTTACACGTCCGCGTGGCCTAATGGATAAGGCGTCTGACTTCGAATCAGAAGATTGCAGGTTCGAGTCCTGTTGCGAACGAGCTGTATTGTGTTTTTCCAAAGACTTCAAATAAATATAGGTTCCTTCCTTTTTATTATGTTTAACTGTATTTTAATTAAAATTTTAGTATGGATCTTATTTTTTACAGATTTATATTCCAAGTGTAACAAGTCCGCGTGGCCCAATGGATAATGCGTCTGACTTCGAATCAGAAGATTGCATGTTCGAGTCCTGTCGCGAACAAGCTGTATTGCTTTTTTCCAAAAACTTCAAATAAATATCGTTTCCTTCCTTTTTATTATGTATAACTGTATTTTAATTAAAATTTTAGGATGGATCTTATTTTTTTCAGATATATATTCCTATTGAAACACGTCCGCGTGTCCCAATGGATAAGGCGTCTGACTTCGAATCAGAAGATTGCAGGTTCGAGTCCTGTCGCGGACGAGCTGTATTGTTTTTTTCAAAAAACTTCTAATAAATATCGTTTCCTTCCTTTTTATTATGTTTAACTGCATTTTAATTAAAATTTTAGGATGGATCTTATTATTTTCAGATTTATATTCCGAGTGTATCACGTCCGCGTGACCTAATGGAGAAGGCGTCTGACTTCGAATCAGAAGATTGCAGGTTCGAGTCCTTTCGCGGACGAGCTGTATTGTTTTTTTCCAAAAACTTCTAATAAATATCGTTTCCTTCCTTTTTATTATGTTTAACTAAATTTTAATTAAAATTTTAGGATGGATCTTATTTTTTTCAGATTTATATTCCGAGTGTAACACGTCCGCTTGGCCTAATGGATAAGGCGTCTGAATTCGAATCAGAAGATTGCAGATTCGAGTCCTGTTGCGAATGAGCTGTATTGTGTTTTTCCAAAACCTTCAAATAAATATCGGTTCCTTTCTTTTTATTATGTATAACTGTATTTTAATTATAATTTTAGTTTGAATCTTATTTTTTACGTATTTATATTCCAAGAACTGCACGTCCGCGTGGCCTAATGGATAAGGCGTCTGACTTCGTATCGGAAGATTGCAGGTTCGAGTCCTGTTGCGAACGAGCTGTATTGTGTTTTTCCGAAGACTTCAAATAAATACTGGTTCCTTCCTTTTTATTATGTTTATATGTATTTTAATTAAAATTTTAGTTTGGATGTTATTTTTTAATGATTTATATTCCTATTGAAACACTTCCGCGTGGCCCAATGGATTAGGCGTCTGACTTCGAATCAGAAGATTGCAGGTTCGAGTCCTGTCGCGGACGAGCTGTATTGTTTTTTTCCAAAAACATCTAATAAATATCGTTTCCTTCCTTTTTATTATGTTTAACTGCAATTTAATTAAAATTTTAGGATGGATCTTATTTTTTACAGATTTTTATTCCTATTGAAACACGTCCGCGTGGCCCAATGGATAAGGCGTCTGACTTCGAATCGGAAGATTGCAGGTTCGAGTCCTGTCGCGGACGAGCTGTATTGTTTTTTTCCAAAAACTTCTAATAAATATCGTTTCCTTCCATTTAATTATGTTTAACTGCATTTTAATTAAAATTTTAGGATGGATCTTATTTTTTTCAGATTTATATTCCGAGTGTAACACGTCCGCTTGGCCTAATGGATAAGGCGTCTGACTTCGAATCAGAAGATTGCAGGTTCGAGTCCTGTTGCGAACGAGCTGTATTGTGTTTTCCAAAACCTTCAAATAAATATCGGTTCCTTCCTTTTTATTATGTATAACTGTATTTTAATTATAATTTTAGTTTGAATCTTATTTTTTACACATTTATATTCCAAGTACTGCACGTCCGCGTGGCCTAATGGATAAGGCGTCTGACTTCGAATCGGAAGATGGCAGGTTCGAGTCCTGTTGCGAACGAGCTGTATTGTGTTTTTCCAAAGACTTCAAATAAATACAGGTTCCTTCCTTTTTTTATGTTTATATGTATTTTAATTAAAATTTTAGTTTGGATCTTATTTTTTTATGATTTATATTCCTATTGAAACACGTCCGCGTGGACCAATGGGTAAGGCTTCTGACTTCGAATCAGAAGATTTCAGGTTCGAGTCCTGTCGCGGACGAGCTGTATTGTTTTTTTCCAAAAACTTCAAATAAATATCTTTTCCATCCTTTTTATTATGTTTAACTGTATTTTAACTAAAATTTTAGTATGGATCTTATTTTTTACAGATTTATATTCCAAGTGTAACAAGTCCGCGTGGCCTAATGGATAAGGCGTCTGACTTCGAATCAGAAGATTGCAGGTTCGAGTCCTGTTGCGAACGAGCTGTATTGTGTTTTTCCAAAGACTTCAAATAAATATAGGTTCCTTCCTTTTTATTATGTTTAACTGTATTTTAATTAAAATTTTAGTATGGATCTTATTTTTTACAGATTTATATTCCAAGTGTAACAAGTCCGCGTGGCCCAATGGATAATGCGTCTGACTTCGAATCAGAAGATTGCACGTTCGAGTCCTGTCGTGGACGAGCTGTATTGTTTTTTTTCCAAAAACTTCAAATAAATATCGTTTCCTTCCTTTTTATTATGTTTAACTGTATTTTAACTAAAATTTTAGTATGGATCCTATTTTTTTCAGATTTATATTCCTATTGAAACACGTCCGCTTGGCCTAATGGATAAGGCGTCTGAATTCGAATCAGAAGATTGCAGGTACGAGTCCTGTCGCGGACGAGCTTAATTGTATTTTTCCAAAACCTTCCAATAAATATCGTTTCCTTCCTTTTTATTATGTTTAACTGCATTTTAATTAAAATTTTAGGATGGATCTTATTATTTTCAGATTTATATTGAGAGTGTAACACGTCCGCGTGACCTAATGGATAAGGCGTCTGACTTCGAATCAGAAGATTGCAGGTACGAGTCCTGTCGCGGACGAGCTTAATTGTATTTTTCCAAAACCTTCCAATAAATATCGGTTCCTTCCTTTTTATTATGTATAACTGTATTTTAATTATAATTTTAGTTTGGATCTTATTTTTTACACAATTATATTCCAAGTGCTGCACGTCCGCGTGGCCTAATGGATAAGGCGTCTGACTTCGAATCGGAAGATTGCAGGTTCGAGTCCTCTTGCGAATGAGCTGCATTGTGTTTTTCCAAAACCTTCAAATAAATATCGGTTCCTTCCTTTTTATTATGTATAACTGTATTTTAATTATAATTTTAGTTTGAATCTTATTTTTTACACATTTATATTCCAAGAACTGCACGTCCGCGTGGCGTAATGGATAAGGCGTCTGACTTCGAATCGGAAGATTGCAGGTTCGAGTCCTGTTGCGAACGAGCTGTATTGTGTTTTTCCAAAGACTTCAAATAAATACAGGTTCCTTCCTTTTTATTATGTTTATATGTATTTTAATTAAAATTTTAGTTTGGATCTTATTTTTTAATGATTTATATTCCTATTGAAACACGTCCGCGTGGCACAATGGATTAGGCGTCTGACTTCGAAACAGAAGATTGCAGGTTCGAGTCCTGTCGGGAACGAGCTGTATTGTTTTTTTCCAAAAACTTCAAATAAATATCGTTTCCTTCCTTTTTATTATGTATAACTGTATTTTAATTAAAATTTTAGGATGGATCTTATTCTTTTCAGATTTATATTCCGAGTGTAACACGTCCGCGTGGCCTAATGGATAAGGCGTCTGTCTTCGAATCTGAAGATTGCTGGTTCGAGTCCTGTTGCAAACGAGCTGTATTGTGTTTTTCCAAAGACTTCAAATAAATATAGGTTCCTTCCTTTTTATTATGTTTAACTGTATTTTAATTAAAATTTTAGTATGGATCTTATTTTTTGCAGATTTATATTCCAAGTGTAACAAGTCCGCGTGGCCCAATGGATAAGGCGTCTGACTTCGAATCAGAAGATTGCATGTTCGAGACCTGTCGCGAACGAGCTGTATTGTTTTTTCCCAAAAACTTCAAATAAATATCGTTTCCTTCCTTTTTATTATGTATAACTGTATTTTAATTAAAATTTTAGGATGGATCTTATTTTTTTCAGATTTATATTCCGAGTGTTACACGTCCGCGTGGCCTAATGGATAAGGCGTCTGACTTCGAATCAGAAGATTGCAGGTTCGAGTCCTGTTGCGAACGAGCTGTATTGTGTTTTTCCAAAGACTTCAAATAAATATCATTTCCTTCCTTTTTATTATATTTAACTGTATTTTAACTAAAATTTTAGTATGGATCCTATTTTTTACAGATTTATATTCCAAGTGTAACAAGTCCGCGTGGTCCAATGTATAAGGCGTCTGACTTCGAATCAGAAGATTGCATGTTCGAGTCCTGCCGCGAACAAGCTGTACTGTTTTTTTCCAAAAACTTCAAATAAATATCGTTTCCTTCCTTTTTATTATGTATAACTGTATTTTAACTAAAATTTTAGTATGGATCCTATTTTTTACAGATTTATATTCCAAGTGTAACAAGTCCGCGTGGTCCAATGGATAAGGCGTCTGACTTCGAATCAGAAGATTGCATGTTCGAGTCCTGTCGCGAACAAGCAGTACTGTTTTTTTCCAAAAACTTCAAATAAATATCGTTTCCTTCCTTTTTATTATGTATAACTGTATTTTAATTAAAATTTTAGGATGGATCTTATTTTTTTCAGATTTATATTCCGAGTGTAACACGTCCGCGTGGCCTAATGGATAAGGCGTCTGACTTCGAATCAGAAGATTGCAGGTTCGAGTCCTGTCGCGGACGAGCTGTATTGTATTTTTCCAAAGACTTCAAATAAATATAGGTTCCTTCCTTTTTATTATGTATAACTGTATTTTAATTATAATTTTAGTATGAATCTTATTTTTTACAGATTTATATTCCTATTGAAACACGTCCGCGTGGCCCAATGGATAAGGCGTCTGACTTCGAATCAGAAGATTGCAGGTTCGAGTCCTGTCGCGGACGAGCTGTATTGTTTTTTTCAAAAAACTTCTAATAAATATCGTTTCCTTCCTTTTTATTATGTTTAACTGCATTTTAATTAAAATTTTAGGATGGATCTTATTATTTTCAGATTTATATTCCGAGTGTAACACGTCCGCGTGACCTAATGGATAAGGCGTCTGACTTCGAATCAGAAGATTGCAGGTTCGAGTCCTGTCGCGGACGAGCTGTATTGTTTTTTTCAAAAAACTTCTAATAAATATCGTTTCCTTCCTTTTTATTATGTTTAACTGCATTTTAATTAAAATTTTAGGATGGATCTTATTATTTTCAGATTTTTATTGAGTGTGTAACACGTCCGCGTGACCTAATGGATAAGGCGTCTGACTTCGAATCAGAAGATTGCAGGTTTGAGTCCTGTCGCGGACGAGCTGAATTGTATTTTTCCAAAACCTTCCAATAAATATCGGTTCCTTCCTTTTTATTATGTATAACTGTATTTTAACTAAAATTTTAGTATGGATCCTATTTTTTACAGATTTATATTCCAAGTGTAACAAGTCCGCGTGGTCCAATGGATAAGGCGTCTGACTTCGAATCAGAAGATTGCATGTTCGAGTCCTGTCGCGAACAAGCTGTACTGTTTTTTTCCAAAAACTTCAAATAAATATCGTTTCCTTCCTTTTTATTATGTATAACTGTATTTTAATTAAAATTTTAGGATGGATCTTATTTTTTTCAGATTTATATTCCGAGTGTAACACGTCCGCGTGGCCTAATGGATAAGGCGTCTGACTTCGAATCAGAAGATTGCAGGTTCGAGTCCTGTCGCGGACGAGCTGTATTGTATTTTTCCAAAGACTTCAAATAAATATAGGTTCCTTCCTTTTTATTATGTATAACTGTATTTTAATTATAATTTTAGTATGAATCTTATTTTTTACAGATTTATATTCCTATTAAAACACGCCCGCGTGGCCCAATGGATAAGGCGTCTGACTTCGAATCAGAAGATTGCAGGTTCGAGTCCTGTCGCGGACGAGCTGTATTGTTTTTTTCAAAAAACTTCTAATAAATATCGTTTCCTTCCTTTTTATTATGTTTAACTGCATTTTAATTAAAATTTTAGGATGGATCTTATTATATTCAGATTTTTATTGAGAGTGTAACACGTCCGCGTGACCTAATGGATAAGGCGTCTGACTTCGAATCAGAAGATTGCAGGTTTGAGTCCTGTCGCGGACGAGCTGAATTGTATTTTTCCAAAACCTTCCAATAAATATCGGTTCCTTCCTTTTTATTATGTATAACTGTATTTTAATTATAATTTTAGTTTGGATCTTATTTTTTACACAATTATATTCCAAGTGCTGCACGTCCGCGTGGCCTAATGGATAAGGCGTCTGACTTCGAATCGGAAGATTGCAGGTTCGAGTCCTGTTGCGAATGAGCTGTATTGTGTTTTTCCAAAACCTTCAAATAAATATCGGTTCCTTCCTTTTTATTATGTATAACTGTATTTAAATTATCATTTTAGTTTGAATCTTATTTTTTACACATTTATATTCCAAGAACTGCACGTCCGCGTGGCCTAATGGATAAGGCGTCTGACTTCGAATCGGAAGATTGCAGGTTCGAGTCCTGTTGCGAACGAGCTGTATTGTGTTTTTCCAAAGACTTCAAATAAATACAGGTTCCTTCCTTTTTATTATGTTTATATGTATTTTAATTAAAATTTTAGTTTGGATCTTATTTTTTAATGATTTATATTCCTATTGAAACACGTCCGCGTGGCCCAATGGATTAGGCGTCTGACTTCGAAACAGAAGATTGCAGGTTCGAGTCCTGTCGGGAACGAGCTGTATTGTTTTTTTCCAAAAACTTCAAATAAATATCGTTTCCTTCCTTTTTATTATGTATAACTGTATTTTAATTAAAATTTTAGGATGGATCTTATTCTTTTCAGATTTATATTCCGAGTGTAACACGTCCGCGTGGCCTAATGGATAAGGCGTCTGTCTTCGAATCTGAAGATTGCTGGTTCGAGTCCTGTTGCAAACGAGCTGTATTGTGTTTTTCCAAAGACTTCAAATAAATATAGGTTCCTTCCTTTTTATTATGTTTAACTGTATTTTAATTAAAATTTTAGTATGGATCTTATTTTTTGCAGATTTATATTCCAAGTGTAACAAGTCCGCGTGGCCCAATGGATAAGTCGTCTGACTTCGAATCAGAAGATTGCATGTTCGAGACCTGTCGCGAACGAGCTGTATTGTTTTTTCCCAAAAACTTCAAATAAATATCGTTTCCTTCCTTTTTATTATGTATAACTGTATTTTAATTAAAATTTTAGGATGGATCTTATTTTTTTCAGATTTATATTCCGAGTGTTACACGTCCGCGTGGCCTAATGGATAAGGCGTCTGACTTCGAATCAGAAGATTGCAGGTTCGAGTCCTGTTGCGAACGAGCTGTATTGTGTTTTTCCAAAGACTTCAAATAAATATCATTTCCTTCCTTTTTATTATATTTAACTGTATTTTAACTAAAATTTTAGTATGGATCCTATTTTTTACAGATTTATATTCCAAGTGTAACAAGTCCGCGTGGACCAATGTATAAGGCGTCTGACTTCGAATCAGAAGATTGCATGTTCGAGTCCTGCCGCGAACAAGCTGTACTGTTTTTTTCCAAAAACTTCAAATAAATATCGTTTCCTTCCTTTTTATTATGTATAACTGTATTTTAACTAAAATTTTAGTATGGATCCTATTTTTTACAGATTTATATTCCAAGTGTAACAAGTCCGCGTGGTCCAATGGATAAGGCGTCTGACTTCGAATCAGAAGATTGCATGTTCGAGTCCTGTCGCGAACAAGCAGTACTGTTTTTTTCCAAAAACTTCAAATAAATATCGTTTCCTTCCTTTTTATTATGTATAACTGTATTTTAATTAAAATTTTAGGATGGATCTTATTTTTTTCAGATTTATATTCCGAGTGTAACACGTCCGCGTGGCCTAATGGATAAGGCGTCTGACTTCGAATCAGAAGATTGCAGGTTCGAGTCCTGTCGCGGACGAGCTGTATTGTATTTTTCCAAAGACTTCAAATAAATATAGGTTCCTTCCTTTTTATTATGTATAACTGTATTTTAATTATAATTTTAGTATGAATCTTATTTTTTACAGATTTATATTCCTATTGAAACACGTCCGCGTGGCCCAATGGATAAGGCGTCTGACTTCGAATCAGAAGATTGCAGGTTCGAGTCCTGTCGCGGACGAGCTGTATTGTTTTTTTCAAAAAACTTCTAATAAATATCGTTTCCTTCCTTTTTATTATGTTTAACTGCATTTTAATTAAAATTTTAGGATGGATCTTATTATTTTCAGATTTATATTCCGAGTGTAACACGTCCGCGTGACCTAATGGATAAGGCGTCTGACTTCGAATCAGAAGATTGCAGGTTCGAGTCCTGTCGCGGACGAGCTGTATTGTTTTTTTCAAAAAACTTCTAATAAATATCGTTTCCTTCCTTTTTATTATGTTTAACTGCATTTTAATTAAAATTTTAGGATGGATCTTATTATTTTCAGATTTTTATTGAGTGTGTAACACGTCCGCGTGACCTAATGGATAAGGCGTCTGACTTCGAATCAGAAGATTGCAGATTTGAGTCCTGTCGCGGACGAGCTGAATTGTATTTTTCCAAAACCTTCCAATAAATATCGGTTCCTTCCTTTTTATTATGTATAACTGTATTTTAACTAAAATTTTAGTATGGATCCTATTTTTTTCAGATTTATATTCCAAGTGTAACAAGTCCGCGTGGTCCAATGGATAAGGCGTCTGACTTCGAATCAGAAGATTGCATGTTCGAGTCCTGTCGCGAACAAGCTGTACTGTTTTTTTCCAAAAACTTCAAATAAATATCGTTTCCTTCCTTTTTATTATGTATAACTGTATTTTAATTAAAATTTTAGGATGGATCTTATTTTTTTCAGATTTATATTCCGAGTGTAACACGTCCGCGTGGCCTAATGGATAAGGCGTCTGACTTCGAATCAGAAGATTGCAGGTTCGAGTCCTGTCGCGGACGAGCTGTATTGTATTTTTCCAAAGACTTCAAATAAATATAGGTTCCTTCCTTTTTATTATGTATAACTGTATTTTAATTATAATTTTAGTATGAATCTTATTTTTTACAGATTTATATTCCTATTGAAACACGTCCGCGTGGCCCAATGGATTAGGCGTCTGACTTCGAAACAGAAGATTGCAGGTTCGAGTCCTGTCGGGAACGAGCTGTATTGTTTTTTTCCAAAAACTTCAAATAAATATCGTTTCCTTCCTTTTTATTATGTATAACTGTATTTTAATTAAAATTTTAGGATGGATCTTATTCTTTTCAGATTTATATTCCGAGTGTAACACGTCCGCGTGGCCTAATGGATAAGGCGTCTGTCTTCGAATCTGAAGATTGCTGGTTCGAGTCCTGTTGCAAACGAGCTGTATTGTGTTTTTCCAAAGACTTCAAATAAATATAGGTTCCTTCCTTTTTATTATGTTTAACTGTATTTTAATTAAAATTTTAGTATGGATCTTATTTTTTGCAGATTTATATTCCAAGTGTAACAAGTCCGCGTGGCCCAATGGATAAGGCGTCTGACTTCGAATCAGAAGATTGCATGTTCGAGACCTGTCGCGAACGAGCTGTATTGTTTTTTCCCAAAAACTTCAAATAAATATCGTTTCCTTCCTTTTTATTATGTATAACTGTATTTTAATTAAAATTTTAGGATGGATCTTATTTTTTTCAGATTTATATTCCGAGTGTTACACGTCCGCGTGGCCTAATGGATAAGGCGTCTGACTTCGAATCAGAAGATTGCAGGTTCGAGTCCTGTTGCGAACGAGCTGTATTGTGTTTTTCCAAAGACTTCAAATAAATATCATTTCCTTCCTTTTTATTATATTTAACTGTATTTTAACTAAAATTTTAGTATGGATCCTATTTTTTACAGATTTATATTCCAAGTGTAACAAGTCCGCGTGGTCCAATGTATAAGGCGTCTGACTTCGAATCAGAAGATTGCATGTTCGAGTCCTGCCGCGAACAAGCTGTACTGTTTTTTTCCAAAAACTTCAAATAAATATCGTTTCCTTCCTTTTTATTATGTATAACTGTATTTTAACTAAAATTTTAGTATGGATCCTATTTTTTACAGATTTATATTCCAAGTGTAACAAGTCCGCGTGGTCCAATGGATAAGGCGTCTGACTTCGAATCAGAAGATTGCATGTTCGAGTCCTGTCGCGAACAAGCAGTACTGTTTTTTTCCAAAAACTTCAAATAAATATCGTTTCCTTCCTTTTTATTATGTATAACTGTATTTTAATTAAAATTTTAGGATGGATCTTATTTTTTTCAGATTTATATTCCGAGTGTAACACGTCCGCGTGGCCTAATGGATAAGGCGTCTGACTTCGAATCAGAAGATTGCAGGTTCGAGTCCTGTCGCGGACGAGCTGTATTGTATTTTTCCAAAGACTTCAAATAAATATAGGTTCCTTCCTTTTTATTATGTATAACTGTATTTTAATTATAATTTTAGTATGAATCTTATTTTTTACAGATTTATATTCCTATTGAAACACGTCCGCGTGGCCCAATGGATAAGGCGTCTGACTTCGAATCAGAAGATTGCAGGTTTGAGTCCTGTCGCGGACGAGCTGTATTGTTTTTTTCAAAAAACTTCTAATAAATATCGTTTCCTTCCTTTTTATTATGTTTAACTGCATTTTAATTAAAATTTTAGGATGGATCTTATTATTTTCAGATTTATATTCCGAGTGTAACACGTCCGCGTGACCTAGTGGATAAGGCGTCTGACTTCGAATCAGAAGATTGCAGGTTCGAGTCCTGTCGCGGACGAGCTGTATTGTTTTTTTCAAAAAACTTCTAATAAATATCGTTTCCTTCCTTTTTATTATGTTTAACTGCATTTTAATTAAAATTTTAGGATGGATCTTATTATTTTCAGATTTTTATTGAGTGTGTAACACGTCCGCGTGACCTAATGGATAAGGCGTCTGACTTCGAATCAGAAGATTGCAGGTTTGAGTCCTGTCGCGGACGAGCTGAATTGTATTTTTCCAAAACCTTCCAATAAATATCGGTTCCTTCCTTTTTATTATGTATAACTGTATTTTAACTAAAATTTTAGTATGGATCCTATTTTTTACAGATTTATATTCCAAGTGTAACAAGTCCGCGTGGTCCAATGGATAAGGCGTCTGACTTCGAATCAGAAGATTGCATGTTCGAGTCCTGTCGCGAACAAGCTGTACTGTTTTTTTCCAAAAACTTCAAATAAATATCGTTTCCTTCCTTTTTATTATGTATAACTGTATTTTAATTAAAATTTTAGGATGGATCTTATTTTTTTCAGATTTATATTCCGAGTGTAACACGTCCGCGTGGCCTAATGGATAAGGCGTCTGACTTCGAATCAGAAGATTGCAGGTTCGAGTCCTGTCGCGGACGAGCTGTATTGTATTTTTCCAAAGACTTCAAATAAATATAGGTTCCTTCCTTTTTATTATGTATAACTGTATTTTAATTATAATTTTAGTATGAATCTTATTTTTTACAGATTTATATTCCTATTAAAACACGCCCGCGTGGCCCAATGGATAAGGCGTCTGACTTCGAATCAGAAGATTGCAGGTTCGAGTCCTGTCGCGGACGAGCTGTATTGTTTTTTTCAAAAAACTTCTAATAAATATCGTTTCCTTCCTTTTTATTATGTTTAACTGCATTTTAATTAAAATTTTAGGATGGATCTTATTATATTCAGATTTTTATTGAGAGTGTAACACGTCCGCGTGACCTAATGGATAAGGCGTCTGACTTCGAATCAGAAGATTGCAGGTTTGAGTCCTGTCGCGGACGAGCTGAATTGTATTTTTCCAAAACCTTCCAATAAATATCGGTTCCTTCCTTTTTATTATGTATAACTGTATTTTAATTATAATTTTAGTTTGGATCTTATTTTTTACACAATTATATTCCAAAAGCTGCACGTCCGCGTGGCCTAATGGATAAGGCGTCTGACTTCGAATCGGAAGATTGCAGGTTCGAGTCCTGTTGCGAATGAGCTGTATTGTGTTTTTCCAAAACCTTCAAATAAATATCGGTTCCTTCCTTTTTATTATGTATAACTGTATTTAAATTATAATTTTAGTTTGAATCTTATTTTTTACACATTTATATTCCAAGAACTGCACGTCCGCGTGGCCTAATGGATAAGGCGTCTGACTTCGAATCGGAAGATTGCAGGTTCGAGTCCTGTTGCGAACGAGCTGTACTGTGTTTTTCCAAAGACTTCAAATAAATACAGGTTCCTTCCTTTTTATTATGTTTATAGGTATTTTAATTAAAATTTTAGTTTGGATCTTATTTTTTAATGATTTATATTCCTATTGAAACACGTCCGCGTGGCCCAATGGATTAGGCGTCTGACTTCGAATCAGAAGATTGCAGGTTCGAGTCCTGTCGCGAACAAGCTGTACTGTTTTTTTCCAAAGACTTCAAATAAATATAGGTTCCTTCCTTTTTATTATGTATAACTGTATTTTAATTAAAATTTTAGGATGGATCTTATTCTATTCAGATTTATATTCCGAGTGTAACACGTCCGCGTGGCCTAATGGATAAGGCGTCTGACTTCGAATCAGAAGATTGCAGGTTCGAGTCCTGTTGCAAACGAGCTGTATTGTGTTTTTCCAAAGACTTCAAATAAATATAGTTTCCTTCCTTTTTATTATGTTTAACTGCATTTTAATTAAAATTTTAGGATGGATCTTATTATTTTCAGATTTATATTCCGAGTGTAACACGTCCGCGTGACCTAATGGATAAGGCGTCTGACTTCGAATCAGAAGATTGCAGGTTCGAGTCCTGTCGCGGACGAGCTGTATTGTTTTTTTCCAAAAACTTCTAATAAATATCGTTTCCTTCCTTTTTATTATGTTTAACTGCATTTTAATTAAAATTTTAGGGTGGATCTTATTTTTTACAGATTTTTATTCCTATTGAAACACGTCCGCGTGGCCCAATGGATAAGGCGTCTGACTTCAAATCAGAAGATTGCAGGTTCGAGTCCTGTCGCGGACGAGCTGTATTGTTTTTTTCCAAAAACTTCTAATAAATATCGTTTCCTTTCTTTTTATTATGTTTAACTGCATTTTAATTAAAATTTTAGGATGGATCTTATTTTTTTCAGATTTATATTCCGAGTGTAACACGTCCGCGTTGCCTAATGGATAAGGCGCCTGACTTCGAATCAGAAGATTGCAGGTTCGAGTCCTGTTGCGGACGAGCTGTATTGTTTTTTTCCAAAATCTTCAAATAAATATCGGTTCCTTCCTTTTTATTATGTATAACTGCATTTTAATTAAAATTTTAGGATGGAACTTATTTTGTACAGATTTATATTCCAAGTGTAACAAGTCCGCGTGGCCCAATGGATAAGGCGTCTAACATTAAATCAGAAGATTGCAGGTTCGAGTCCTGTTGCGAACGAGCTGTATTGTGTTTTTCCAAAGACTTCAAATAAATACAGGTTCCTTCCTTTTTATTATGTTTATATGTATTTTAATTAAAATTTTAGTTTGGATCTTATTTTTTAATGATTTATATTCCTATTGAAACACGTCCGCGTGGCCCAATGGATAAGGCGTCTGACTTCGATTCAGAAAATTGCAGGTTCGAGTCCTGTTGCGGACGAGCTGTATTTTGTTTTTCAAAAGACTTCAAATAAATATAGGTTCCTTCCTTTTTATTATGTTTATATGTATTTTAATTAAAATTTTAGTTTGGATCTTATTTTTTAATGATTTATATTCCTACTGAAACACGTCCGCGTGGCCCAATGGATAAGGCGACTGACTTCGATTCAGAAAATTGCAGGTTCGAGTCCTGTTGCGGACGAGCTGTATTTTGTTTTTCAAAAGACTTCAAATAAATATAGGTTCCTTTCTTTTTATTATGTATAACTGTATTTTAATTATAATTTTAGTATGGATCTTATTTTTTACAGATTTTTATTCCTACTGAAACACGTCCGCGTGGCCCAATGGATAAGGCGTCTGACTTCGAATCAGAAGATTGCAGGTTCGAGTCCTGTCGCGGACGAGCTGTATTGTTTTTTTCAAAAAACTTCTAAAAAATATCGTTTCCTTCCTTTTTATTATGTTTAACTGCATTTTAATTAAAATTTTAGGATGGATCTTATTATTTTCAGATTTATATTCCGAGTGTAACACGTCCGCGTCTGACTTCGAATCAGAAGATTGCAGGTTCGAGTCCTGTCATGGACGAGCTGAATTGTATTTTTCCAAAACCTTCCAATAAATATCGGTTCCTTCCTTTTTATTATGTATAACTGTATTTTAATTATAATTTTAGTTTGGATCTTATTTTTTACATATTTATATTCTAAGAACTGCACGTTCGCGTGGCCTAATGGATAAGGCGTCTGACTTCGAATCAGAAGATTGCAGGTTCGAGTCCTGTTGCAAACGAGCTGTATTGTGTTTTTCCAAAGACTTCAAATAAATATAGTTTCCTTCCTTTTTATTATGTTTAACTGCATTTTAATTAAAATTTTAGGATGGATCTTATTATTTTCAGATTTATATTCCGAGTGCAACACGTCCGCGTGACCTAATGGATAAGGCGTCTGACTTCGAATCGGAAGATTGCAGGTTCGAGTCCTGTTGCGAATGAGCTGTATTTCCAAAGACTTCAAATAAATACAGGTTCCTTCCTTTTTAATATGTTTATATGTATTTTAATTAAAATTTTAGTATGGATCTTATTTTTTACAGATTTATATTCCAAGTATAACAAGTCCGCGTGGCCCAATGGATAATGCGTCTGTCTTCGAATCAGAAGATTGCAGGTTCGAGTCCTGTTGCGAACGAGCTGTATTGTGTTTTTCCAAAGCCTTCAAATAAATATCGGTTCCTTCCTTTTTATTATGTATAACTGTATTTTAATTATAATTTTAGTTTGAATCTTATTTTTTACACATTTATATTTTAAGTACTGCACGTCCGCGTGTCCTAATGGATAAGGCGTCTGACTTCGAATCAGAAGATTGCAGGTTCGAGTCCTGTCGCGAACGAGCTGTATTGTTTTTTTCCAAAAACTTCAAATAAATATCGTTTCCTTCCTTTTCATTATGTATAACTGTATTTTAATTAAAATTTTAGGATGGATCTTATTTTTTTCAGATTTATATTCCAAGTGTAACAAGTCCGCGTGGCCCAATGGATAATGCGTCTGACTTCGAATCAGAAGATTGCAGGTTCGAGTCCCGTCGCGGACGAGCTGTATTGTTTTTTTCCAAAAACTTCAAATAAATATCGTTTCCTTCCTTTTTATTATGTTTAACTGTATTTTAATTACAATTTTAGTATGGATCTTATTTTTTACAGATTTATATTCCGAGTGTAACACGTCCGCGTGGCTTAATGGATAAGGCGTCTGACTTCGAATCAGAAGATTGCAGGTTCGAGTCCTGTCGCGGACGAGCTGTATTGTTTTTTTCCAAAAACTTCTAATAAATATCGTTTCCTTCCTTTTTATTATGTTTAACTGCATTTTAATTAAAATTTTAGGATGGATCTTATTTTTTTCAGATTTATATTCCGAGAGTAACACGTCCGCGTGGCCTAATGGATAAGGCGACTGACTTCGAATCAGAAGATTGCAGGTTCGAGTCCTGTCGCGGACGAGCTGTATTGTATTTTACCAAAGACTTCAAATAAATATGGTTTCCTTCCTTTTTGTTATATTTAACTGTATTTTAATTAAAATTTTAGTATAAATCTTATTTTTTACAGATTTATATTCCAAGTGTAACAAGTCCGCGTGGCCCAATGGATAAGGCGTCTGACTTCGATTCAGAAGATTGCAGGTTCGAGTCCTGTTGCGGACGAGCTGTATTTTGTTTTTCAAAAGACTTCAAATAAATATAGGTTCCTTCCTTTTTATTATGTATAACTGTATTTTAATTATAATTTTAGTATGGATCTTATTTTTTACAGATTTTTATTCCTACTGAAACACATCCGCGTGGCCCAATGGATAAAGCGTCTGACTTCGAATCAGAAGATTGCAGGTTCGAGTCCTGTCGCGGACGAGCTGTATTCTTTTTTTCAAAAAACTTCTAATAAATATCGTTTCCTTCCTTTTTATTATGTTTAACTGCATTTTAATTAAAATTTTAGGATGGATCTTATTTTTTACACAATTATATTCCAAGTGCTGCACGTCCGCGTGGCCTAATGGATAAGGCGTCTGACTTCGAATCGGAAGATTGCAGGTTCGAGTGCTGTTGCGAATGAGCTGTATTGTGTTTTTCCAAAACCTTCAAATAAATATCGGTTCCTTCCTTTTTATTATGTATAACTGAATTTTAATTATAATTTTAGTTTGAATCTTATTTTTTACACATTTATATTCCAAGAACTGCACGTCCGCGTGGCCTAATGGATAAGGCGTCTGACTTCGAATTGGAAGACTGCAGGTTCGAGTCCTGTCGCGGACGAGCTGTATTGTTTTTTTCAAAAAACTTCAAATAAATACAGGTTCCTTCCTTTTTATTATGTTTAACTGCATTTTAATTAAAATTTTAGGATGGATCTTATTATTTTCAGATTTATATTCCGAGTGTAACACGTCCGCGTGACCTAATGGATAAGGCGTCTGACTTCGAATCAGAAGATTGCAGGTTCGAGTCCTGTCGTGGACGAGCAGAATTGTATTTTTCCAAAACCTTCCATTAAATATCGGTTCCTTCCTTTTTATTATGTATAACTGTATTTTAATTATAATTTTAGTTTGAATCTTATTTTTTACACATTTATATTCCAAGAACTGCACGTCCGCGTGGCCTAATGGATAAGGCGTCTGACTTCGAATCGGAAGACTGCAGGTTCGAGTCCTGTCGCGGACGAGCTGTATTGTTTTTTTCAAAAAACTTCAAATAAATACAGGTTCCTTCCTTTTTATTATGTTTAACTGCATTTTAATTAAAATTTTAGGATGGAACTTATTTTTTAATGATTTATATTCCTATTGAAACACGTCCGCGTGGCCAAATGGATAAAGCGTCTGACTTCGAATCAGAAGATTGCAGGTTCGAGTCCTGTCGCGGACGAGCTGTATTGTTTTTTTCCAAAAACTTCAAATAAATATCGTTTCCTTCCTTTTTATTATGTTTAACTGCATTTTAATTAAAATTTTGGATGGATCTTATTTTTTTCAGATTTATATTCCGAGTGTAACACGTCCGCGTGGCCTAATGGATAAGGCGTCTGACTTCGAATCAGAAGATTGCAGGTTCGAGTCCTGTCGCGGACGAGCTGAATTGTATTTTTCCAAAGACTTTAAATAAATATAGGTTCCTTCCTTTTTATTATGTTTAACTGCATTTTAATTAAAATTTTAGGATGGATCTTATTTTTTTCAGATTTATATTCCGAGAGTAACACGTCCGCGTGGCCTAATGGATAAGGCGACTGACTTCGAATCAGAAGATTGCAGGTTCGAGTCCTTTCGCGGACGAGCTGTATTGTATTTTACCAAAGACTTCAAATAAATATGGTTTCCTTCCTTTTTGTTATATTTAACTGTATTTTAATTAAAATTTTAGTATAAATCTTATTTTTTTCAGATTTATATTCCAAGTGTAACAAGTCCGCGTGGCCCAATGAATAATGCGTCTGACTTCGAATCAGAAGATTGCAGGTTCGAGTCCCGTCGCGGACGAGCTGTATTGTTTTTTTCCAAAAACTTCAAATAAATATCGTTTCCTTCCTTTTTATTATGTTTAACTGTATTTTAATTACAATTTTAGTATGGATCTTATTTTTTACAGATTTATATTCCGAGTGTAACACGTCCGCGTGGCTTAATGGATAAGGCGTCTGACTTCGAATCAGAAGATTGCAGGTTCGAGTCCTGTCGCGGACGAGCTGTATTGTTTTTTTCCAAAAACTTCTAATAAATATCGTTTCCTTCCTTTTTATTATGTTTAACTGCATTTTAATTAAAATTTTAGGATGGATCTTATTTTTTTCAGATTTATATTCCGAGAGTAACACGTCCGCGTGGCCTAATGGATAAGGCGACTGACTTCGAATCAGAAGATTGCAGGTTCGAGTCCTGTCGCGCACGAGCTGTATTGTATTTTACCAAAGACTTCAAATAAATATGGTTTCCTTCCTTTTTGTTATATTTAACTGTATTTTAATTAAAATTTTAGTATAAATCTTATTTTTTACAGATTTATATTCCAAGTGTAACAAGTCCGCGTGGCCCAATGGATAAGGCGTCTGACTTCGATTCAGAAGATTGCAGGTTCGAGTCCTGTTGCGGACGAGCTGTATTTTGTTTTTCAAAAGACTTCAAATAAATATAGGTTCCTTCCTTTTTATTATGTATAACTGTATTTTAATTATAATTTTAGTATGGATCTTATTTTTTACAGATTTTTATTCCTACTGAAACACATCCGCGTGGCCCAATGGATAAAGCGTCTGACTTCGAATCAGAAGATTGCAGGTTCGAGTCCTGTCGCGGACGAGCTGTATTCTTTTTTTCAAAAAACTTCTAATAAATATCGTTTCCTTCCTTTTTATTATGTTTAACTGCATTTTAATTAAAATTTTAGGATGGATCTTATTTTTTACACAATTATATTCCAAGTGCTGCACGTCCGCGTGGCCTAATGGATAAGGCGTCTGACTTCGAATCGGAAGATTGCAGGTTCGAGTGCTGTTGCGAATGAGCTGTATTGTGTTTTTCCAAAACCTTCAAATAAATATCGGTTCCTTCCTTTTTATTATGTATAACTGAATTTTAATTATAATTTTAGTTTGAATCTTATTTTTTACACATTTATATTCCAAGAACTGCACGTCCGCGTGGCCAAATGGATAAGGCGTCTGACTTCGAATTGGAAGACTGCAGGTTCGAGTCCTGTCGCGGACGAGCTGTATTGTTTTTTTCAAAAAACTTCAAATAAATACAGGTTCCTTCCTTTTTATTATGTTTAACTGCATTTTAATTAAAATTTTAGGATGGATCTTATTATTTTCAGATTTATATTCCGAGTGTAACACGTCCGCGTGACCTAATGGATAAGGTGTCTGACTTCGAATCAGAAGATTGCAGGTTCGAGTCCTGTCGTGGACGAGCTGAATTGTATTTTTCCAAAACCTTCCATTAAATATCGGTTCCTTCCTTTTTATTATGTATAACTGTATTTTAATTATAATTTTAGTTTGAATCTTATTTTTTACACATTTATATTCCAAGAACTGCACGTCCGCGTGGCCTAATGGATAAGGCGTCTGACTTCGAATCGGAAGACTGCAGGTTCGAGTCCTGTCGCGGACGAGCTGTATTGTTTTTTTCAAAAAACTTCAAATAAATACAGGTTCCTTCCTTTTTATTATGTTTAACTGCATTTTAATTAAAATTTTAGGATGGAACTTATTTTTTAATGATTTATATTCCTATTGAAACACGTCCGCGTGGCCAAATGGATAAAGCGTCTGACTTCGAATCAGAAGATTGCAGGTTCGAGTCCTGTCGCGGACGAGCTGTATTGTTTTTTTCCAAAAACTTCAAATAAATATCGTTTCCTTCCTTTTTATTATGTTTAACTGCATTTTAATTAAAATTTTGGATGGATCTTATTTTTTTCAGATTTATATTCCGAGTGTAACACGTCCGCGTGGCCTAATGGATAAGGCGTCTGACTTCGAATCAGAAGATTGCAGGTTCGAGTCCTGTCGCGGACGAGCTGAATTGTATTTTTCCAAAGACTTTAAATAAATATAGGTTCCTTCCTTTTTATTATGTATAACTGTATTTTAATTATAATTTTAGTAAGGTTCTTATTTTTTACAGATATATATTCCAAGTATAACAAGTCCGCGTGGCCCAATGGATAATGCGTCTGACTTCGAATCAGAAGATTGCAGGTTCGAGTCCTGTCACGGACGAGCTGAATAGTATTTTTCCAAAACCTTCAAATAAATATCGGTTCCTTCCTTTTTATTATGTATAACTGTATTTTAATTATAATTTTAGTTTGGATCTTATTTTTTACATATTTATATTCTAAAAACTGCACGTCCGCGTGGCCTAATGGATAAGGCGGCTGACTTCGAATCGATAGATTGCAGGTTCGAGTCCTGTTGCGAATGAGCAGTATTGTGTTTTTCCAAAGACTTCAAATAAATACAGATTCCTTCCTTTTTATTATGTTTATATGTATTTTAATTAAAATTTTAGTATGGATCTTATTTTTTACAGATTTATATTCCAAGTATAACAAGTCCGCGTGGCCCAATGGATAATGCGTCTGTCTACGAATCAGAAGATTGCAGGTTCAAGTCCCGTCGCGGACGGGCTTTATTGTTTTTTTCCAAAAACTTCAAATAAATATCGTTTCCTTCCTTTTTATTATGTTTAACTGCATTTTAATTAAAAATTTAGGATGGATCTTATTTTTTTCAGATTTATATTCCGAGTGTAACACGTCCGCGTGGCCTAATGGATAAGGCGACTGACTTCGAATCAGAAGATTGCAGGTTCGAGTCCTGTCGCGGACGAGCTGTATTGTATTTTTCCAAAGACTTCAAATAAATATAGTTTACTTCCTTTTTGTTTTGTTTAACTGTATTTTAATTAAAATTTTAGTATAAATCTTATTTTTTACAGATTTATATTCCAAGTGTAACAAGTCCGCGTGGCCCAATGGATAAGGCGTCTGACTTAGATTCAGAAGATTGCAGGTTCGAGTCTTGTTGCGGACGAGCTGTATTTTGTTTTTCAAAAGACTTCAAATAAATATAGGTTCCTTCCTTTTTATTATGTATAACTGTATTTTAATTATAATTTTAGTATGGATCTTATTTTTTACAGATTTATATTCCAAGTGTAACAAGTCTGCGTGGCCCAATGGATAATGCGTCTGACTTCGAATCAGAAGATTGCAGGTTCGAGTCCTGTCGTGGACGAGCTGTATTGTTTTTTTCCAAAAACTTCAAATAAATATCATTTCCTTCCTTTTTATTATGTTTAACTGCATTTTAACTAAAATTTTAGTATGGATCTTATTTTTTACAGATTTATATTCCAAGTGTAACAAGTCCGCGTGGTCCAATGGATAAGGCGTCTGATTTTGAATCAGAAGATTGCATGTTCGAGTCCTGTCGCGAACGAGCTGTATTGTTTTTTTCCAAAAAATTCAAATAAATATTGTTTAATTCCTTTTTATTATGTATAACTGTATTTTAATTAAAATTTTAGGATGGACCTTATTTTTTTCAGATTTATATTCCGAGTGTAACACGTCCGCGTGGCCTAATGGATAAGGCATCTGACTTCGAATCAAAAAATTGCAGGTTCGAGTCCTGTTGCGGACGAGCTGTATTGTATTTTTCCAAAGACTTCAAATAAATATAGGTTCCTTCCTTTTTATTATCTATAACTGTATTTTAATTATAATTTTAGTATGGATCTTATTTTTTACAGATTTATATTCCTATTGAAACACGTCCGCGTGGCCTAATGGATAAGGCGTCTGACTTCGAATCAGAAGATTGCAGGTTCGAGTCCTGTCGCGGACGAGCTGTATTGTTTTTTTCCAAAAACTTCTAATAAATATCGTTTCCTTCCTTTTTATTATGTTTAACTGCATTTTAAATAAAATTTTGGATGGATCTTATTTTTTTCAGATTTATATTCCGAGTGTAACACGTCCGCGTGGCTTAATGGATAAGGCGTCTGACTTCGATACAGAAGATTGCAGGTTCGAGTCCTGTCGCGGACGAGCTGAATTGTATTTTTCCAAAAACTTCAAATAAATATCGGTTCCTCCCTTTTTATTATGTATAACTGTATTTTAATTATAATTTTAGTTTGGATCTTATTTTTTACACATTTATATTCTAAGTACTGCACGTCCGCGTGGCCTGATGGATAAAGCGTCTGACTTCGAAACGGAAGATTGCAGGTTCGAGTCCTGTTGCGAACGAGCTGTATTGTGTTTTTCCAAAGACTTCAAATAAATACAGGTTCCTTCCTTTTTATTATGTTCATATGTATTTTAATTAAAATTTTAGTTTGGATCTTAATTTTTAATGATTTATATTCCTAATGAAACTCGTCCGCGTGGCCCAATGGATAAGGCGTCTGACTTCGATTCTGAAAATTGCAGGTTCGAGTCCTGTTGCGGACGAGCTGTATTGTGTTTTTCCAAAGACTTCAAATAAATATAGGTTCCTTCCTTTTTATTATGTTTAACTGTATTTTAATTAAAATTTTAGTATGGATCTTATTTTTTACAGATTTATATTCCAAGTGTAACAAGTCTGCGTGGCCCAATGGATAATGCGTCTGACTTCGAATCAGAAGATTGCAGGTTCGAGTCCTGTCGTGGACTAGCTGTATTGTTTTTTTCCAAAAACTTCAAATAAATATCATTTCCTTCCTTTTTATTATGTTTAACTGCATTTTAACTAAAATTTTAGTATGGATCTTATTTTTTACAGATTTATATTCCAAGTGTAACAAGTCCGCGTGGTCCAATGGATAAGGCGTCTGATTTTGAATCAGAAGATTGCATGTTCGAGTCCTGTCGCGAACGAGCTGTATTGTTTTTTTCCAAAAAATTCAAATAAATATTGTTTAATTCCTTTTTATTATGTATAACTGTATTTTAATTAAAATTTTAGGATGGATCTTATTTTTTTCAGATTTATATTCCGAGTGTAACACGTCCGCGTGGCCTAATGGATAAGGCGTCTGACTTCGAATCAGAAGATTGCAGGTTCGAGTCCTGTCGCGAACGAGCTGTATTGTGGTTTTCCAAAGACTTCAAATAAATATAGGTTCCTTCCTTTTTATTATGTTTAACTGTATTTTAACTAAAATTTTAGTATGGATCTTATTTTTTACAGATTTATATTCCAAGTGTAACAAGTCCGCGTGGTCCAATGGATAAGGCGTCTGATTTCGAATCAGAAGATTGCAAGTTCGAGTCCTGTCGCGAGCGAGCTGTATTGTTTTTTTCCTAAAACTTCAAATAAATATCGTTTCCTTCCTTTTTATTATCTATAACTGTATTTTAGTTATAATTTTAGTATGGATCTTATTTTTTACAGATTTATATTCCTATTGAAACACGTCCGCGTGGCCTAATGGATAAGGCGTCTGACTTCGAATCAGAAGATTGCAGGTTCGAGTCCTGTCGCGGACGAGCTGTATTGTTTTTTTCCAAAAACTTCTAATAAATATCGTTTCCTTCCTTTTTATTATGTTTAACTGCATTTTAAATAAAATTTTGGATGGATCTTATTTTTTTCAGATTTATATTCCGAGTGTAACACGTCCGCGTGGCTTAATGGATAAGGCGTCTGACTTCGAATCAGAAGATTGCAGGTTCGAGTCCTGTCGCGGACGAGCTGAATTGTATTTTTCCAAAAACTTCAAATAAATATCGGTTCCTCCCTTTTTATTATGTATAACTGTATTTTAATTATAATTTTAGTTTGGATCTTATTTTTTACACATTTATATTCTAAGTACTGCACGTCCGCGTGGCCTGATGGATAAAGCGTCTGACTTCGAAACGGAAGATTGCAGGTTCGAGTCCTGTTGCGAACGAGCTGTATTGTGTTTTTCCAAAGACTTCAAATAAATACAGGTTCCTTCCTTTTTATTATGTTCATATGTATTTTAATTAAAATTTTAGTTTGGATCTTAATTTTTAATGATTTATATTCCTAATGAAACTCGTCCGCGTGGCCCAATGGATAAGGCGTCTGACTTCGATTCTGAAAATTGCAGGTTCGAGTCCTGTTGCGGACGAGCTGTATTGTGTTTTTCCAAAGACTTCAAATAAATATAGGTTCCTTCCTTTTTATTATGTTTAACTGTATTTTAATTAAAATTTTAGTATGGATCTTATTTTTTACAGATTTATATTCCAAGTGTAACAAGTCTGCGTGGCCCAATGGATAATGCGTCTGACTTCGAATCAGAAGATTGCAGGTTCGAGTCCTGTCGTGGACTAGCTGTATTGTTTTTTTCCAAAAACTTCAAATAAATATCATTTCCTTCCTTTTTATTATGTTTAACTGCATTTTAACTAAAATTTTAGTATGGATCTTATTTTTTACAGATTTATATTCCAAGTGTAACAAGTCCGCGTGGTCCAATGGATAAGGCGTCTGATTTTGAATCAGAAGATTGCATGTTCGAGTCCTGTCGCGAACGAGCTGTATTGTTTTTTTCCAAAAAATTCAAATAAATATTGTTTAATTCCTTTTTATTATGTATAACTGTATTTTAATTAAAATTTTAGGATGGATCTTATTTTTTTCAGATTTATATTCCGAGTGTAACACGTCCGCGTGGCCTAATGGATAAGGCGTCTGACTTCGAATCAGAAGATTGCAGGTTCGAGTCCTGTCGCGAACGAGCTGTATTGTGGTTTTCCAAAGACTTCAAATAAATATAGGTTCCTTCCTTTTTATTATGTTTAACTGTATTTTAACTAAAATTTTAGTATGGATCTTATTTTTTACAGATTTATATTCCAAGTGTAACAAGTCCGCGTGTTCCAATGGATAAGGCGTCTGACTTCGAATCAGAAGATTGCAAGTTCGAGTCCTGTCGCGAGCGAGCTGTATTGTTTTTTTCCTAAAACTTCAAATAAATATCGTTTCCTTCCTTTTTATTATCTATAACTGTATTTTAGTTATAATTTTAGTATGGATCTTATTTTTTACAGATTTATATTCCTATTGAAACACGTCCGCGTGGCCTAATGGATAAGGCGTCTGACTTCGAATCAGAAGATTGCAGGTTCGAGTCCTGTCGCGGACGAGCTGTATTGTTTTTTTCCAAAAACTTCTAATAAATATCGTTTCCTTCCTTTTTATTATGTTTAACTGCATTTTAAATAAAATTTTGGATGGATCTTATTTTTTTCAGATTTATATTCCGAGTGTAACACGTCCGCGTGGCTTAATGGATAAGGCGTCTGACTTCGAATCAGAAGATTGCAGGTTCGAGTCCTGTCGCGGACGAGCTGAATTGTATTTTTCCAAAAACTTCAAATAAATATCGGTTCCTCCCTTTTTATTATGTATAACTGTATTTTAATTATAATTTTAGTTTGGATCTTATTTTTTACACATTTATATTCTAAGTACTGCACGTCCGCGTGGCCTGAAGGATAAAGCGTCTGACTTCGAAACGGAAGATTGCAGGTTCGAGTCCTGTTGCGAACGAGCTGTATTGTGTTTTTCCAAAGACTTCAAATAAATACAGGTTCCTTCCTTTTTATTATGTTCATATGTATTTTAATTAAAATTTTAGTTTGGATCTTAATTTTTAATGATTTATATTCCTATTGAAACTCGTCCGCGTGGCCCAATGGATAAGGCGTCTGACTTCGATTCAGAAAATTGCAGGTTCGAGTCCTGTTGCGGACGAGCTGTATTTTGTTTTTCAAAAGACTTCAAATAAATATAGGTTCCTTCCTTTTTATTATGTATAACTGTATTTTAATTATAATTTTAGTATGGATCTTATTTTTTACAGATTTTTATTCCTACTGAAACGCATCCGCGTGGCCCAATGGATAAAGCGTCTGACTTCGAATCAGAAGATTGCAGGTTCGAGTCCTGTCGCGGACGAGCTGTATTGTTTTTTTCCAAAAACTTCAAATAAATATAGGTTCCTTCCTTTTTATTATGTATAACTGTATTTTAATTATAATTTTAGTATGGATCTTATTTTTTACAGATTTTTATTCCTATTTAAACACGTCCGCGTGGCCCAATGGATAAGGCGTCTGACTTCGAATCAGAAGATTGCAGGTTCGAGTCCTGTCGCGGACGAGCTGTATTGTTTTTTTCCAAAAACTTCTAATAAATATCGTTTCCTTCCTTTTTATTATGTTTAACTGCATTTTAATTAAAATTTTAGGATGGATCTTATTTTTTACACAATTATATTCCAAGTGCTGCACGTCCGCGTGGTCTAATGGATAAGGCGTCTGACTTCGAATCGGAAGTTTGCAGGTTCGTGTCCTGTCGTGGACGAGCTGAATTGTATTTTTCCAAAACCTTCCATTAAATATCGGTTCCTTCCTTTTTATTATGTATAACTGTATTTTAATTATAATTTTGGTTTGGATCTTATTTTTTACACAATTATATTCCAAGTACTGCACGTCCGCGTGGCCTAATGGATAAGACGTCTGACTTCGAATCGGAAGATTGCAGGTTCGAGTCCTGTTGCGAACGAGCTGTATTGTGTTTTTCCAAAGACTTCAAATAAATACAGGTTCCTTCCTTTTTATTATGTTCATATGTATTTTAATTAAAATTTTAGTTTGGATCTTATTTTTTAATGATTTATATTCCTATTGAAAGACGTCCGCGTGGCCCAATGGATAAGGCGTCTGACTTTGATTCAGAAAATTGCAGGTTCGAGTCCTGTTGCGGACGAGCTGTATTTTGTTTTTCAAAAGACTTCAAATAAATATAGGTTCCTTCCTTTTTATTATGTATAACTGTATTTTAATTATAATTTTAGTATGGATCTTATTTTTTACAGATTTTTATTCCTACTGAAACACATCCGCGTGGCCCAATGGATAAAGCGTCTGACTTCGAATCAGAAGATTGCAGGTTCGAGTCCTGTCGCGGACGAGCTGTATTCTTTTTTTCAAAAAACTTCTAATAAATATCGTTTCCTTCCTTTTTATTATGTTTAACTGCATTTTAATTAAAATTTTAGGATGGATCTTATTTTTTACACAATTATATTCCAAGTGCTGCACGTCCGCGTGGCCTAATGGATAAGGCGTCTGACTTCGAATCGGAAAATTGCAGGTTCGAGTGCTGTTGCGAATGAGCTGTATTGTGTTTTTCCAAAACCTTCAAATAAATATCGGTTCCTTCCTTTTTATTATGTATAACTGAATTTTAATTATAATTTTAGTTTGAATCTTATTTTTTACACATTTATATTCCAAGAACTGCACGTCCGCGTGGTCTAATGGATAAGGCGTCTGACTTCGAATTGGAAGACTGCAGGTTCGAGTCCTGTCGCGGACGAGCTGTATTGTTTTTTTCAAAAAACTTCAAATAAATACAGGTTCCTTCCTTTTTATTATGTTTAACTGCATTTTAATTAAAATTTTAGGATGGATCTTATTATTTTCAGATTTATATTCCGAGTGTAACACGTCCGCGTGACCTAATGGATAAGGCGTCTGACTTCGAATCAGAAGATTGCAGGTTCGAGTCCTGTCGTGGACGAGCTGAATTGTATTTTTCCAAAACCTTCCATTAAATATCGGTTCCTTCCTTTTTATTATGTATAACTGTATTTTAATTATAATTTTAGTTTGAATCTTATTTTTTACACATTTATATTCCAAGAACTGCACGTCCGCGTGGCCTAATGGATAAGGCGTCTGACTTCGAATCGGAAGACTGCAGGTTCGAGTCCTGTCGCGGACGAGCTGTATTGTTTTTTTCAAAAAACTTCAAATAAATACAGGTTCCTTCTTTTTTAATATGTTTAACTGCATTTTAATTAAAATTTTAGGATGGAACTTATTTTTTAATGATTTATATTCCTATTGAAACACGTCCGCGTGGCCCAATGGATAAGGCGTCTGACTTCGAATCAGAAGTTTGCAGGTTCGAGTCCTGTCGCGGACGAGCTGTATTGCTTTTTTTCCAAAAACTTCAAATAAATATCGTTTCCTTCCTTTTTATTATGTTTAACTGCATTTTAATTAAAATTTTGGATGGATCTTATTTTTTTCAGATTTATATTCCGAGTGTAACACGTCCGCGTGGCCTAATGGATAAGGCGTCTGACTTCGAATCAGAAGATTGCAGGTTCGAGTCCTGTCGCGGACGAGCTGAATTGTATTTTTCCAAAGACTTTAAATAAATATAGGTTCCTTCCTTTTTATTATGTATAACTGTATTTTAATTATAATTTTAGTAAGGTTCTTATTTTTTAAAGATATATATTCCAAGTATAACAAGTCCGCGTGGCCCAATGGATAATGCGTCTGACTTCGAATCAGAAGATTGCAGGTTCGAGTCCTGTCACGGACGAGCTGAATAGTATTTTTCCAAAACCTTCAAATAAATATCGGTTCCTTCCTTTTTATTATGTATAACTGTATTTTAATTATAATTTTAGTTTGGATCTTATTTTTTACATATTTATATTCTAAAAACTGCACGTCCGCGTGGCCTAATGGATAAGGCGGCTGACTTCGAATCGAAAGATTGCAGGTTCGAGTCCTGTTGCGAATGAGCAGTATTGTGTTTTTCCAAAGACTTCAAATAAATACAGATTCCTTCCTTTTTATTATGTTTATGTGTATTTTAATTAAAATTTTAGTATGGATCTTATTTTTTACAGATTTATATTCCAAGTGTAACAAGTCCGCGTGGCCCAATGGATAATGCGTCTGACTTCGAATCAGAAGATTGCAGGTTCGAGTCCTGTCGTGAACGAGCTGTATTGTTTTTTTCCAAAAACTTCAAATAAATATCATTTCCTTCCTTTTTATTATGTTTAACTGCATTTTAACTAAAATTTTAGTATGGATCTTATTTTTTACAGATTTATATTCCAAGTGTAACACGTCCGCGTGGCCTAATGGATAAGGCGTCTGACTTCGAATCAGAAGATTGCAGGTTCGAGTCCTGTCGCGAACGAGCTGTATTGTGTTTTTCCAAAGACTTCAAATAAATATAGGTTTCTTCCTTTTTATTATGTTTAACTGTATTTTAACTAAAATTTTAGTATGGATCTTATTTTTTACAGATTTATATTCCAAGTGTAACAAGTCCGCGTGGTCCAATGGATAAGGCGTCTGACTTCGAATCAGAAGATTGCAAGTTCGAGTCCTGTCGCGAGCGAGCTGTATTGTTTTTTTCCTAAAACTTCAAATAAATATCGTTTCCTTCCTTTTTATTATGTATAACTGTATTTTAATTAAAATTTTAGGATGGACCTTATTTTTTTCAGATTTATATTCCGAGTGTAACACGTCCGCGTGGCCTAATGGATAAGGCGTCTGACTTCGAATCAAAAAATTGCAGCTTCGAGTCCTGTTGCGGACGAGCTGTATTGTATTTTTCCAAAGACTTCAAATAAATATAGGTTCCTTCCTTTTTATTATCTATAACTGTATTTTAATTATAATTTTAGTATGGATCTTATTTTTTACAGATTTATATTCCTATTGAAACACGTCCGCGTGGCCTAATGGATAAGGCGTCTGACTTCGAATCAGAAGATTGCAGGTTCGAGTCCTGTCGCGGACGAGCCGTATTGTTTTTTTCCAAAAACTACTAATAAATATCGTTTCCTTCCTTTTTATTATGTTTAACTGCATTTTAATTAAAATTTTGGATGGATCTTATTTTTTTCAGATTTATATTCCGAGTGTAACACGTCCGCGTGGCTTAATGGATAAGGCGTCTGACTTCGAATCAGAAGATTGCAGGTTCGAGTCCTGTCGCGGACGAGCTGAATTGTATTTTTCCAAAACCTTCAAATAAATATCGGTTCCTCCCTTTTTATTATGTATAACTGTATTTTAATTATAATTTTAGTTTGGATCTTATTTTTTACACATTTATATTCTAAGTACTGCACGTCCGCGTGGCCTGATGGATAAAGCGTCTGACTTCGAATCGGAAGATTGCAGGTTCGAGTCCTGTTGCGAACGAGCTGTATTGTGTTTTTCCAAAGACTTCAAATAAATACAGGTTCCTTCCTTTTTATTATGTTCATATGTATTTTAATTAAAATTTTAGTTTGGATCTTATTTTTTAATGATTTATATTCCTATTGAAACTCGTCCGCGTGGCCCAATGGATAAGGCGTCTGACTTCGATTCAGAAAATTGCAGGTTCGAGTCCTGTTGCGGACGAGCTGTATTTTGTTTTTCAAAAGACTTCAAATAAATATAGGTTCCTTCCTTTTTATTATGTATAACTGTATTTTAATTATAATTTTAGTATGGATCTTATTTTTTACAGATTTTTATTCCTACTGAAACACATCCGCGTGGCCCAATGGATAAAGCGTCTGACTTCGAATCAGAAGATTGCAGGTTCGAGTCCTGTCGCGGACGAGCTGTATTGTTTTTTTCCAAAAACTTCAAATAAATATAGGTTCCTTCCTTTTTATTATGTATAACTGTATTTTTATTATAATTTTAGTATGGATCTTATTTTTTACAGATTTATATTCCAAGTGTAACAAGTCCGCGTGGCCCAATGGATAATGCGTCTGACTTCGAATCAGAAGATTGCAGGTTCGAGTCCTGTCGCGGACGAGCTGTATTGTTTTTTTCCAAAGACTTCAAATAAATATAGGTTCCTTCCTTTTTATTATGTATAACTGTATTTTAATTATAATTTTAGTATGGATCTTATTTTTTACAGATTTTTATTCCTATTGAAACACGTCCGCGTGGCCCAATGGATAAGGCGTCTGACTTCGAATCAGAAGATTGCAGGTTCGAGTCCTGTCGCGGACGAGCTGTATTGTTTTTTTCCAAAAACTTCTAATAAATATCGTTTCCTTCCTTTTTATTATGTTTAACTGCATTTTAATTAAAATTTTAGGATGGATCTTATTTTTTACGCAATTATATTCCAAGTGCTGCACGTCCGCGTGGCCTAATGGATAAGGCGTCTGACTTCGAATCGGAAGATTGCAGGTTCGAGTCCTGTCGTGGACGAGCTGAATTGTATTTTTCCAAAACCTTCCATTAAATATCGGTTCCTTCCTTTTTATTATGTATAACTGAATTTTAATTATAATTTTGGTTTGGATCTTATTTTTTACACAATTATATTCCAAGTACTGCACGTCCGCGTGGCCTAATGGATAAGGCGTCTGACTTCGAATCGGAAGATTGCAGGTTCGAGTGTTGCGAACGAGCTGTATTGTGTTTTTCCAAAGACTTCAAATAAATACAGGTTCCTTCCTTTTTATTATGTTTATATGTATTTTAATTAAAATTTTAGTTTGGATCTTATTTTTTAATGATTTATATTCCTATTGAAACACGTCCGCGTGGCCCAATGGATAAGGCGTCTGACTTCGAATCAGAAGATTGCAGGTTCGAGTCCTGTCGCGGACGAGTTGTATTGTTTTTTTCCAAAAACTTCAAATAAATATCGTTTCCTTCCTTTTTATTATGTTTAACTGCATTTTAATTAAAATTTTGGATGGATCTTATTTTCTTATTTTTTTCAGATTTATATTCCGAGTGTAACACGTCCGCGTGGTCTAATGGATAAGGCGTCTGACTTCGAATCAGAAGATTGCAGGTTCGAGTCCTGTCGCGGACGAGCTGAATTGTATTTTTCCAAAGACTTTAAATAAATATAGGTTCCTTCCTTTTTATTATGTATAACTGTATTTTAATTATAATTTTAGTAAGGTTCTTATTTTTTACAGATTTATATTCCAAGTATAACAAGTCCGCGTGGCCCAATGGATAATGCGTCTGACTTCGAATCAGACGATTGCAGGTTCGAGTCCTGTCGCGGACGAGCTGAATAGTATTTTTCCAAAACCTTTAAATAAATATCGGTTCCTTCCTTTTTATTATGTATAACTGTATTTTAATTATAATTTTAGTTTGGATCTTATTTTTTACATATTTATATTCTAAGTACTGCACGTCCGCGTGGCCTGATGGATAAAGCGTCTGACTTCGAAACGGAAGATTGCAGGTTCGAGTCCTGTTGCGAACGAGCTGTATTGTGTTTTTCCAAAGACTTCAAATAAATACAGGTTCCTTCCTTTTTATTATGTTCATATGTATTTTAATTAAAATTTTAGTTTGGATCTTAATTTTTAATGATTTATATTCCTATTGAAACTCGTCCGCGTGGCCCAATGGATAAGGCGTCTGACTTCGATTCAGAAAATTGCAGGTTCGAGTCCTGTTGCGGACGAGCTGTATTGTGTTTTTCCAAAGACTTCAAATAAATATAGGTTCCTTCCTTTTTATTATGTTTAACTGTATTTTAATTAAAATTTTAGTATGGATCTTATTTTTTACAGATTTATATTCCAAGTGTAACAAGTCTGCGAGGCCCAATGGATAATGCGTCTGACTTCGAATCAGAAGATTGCAGGTTCGAGTCCTGTCGTGGACTAGCTGTATTGTTTTTTTCCAAAAACTTCAAATAAATATCATTTCCTTCCTTTTTATTATGTTTAACTGCATTTTAACTAAAATTTTAGTATGGATCTTATTTTTTACAGATTTATATTCCAAGTGTAACAAGTCCGCGTGGTCCAATGGATAAGGCGTCTGATTTTGAATCAGAAGATTGCATGTTCGAGTCCTGTCGCGAACGAGCTGTATTGTTTTTTTCCAAAAAATTCAAATAAATATTGTTTAATTCCTTTTTATTATGTATAACTGTATTTTAATTAAAATTTTAGGATGGATCTTATTTTTTTCAGATTTATATTCCGAGTGTAACACGTCCGCGTGGCCTAATGGATAAGGCGTCTGACTTCGAATCAGAAGATTGCAGGTTCGAGTCCTGTCGCGAACGAGCTGTATTGTGGTTTTCCAAAGACTTCAAATAAATATAGGTTCCTTCCTTTTTATTATGTTTAACTGTATTTTAACTAAAATTTTAGTATGGATCTTATTTTTTACAGATTTATATTCCAAGTGTAACAAGTCCGCGTGGTCCAATGGATAAGGCGTCTGACTTCGAATCAGAAGATTGCAAGTTCGAGTCCTGTCGCGAGCGAGCTGTATTGTTTTTTTCCTAAAACTTCAAATAAATATCGTTTCCTTCCTTTTTATTATGTATAACTGTATTTTAATTAAAATTTTAGGATGGACCTTATTTTTTTCAGATTTATATTCCGAGTGTAACACGTCCGCGTGGCCTAATGGATAAGGCGTCTGACTTCGAATCAAAAAATTGCAGGTTCGAGTCCTGTTGCGGACGAGCTGTATTGTATTTTTCCAAAGACTTCAAATAAATATAGGTTCCTTCCTTTTTATTATCTATAACTGTATTTTAATTATAATTTTAGTATGGATCTTATTTTTTACAGATTTATATTCCTATTGAAACACGTCCGCGTGGCCTAATGGATAAGGCGTCTGACTTCGAATCAGAAGATTGCAGGTTCGAGTCCTGTCGCGGACGAGCTGTATTGTTTTTTTCCAAAAACTTCTAATAAATATCGTTTCCTTCCTTTTTATTATGTTTAACTGCATTTTAAATAAAATTTTGGATGGATCTTATTTTTTTCAGATTTATATTCCGAGTGTAACACGTCCGCGTGGCTTAATGGATAAGGCGTCTGACTTCGAATCAGAAGATTGCAGGTTCGAGTCCTGTCGCGGACGAGCTGAATTGTATTTTTCCAAAAACTTCAAATAAATATCGGTTCCTCCCTTTTTATTATGTATAACTGTATTTTAATTATAATTTTAGTTTGGATCTTATTTTTTACACATTTATATTCTAAGTACTGCACGTCCGCGTGGCCTGATGGATAAAGCGTCTGACTTCGAAACGGAAGATTGCAGGTTCGAGTCCTGTTGCGAACGAGCTGTATTGTGTTTTTCCAAAGACTTCAAATAAATACAGGTTCCTTCCTTTTTATTATGTTCATATGTATTTTAATTAAAATTTTAGTTTGGATCTTAATTTTTAATGATTTATATTCCTATTGAAACTCGTCCGCGTGGCCCAATGGATAAGGCGTCTGACTTCGATTCAGAAAATTGCAGGTTCGAGTCCTGTTGCGGACGAGCTGTATTTTGTTTTTCAAAAGACTTCAAATAAATATAGGTTCCTTCCTTTTTATTATGTATAACTGTATTTTAATTATAATTTTAGTATGGATCTTATTTTTTACAGATTTTTATTCCTACTGAAACACATCCGCGTGGCCCAATGGATAAAGCGTCTGACTTCGAATCAGACGATTGCAGGTTCGAGTCCTGTCGCGGACGAGCTGAATAGTATTTTTCCAAAACCTTTAAATAAATATCGGTTCCTTCCTTTTTATTATGTATAACTGTATTTTAATTATAATTTTAGTTTGGATCTTATTTTTTACATATTTATATTCTAAGTACTGCACGTCCGCGTGGCCTGATGGATAAAGCGTCTGACTTCGAAACGGAAGATTGCAGGTTCGAGTCCTGTTGCGAACGAGCTGTATTGTGTTTTTCCAAAGACTTCAAATAAATACAGGTTCCTTCCTTTTTATTATGTTCATATGTATTTTAATTAAAATTTTAGTTTGGATCTTAATTTTTAATGATTTATATTCCTATTGAAACTCGTCCGCGTGGCCCAATGGATAAGGCGTCTGACTTCGATTCAGAAAATTGCAGGTTCGAGTCCTGTTGCGGACGAGCTGTATTGTGTTTTTCCAAAGACTTCAAATAAATATAGGTTCCTTCCTTTTTATTATGTTTAACTGTATTTTAATTAAAATTTTAGTATGGATCTTATTTTTTACAGATTTATATTCCAAGTGTAACAAGTCTGCGTGGCCCAATGGATAATGCGTCTGACTTCGAATCAGAAGATTGCAGGTTCGAGTCCTGTCGTGGACTAGCTGTATTGTTTTTTTCCAAAAACTTCAAATAAATATCATTTCCTTCCTTTTTATTATGTTTAACTGCATTTTAACTAAAATTTTAGTATGGATCTTATTTTTTACAGATTTATATTCCAAGTGTAACAAGTCCGCGTGGTCCAATGGATAAGGCGTCTGATTTTGAATCAGAAGATTGCATGTTCGAGTCCTGTCGCGAACGAGCTGTATTGTTTTTTTCCAAAAAATTCAAATAAATATTGTTTAATTCCTTTTTATTATGTATAACTGTATTTTAATTAAAATTTTAGGATGGATCTTATTTTTTTCAGATTTATATTCCGAGTGTAACACGTCCGCGTGGCCTAATGGATAAGGCGTCTGACTTCGAATCAGAAGATTGCAGGTTCGAGTCCTGTCGCGAACGAGCTGTATTGTGGTTTTCCAAAGACTTCAAATAAATATAGGTTCCTTCCTTTTTATTATGTTTAACTGTATTTTAACTAAAATTTTAGTATGGATCTTATTTTTTACAGATTTATATTCCAAGTGTAACAAGTCCGCGTGGTCCAATGGATAAGGCGTCTGACTTCGAATCAGAAGATTGCAAGTTCGAGTCCTGTCGCGAGCGAGCTGTATTGTTTTTTTCCTAAAACTTCAAATAAATATCGTTTCCTTCCTTTTTATTATGTATAACTGTATTTTAATTAAAATTTTAGGATGGACCTTATTTTTTTCAGATTTCTATTCCGAGTGTAACACGTCCGCGTGGCCTAATGGATAAGGCGTCTGACTTCGAATCAAAAAATTGCAGGTTCGAGTCCTGTTGCGGACGAGCTGTATTGTATTTTTCCAAAGACTTCAAATAAATATAGGTTCCTTCCTTTTTATTATCTATAACTGTATTTTAATTATAATTTTAGTATGGATCTTATTTTTTACAGATTTATATTCCTATTGAAACACGTCCGCGTGGCCTAATGGATAAGGCGTCTGACTTCGAATCAGAAGATTGCAGGTTCGAGTCCTGTCGCGGACGAGCTGTATTGTTTTTTTCCAAAAACTTCTAATAAATATCGTTTCCTTCCTTTTTATTATGTTTAACTGCATTTTAAATAAAATTTTGGATGGATCTTATTTTTTTCAGATTTATATTCCGAGTGTAACACGTCCGCGTGGCTTAATGGATAAGGCGTCTGACTTCGAATCAGAAGATTGCAGGTTCGAGTCCTGTCGCGGACGAGCTGAATTGTATTTTTCCAAAAACTTCAAATAAATATCGGTTCCTCCCTTTTTATTATGTATAACTGTATTTTAATTATAATTTTAGTTTGGATCTTATTTTTTACACATTTATATTCTAAGTACTGCACGTCCGCGTGGCCTGATGGATAAAGCGTCTGACTTCGAAACGGAAGATTGCAGGTTCGAGTCCTGTTGCGAACGAGCTGTATTGTGTTTTTCCAAAGACTTCAAATAAATACAGGTTCCTTCCTTTTTATTATGTTCATATGTATTTTAATTAAAATTTTAGTTTGGATCTTAATTTTTAATGATTTATATTCCTATTGAAACTCGTCCGCGTGGCCCAATGGATAAGGCGTCTGACTTCGATTCAGAAAATTGCAGGTTCGAGTCCTGTTGCGGACGAGCTGTATTTTGTTTTTCAAAAGACTTCAAATAAATATAGGTTCCTTCCTTTTTATTATGTATAACTGTATTTTAATTATAATTTTAGTATGGATCTTATTTTTTACAGATTTTTATTCCTACTGAAACACATCCGCGTGGCCCAATGGATAAAGCGTCTGACTTCGAATCAGAAGATTGCAGGTTCGAGTCCTGTCGCGGACGAGCTGTATTGTTTTTTTCCAAAAACTTCAAATAAATAAAGGTTCCTTCCTTTTTATTATGTATAACTGTATTTTAATTATAATTTTAGTATGGATCTTATTTTTTACAGATTTATATTCCAAGTGTAACAAGTCCGCGTGGCCCAATGGATAATGCGTCTGACTTCGAATCAGAAGATTGCAGGTTCGAGTCCTGTCGCGGACGAGCTGTATTTTTTTTTTCCAAAGACTTCAAATAAATATAGGTTCCTTCCTTTTTATTATGTATAACTGTATTTTAATTATAATTTTAGTATGGATCTTATTTTTTACAGATTTTTATTCCTATTTAAACACGTCCGCGTGGCCCAATGGATAAGGCGTCTGACTTCGAATCAGAAGATTGCAGGTTCGAGTCCTGTCGCGGACGAGCTGTATTGTTTTTTTCCAAAAACTTCTAATAAATATCGTTTCCTTCCTTTTTATTATGTTTAACTGCATTTTAATTAAAATTTTAGGATGGATCTTATTTTTTACACAATTATATTCCAAGTGCTGCACGTCCGCGTGGTCTAATGGATAAGGCGTCTGACTTCGAATCGGAAGATTGCAGGTTCGTGTCCTGTCGTGGACGAGCTGAATTGTATTTTTCCAAAACCTTCCATTAAATATCGGTTCCTTCCTTTTTATTATGTATAACTGTATTTTAATTATAATTTTGGTTTGGATCTTATTTTTTACACAATTATATTCCAAGTACTGCACGTCCGCGTGGCCTAATGGATAAGACGTCTGACTTCGAATCGGAAGATTGCAGGTTCGAGTCCTGTTGCGAACGAGCTGTATTGTGTTTTTCTAAAGACTTCAAATAAATACAGGTTCCTTCCTTTTTATTATGTTCATATGTATTTTAATTAAAATTTTAGTTTGGATCTTATTTTTTAATGATTTATATTCCTATTGAAACACGTCCGCGTGGCCCAATGGATAAGGCGTCTGACTTTGATTCAGAAAATTGCAGGTTCGAGTCCTGTTGCGGACGAGCTGTATTTTGTTTTTCAAAAGACTTCAAATAAATATAGGTTCCTTCCTTTTTATTATGTATAACTGTATTTTAATTATAATTTTAGTATGGATCTTATTTTTTACAGATTTTTATTCCTACTGAAACACATCCGCGTGGCCCAATGGATAAAGCGTCTGACTTCGAATCAGAAGATTGCAGGTTCGAGTCCTGTCGCGGACGAGCTGTATTCTTTTTTTCAAAAAATTTCTAATAAATAACGTTTCCTTCCTTTTTATTATGTTTAACTGCATTTTAATTAAAATTTTAGGATGGATCTTATTTTTTACACAATTATATTCCAAGTGCTGCACGTCCGCGTGGCCTAATGGATAAGGCGTCTGACTTCGAATCGGAAAATTGCAGGTTCGAGTGCTGTTGCGAATGAGCTGTATTGTGTTTTTCCAAAACCTTCAAATAAATATCGGTTCCTTCCTTTTTATTATGTATAACTGAATTTTAATTATAATTTTAGTTTGAATCTTATTTTTTACACATTTATATTCCAAGAACTGCACGTCCGCGTGGTCTAATGGATAAGGCGTCTGACTTCGAATTGGAAGACTGCAGGTTCGAGTCCTGTCGCGGACGAGCTGTATTGTTTTTTTCAAAAAACTTCAAATAAATACAGGTTCCTTCCTTTTTATTATGTTTAACTGCATTTTAATTAAAATTTTAGGATGGATCTTATTATTTTCAGATTTATATTCCGAGTGTAACACGTCCGCGTGACCTAATGGATAAGGCGTCTGACTTCGAATCAGAAGATTGCAGGTTCGAGTCCTGTCGTGGACGAGCTGAATTGTATTTTTCCAAAACCTTCCATTAAATATCGGTTCCTTCCTTTTTATTATGTATAACTGTATTTTAATTATAATTTTAGTTTGAATCTTATTTTTTACACATTTATATTCCAAGAACTGCACGTCCGCGTGGCCTAATGGATAAGGCGTCTGACTTCGAATCAGAAGTTTGCAGGTTCGAGTCCTGTCGCGGACGAGCTGTATTGTTTTTTTCCAAAAACTTCAAATAAATATCGTTTCCTTCCTTTTTATTATGTTTAACTGCATTTTAATTAAAATTTTGGATGGATCTTATTTTTTTCAGATTTATATTCCGAGTGTAACACGTCCGCGTGGCCTAATGGATAAGGCGTCTGACTTCGAATCAGAAGATTGCAGGTTCGAGTCCTGTCGCGGACGAGCTGAATTGTATTTTTCCAAAGACTTTAAATAAATATAGGTTCCTTCCTTTTTATTATGTATAACTGTATTTTAATTATAATTTTAGTAAGGTTCTTATTTTTTACAGATATATATTCCAAGTATAACAAGTCCGCGTGGCCCAATGGATAATGCGTCTGACTTCGAATCAGAAGATTGCAGGTTCGAGTCCTGTCACGGACGAGCTGAATAGTATTTTTCCAAAACCTTCAAATAAATATCGGTTCCTTCCTTTTTATTATGTATAACTGCATTTTAATTATAATTTTAGTTTGGATCTTATTTTTTACATATTTATATTCTAAAAACTGCACGTCCGCGTGGCCTAATGGATAAGGCGGCTGACTTCGAATCGAAAGATTGCAGGTTCGAGTCCTGTTGCGAATGAGCAGTATTGTGTTTTTCCAAAGACTTCAAATAAATACAGATTCCTTCCTTTTTATTATGTTTATGTGTATTTTAATTAAAATTTTAGTATGGATCTTATTTTTTACAGATTTATATTCCAAGTGTAACAAGTCCGCGTGGCCCAATGGATAATGCGTCTGACTTCGAATCAGAAGATTGCAGGTTCGAGTCCTGTCGTGGACGAGCTGTATTGTTTTTTTCCAAAAACTTCAAATAAATATCATTTCCTTCCTTTTTATTATGTTTAACTGCATTTTAACTAAAATTTTAGTATGGATCTTATTTTTTATAGATTTATATTCCAAGTGTAACAAGTCCGCGTGGTCCAATGGATAAGGCGTCTGATTTTGAATCAGAAGATTGCATGTTCGAGTCCTGTCGCGAACGAGCTGTATTGTTTTTTTCCAAAAAATTCAAATAAATATTGTTTAATTCCTTTTTATTATGTATAACTGTATTTTAATTAAAATTTTAGGATGGATCTTATTTTTTTCAGATTTATATTCCGAGTGTAACACGTCCGCGTGGCCTAATGGATAAGGCGTCTGACTTCGAATCAGAAGATTGCAGGTTCGAGTCCTGTCGCGAACGAGCTGTATTGTGTTTTTCCAAAGACTTCAAATAAATATAGGTTTCTTCCTTTTTATTATGTTTAACTGTATTTTAACTAAAATTTTAGTATGGATCTTATTTTTTACAGATTTATATTCCAAGTGTAACAAGTCCGCGTGGTCCAATGGATAAGGCGTCTGACTTCGAATCAGAAGATTGCAAGTTCGAGTCCTGTCGCGAGCGAGCTGTATTGTTTTTTTCCTAAAACTTCAAATAAATATCGTTTCCTTCCTTTTTATTATGTATAACTGTATTTTAATTAAAATTTTAGGATGGACCTTATTTTTTTCAGATTTATATTCCGAGTGTAACACGTCCGCGTGGCCTAATGGATAAGGCGTCTGACTTCGAATCAAAAAATTGCAGGTTCGAGTCCTGTTGCGGACGAGCTGTATTGTATTTTTCCAAAGACTTCAAATAAATATAGGTTCCTTCCTTTTTATTATCTATAACTGTATTTTTATTATAATTTTAGTATGGATCTTATTTTTTACAGATTTATATTCCTATTGAAACACGTCCGCGTGGCCTAATGGATAAGGCGTCTGACTTCGAATCAGAAGATTGCAGGTACGAGTCCTGTCGCGGACGAGCTGTATTGTTTTTTTCCAAAAACTACTAATAAATATCGTTTCCTTCCTTTTTATTATGTTTAACTGCATTTTAATTAAAATTTTGGATGGATCTTATTTTTTTCAGATTTATATTCCGAGTGTAACACGTCCGCGTGGCTTAATGGATAAGGCGTCTGACTTCGAATCAGAAGATTGCAGGTTCGAGTCCTGTCGCGGACGAGCTGAATTGTATTTTTCCAAAACCTTCAAATAAATATCGGTTCCTCCCTTTTTATTATGTATAACTGTATTTTAATTATAATTTTAGTTTGGATCTTATTTTTTACACATTTATATTCTAAGTACTGCACGTCCGCGTGGACTGATGGATAAAGCGTCTGACTTCGAATCGGAAGATTGCAGGTTCGAGTCCTGTTGCGAACGAGCTGTATTGTGTTTTTCCAAAGACTTCAAATAAATACAGGTTCCTTCCTTTTTATTATGTTCATATGTATTTTAATTAAAATTTTAGTTTGGATCTTATTTTTTAATGATTTATATTCCTATTGAAACTCGTCCGCGTGGCCCAATGGATAAGGCGTCTGACTTCGATTCAGAAAATTGCAGGTTCGAGTCCTGTTGCGGACGAGCTGTATTTTGTTTTTCAAAAGACTTCAAATAAATATAGGTTCCTTCCTTTTTATTATGTATAACTGTATTTTAATTATAATTTTAGTATGGATCTTATTTTTTACAGATTTTTATTCCTACTGAAACACATCCGCGTGGCCCAATGGATAAAGCGTCTGACTTCGAATCAGAAGATTGCAGGTTCGAGTCCTGTCGCGGACGAGCTGTATTGTTTTTTTCCAAAAACTTCAAATAAATATAGGTTCCTTCCTTTTTATTATGTATAACTGTATTTTAATTATAATTTTAGTATGGATCTTATTTTTTACAGATTTATATTCCAAGTGTAACAAGTCCGCGTGGCCCAATGGATAATGCGTCTGACTTCGAATCAGAAGATTGCAGGTTCGAGTCCTGTCGCGGACGAGCTGTATTGTCTTTTTCCAAAGACTTCAAATAAATATAGGTTCCTTCCTTTTTATTATGTATAACTGTATTTTAATTATAATTTTAGTATGGATCTTATTTTTTACAGATTTTTATTCCTATTGAAACACGTCCGCGTGGCCCAATGGATAAGGCGTCTGACTTCGAATCAGAAGATTGCAGGTTCGAGTCCTGTCGCGGACGAGCTGTATTGTTTTTTTCCAAAAACTTCTAATAAATATCGTTTCCTTCCTTTTTATTATGTTTAACTGCATTTTAATTAAAATTTTAGGATGGATCTTATTTTTTACACAATTATATTCCAAGTGCTGCACGTCCGCGTGGCCTAATGGATAAGGCGTCTGACTTCGAATCGGAAGATTGCAGGTTCGAGTCCTGTCGTGGACGAGCTGAATTGTATTTTTCCAAAACCTTCCATTAAATATCGGTTCCTTCCTTTTTATTATGTATAACTGTATTTTAATTATAATTTTGGTTTGGATCTTATTTTTTACACAATTATATTCCAAGTACTGCACGTCCGCGTGGCCTAATGGATAAGGCGTCTGACTTCGAATCGGAAGATTGCAGGTTCAAGTGTTGCGAACGAGCTGTATTGTGTTTTTCCAAAGACTTCAAATAAATACAGGTTCCTTCCTTTTTATTATGTTTATATGTATTTTAATTAAAATTTTAGTTTGGATCTTATTTTTTAATGATTTATATTCCTATTGAAACACGTCCGCGTGGCCCAATGGATAAGGCGTCTGACTTCGAATCAGAAGATTGCAGGTTCGAGTCCTGTCGCGGACGAGTTGTATTGTTTTTTTCCAAAAACTTCAAATAAATATCGTTTCCTTCCTTTTTATTATGTTTAACTGCATTTTAATTAAAATTTTGGATGGATCTTATTTTTTTCAGATTTATATTCCGAGTGTAACACGTCCGCGTGGCCTAATGGATAAGGCGTCTGACTTCGAATCAGAAGATTGCAGGTTCGAGTCCTGTCGCGGACGAGCTGAATTGTGTTTTTCCAAAGACTTTAAATAAATATAGGTTCCTTCCTTTTTATTATGTATAACTGTATTTTAATTATAATTTTAGTAAGGTTCTTATTTTTTACAGATTTATATTCCAAGTATAACAAGTCCGCGTGGCCCAATGGATAATGCGTCTGACTTCGAATCAGACGATTGCAGGTTCGAGTCCTGTCGCGGACGAGCTGAATAGTATTTTTCCAAAACCTTTAAATAAATATCGGTTCCTTCCTTTTTATTATGTATAACTGTATTTTAATTATAATTTTAGTTTGGATCTTATTTTTTACATATTTATATTCTAAAAACTGCACGTCCGCGTGGCCTAATGGATAAGGCGGCTGACTTCGAATCGGAAGATTGCAGGTTCGAGTCCTGTTGCGAATGAGCTGTATTGTGATTTTCCAAAGACTTCAAATAAATACAGGTTCCTTCCTTTTTATTATGTTTATATGTATTTTAATTAAAATTTTAGTATTGATCTAATTTTTTACAGATTTATATTCCAAGTATAACAAGTCCGCGTGGCCCAATGGATAATGCGTCTGTCTTCGAATCAGAAGATTGCAGGTTCGAGTCCAGTCGCGGACGGGCTTTATTGTTTTTTTCCAAAAACTTCAAATAAATATCGTTTCCTTCCTTTTTATTATGTTTAACTGAATTTTAATTAAAATTTTAGGATGGATCTTATTTTTTTCAGATTTATATTCCGAGTGTAACACGTCCGCGTGGCCTAATGGATAAGGCGGCTGACTTCGAATCAAAAGATTGCAGGTTCGAGTCCTGTCGCGGACGAGCTGTATTGTATTTTTCCAAAGACTTCAAATAAATATGGTTTCCTTCCTTTTTGTTATGTTTAACTGTATTTTAATTAAAATTTTAGTATAAATCTTATTTTTTACAGATTTATATTCCAAGTGTAACAAGTCCGCGTGGCCCAATGGATAAGGCGTCTGACTCCGATTCAGAAGATTGCAGGTTCGAGTCCTGTTGCGGACGAGCTGTATTTTGTTTTTCAAAAGACTTCAAATAAATATAGGTTCCTTCCTTTTTATTATGTATAACTGTATTTTAATTATAATTTTGGTTTGGATCTTATTTTTTACACAATTATATTCCAAGTACTGCACGTCCGCGTGGCCTAATGGATAAGGCGTTTGACTTCGAATCGGAAGATTGCAGGTTCGAGTCCTGTTGCGAATGAGCTGTATTGTGTTTTTCCAAAGACTTCAAATAAATACAGGTTCCTTCCTTTTTATTATGTTTATATGCATTTTAATTAAAATTTTAATATGGAACTTATTTTTTAATGATTTATATTCCTATTGAAACACGTCCGCGTGGCCCAATGGATAAGGCGTCTGACTTCGAATCAGAAGATTGCAGGTTCGAGTCCTGTCGCGGACGAGCTGTATTGTTTTTTTCCAAAAACTTCTAATAAATATCGTTTCCTTCCTTTTTATTATGTTTAACTGCATTTTAATTAAAATTTTAGGATGGATCTTATTTTTTACAGATTTTTATTCCTATTGAAACACGTCTGCGTGGCCCGATGGATAAGGCGTCTGACTTCGAATCAGAAGATTGCAGGTTCGAGTCCTGTCGCGGACGAGCTGTATTGATTTTTTCCAAAAACTTCTAATAAATATCGTTTCCTTCCTTTTTATTATGTTTAATTGCATTTTAATTAAAATTTTGGATGGATCTTATTTTTTTCAGATTTATATTCCGAGTGTAACACGTCCGCGTGGCTTAATGGATAAGGCGTCTGACTTCGAATCAGAAGATTGCAGGTTCGAGTCCTGTCGCGGACGAGCTGAATAGTATTTTTCCAAAACCCTCAAATAAATATAGGTTCCTTCCTTTTTATTATGTATAACTGTATTTTAATTATAATTTTAGTAAGGTTCTTATTTTTTACAGATTTATATTCCAAGTATAACAAGTCCGCGTGGCCCAATGGATAATGCGTCTGACTTCGAATCAGAAGATTGCAGGTTCGAGTCCTGTCGCGGACGAGCTGAATAGTATTTTTCCAAAACCTTCAAATAAATATCGGTTCCTTCCTTTTTATTATGTATAACTGTATTTTAATTATAATTTTAGTTTGGATCTTATTTTTTACATATTTATATTGTAAAAACTGCACGTCCGCGTGGCCTAATAGATAAGGCGGCTGACTTCGAATCGGAAGATTGCAGGTTCGAGTCCTGTTGCGAATGAGCTGTATTGTGTTTTTCCAAAGACTTCAAATAAATACAGATTCCTTCCTTTTTATTATGTTTATATGTATTTTAATTAAAATTTTAGTATGGATCTTATTTTTTACAGATTTATATTCCAAGTATAACAAGTCCGCGTGGCCCAATGGATAATGCGTCTGTCTTCGAATCAGAAGATTGCAGGTTCAAGTCCCGTCGCGGACGGGCTTTATAGTTTTTTTCCAAAAACTTCAAATAAATATAGGTTCCTTCCTTTTTATTATGTATAACTGTATTTTAATTATAATTTTAGTATGGATCTTATTTTTTACAGATTTATATTCCAAGTGTAACAAGTCCGCGTGGCCCAATGGATAATGCGTCTGACTTCGAATCAGAAGATTGCAGGTTCGAGTCCTGTCGCGGACGAGCTGTATTGTTTTTTTCCAAAGACTTCAAATAAATATAGGTTCCTTCCTTTTTATTATGTATAACTGTATTTTAATTATAATTTTAGTATGGATCTTATTTTTTACAGATTTTTATTCCTATTGAAACACGTCCGCGTGGCCCAATGGATAAGGCGTCTGACTTCGAATCAGAAGATTGCAGGTTCGAGTCCTGTCGCGGACGAGCTGTATTGTTTTTTTCCAAAAACTTCTAATAAATATCGTTTCCTTCCTTTTTATTATGTTTAACTGCATTTTAATTAAAATTTTAGGATGGATCTTATTTTTTACACAATTATATTCCAAGTGCTGCACGTCCGCGTGGCCTAATGGATAAGGCGTCTGACTTCGAATCGGAAGATTGCAGGTTCGAGTCCTGTCGTGGACGAGCTGAATTGTATTTTTCCAAAACCTTCCATTAAATATCGGTTCCTTCCTTTTTATTATGTATAACTGTATTTTAATTATAATTTTGGTTTGGATCTTATTTTTTACACAATTATATTCCAAGTACTGCACGTCCGCGTGGCCTAATGGATAAGGCGTCTGACTTCGAATCGGAAGATTGCAGGTTCGAGTGTTGCGAACGAGCTGTATTGTGTTTTTCCAAAGACTTCAAATAAATACAGGTTCCTTCCTTTTTATTATGTTTATATGTATTTTAATTAAAATTTTAGTTTGGATCTTATTTTTTAATGATTTATATTCCTATTGAAACACGTCCGCGTGGCCCAATGGATAAGGCGTCTGACTTCGAATCAGAAGATTGCAGGTTCGAGTCCTGTCGCGGACGAGTTGTATTGTTTTTTTCCAAAAACTTCAAATAAATATCGTTTCCTTCCTTTTTATTATGTTTAACTGCATTTTAATTAAAATTTTGGATGGATCTTATTTTTTTCAGATTTATATTCCGAGTGTAACACGTCCGCGTGGCCTAATGGATAAGGCGTCTGACTTCGAATCAGAAGATTGCAGGTTCGAGTCCTGTCGCGGACGAGCTGAATTGTGTTTTTCCAAAGACTTTAAATAAATATAGGTTCCTTCCTTTTTATTATGTATAACTGTATTTTAATTATAATTTTAGTAAGGTTCTTATTTTTTACAGATTTATATTCCAAGTATAACAAGTCCGCGTGGCCCAATGGATAATGCGTCTGACTTCGAATCAGACGATTGCAGGTTCGAGTCCTGTCGCGGACGAGCTGAATAGTATTTTTCCAAAACCTTTAAATAAATATCGGTTCCTTCCTTTTTATTATGTATAACTGTATTTTAATTATAATTTTAGTTTGGATCTTATTTTTTACATATTTATATTCTAAAAACTGCACGTCCGCGTGGCCTAATGGATAAGGCGGCTGACTTCGAATCGGAAGATTGCAGGTTCGAGTCCTGTTGCGAATGAGCTGTATTGTGATTTTCCAAAGACTTCAAATAAATACAGGTTCCTTCCTTTTTATTATGTTTATATGTATTTTAATTAAAATTTTAGTATTGATCTAATTTTTTACAGATTTATATTCCAAGTATAACAAGTCCGCGTGGCCCAATGGATAATGCGTCTGTCTTCGAATCAGAAGATTGCAGGTTCGAGTCCAGTCGCGGACGGGCTTTATTGTTTTTTTCCAAAAACTTCAAATAAATATCGTTTCCTTCCTTTTTATTATGTTTAACTGAATTTTAATTAAAATTTTAGGATGGATCTTATTTTTTTCAGATTTATATTCCGAGTGTAACACGTCCGCGTGGCCTAATGGATAAGGCGGCTGACTTCGAATCAAAAGATTGCAGGTTCGAGTCCTGTCGCGGACGAGCTGTATTGTATTTTTCCAAAGACTTCAAATAAATATGGTTTCCTTCCTTTTTGTTATGTTTAACTGTATTTTAATTAAAATTTTAGTATAAATCTTATTTTTTACAGATTTATATTCCAAGTGTAACAAGTCCGCGTGGCCCAATGGATAAGGCGTCTGACTCCGATTCAGAAGATTGCAGGTTCGAGTCCTGTTGCGGACGAGCTGTATTTTGTTTTTCAAAAGACTTCAAATAAATATAGGTTCCTTCCTTTTTATTATGTATAACTGTATTTTAATTATAATTTTGGTTTGGATCTTATTTTTTACACAATTATATTCCAAGTACTGCACGTCCGCGTGGCCTAATGGATAAGGCGTTTGACTTCGAATCGGAAGATTGCAGGTTCGAGTCCTGTTGCGAATGAGCTGTATTGTGTTTTTCCAAAGACTTCAAATAAATACAGGTTCCTTCCTTTTTATTATGTTTATATGCATTTTAATTAAAATTTTAATATGGAACTTATTTTTTAATGATTTATATTCCTATTGAAACACGTCCGCGTGGCCCAATGGATAAGGCGTCTGACTTCGAATCAGAAGATTGCAGGTTCGAGTCCTGTCGCGGACGAGCTGTATTGTTTTTTTCCAAAAACTTCTAATAAATATCGTTTCCTTCCTTTTTATTATGTTTAACTGCATTTTAATTAAAATTTTAGGATGGATCTTATTTTTTACAGATTTTTATTCCTATTGAAACACGTCTGCGTGGCCCGATGGATAAGGCGTCTGACTTCGAATCAGAAGATTGCAGGTTCGAGTCCTGTCGCGGACGAGCTGTATTGTTTTTTTCCAAAAACTTCTAATAAATATCGTTTCCTTCCTTTTTATTATGTTTAATTGCATTTTAATTAAAATTTTGGATGGATCTTATTTTTTTCAGATTTATATTCCGAGTGTAACACGTCCGCGTGGCTTAATGGATAAGGCGTCTGACTTCGAATCAGAAGATTGCAGGTTCGAGTCCTGTCGCGGACGAGCTGAATTGTATTTTTCCAAAACCCTCAAATAAATATAGGTTCCTTCCTTTTTATTATGTATAACTGTATTTTAATTATAATTTTAGTAAGGTTCTTATTTTTTACAGATTTATATTCCAAGTATAACAAGTCCGCGTGGCCCAATGGATAATGCGTCTGACTTCGAATCAGAAGATTGCAGGTTCGAGTCCTGTCGCGGACGAGCTGAATAGTATTTTTCCAAAACCTTCAAATAAATATCGGTTCCTTCCTTTTTATTATGTATAACTGTATTTTAATTATAATTTTAGTTTGGATCTTATTTTTTACATATTTATATTGTAAAAACTGCACGTCCGCGTGGCCTAATGGATAAGGCGGCTGACTTCGAATCGGAAGATTGCAGGTTCGAGTCCTGTTGCGAATGAGCTGTATTGTGTTTTTCCAAAGACTTCAAATAAATACAGATTCCTTCCTTTTTATTATGTTTATATGTATTTTAATTAAAATTTTAGTATGGATCTTATTTTTTACAGATTTATATTCCAAGTATAACAAGTCCGCGTGGCCCAATGGATAATGCGTCTGTCTTCGAATCAGAAGATTGCAGGTTCAAGTCCCGTCGCGGACGGGCTTTATAGTTTTTTTCCAAAAACTTCAAATAAATATCGTTTCCTTCCTTTTTATTATGTTTAACTGTATTTTAATTACAATTTTAGTATGGATCTTATTTTTTACAGATTTATATTCCGAGTGTAACATGTCCGCGTGGCTTAATGGATAAGGCGTCTGACTTCGAAGTAGAAGATTGCAGGTTCGAGTCCTGTCGCGGACGAGCTGTATTGTTTTTTTTCCAAAAACTTCTAATAAATATCGTTTCCTTCCTTTTTATTATGTTTAACTGCATTTTAATTAAAAATTTAGGATGGATCTTATTTTTTTCAGATTTATATTCCGAGTGTAACACGTCCGCGTGGCCTAATGGATAAGGCGACTGACTTCGAATCAGAAGATTGCAGGTACGAGTCCTGTCGCAGACGAGCTGTATTGTATTTTTCCAAAGACTTCAAATAAATATAGTTTCCTTCCTTTTTGTTATGTTTAACTGTATTTTAATTAAAATTTTAGTATAAATCTTATTTTTTACAGATTTATATTCCAAGTGTAACAAGTCCGCGTGGCCCAATGGATAAGGCGTCTGACTCCGATTCAGAAGATTGCAGGTTCGAGTCCTGTTGCGGACGAGCTGTATTTTGTTTTTCAAAAGACTTCAAATAAATATAGGTTCCTTCCTTTTTATTATGTATAACTGTATTTTAATTATAATTTTTGTAAGGATCTTATTTTTTACAGATTTTTATTCCTATTGAAACACGTCCGCGTGGCCCAATGGATAAGGCGTCTGACTTCGAATCAGAAGATTCAGGTTCGAGTCCTGTCGCGGACGAGCTGTATTGTTTTTTTCCAAAAACTTCTAATAAATATCGTTTCCTTCCTTTTTATTATGTTTAACTGCATTTTAATTAAAATTTTAGGATGGATCTTATTTTTTTCAGATTTATATTCCGAGTGTAACACGTCCGCGTGGCCTAATGGATAAGGCGTCTGACTTCGAATCAGAAGATAGCAGGTTCGAGTCCCGTCGCGGACGAGCTGTATTTTGTTTTTCAAAAGACTTCAAATAAATATAGGTTCCTTCCTTTTTATTATGTTTATATGTATTTTAATTAAAATTTTAGTTTGGATCTTATTTTTTAATGATTTATATTCCTATTGAAACACGTACGCGTGGCCCAATGGATAAGGCGTCTGACATCGAATCAGAAGATTGCAGGTTCGAGTCCTGTCGCGAACGAGCTGTATTGTTTTTTTCCAAAAACTTCAAATAAATATCGTTTCCTTCCTTTTTATTATGTATAACTGTATTTTAATTAAAATTTTAGGATGGATCTTATTTTTTTCAGATTTATATTCCGAGTGTAACACGTCCGCGTGGCCTAATGGATAAGGCGTCTGACTTCGAATCCGAAGATTGCAGGTTCGAGTCCTGTTGCGAACGAGCTGTATTGTGTTTTTCCAAAGACTTCAAATAAATATAGGTTCCTTCCTTTTTATTATGTTTAACTGTATTTTAATTAAAATTTTAGTATGGATCTTATTTTTTACAGATTTATATTCCAAGTGTAACAAGTCCGCGTTGCCCAATGGATAATGCGTCTGACTTCGAATCAGAAGATTGCAGGTTCGAGTCCTGTCGTGGACGAGCTGTATTGTTTTTTTTCCAAAAACTTCAAATAAATATCATTTCCTTCCTTTTTATTATGTTTAACTGCATTTTAACTAAAATTTTAGTATGGATCTTATTTTTTACAGATTTATATTCCAAGTGTAACAAGTCCGCGTGGTCCAATGGATAAGGCGTCTGATTTTGAATCAGAAGATTGCATGTTCGAGTCCTGTCGCGAACGAGCTGTATTGTTTTTTTCCAAAAAATTCAAAAAAATATTGTTTAATTCCTTTTTATTATGTATAACTGTATTTTAATTAAAATTTTAGTATGGATCTTATTTTTTACAGATTTTTATTCCTATTGAAACACGTCCGCGTGGCCCAATGGATAAGGCGTCTGACTTCGAATCAGAAGATTGCAGGTTCGAGTCCTGTCGCGGACGAGCTGTATTGTTTTTTTCCAAAAACTTCTAATAAATATCGTTTCCTTCCTTTTTATTATGTTTAACTGCATTTTAATTAAAATTTTAGGATGGATCTTATTTTTTACACAATTATATTCCAAGTGCTGCACGTCCGCGTGGCCTAATGGATAAGGCGTCTGACTTCGAATCGGAAGATTGCAGGTTCGAGTCCTGTCGTGGACGAGCTGAATTGTATTTTTCCAAAACCTTCCATTAAATATCGGTTCCTTCCTTTTTATTATGTATAACTGTATTTTAATTATAATTTTGGTTTGGATCTTATTTTTTACACAATTATATTCCAAGTACTGCACGTCCGCGTGGCCTAATGGATAAGGCGTCTGACTTCGAATCGGAAGATTGCAGGTTCGAGTGTTGCGAACGAGCTGTATTGTGTTTTTCCAAAGACTTCAAATAAATACAGTTTCCTTCCTTTTTATTATGTTTATATGTATTTTAATTAAAATTTTAGTTTGGATCTTATTTTTTAATGATTTATATTCCTATTGAAACACGTCCGCGTGGCCCAATGGATAAGGCGTCTGACTTCGAATCAGAAGATTGCAGGTTCGAGTCCTGTCGCGGACGAGTTGTATTGTTTTTTTCCAAAAACTTCAAATAAATATCGTTTCCTTCCTTTTTATTATGTTTAACTGCATTTTAATTAAAATTTTGGATGGATCTTATTTTTTTCAGATTTATATTCCGAGTGTAACACGTCCGCGTGGCCTAATGGATAAGGCGTCTGACTTCGAATCAGAAGATTGCAGGTTCGAGTCCTGTCGCGGACGAGCTGAATTGTATTTTTCCAAAGACTTTAAATAAATATAGGTTCCTTCCTTTTTATTATGTATAACTGTATTTTAATTATAATTTTAGTAAGGTTCTTATTTTTTACAGATTTATATTCCAAGTATAACAAGTCCGCGTGGCCCAATGGATAATGCGTCTGACTTCGAATCAGACGATTGCAGGTTCGAGTCCTGTCGCGGACGAGCTGAATAGTATTTTTCCAAAACCTTTAAATAAATATCGGTTCCTTCCTTTTTATTATGTATAACTGTATTTTAATTATAATTTTAGTTTGGATCTTATTTTTTACATATTTATATTCTAAAAACTGCACGTCCGCGTGGCCTAATGGATAAGGCGGCTGACTTCGAATCGGAAGATTGCAGGTTCGAGTCCTGTTGCGAATGAGCTGTATTGTGATTTTCCAAAGACTTCAAATAAATACAGGTTCCTTCCTTTTTATTATGTTTATATGTATTTTAATTAAAATTTTAGTATGGATCTTATTTTTTACAGATTTATATTCCAAGTATAACAAGTCCGCGTGGCCCAATGGATAATGCGTCTGTCTTCGAATCAGAAGATTGCAGGTTCGAGTCCAGTCGCGGACGGGCTTTATTGTTTTTTTCCAAAAACTTCAAATAAATATCGTTTCCTTCCTTTTTATTATGTTTAACTGCATTTTAATTAAAATTTTAGGATGGATCTTATTTTTTTCAGATTTATATTCCGAGTGTAACACGTCCGCGTGGCCTAATGGATAAGGCGGCTGACTTCGAATCAAAAGATTGCAGGTTCGAGTCCTGTCGCGGACGAGCTGTATTGTATTTTTCCAAAGACTTCAAATAAATATGGTTTCCTTCCTTTTTATTATGTTTAACTGTATTTTAATTAAAATTTTAGTATAAATCTTATTTTTTACAGATTTATATTCCAAGTGTAACAAGTCCGCGTGGCCCGATGGATAAGGCGTCTGACTCCGATTCAGAAGATTGCAGGTTCGAGTCCTGTTGCGGACGAGCTGTATTTTGTTTTTCAAAAGACTTCAAATAAATATAGGTTCCTTCCTTTTTATTATGTATAACTGTATTTTAATTATAATTTTGGTTTGGATCTTATTTTTTACACAATTATATTCCAAGTACTGCACGTCCGCGTGGCCTAATGGATAAGGCGTCTGACTTCGAATCGGAAGATTGCAGGTTCGAGTCCTGTTGCGAATGAGCTGTATTGTGTTTTTCCAAAGACTTCAAATAAATACAGGTTCCTTCCTTTTTATTATGTTTATATGCATTTTAATTAAAATTATAATATGGAACTTATTTTTTAATGATTTATATTCCTATTGAAACACGTCCGCGTGGCCCAATGGATAAGGCGTCTGACTTCGAATCAGAAGATTGCAGGTTCGAGTCCTGTCGCGGACGAGCTGTATTGTTTTTTTCCAAAAACTTCTAATAAATATCGTTTCCTTCCTTTTTATTATGTTTAACTGCATTTTAATTAAAATTTTAGGATGGATCTTATTTTTTACAGATTTTTAATCCTATTGAATCACGTCTGCGTGGCCCGATGGATAAGGCGTCTGACTTCGAATCAGAAGATTGCAGGTTCGAGTCCTGTCGCGGACGAGCTGTATTGTTTTTTTCCAAAAACTTCTAATAAATATCGTTTCCTTCCTTTTTATTATGTTTAATTGCATTTTAATTAAAATTTTGGATGGATCTTATTTTTTTCAGATTTATATTCCGAGTGTAACACGTCCGCGTGGCTTAATGGATAAGGCGTCTGACTTCGAATCAGAAGATTGCAGGTTCGAGTCCTGTCGCGGACGAGCTGAATTGTATTTTTCCAAAACCCTCAAATAAATATAGGTTCCTTCCTTTTTATTATGTATAACTGTATTTTAATTATAATTTTAGTAAGGTTCTTATTTTTTACAGATTTATATTCCAAGTATAACAAGTCCGCGTGGCCCAATGGATAATGCGTCTGACTTCGAATCAGAAGATTGCAGGTTCGAGTCCTGTCGCGGACGAGCTGAATAGTATTTTTCCAAAACCTTCAAATAAATATCGGTTCCTTCCTTTTTATTATGTATAACTGTATTTTAATTATAATTTTAGTTTGGATCTTATTTTTTACATATTTATATTGTAAAAACTGCACGTCCGCGTGGCCTAATGGATAAGGCGGCTGACTTCGAATCGGAAGATTGCAGGTTCGAGTCCTGTTGCGAATGAGCTGTATTGTGTTTTTCCAAAGACTTCAAATAAATACAGATTCCTTCCTTTTTATTATGTTTATATGTATTTTAATTAAAATTTTAGTATGGATCTTATTTTTTACAGATTTATATTCCAAGTATAACAAGTCCGCGTGGCCCAATGGATAATGCGTCTGTCTTCGAATCAGAAGATTGCAGGTTCAAGTCCCGTCGCGGACGGGCTTTATAGTTTTTTTCCAAAAACTTCAAATAAATATCGTTTCCTTCCTTTTTATTATGTTTAACTGTATTTTAATTACAATTTTAGTATGGATCTTATTTTTTACAGATTTATATTCCGAGTGTAACATGTCCGCGTGGCTTAATGGATAAGGCGTCTGACTTCGAAGTAGAAGATTGCAGGTTCGAGTCCTGTCGCGGACGAGCTGTATTGTTTTTTTTCCAAAAACTTCTAATAAATATCGTTTCCTTCCTTTTTATTATGTTTAACTGCATTTTAATTAAAAATTTAGGATGGATCTTATTTTTTTCAGATTTATATTCCGAGTGTAACACGTCCGCGTGGCCTAATGGATAAGGCGACTGACTTCGAATCAGAAGATTGCAGGTTCGAGTCCTGTCGCAGACGAGCTGTATTGTATTTTTCCAAAGACTTCAAATAAATATAGTTTCCTTCCTTTTTGTTATGTTTAACTGTATTTTAATTAAAATTTTAGTATAAATCTTATTTTTTACAGATTTATATTCCAAGTGTAACAAGTCCGCGTGGCCCAATGGATAAGGCGTCTGACTCCGATTCAGAAGATTGCAGGTTCGAGTCCTGTTGCGGACGAGCTGTATTTTGTTTTTCAAAAGACTTCAAATAAATATAGGTTCCTTCCTTTTTATTATGTATAACTGTATTTTAATTATAATTTTAGTAAGGATCTTATTTTTTACAGATTTTTATTCCTATTGAAACACGTCCGCGTGGCCCAATGGATAAGGCGTCTGACTTCGAATCAGAAGATTCAGGTTCGAGTCCTGTCGCGGACGAGCTGTATTGTTTTTTTCCAAAAACTTCTAATAAATATCGTTTCCTTCCTTTTTATTATGTTTAACTGCATTTTAATTAAAATTTTAGGATGGATCTTATTTTTTTCAGATTTATATTCCGAGTGTAACACGTCCGCGTGGCCTAATGGATAAGGCGTCTGACTTCGAATCAGAAGATAGCAGGTTCGAGTCCTGTCGCGGACGAGCTGTATTTTGTTTTTCAAAAGACTTCAAATAAATATAGGTTCCTTCCTTTTTATTATGTTTATATGTATTTTAATTAAAATTTTAGTTTGGATCTTATTTTTTAATGATTTATATTCCTATTGAAACACGTACGCGTGGCCCAATGGATAAGGCGTCTGACATCGAATCAGAAGATTGCAGGTTCGAGTCCTGTCGCGAACGAGCTGTATTGTTTTTTTCCAAAAACTTCAAATAAATATCGTTTCCTTCCTTTTTATTATGTATAACTGTATTTTAATTAAAATTTTAGGATGGATCTTATTTTTTTCAGATTTATATTCCGAGTGTAACACGTCCGCGTGGCCTAATGGATAAGGCGTCTGACTTCGAATCCGAAGATTGCAGGTTCGAGTCCTGTTGCGAACGAGCTGTATTGTGTTTTTCCAAAGACTTCAAATAAATATAGGTTCCTTCCTTTTTATTATGTTTAACTGTATTTTAATTAAAATTTTAGTATGGATCTTATTTTTTACAGATTTATATTCCAAGTGTAACAAGTCCGCGTTGCCCAATGGATAATGCGTCTGACTTCGAATCAGAAGATTGCAGGTTCGAGTCCTGTCGTGGACGAGCTGTATTGTTTTTTTTCCAAAAACTTCAAATAAATATCATTTCCTTCCTTTTTATTATGTTTAACTGCATTTTAACTAAAATTTTAGTATGGATCTTATTTTTTACAGATTTATATTCCAAGTGTAACAAGTCCGCGTGGTCCAATGGATAAGGCGTCTGATTTTGAATCAGAAGATTGCATGTTCGAGTCCTGTCGCGAACGAGCTGTATTGTTTTTTTCCAAAAAATTCAAAAAAATATTGTTTAATTCCTTTTTATTATGTATAACTGTATTTTAATTAAAATTTTAGGATGGATCTTATTTTTTTCAGATTTATATTCCGAGTGTAACACGTCCGCGTGGCCTAATGGATAAGGCGTCTGACTTCGAATCAGAAGATTGCAGGTTCGAGTCCTGTCGCGAACGAGCTGTATTGTGTTTTTCCAAAGACTTCAAATAAATATAGGTTCCTTCCTTTTTATTATGTTTAACTGTATTTTAACTAAAATTTTAGTATGGATCTTATTTTTTACAGATTTATATTCCAAGTGTAACAAGTCCGCGTGGTCCAATGGATAAGGCGTCTGACTTCGAATCAGAAGATTGCAAGTTCGAGTCCTGTCGCGAACGAGCTGTATTGTTTTTTTCCTAAAACATCAAATAAATATCGTTTCCTTCCTTTTTATTATGTATAACTGTATTTTAATTACAATTTTAGGATGGACCTTATTTTTTTCAGATTTATATTCCGAGTGTAACACGTCCGCGTGGCCTAATGGATAAGGCGTCTGACTTCGAATCAGAAAATTGCAGGTTTGAGTCCTGTTGCGGACGAGCTGTATTGTATTTTTCCAAAGACTTCAAATAAATATAGGTTCCTTCCTTTTTATTATCTATAACTGTATTTTAATTATAATTTTAGTATGGATCTTATTTTTTACAGATTTATATTCCTATTGAAACACGTCCGCGTGGCCTAATGGATGAGGCGTCTGACTTCGAATCAGAAGATTGCAGGTTCGAGTCCTGTCGCGGACGAGCTGTATTGTTTTTTTCCAAAAACTTCTAATAAATATCGTTTCCTTCCTTTTTATTATGTTTAACTGCATTTTAATTAAAATTTTAGGATGGATCTTATTTTTTACAGATTTTTATTCCTATTGAAACACGTCTGCGTGGCCCGATGGATAAGGCGTCTGACTTCGAATCAGAAGATTGCAGGTTCGAGTCCTGTCGCGGACGAGCTGTATTGTTTTTTTCCAAAAACTTCTAATAAATATCGTTTCCTTCCTTTTTATTATGTTTAATTGCATTTTAATTAAAATTTTGGATGGATCTTATTTTTTTCAGATTTATATTCCGAGTGTAACACGTCCGCGTGGCTTAATGGATAAGGCGTCTGACTTCGAATCAGAAGATTGCAGGTTCGAGTCCTGTCGCGGACGAGCTGAATTGTATTTTTCCAAAACCCTCAAATAAATATCGGTTCCTCCCTTTTTATTATGTATAACTGTATTTTAATTATAATTTTAGTTTGGATCTTATTTTTTACACATTTATATTCTAAGTACTGCACGTCCGCGTGGCCTGATGGATAAGGCGTCTGACTTCGAATCGGAAGATTGCAGGTTCGAGTCCTGTTGCGAACGAGCTGTATTGTGTTTTTCCAAAGACTTCAAATAAATACAGGTTCCTTCCTTTTTATTATGTTCATATGTATTTTAATTAAAATTTTAGTTTGGATCTTATTTTTTAATGATTTATATTCCTATTGAAACCCGTCCGCGTGGCCCAATGGATAAGGCGTCTGACTTCGATTCAGAAAATTGCAGGTTCGGGTCCTGTTGCGGACGAGCTGTATTTTGTTTTTCAAAAGACTTCAAATAAATATAGGTTCCTTCCTTTTTATTATGTATAACTGTATTTTAATTATAATTTTAGTATGGATCTTATTTTTTACAGATTTTTATTCCTACTGAAACACTTCCGCGTGGCCCAATGGATAAAGCGTCTGACTTCGAATCAGAAGATTGCAGGTTCGAGTCCTGTCGCGGACGAGCTGTATTGTTTTTTTCCAAAAACTTCAAATAAATATAGGTTCCTTCCTTTTTATTATGTATAACTGTATTTTAATTATAATTTTAGTATGGATCTTATTTTTTACAGATTTATATTCCAAGTGTAACAAGTCCGCGTGGCCCAATGGATAATGCGTCTGACTTCGAATCAGAAGATTGCAGGTTCGAGTCCTGTCGCGGACGAGCTGTATTGTTTTTTTCCAAAGACTTCAAATAAATATAGGTTCCTTCCTTTTTATTATATATAACTGTATTTTAATTATAATTTTAGTATGGATCTTATTTTTTACAGATTTTTATTCCTATTGAAACACGTCCGCGTGGCCCAATGGATAAGGCGTCTGACTTCGAATCAGAAGATTGCAGGTTCGAGTCCTGTCACGGACGAGCTGTATTGTTTTTTTCAAAAAACTTCTAGTAAATATCGTTTCCTTCCTTTTTATTATGTTTAACTGCATTTTAATTAATATTTTAGGATGGATCTTATTTTTTACACAATTATATTCCAAGTGCTGCACGTCCACGTGGCCTAATCAATAAGGCGTCTGACTTCGAATCGGAAGATTGCAGGTTCGAGTCCTGTCGTGGACGAGCTGAATTGTATTTTTCCAAAACCTTCCATTAAATATCGGTTCCTTCCTTTTTATTATGTATAACTGTATTTTAATTATAATTTTGGTTTGGATCTTATTTTTTACACAATTATATTCCAAGTACTGCACGTCCGCGTGGCCTAATGGATAAGGCGTCTGACTTCGAATCGGAAGATTGCAGGTTCGAGTCCTGTTGCGAACGAGCTGTATTGTGTTTTTCCAAAGACTTCAAATAAATACAGGTTCCTTCCTTTTTATTATGTTTATATGTATTTTAATTAAAATTTTAGTTTGGATCTTATTTTTTAATGATTTATATTCCTATTGAAACACGTCCGCGTGGCCCAATGGATAAGGCGTCTGACTTCGAATCAGAAGATTGCAGGTTCGAGTCCTGTCGCGGACGAGTTGTATTGTTTTTTTCCAAAAACTTCAAATAAATATCGTTTCCTTCCTTTTTATTATGTTTAACTGCATTTTAATTAAAATTTTGGATGGATCTTATTTTTTTCAGATTTATATTCCGAGTGTAACACGTCCGCGTGGCCTAATGGATAAGGCGTCTGACTTCGAATCAGAAGATTGCAGGTTCGAGTCCTGTCGCGGACGAGCTGAATTGTATTTTTCCAAAGACTTTAAATAAATATAGGTTCCTTCCTTTTTATTATGTATAACTGTATTTTAATTATAATTTTAGTAAGGTTCTTATTTTTTACAGATTTATATGCCAAGTATAACAAGTCCGCGTGGCCCAATGGATAATGCGTCTGACTTCGAATCAGAAGATTGCAGGTTCGAGTCCTGTCGCGGACGAGCTGAATAGTATTTTTCCAAAACCTTTAAATAAATATCGGTTCCTTCCTTTTTATTATGTATAACTGTATTTTAATTATAATTTTAGTTTGGATCTTATTTTTTACATATTTATATTCTAAAAACTGCACGTCCGCGTGGCCTAATGGATAAGGCGGCTGACTTCGAATCGGAAGATTGCAGGTTCGAGTCCTATTGCGAATGAGCTGTATTGTGTTTTTCCAAAGACTTCAAATAAATACAGGTTCCTTCCTTTTTATTATGTTTATATGTATTTTAATTAAAATTTTAGTATGGATCTTATTTTTTACAGATTTATATTCCAAGTATAACAAGTCCGCGCGGCCCAATGGATAATGCGTCTGTCTTCGAATCAGAAGATTGCAGGTTCGAGTCCAGTCGCGGACGGGCTTTATTGTTTTTTTCCAAAAACTTCAAATAAATATCGTTTCCTTCCTTTTTATTATGTTTAACTGTATTTTAATTACAATTTTAGTATGGATCTTATTTTTTACAGATTTATAATCCGAGTGTAACACGTCCGCGTGGCTTAATGGATAAGGCGTCTGACTTCGAATCAGAAGATTGCAGGTTCGAGTCCTGTCGCGGCCGAGCTGTATTGTTTTTTTCCAAAAACTTCTAATAAATATCGTTTCCTTCCTTTTTATTATGTTTAACTGCATTTTAATTAAAATTTTAGGATGGATCTTATTTTTTTCAGATTTATATTCCGAGTGTAACACGTCCGCGTGGCCTAATGGATAAGGCGACTGACTTCGAATCAGAAGATTGCAGGTTCGAGTCCTGTCGCGGACGAGCTGTATTGTTTTTTTTCCAAAAACTTCTAATAAATATCGTTTCCTTCCTTTTTATTATGTTTAACTGCATTTTAATTAAAATTTTAGGATGGATCTTATTTTTTTCAGATTTATATTCCGAGTGTAACACGTCCGCGTGGCCTAATGGATAAGGCGTCTGACTTCGAATCAGAAGATTGCAGGTTCGAGTCCTGTCGCGAACGAGCTGTATTGTGTTTTTCCAAAGACTTCAAATAAATATAGGTTCCTTCCTTTTTATTATGTTTAACTGTATTTTAACTAAAATTTTAGTATGGATCTTATTTTTTACAGATTTATTTTCCAAGTGTAACAAGTCCGCGTGGTCCAATGGATAAGGCGTCTGACTTCGAATCAGAAGATTGCAAGTTCGAGTCCTGTCGCGAAGGAGCTGTATTGTTTTTTTCCTAAAACTTCAAATAAATATCGTTTCCTTCCTTTTTATTATGTATAACTGTATTTTAATTAAAATTTTAGGATGAACCTTATTTTTTTCAGATTTATATTCCGAGTGTAACACGTCCGCGTGGCCTAATGGATAAGGCGTCTGACTTAGAATCAGAAAATTGCAGGTTCGAGTCCTGTTGCGGACGAGCTGTATTGTATTTTTCCAAAGACTTCAAATAAATATAGGTTCGTACCTTTTTATTATCTATAACTGTATTTTAATTATAATTTTAGTATGGATCTTATTTTTTACAGATTTATATTCCTATCGAAACACGTCCGCGTGGCCTAATGGATAAGGCGTCTGACTTCGAATCAGAAGATTGCAGGTTCGAGTCCTGTCGCGGACGAGCTGTATTGTTTTTTTCCAAAAACTTCTAATAAATATCGTTTCCTTCCTTTTTATTATGTTTAACTGCATTTTAATTAAAATTTTGGATGGATCTTATTTTTTTCAGATTTATATTCCGAGTGTAACACGTCCGCGTGGCTTAATGGATAAGGCGTCTGACTTCGAATCAGAAGATTGCAGGTTCGAGTCCTGTCGCGGACGAGCTGAATTGTATTTTTCCAAAACCTTCAAATAAATATCGGTTCCTCCCTTTTTATTATGTATAACTGTATTTTAATTATAATTTTAGTTTGGATCTTATTTTTTACACATTTATATTCTAAGTACTGCACGTCCGCGTGGCCTGATGGATAAGGCGTCTGACTTCGAATCGGAAGATTGCAGGTTCGAGTCCTGTTGCGAACGAGCTGTATTGTGTTTTTCCAAAGACTTCAAATAAATACAGGTTCCTTCCTTTTTATTATGTTCATATGTATTTTAATTAAAATTTTAGTTTGGATCTTATTTTTTAATGATTTATATTCCTATTGAAACCCGTCCGCGTGGCCCAATGGATAAGGCGTCTGACTTCGATTCAGAAAATTGCAGGTTCGAGTCCTGTTACGAACGAGCTGTATTGTGTTTTTCCAAAGACTTCAAATAAATACAGGTTCCTTCCTTTTTATTATGTTTATATGTATTTTAATTAAAATTTTAGTTTGGATCTTATTTTTTAATGATTTATATTCCTATTGAAACACGTCCGCGTGGCCCAATGGATAAGGCGTCTGACTTCGAATCAGAAGATTGCAGGTTCGAGTCCTGTCGCGGACGAGTTGTATTGTTTTTTTCCAAAAACTTCAAATAAATATCGTTTCCTTCCTTTTTATTATGTTTAACTGCATTTTAATTAAAATTTTGGATGGATCTTATTTTTTTCAGATTTATATTCCGAGTGTAACACGTCCGCGTGGCCTAATGGATAAGGCGTCTGACTTCGAATCAGAAGATTGCAGGTTCGAGTCCTGTCGCGGACGAGCTGAATTGTATTTTTCCAAAGACTTTAAATAAATATAGGTTCCTTCCTTTTTATTATGTATAACTGTATTTTAATTATAATTTTAGTAAGGTTCTTATTTTTTACAGATTTATATGCCAAGTATAACAAGTCCGCGTGGCCCAATGGATAATGCGTCTGACTTCGAATCAGAAGATTGCAGGTTCGAGTCCTGTCGCGGACGAGCTGAATAGTATTTTTCCAAAACCTTTAAATAAATATCGGTTCCTTCCTTTTTATTATGTATAACTGTATTTTAATTATAATTTTAGTTTGGATCTTATTTTTTACATATTTATATTCTAAAAACTGCACGTCCGCGTGGCCTAATGGATAAGGCGGCTGACTTCGAATCGGAAGATTGCAGGTTCGAGTCCTATTGCGAATGAGCTGTATTGTGTTTTTCCAAAGACTTCAAATAAATACAGGTTCCTTCCTTTTTATTATGTTTATATGTATTTTAATTAAAATTTTAGTATGGATCTTATTTTTTACAGATTTATATTCCAAGTATAACAAGTCCGCGCGGCCCAATGGATAATGCGTCTGTCTTCGAATCAGAAGATTGCAGGTTCGAGTCCAGTCGCGGACGGGCTTTATTGTTTTTTTCCAAAAACTTCAAATAAATATCGTTTCCTTCCTTTTTATTATGTTTAACTGTATTTTAATTACAATTTTAGTATGGATCTTATTTTTTACAGATTTATAATCCGAGTGTAACACGTCCGCGTGGCTTAATGGATAAGGCGTCTGACTTCGAATCAGAAGATTGCAGGTTCGAGTCCTGTCGCGGCCGAGCTGTATTGTTTTTTTCCAAAAACTTCTAATAAATATCGTTTCCTTCCTTTTTATTATGTTTAACTGCATTTTAATTAAAATTTTAGGATGGATCTTATTTTTTTCAGATTTATATTCCGAGTGTAACACGTCCGCGTGGCCTAATGGATAAGGCGACTGACTTCGAATCAGAAGATTGCAGGTTCGAGTCCTGTCGCGGACGAGCTGTATTGTTTTTTTTCCAAAAACTTCTAATAAATATCGTTTCCTTCCTTTTTATTATGTTTAACTGCATTTTAATTAAAATTTTAGGATGGATCTTATTTTTTTCAGATTTATATTCCGAGTGTAACACGTCCGCGTGGCCTAATGGATAAGGCGTCTGACTTCGAATCAGAAGATTGCAGGTTCGAGTCCTGTCGCGAACGAGCTGTATTGTGTTTTTCCAAAGACTTCAAATAAATATAGGTTCCTTCCTTTTTATTATGTTTAACTGTATTTTAACTAAAATTTTAGTATGGATCTTATTTTTTACAGATTTATTTTCCAAGTGTAACAAGTCCGCGTGGTCCAATGGATAAGGCGTCTGACTTCGAATCAGAAGATTGCAAGTTCGAGTCCTGTCGCGAAGGAGCTGTATTGTTTTTTTCCTAAAACTTCAAATAAATATCGTTTCCTTCCTTTTTATTATGTATAACTGTATTTTAATTAAAATTTTAGGATGAACCTTATTTTTTTCAGATTTATATTCCGAGTGTAACACGTCCGCGTGGCCTAATGGATAAGGCGTCTGACTTAGAATCAGAAAATTGCAGGTTCGAGTCCTGTTGCGGACGAGCTGTATTGTATTTTTCCAAAGACTTCAAATAAATATAGGTTCGTACCTTTTTATTATCTATAACTGTATTTTAATTATAATTTTAGTATGGATCTTATTTTTTACAGATTTATATTCCTATCGAAACACGTCCGCGTGGCCTAATGGATAAGGCGTCTGACTTCGAATCAGAAGATTGCAGGTTCGAGTCCTGTCGCGGACGAGCTGTATTGTTTTTTTCCAAAAACTTCTAATAAATATCGTTTCCTTCCTTTTTATTATGTTTAACTGCATTTTAATTAAAATTTTGGATGGATCTTATTTTTTTCAGATTTATATTCCGAGTGTAACACGTCCGCGTGGCTTAATGGATAAGGCGTCTGACTTCGAATCAGAAGATTGCAGGTTCGAGTCCTGTCGCGGACGAGCTGAATTGTATTTTTCCAAAACCTTCAAATAAATATCGGTTCCTCCCTTTTTATTATGTATAACTGTATTTTAATTATAATTTTAGTTTGGATCTTATTTTTTACACATTTATATTCTAAGTACTGCACGTCCGCGTGGCCTGATGGATAAGGCGTCTGACTTCGAATCGGAAGATTGCAGGTTCGAGTCCTGTTGCGAACGAGCTGTATTGTGTTTTTCCAAAGACTTCAAATAAATACAGGTTCCTTCCTTTTTATTATGTTCATATGTATTTTAATTAAAATTTTAGTTTGGATCTTATTTTTTAATGATTTATATTCCTATTGAAACCCGTCCGCGTGGCCCAATGGATAAGGCGTCTGACTTCGATTCAGAAAATTGCAGGTTCGAGTCCTGTTACGAACGAGCTGTATTGTGTTTTTCCAAAGACTTCAAATAAATACAGGTTCCTTCCTTTTTATTATGTTTATATGTATTTTAATTAAAATTTTAGTTTGGATCTTATTTTTTAATGATTTATATTCCTATTGAAACACGTCCGCGTGGCCCAATGGATAAGGCGTCTGACTTCGAATCAGAAGATTGCAGGTTCGAGTCCTGTCGCGGACGAGTTGTATTGTTTTTTTCCAAAAACTTCAAATAAATATCGTTTCCTTCCTTTTTATTATGTTTAACTGCATTTTAATTAAAATTTTGGATGGATCTTATTTTTTTCAGATTTATATTCCGAGTGTAACACGTCCGCGTGGCCTAATGGATAAGGCGTCTGACTTCGAATCAGAAGATTGCAGGTTCGAGTCCTGTCGCGGCCGAGCTGTATTGTTTTTTTCCAAAAACTTCTAATAAATATCGTTTCCTTCCTTTTTATTATGTTTAACTGCATTTTAATTAAAATTTTAGGATGGATCTTATTTTTTTCAGATTTATATTCCGAGTGTAACACGTCCGCGTGGCCTAATGGATAAGGCGACTGACTTCGAATCAGAAGATTGCAGGTTCGAGTCCTGTCGCGGACGAGCTGTATTGTTTTTTTTCCAAAAACTTCTAATAAATATCGTTTCCTTCCTTTTTATTATGTTTAACTGCATTTTAATTAAAATTTTAGGATGGATCTTATTTTTTTCAGATTTATATTCCGAGTGTAACACGTCCGCGTGGCCTAATGGATAAGGCGTCTGACTTCGAATCAGAAGATTGCAGGTTCGAGTCCTGTCGCGAACGAGCTGTATTGTGTTTTTCCAAAGACTTCAAATAAATATAGGTTCCTTCCTTTTTATTATGTTTAACTGTATTTTAACTAAAATTTTAGTATGGATCTTATTTTTTACAGATTTATTTTCCAAGTGTAACAAGTCCGCGTGGTCCAATGGATAAGGCGTCTGACTTCGAATCAGAAGATTGCAAGTTCGAGTCCTGTCGCGAAGGAGCTGTATTGTTTTTTTCCTAAAACTTCAAATAAATATCGTTTCCTTCCTTTTTATTATGTATAACTGTATTTTAATTAAAATTTTAGGATGAACCTTATTTTTTTCAGATTTATATTCCGAGTGTAACACGTCCGCGTGGCCTAATGGATAAGGCGTCTGACTTAGAATCAGAAAATTGCAGGTTCGAGTCCTGTTGCGGACGAGCTGTATTGTATTTTTCCAAAGACTTCAAATAAATATAGGTTCGTACCTTTTTATTATCTATAACTGTATTTTAATTATAATTTTAGTATGGATCTTATTTTTTACAGATTTATATTCCTATCGAAACACGTCCGCGTGGCCTAATGGATAAGGCGTCTGACTTCGAATCAGAAGATTGCAGGTTCGAGTCCTGTCGCGGACGAGCTGTATTGTTTTTTTCCAAAAACTTCTAATAAATATCGTTTCCTTCCTTTTTATTATGTTTAACTGCATTTTAATTAAAATTTTGGATGGATCTTATTTTTTTCAGATTTATATTCCGAGTGTAACACGTCCGCGTGGCTTAATGGATAAGGCGTCTGACTTCGAATCAGAAGATTGCAGGTTCGAGTCCTGTCGCGGACGAGCTGAATTGTATTTTTCCAAAACCTTCAAATAAATATCGGTTCCTCCCTTTTTATTATGTATAACTGTATTTTAATTATAATTTTAGTTTGGATCTTATTTTTTACACATTTATATTCTAAGTACTGCACGTCCGCGTGGCCTGATGGATAAGGCGTCTGACTTCGAATCGGAAGATTGCAGGTTCGAGTCCTGTTGCGAACGAGCTGTATTGTGTTTTTCCAAAGACTTCAAATAAATACAGGTTCCTTCCTTTTTATTATGTTCATATGTATTTTAATTAAAATTTTAGTTTGGATCTTATTTTTTAATGATTTATATTCCTATTGAAACCCGTCCGCGTGGCCCAATGGATAAGGCGTCTGACTTCGATTCAGAAAATTGCAGGTTCGAGTCCTGTTACGAACGAGCTGTATTGTGTTTTTCCAAAGACTTCAAATAAATACAGGTTCCTTCCTTTTTATTATGTTTATATGTATTTTAATTAAAATTTTAGTTTGGATCTTATTTTTTAATGATTTATATTCCTATTGAAACACGTCCGCGTGGCCCAATGGATAAGGCGTCTGACTTCGAATCAGAAGATTGCAGGTTCGAGTCCTGTCGCGGACGAGTTGTATTGTTTTTTTCCAAAAACTTCAAATAAATATCGTTTCCTTCCTTTTTATTATGTTTAACTGCATTTTAATTAAAATTTTGGATGGATCTTATTTTTTTCAGATTTATATTCCGAGTGTAACACGTCCGCGTGGCCTAATGATAAGGCGTCTGACTTCGAATCAGAAGATTGCAGGTTCGAGTCCTGTCGCGGACGAGCTGAATTGTATTTTTCCAAAGACTTTAAATAAATATAGGTTCCTTCCTTTTTATTATGTATAACTGTATTTTAATTATAATTTTAGTAAGGTTCTTATTTTTTACAGATTTATATTCCAAGTGTAACAAGTCCGCGTGGCCCAATGGATAATGCGTCTGACTTCGAATCAGAAGATTGCAGGTTCGAGTCCTGTCGCGGACGAGCTGAATAGTATTTTTCCAAAACCTTTAAATAAATATCGGTTCCTTCCTTTTTATTATGTATAACTGTATTTTAATTATAATTTTAGTTTGGATCTTATTTTTTACATATTTATATTCTAAAAACTGCACGTCCGCGTGGCCTAATGGATAAGGCGGCTGACTTCGAATCGGAAGATTGCAGGTTCGAGTCCTGTTGCGAATGAGCTGTATTGTGTTTTTCCAAAGACTTCAAATAAATACAGGTTCCTTCCTTTTTATTATGTTTATATGTATTTTAATTAAAATTTTAGTATGGATCTTATTTTTTACAGATTTATATTCCAAGTATAACAAGTCCGCGTGGCCCAATGGATAATGCGTCTGTCTTCGAATCAGAAGATTGCAGGTTCGAGTCCAGTCGCGGACGGGCTTTATTGTTTTTTTCCAAAAACTTCAAATAAATATCGTTTCCTTCCTTTTTATTATGTTTAACTGTATTTTAATTACAATTTTAGTATGGATCTTATTTTTTACAGATTTATATTCCGAGTGTAACACGTCCGCGTGGCTTAATGGATAAGGCGTCTGACTTCGAATCAGAAGATTGCAGGTTCGAGTCCTGTCGCGGCCGAGCTGTATTGTTTTTTTCCAAAAACTTCTAATAAATATCGTTTCCTTCCTTTTTATTATGTTTAACTGCATTTTAATTAAAATTTTAGGATGGATCTTATTTTTTTCAGATTTATATTCCGAGTGTAACACGTCCGCGTGGCCTAATGGATAAGGCGACTGACTTCGAATCAGAAGATTGCAGGTTCGAGTCCTGTCGCGGACGAGCTTTATTTTGTTTTTCAAAAGACTTCAAATAAATATAGGTTCCTTCCTTTTTATTATGTATAACTGTATTTTAATTATAATTTTAGTGAGGATCTTATTTTTTACAGATTTTTATTCCTATTGAAACACGTCCGCGTGGCCCAATGGATAAGGCGTCTGACTTCGAATCAGAAGATTGCAGGTTCGAGTCCTGTCGCGGACGAGCTGTATTGTTTTTTTTCCAAAAACTTCTAATAAATATCGTTTCCTTCCTTTTTATTATGTTTAACTGCATTTTAATTAAAATTTTAGGATGGATCTTATTTTTTTCAGATTTATATTCCGAGTGTAACACGTCCGCGTGGCCTAATGGATAAGGCGTCTGACTTCGAATCAGAAGATTGCAGGTTCGAGTCCTGTCGCGAACGAGCTGTATTGTGTTTTTCCAAAGACTTCAAATAAATATAGGTTCCTTCCTTTTTATTATGTTTAACTGTATTTTAACTAAAATTTTAGTATGGATCTTATTTTTTACAGATTTATATTCCAAGTGTAACAAGTCCGCGTGGTCCAATGGATAAGGCGTCTGACTTCGAATCAGAAGATTGCAAGTTCGAGTCCTGTCGCGAAGGAGCTGTATTGTTTTTTTCCTAAAACTTCAAATAAATATCGTTTCCTTCCTTTTTATTATGTATAACTGTATTTTAATTAAAATTTTAGGATGAACCTTATTTTTTTCAGATTTATATTCCGAGTGTAACACGTCCGCGTGGCCTAATGGATAAGGCGTCTGACTTAGAATCAGAAAATTGCAGGTTCGAGTCCTGTTGCGGACGAGCTGTATTGTATTTTTCCAAAGACTTCAAATAAATATAGGTTCCTTCCTTTTTATTATCTATAACTGTATTTTAATTATAATTTTAGTATGGATCTTATTTTTTACAGATTTATATTCCTATCGAAACACGTCCGCGTGGCCTAATGGATAAGGCGTCTGACTTCGAATCAGAAGATTGCAGGTTCGAGTCCTGTCGCGGACGAGCTGTATTGTTTTTTTCCAAAAACTTCTAATAAATATCGTTTCCTTCCTTTTTATTATGTTTAACTGCATTTTAATTAAAATTTTAGGATGGATCTTATTTTTTACAGATTTTTATTCCTATTGAAACACGTCCGCGTGGCCCAATGGATAAGGCGTCTGACATCGAATCAGAAGATTGCAGGTTCGAGTCCTGTCGCGGACGAGCTGTATTGTTTTTTTCCAAAAACTTCTAATAAATATCGTTTCCTTCCTTTTTATTATGTTTAACTGCATTTTAATTAAAATTTTGGATGGATCTTATTTTTTTCAGATTTATATTCCGAGTGTAACACGTCCGCGTGGCTTAATGGATAAGGCGTCTGACTTCGAATCAGAAGATTGCAGGTTCGAGTCCTGTCGCGGACGAGCTGAATTGTATTTTTCCAAAACCTTCAAATAAATATCGGTTCCTCCCTTTTTATTATGTATAACTGTATTTTAATTATAATTTTAGTTTGGATCTTATTTTTTACACATTTATATTCTAAGTACTGCACGTCCGCGTGGCCTGATGGATAAGGCGTCTGACTTCGAATCGGAAGATTGCAGGTTCGAGTCCTGTTGCGAACGAGCTGTATTGTGTTTTTCCAAAGACTTCAAATAAATACAGGTTCCTTCCTTTTTATTATGTTCATATGTATTTTAATTAAAATTTTAGTTTGGATCTTATTTTTTAATGATTTATATTCCTATTGAAACCCGTCCGCGTGGCCCAATGGATAAGGCGTCTGACTTCGATTCAGAAAATTGCAGGTTCGAGTCCTGTTGCGGACGAGCTGTATTTTGTTTTTCAAAAGACTTCAAATAAATATAGGTTCCTTCCTTTTTATTATGTATAACTGTATTTTAATTATAATTTTAGTATGGATCTTATTTTTTACAGATTTTTATTCCTACTGAAACACATCCGCGTGGCCCAATGGATAAAGCGTCTGACTTCGAATCAGAAGATTGCAGGTTCGAGTCCTGTCGCGGACGAGCTGTATTGTTTTTTTCCAAAAACTTCAAATAAATATAGGTTCCTTCCTTTTTATTATGTATAACTGTATTTTAATTATAATTTTAGTATGGATCTTATTTTTTACAGATTTATATTCCAAGTGTAACAAGTCCGCGTGGCCCAATGGAAATTGCGTCTGACTTCGAATCAGAAGATTGCAGGTTCGAGTCCTGTCGCGGACGAGCTGTATTGTTTTTTTCCAAAGACTTCAAATAAATATAGGTTCCTTCCTTTTTATTATGTATAACTGTATTTTAATTATAATTTTAGTATGGATCTTATTTTTTACAGATTTTTATTCCTATTGAAACACGTCCGCGTGGCCCAATGGATAAGGCGTCTGACTTTGAATCAGAAGATTGCAGGTTCGAGTCCTGTCGCGGACGAGCTGTATTGTTTTTTTCAAAAAACTTCTAGTAAATACCGTTTCCTTCCTTTTTATTATGTTTAACTGCATTTTAATTAAAATTTTAGGATGGATCTTATTTTTTACACAATTATATTCCAAGTGCTGCACGTCCACGTGGCCTAATGGATAAGGCGTCTGACTTCGAATCGGAAGATTGCAGGTTCGAGTCCTGTCGTGGACGAGCTGAATTGTATTTTTCCAAAACCTTCCATTAAATATCGGTTCCTTCCTTTTTATTATGTATAACTGTATTTTAATTATAATTTTGGTTTGGATCTTATTTTTTACACAATTATATTCCAAGTACTGCACGTCCGCGTGGCCTAATGGATAAGGCGTCTGACTTCGAATCGGAAGATTGCAGGTTCGAGTCCTGTTGCGAACGAGCTGTATTGTGTTTTTCCAAAGACTTCAAATAAATACAGGTTCCTTCCTTTTTATTATGTTTGTATGTATTTTAATTAAAATTTTAGTTTGGATCTTATTTTTTAATGATTTATATTCCTATTGAAACACGTCCACGTGGCCCAATGGATAAGGCGTCTGACTTCGAATCAGAAGATTGCAGGTTCGAGTCCTGTCGCGGACGAGTTGTATTGTTTTTTTCCAAAAACTTCAAATAAATATCGTTTCCTTCCTTTTTATTATGTTTAACTGCATTTTAATTAAAATTTTGGATGGATCTTATTTTTTTCAGATTTATATTCCGAGTGCAACACGTCCGCGTGGCCTAATGGATAAGGCGTCTGACTTCGAATCAGAAGATTGCAGGTTCGAGTCCTGTCGCGGACGAGCTGAATTGTATTTTTCCAAAGACTTTAAATAAATATAGGTTCCTTTCTTTTTATTATGTATAACTGTATTTTAATTATAATTTTAGTAAGGTTCTTATTTTTTACAGATTTATATTCCATGTATAACAAGTCCGCGTGGCCCAATGGATAATGCGTCTGACTTCGAATCAGAAGATTGCAGGTTCGAGTCCTGTCGCGGACGAGCTGAATAGTATTTTTCCAAAACCTTTAAATAAATATCGGTTCCTTCCTTTTTATTATGTATAACTGTATTTTAATTATAATTTTAGTTTGGATCTTATTTTTTACATATTTATATTCTAAAAACTGCACGTCCGCGTGGCCTAATGGATAAGGCGGCTGACTTCGAATCGGAAGATTGCAGGTTCGAGTCCTGTTGCGAATGAGCTGTATTGTGTTTTTCCAAAGACTTCAAATAAATACAGGTTCCTTCCTTTTTATTATGTTTATATGTATTTTAATTAAAATTTTAGTATGGATCTTATTTTTTACAGATTTATATTCCAAGTATAACAAGTCCGCGTGGCCCAATGGATAATGCGTCTGTCTTCGAATCAGAAGATTGCAGTTCGAGTCCAGTCGCGGACGGGCTTTATTGTTTTTTTCCAAAAACTTCAAATAAATATCGTTTCCTTCCTTTTTATTATGTTTAACTGTATTTTAATTACAATTTTAGTATGGATCTTATTTTTTACAGATTTATATTCCGAGTGTAACACGTCCGCGTGGCTTAATGGATAAGGCGTCTGACTTCGAATCAGAAGATTGCAGGTTCGAGTCCTGTCGCGGCCGAGCTGTATTGTTTTTTTCCAAAAACTTCTAATAAATATCGTTTCCTTCCTTTTTATTATGTTTAACTGCATTTTAATTAAAATTTTAGGATGGATCTTATTTTTTTCAGATTTATATTCCGAGTGTAACACGTCCGCGTGGCCTAATGGATAAGGCGACTGACTTCGAATCAGAAGTTTGCAGGTTCGAGTCCTGTCACGGACGAGCTGTATTGTATTTTTCCAAAGACTTCAAATAAATATGGTTTCCTTCCTTTTTGTTATGTTTAACTGTATTTTAATTAAAATTTTAGTATAAATCTTATTTTTTACAGATTTATATTCCAAGTGTAACAAGTCCGCGTGGCCCAATGGATAAGGCGTCTGACTCCGATTCAGAAGATTGCAGGTTCGAGTCCTGTTGCGGACGAGCTGTATTTTGTTTTTCAAAAACTTCTAATAAATATCGTTTCCTTCCTTTTTATTATGTTTAACTGCATTTTAATTAAAATTTTAGGATGGATCTTATTTTTTTCAGATTTATATTCCGAGTGTAACACGTCCGCGTGGCCTAATGGATAAGGCGTCTGACTTCGAAACAGAAGATTGCAGGTTCGAGTCCTGTCGCGGTCGAGCTGTATTTTGTTTTTCAAAAGACTTCAAATAAATATAGGTTCCTTCCTTTTTATTATGTTTATATGTATTTTAATTAAAATTTTAGTTTGGATCTTATTTTTTAATGATTTATATTCCTATTGAAACACGTCCGCGTGGCCCAATGGATAAGGCGTCTGACATCGAATCAGAAGATTGCAGGTTCGAGTCCTGTCGCGAACGAGCTGTATTGTTTTTTTCCTAAAACTTCAAATAAATATCGTTTCCTTCCTTTTTATTATGTTTAACTGCATTTTAATTAAAATTTTAGGATGGATCTTATTTTTTACACAATTATATTCCAAGTGCTGCACGTCCGCGTGGCCTAATGGATAAGGCGTCTGACTTCGAATCGGAAGATTGCAGGTTCGAGTGCTGTTGCGAATGAGCTGTATTGTGTTTTTCCAAAACCTTCAAATAAATATCGGTTCCTTCCTTTTTATTATGTATAACTGTATTTTAATTATAATTTTAGTTTGAATCTTATTTTTTACACATTTATATTCCAAGAACTGCACGTCCGCGTGGCCTATTGGATAAGGCGTCTGACTTCGAATCGGAAGATTGAAGGTTCGAGTCCTGTCGCGATCGAGCTGTATTGTTTTTTTCCTAAAACTTCAAATAAATATAGGTTCCTTCCTTTTTATTATGTATAACTGTATTTTAATTAAAATTTTAGGATGGATCTTATTTTTTTCAGATTTATATTCCGAGTGTAACACGTCCGCGTGACCTAATGGATAAGGCGTCTGACTTCGAATCAGAAGATTGAAGGTTCGAGTCCTGTTGCGGACGAGCTGTATTGTATTTTTCCAAAGACTTCAAATAAATATAGGTTCCTTCCTTTTTATTATCTATAACTGTATTTTAATTATAATTTTAGTATGGATCTTATTTTTTACAGATTTATATTTCTATTGAAACACGTCCGCGTGGCCTAATGGATACGGCGTCTGACTTCGAATCAGAAGATTGCAGGTTCGAGTCCTGTCGCGGACGAGCTGTATTGTTTTTTTCCAAAAACTTCTAATAAATATCGTTTCCTTCCTTTTTATTATGTTTAACTGCATTTTAATTAAAGTTTTAGGATGGATCTTATTTTTTACAGATTTTTATTCCTATTGAAACACGTCCGCGTGGCCCAATGGATAAGGCGTCTGACTTCGAATCAGAAGATTGCAGGTTCGAGTCCTGTCGCGGACGAGCTGTATTGTTTTTTTCCAAAAACTTCTAATAAATATCGTTTCCTTCCTTTTTATTATGTTTAACTGCATTTTAATTAAAATTTTGGATGGATCTTATTTTTTTCAGATTTATATTCCGATTGTAACACGTCCGCGTGGCTTAATGGATAAGGCGTCTGACTTTGAATCAGAAGATTGCAGGTTCGAGTCCTGTCGCGGACGAGCTGTATTGTTTTTTTCCAAAGACTTCAAATAAATATAGGTTCCTTCCTTTTTATTATGTATAACTGTATTTTAATTATAATTTTAGTATGGATCTTATTTTTTACAGATTTTTATTCCTATTGAAACACGTCCGCGTGGCCCAATGGATAAGGCGTCTGACTTTGAATCAGAAGATTGCAGGTTCGAGTCCTGTCGCGGACGAGCTGTATTGTTTTTTTCAAAAAACTTCTAGTAAATACCGTTTCCTTCCTTTTTATTATGTTTAACTGCATTTTAATTAAAATTTTAGGATGGATCTTATTTTTTACACAATTATATTCCAAGTGCTGCACGTCCACGTGGCCTAATGGATAAGGCGTCTGACTTCGAATCGGAAGATTGCAGGTTCGAGTCCTGTCGTGGACGAGCTGAATTGTATTTTTCCAAAACCTTCCATTAAATATCGGTTCCTTCCTTTTTATTATGTATAACTGTATTTTAATTATAATTTTGGTTTGGATCTTATTTTTTACACAATTATATTCCAAGTACTGCACGTCCGCGTGGCCTAATGGATAAGGCGTCTGACTTCGAATCGGAAGATTGCAGGTTCGAGTCCTGTTGCGAACGAGCTGTATTGTGTTTTTCCAAAGACTTCAAATAAATACAGGTTCCTTCCTTTTTATTATGTTTATATGTATTTTAATTAAAATTTTAGTTTGGATCTTATTTTTTAATGATTTATATTCCTATTGAAACACGTCCACGTGGCCCAATGGATAAGGCGTCTGACTTCGAATCAGAAGATTGCAGGTTCGAGTCCTGTCGCGGACGAGTTGTATTGTTTTTTTCCAAAAACTTCAAATAAATATCGTTTCCTTCCTTTTTATTATGTTTAACTGCATTTTAATTAAAATTTTGGATGGATCTTATTTTTTTCAGATTTATATTCCGAGTGCAACACGTCCGCGTGGCCTAATGGATAAGGCGTCTGACTTCGAATCAGAAGATTGCAGGTTCGAGTCCTGTCGCGGACGAGCTGAATTGTATTTTTCCAAAGACTTTAAATAAATATAGGTTCCTTTCTTTTTATTATGTATAACTGTATTTTAATTATAATTTTAGTAAGGTTCTTATTTTTTACAGATTTATATTCCATGTATAACAAGTCCGCGTGGCCCAATGGATAATGCGTCTGACTTCGAATCAGAAGATTGCAGGTTCGAGTCCTGTCGCGGACGAGCTGAATAGTATTTTTCCAAAACCTTTAAATAAATATCGGTTCCTTCCTTTTTATTATGTATAACTGTATTTTAATTATAATTTTAGTTTGGATCTTATTTTTTACATATTTATATTCTAAAAACTGCACGTCCGCGTGGCCTAATGGATAAGGCGGCTGACTTCGAATCGGAAGATTGCAGGTTCGAGTCCTGTTGCGAATGAGCTGTATTGTGTTTTTCCAAAGACTTCAAATAAATACAGGTTCCTTCCTTTTTATTATGTTTATATGTATTTTAATTAAAATTTTAGTATGGATCTTATTTTTTACAGATTTATATTCCAAGTATAACAAGTCCGCGTGGCCCAATGGATAATGCGTCTGTCTTCGAATCAGAAGATTGCAGTTCGAGTCCAGTCGCGGACGGGCTTTATTGTTTTTTTCCAAAAACTTCAAATAAATATCGTTTCCTTCCTTTTTATTATGTTTAACTGTATTTTAATTACAATTTTAGTATGGATCTTATTTTTTACAGATTTATATTCCGAGTGTAACACGTCCGCGTGGCTTAATGGATAAGGCGTCTGACTTCGAATCAGAAGATTGCAGGTTCGAGTCCTGTCGCGGCCGAGCTGTATTGTTTTTTTCCAAAAACTTCTAATAAATATCGTTTCCTTCCTTTTTATTATGTTTAACTGCATTTTAATTAAAATTTTAGGATGGATCTTATTTTTTTCAGATTTATATTCCGAGTGTAACACGTCCGCGTGGCCTAATGGATAAGGCGACTGACTTCGAATCAGAAGTTTGCAGGTTCGAGTCCTGTCACGGACGAGCTGTATTGTATTTTTCCAAAGACTTCAAATAAATATGGTTTCCTTCCTTTTTGTTATGTTTAACTGTATTTTAATTAAAATTTTAGTATAAATCTTATTTTTTACAGATTTATATTCCAAGTGTAACAAGTCCGCGTGGCCCAATGGATAAGGCGTCTGACTCCGATTCAGAAGATTGCAGGTTCGAGTCCTGTTGCGGACGAGCTGTATTTTGTTTTTCAAAAACTTCTAATAAATATCGTTTCCTTCCTTTTTATTATGTTTAACTGCATTTTAATTAAAATTTTAGGATGGATCTTATTTTTTTCAGATTTATATTCCGAGTGTAACACGTCCGCGTGGCCTAATGGATAAGGCGTCTGACTTCGAAACAGAAGATTGCAGGTTCGAGTCCTGTCGCGGTCGAGCTGTATTTTGTTTTTCAAAAGACTTCAAATAAATATAGGTTCCTTCCTTTTTATTATGTTTATATGTATTTTAATTAAAATTTTAGTTTGGATCTTATTTTTTAATGATTTATATTCCTATTGAAACACGTCCGCGTGGCCCAATGGATAAGGCGTCTGACATCGAATCAGAAGATTGCAGGTTCGAGTCCTGTCGCGAACGAGCTGTATTGTTTTTTTCCTAAAACTTCAAATAAATATCGTTTCCTTCCTTTTTATTATGTTTAACTGCATTTTAATTAAAATTTTAGGATGGATCTTATTTTTTACACAATTATATTCCAAGTGCTGCACGTCCGCGTGGCCTAATGGATAAGGCGTCTGACTTCGAATCGGAAGATTGCAGGTTCGAGTGCTGTTGCGAATGAGCTGTATTGTGTTTTTCCAAAACCTTCAAATAAATATCGGTTCCTTCCTTTTTATTATGTATAACTGTATTTTAATTATAATTTTAGTTTGAATCTTATTTTTTACACATTTATATTCCAAGAACTGCACGTCCGCGTGGCCTATTGGATAAGGCGTCTGACTTCGAATCGGAAGATTGAAGGTTCGAGTCCTGTCGCGATCGAGCTGTATTGTTTTTTTCCTAAAACTTCAAATAAATATAGGTTCCTTCCTTTTTATTATGTATAACTGTATTTTAATTAAAATTTTAGGATGGATCTTATTTTTTTCAGATTTATATTCCGAGTGTAACACGTCCGCGTGACCTAATGGATAAGGCGTCTGACTTCGAATCAGAAGATTGAAGGTTCGAGTCCTGTTGCGGACGAGCTGTATTGTATTTTTCCAAAGACTTCAAATAAATATAGGTTCCTTCCTTTTTATTATCTATAACTGTATTTTAATTATAATTTTAGTATGGATCTTATTTTTTACAGATTTATATTTCTATTGAAACACGTCCGCGTGGCCTAATGGATACGGCGTCTGACTTCGAATCAGAAGATTGCAGGTTCGAGTCCTGTCGCGGACGAGCTGTATTGTTTTTTTCCAAAAACTTCTAATAAATATCGTTTCCTTCCTTTTTATTATGTTTAACTGCATTTTAATTAAAGTTTTAGGATGGATCTTATTTTTTACAGATTTTTATTCCTATTGAAACACGTCCGCGTGGCCCAATGGATAAGGCGTCTGACTTCGAATCAGAAGATTGCAGGTTCGAGTCCTGTCGCGGACGAGCTGTATTGTTTTTTTCCAAAAACTTCTAATAAATATCGTTTCCTTCCTTTTTATTATGTTTAACTGCATTTTAATTAAAATTTTGGATGGATCTTATTTTTTTCAGATTTATATTCCGATTGTAACACGTCCGCGTGGCTTAATGGATAAGGCGTCTGACTTTGAATCAGAAGATTGCAGGTTCGAGTCCTGTCGCGGACGAGCTGAATTGTATTTTTCCAAAACCTTCAAATAAATATCGGTTCCTCCCTTTTTATTATGTATAACTGTATTTTAATTATAATTTTAGTTTGGATCTTATTTTTTACACATTTATATTCCAAGTACTGCACGTCCGCGTGGCCTGATGGATAAGGCGTCTGACTTCGAATCGGAAGATTGCAGGTTCGAGTCCTGTTGCGAACGAGCTGTATTGTGTTTTTCCAAAGACTTCAAATAAATACAGGTTCCTTCCTTTTTATTATATTCATATGTATTTTAATTAAAATTTTAGTTTGGATCTTATTTTTTAATGATTTATATTCCTATTGAAACACGTCCGCGTGGCCCAAAGGATAAGGCGTCTGACTTCGATTCAGAAAATTGCAGGTTCGAGTCCTGTTGCGGACGAGCTGTATTTTGTTTTTCAAAAGACTTCAAATAAATATAGGTTCCTTCCTTTTTATTATGTATAACTGTATTTTAATTATAATTTTAGTATGGATCTTATTTTTTACAGATTTTTATTCCTACTGAAACACATCCGCGTGGCCCAATGAATAAAGCGTCTGACTTCGAATCGGAAGACTGCAGGTTCGAGTGCTGTTGCGAATGAGCTGTATTGTGTTTTTCCAAAACCTTCAAATAAATATCGGTTCCTTCCTTTTTATTATGTATAACTGTATTTTAATTATAATTTTAGTTTGAATCTTATTTTTTACAAATTTATATTCCAAGAACTGCACGTCCGCGTGGCCTAATGGATAAGGCGTCTGACTTCGAATCGGAAGACTGCAGGTTCGAGTCCTTTCGCGAACGAGCTGTATTGTTTTTTTCTTAAAACTTCAAATAAATATCGTTTCCTTCCTTTTTATTATGTATAACTGTATTTTAATTAAAATTTTAGGATGGATCTTATTTTTTTCAGATTTATATTCCGAGTGTAACACGTCCGCGTGGCCTAATGGATAAGGCGTCTGACTTCGAATCAGAAGATTGCAGGTTCGAGTCCTGTCGCGGACGAGCTGTATTGTATTTTTCCAAAGACTTCAAATAAATATAGGTTCCTTCCTTTTTATTATCTATAACTGTATTTTAATTATAATTTTAGTATGGATCTTATTTTTTACAGATTTATATTTTTATTGAAACACGTCCGCGTGGCCTAATGGATAAGGCGTCTGACTTCGAATCAGAAGATTGCAGGTTCGAGTCCTGTCGCGGACGAGCTGTATTGTTTTTTTCCAAAAACTTCTAATAAATTTCGTTTCCTTCCTTTTTATTATGTTTAACTGCATTTTAATTAAAATTTTAGGATGGATCTTATTTTTTACAGATTTTTATTCCTATTGAAACACGTCCGCGTGGCCCAATGGATAAGGCGTCTGACTTCGAATCAGAAGATTGCAGGTTCGAGTCCTGTCGCGGACGAGCTGTATTGTTTTTTTCCAAAAACTTCTAATAAATTTCGTTTCCTTCCTTTTTATTATGTTTAACTGCATTTTAATTAAAATTTTGGATGGATCTTATTTTTTTCAGATTTATATTCCGATTGTAACACGTCCGCGTGGCTTAATGGATAAGGCGTCTGACTTCGAATCAGAAGATTGCAGGTTCGAGTCCTGTCGCGGACGAGCTGAATTGTATTTTTCCAAAACCTTCAAATAAATATCGGTTCCTCCCTTTTTATTATGTATAACTGTATTTTAATTATAATTTTAGTTTGGATCTTATTTTTTACACATTTATATTCCAAGTACTGCACGTCCGCGTGGCCTGATGGATAAGGCGTCTGACTTCGAATCGGAAGATTGCAGGTTCGAGTCCTGTTGCGAACGAGCTGTATTGTGTTTTTCCAAAGACTTCAAATAAATACAGGTTCCTTTCTTTTTATTATGTTCATATGTATTTTAATTAAAATTTTAGTTTGGATCTTATTTTTTAATGATTTATATTCCTATTGAAACACGTCCGCGTGGCCCAATGGATAAGGCGTCTGACTTCGATTCAGAAAATTGCAGGTTCGAGTCCTGTTGCGGACGAGCTGTATTTTGTTTTTCAAAAGACTTCAAATAAATATTGGTTCCTTCCTTTTTATTATGTATAACTGTATTTTAATTATAATTTTAGTATGGATCTTATTTTTTACAGATTTTTATTCCTACTGAAACACATCCGCGTGGCCCAATGGATAAAGCGTCTGACTTCGAATCAGAAGATTGCAGGTTCGAGTCCTGTCGCGGACGAGCTGTATTGTTTTTTTCCAAAGACTTCAAATAAATATCGTTTCCTTCCTTTTTATTATGTTTAACTGCATTTTAATTAAAATTTTAGGATGGATCTTATTTTTTACACAATTATATTCCAAGTGCAGCACGTCCGCGTGGCCTAATGGATAAGGCGTCTGACTTCGAATCGGAAGACTGCAGGTTCGAGTCCTGTCGCGGACGAGCTGTATTGTTTTTTTCAAAAAACTTCAAATAAATACAGGTTCCTTCCTTTTTATTATGTTTAACTGCATTTTAATTAAAATTTTAGGATGGATCTTATTATTTTCAGATTTATATTCCGAGTGTAACACGTCCGCGTGGCCTAATGGATAAAGCGTCTGACTTCGAATCAGAAGATTGCAGGTTCGAGTCCTGTTGCGAACGAGCTGTATTGTGTTTTTCCAAAGACTTCAAATAAATATAGGTTCCTTCCTTTTTATTATGTTTAACTGTATTTTAATTAAAATTTTAGTATGGATCTTATTTTTTACAGATTTATATTCCAAGTGTAACAAGTCCGCGTGGCCCAATGGATAATGCGTCTGACTTCGAATCAGAAGATTGCAGGTTCGAGTCCTGTCGTGGACGAGCTGTATTGTTTTTTTCCAAAAACTTCAAATAAATATCATTTCCTTCCTTTTTATTATGTTTAACTGTATTTTAACTAAAATTTTAGTATGGATCTTATTTTTTACAGATTTATATTCCAAGTGTAACAAGTCCGCGTGGTCCAATGGATAAGGCGTCTGATTTTGAATCAGAAGATTGCATGTTCGAGTCCTGTCGCGAACGAGCTGTATTGTTTTTTTCCAAAAAATTCAAATAAATATCGTTTCCTTCCTTTTTATTATGTATAACTGTATTTTAATTAAAATTTTAGGATGGATCTTATTTTTTTCAGATTTATATTCCGAGTGTAACACGTCCGCGTGGCCTAATGGATAAGGCGTCTGACTTCGAATCAGAAGATTGCAGAATCGAGTCCTGTTGCGAACGAGCTGTATTGTGTTTTTCCAAAGACTTCAAATAAATATAGGTTCCTTCCTTTTTATTATGTTTAACTGTATTTTAATTAAAATTTTAGTATGGATCTTATTTTTTACAGATTTATATTCCAAGTGTAACAAGTCCGCGTGGCCCAATGGATAATGCGTCTGACTTCGAATCAGAAGATTGCAGGTTCGAGTCCTGTCGTGGACGAGCTGTATTGTTTTTTTCCAAAAACTTTAAATAAATATCATTTCCTTCCTTTTTATTATGTTTAACTGTATTTTAACTAAAATTTTAGTATGGATCTTATTTTTTACAGATTTATATTCCAAGTGTAACAAGTCCGCGTGGTCCAATGGATAAGGCGTCTGACTTCGAATCAGAAGATTGCAAGTTCGAGTCCTGTCGCGAACGAGCTGTATTGTTTTTTTCCTAAAACTTCAAATAAATATCGTTTCCTTCCTTTTTATTATGTATAACTGTATTTTAATTAAAATTTTAGGATGGACCTTATATTTTTCAGATTTATATTCCGAGTGTAACACGTCCGCGTGGCCTAATGGATAAGGCGTCTGACTTCGAATCAGAAGATTGCAGGTTCGAGTCCTGTCGCGGACGAGCTGTATTGTATTTTTCCAAAGACTTCAAATAAATATAGGTTCCTTCCTTTTTATTATCTATAACTGTATTTTAATTATAATTTTAGTAAGGTTCTTATTTTTTACAGATTTATATTCCAAGTATAACAAGTCCGCGTGGCCCAATGGATAATGCGTCTGACTTCGAATCAGAAGATTGCAGGTTCGAGTCCTGTCGCGGACGAGCTGAATAGTATTTTTCCAAAACCTTCAAATAAATATCGGTTCCTTCCTTTTTATTATGTATAACTGTATTTTAATTATAATTTTAGTTTGGATCTTATTTTTTACATATTTATATTCTAAAAACTGCACGTCCGCGCGGCCTAATGGATAAGGCGGCTGACTTCGAATCGGAAGATTGCAGGTTCGAGTCCTGTTGCGAATGAGCTGTATTGTGTTTTTCCAAAGACTTCAAATAAATACAGGTTCCTTCCTTTTTATTATGTTTATATGTATTTTAATTAAAATTTTAGTATGGATCTTATTTTTTACAGATTTATATTCCAAGTATAACAAGTCCGCGTGGCCCAATGGATAATGCGTCTGTCTTCGAATCAGAAGATTGCAGGTTCGAGTCCTGCCGCGGACGAGCTCTATTGTTTTTTTCAAAAAACTTCTAATAAATATCGTTTCCTTCCTTTTTATTATGTTTAACTGCATTTTAATTAAAATTTTAGGATGGATCTTATTTTTTACACAATTATATTCCAAGTGCTGCACGTCCGCGTGGCCTAATGGATAAGGCGTCTGACTTCGAATCGGAAGATTGCAGGTTCGAGTCCTGTCGCGGACGAGCTGTATTGTTTTTTTCAAAAAACTTCTAATAAATATCGTTTCCTTCCTTTTTATTATGTTTAACTGCATTTTAATTAAAATTTTAGGATGGATCTTATTATTTTCAGATTAATATTCCGAGTGTAACACGTCCGCGTGACCTAATGGATAAGGCGTCTGACTTCGAATCAGAAGATTGCAGGTTCGAGTCCTGTCGTGGACGAGCTGAATTGTATTTTTCCAAAACCTTCCATTAAATATCGGTACCTTCCTTTTTATTATGTATAACTGTATTTTAATTATAATTTTGGTTTGGATCTTATTTTTTACACAATTATATTCCAAGTACTGCACGTCCGCGTGGCCTAATGGATAAGGCGTCTGACTTCGAATCAGAAGATTGCAGGTTCGAGTCCTGTCGCGGACGAGCTGTATTGTGTTTTTCCAAAGACTTCATATAAATATAGGTTCCTTCCTTTTTATTATGTTTAACTGCATTTTAATTAAAATTTTAGGATGGATCTTATTTTTTTCAGATTTATATTCCGAGTGTAACACGTCCGCGTGGCCTAATGGATAAGGCGTCTGACTTCGAATCAGAAGATTGCAGGTTCGAGTCCTGTCGCGGACGAGCTGTATTTTGTTTTTCAAAAGACTTCAAATAAATATAGGTTCCTTCCTTTTTATTATGTTTATATGTATTTTAATTAAAATTTTAGTTTGGATCTTATTTTTTAATGATTTATATTCCTATTGAAACACGTCCGCTTGGCCCAATGGATAAGGCGTCTGACATCGAATCAGAAGATTGCAGGTTCGAGTCCTGTCGCGAACGAGCTGTATTGTTTTTTTCCAAAAACTTCAAATAAATATCGTTTCCTTCCTTTTTATTATGTATAACTGTATTTTAATTACAATTTTAGGATGGATCTTATTTTTTTCAGATTTATATTCCGAGTGTAACACGTCCGCGTGGCCTAATGGATAAGGCGTCTGACTTCGAATCAGAAGATTGCAGGTTCGAGTCCTGCTGCGAACGAGCTGTATTGTGTTTTTCCAAAGACTTCAAATAAATACAGGTTCCTTCCTTTTTATTATGTTTATATGTATTTTAATTAAAATTTTAGTTTGGATCTTATTTTTTAATGATTTATATTCCTATTGAAACACGTCCACGTGGCCCAATGGATAAGGCGTCTGACTTCGAATCAGAAGATTGCAGGTTCGAGTCCTGACGCGGACGAGCTGTATTGTATTTTTCCAAAGACTTTAAATAAATATAGGTTCCTTCCTTTTTATTATGTATAACTGTATTTTAATTATAATTTTAGTAAGGTTCTTATTTTTTACAGATTTATATTCCAAGTATAACAAGTCCGCGTGGCCCAATGGATAATGCGTCTGACTTCGAATCAGAAAATTGCAGGTTCGAGTCCTGTCGCGGACGAGCTGAATAGTATTTTTCAAAACCTTCAAATAAATATCGGTTCCTTCCTTTTTATTATGTATAACTGTATTCTAATTATAATTTTAGTTTGGATCTTATTTTTTACATATTTATATTCTAAAAACTGCACGTCCGCGTGGCCTAATGGATAAGGCGGCTGAATTCGAATCGGAAGATTGCAGGTTCGAGTCCTGTTGCGAATGAGCTGTATTGTGTTTTTCCAAAGACTTCAAATAAATACAGGTTCCTTCCTTTTTATTATGTTTATATGTATTTTAATTAAAATTTTAGTATGGATCTTATTTTTTACAGATTTATATTCCAAGTATAACAAGTCCGCGTGGCCCAATGGATAATGCGTCTGTCTTCGAATCAGAAGATTGCAGGTTCGAGTCCCGTCGCGGACGGGCTTTATTGTTTTTTTCCAAAAACTTCAAATAAATATCGTTTCCTTCCTTTTTATTATGTTTAACTGTATTTTAATTACAATTTTAGTATGGATCTTATTTTTTTCAGATTTATATTCCGAGTGTAACACGTCCGCGTGGCCTAATGGACAAGGCGACTGACTTCGAATCAGAAGATTGCAGGTTCGAGTCCTGTCGCGGACGAGCTGTATTGTATTTTTCCAAAGACTTCAAATAAATATGGTTTCCTTCCTTTTTGTTATGTTTAACTGTATTTTAATTAAAATTTTAGTATAAATCTTATTTTTTACAGATTTATATTCCAAGTGTAACAAGTCCGCGTGGCCCAATGGATAAGGCGTCTGACTCCGATTCAGAAGAATGCAGGTTCGAGTCCTGTTGCGGACGAGCTGTATTTTGTTTTTCAAAAGACTTCAAATAAATATAGGTTCCTTCCTTTTTATTATGTATAACTGTATTTTAATTATAATTTTAGTAAGGATCTTATTTTTTACAGATTTTTATTCCTGTTGAAACACGTCCGCGTGGCCCAATGGATAAGGCGTCTGACTTCGAATCAGAAGATTGCAGGTTCGAGTCCTGCCGTGGACGAGCTGTATTGTTTTTTTCAAAAAACTTCTAATAAATATCGTTTCCTTCCTTTTTATTATGTTTAACTGCATTTTAATTAAAATTTTAGGATGGATCTTATTTTTTACACAATTATATTCCAAGTGCTGCACGTCCGCGTGGCCTAATGGATAAGGCGTCTGACTTCGAATCGGAAGATTGCAGGTTCGAGTGCTGTTGCGAATGAGCTGTATTGTGTTTTTCCAAAACCTTCAAATAAATATCGGTTCCTTCCTTTTTATTATGTATAACTGTATTTTAATTATAATTTTAGTTTGAATCTTATTTTTTACACATTTATATTCCAAGAACTGCACGTCCGCGTGGCCTAATGGATAAGGCGGCTGACTTCGAATCGGAAGATTGCAGGTTCGAGTCCTGTCGCGGACGAGCTGTATTGTTTTTTTCAAAAAACTTCTAATAAATATCGTTTCCTTCCTTTTTATTATGTTTAACTGCATTTTAATTAAAATTTTAGGATGGATCTTATTATTTTCAGATTAATATTCCGAGTGTAACACGTCCGCGTGACGTAATGGATAAGGCGTCTGACTTCGAATCAGAAGATTGCAGGTTCGAGTCCTGTCGTGGACGAGCTGAATTGTATTTTTCCAAAACCTTCCATTAAATATCGGTACCTTCCTTTTTATTATGTATAACTGTATTTTAATTATAATTTTGGTTTGGATCTTATTTTTTACACAATTATATTCCAAGTACTGCACGTCCGCGTGGCCTAATGGATAAGGCGTCTGACTTCGAATCGGAAGATTGCAGGTTCGAGTCCTGTTGCGAACGAGCTGTATTGTGTTTTTCCAAAGACTTCAAATAAATATAGGTTCCTTCCTTTTTATTATGTTTAACTGCATTTTAATTAAAATTTTAGGATGGATCTTATTTTTTTCAGATTTATATTCCGAGTGTAACACGTCCGCGTGGCCTAATGGATAAGGCGTCTGACTTCGAATCAGAAGATTGCAGGTTCGAGTCCTGTCGCGGACGAGCTGTATTTTGTTTTTCAAAAGACTTCAAATAAATATAGGTTCCTTCCTTTTTATTATGTTTATATGTATTTTAATTAAAATTTTAGTTTGGATCTTATTTTTTAATGATTTATATTCCTATCGAAACACGTCCGCGTGGCCCAATGGATAAGGCGTCTGACATCGAATTAGAAGATTGCAGGTTCGAGTCCTGTCGCGAACGAGCTGTATTGTTTTTTTCCAAAAACTTCAAATAAATATCGTTTCCTTCCTTTTTATTATGTATAACTGTATTTTAATTAAAATTTTAGGATGGATCTTATTTTTTTCAGATTTATATTCCGAGTGTAACACGTCCGCGTGGCCTAATGGATAAGGCGTCTGACTTCGAATCAGAAGATTGCAGGTTCGAGTCCTGCTGCGAACGAGCTGTATTGTGTTTTTCCAAAGACTTCAAATAAATACAGGTTCCTTTCTTTTTATTATGTTTATATGTATTTTAATTAAAATTTTAGTTTGGATCTTATTTTTTAATGATTTATATTCCTATTGAAACACGTCCACGTGGCCCAATGGATAAGGCGTCTGACTTCGAATCAGAAGATTGCAGGTTCGAGTCCTGTCGCGGACGAGCTGTATTGTTTTTTTCCAAAAACTTCAAATAAATATCGTTTCCTTCCTTTTTATTATGTTTAACTGCATTTTAATTAAAATTTTGGATGGATCTTATTTTTTTCAGATTTATATTCGGAGTGTAACACGTCCACGTGGCCTAATGGATAAGGCGTCTGACTTCGAATCAGAAGATTGCAGGTTCGAGTCCTGTCGCGGACGAGCTGAATTGTATTTTTCCAAAGACTTTAAATAAATATAGGTTCCTTCCTTTTTATTATGTATAACTGTATTTTAATTATAATTTTAGTAAGGTTCTTATTTTTTACAGATTTATATTCCAAGTATAACAAGTCCGCGTGGCCCAATGGATAAGGCGTCTGACTTCGAATCAGAAGATTGCAGGTTCGAGTCCTGTCGTGGACGAGCTGAATTGTATTTTTCCAAAACCTTCCATTAAATATCGGTACCTTCCTTTTTATTATGTATAACTGTATTTTAATTATAATTTTGGTTTGGATCTTATTTTTTACACAATTATATTCCAAGTACTGCACGACCGCGTGGCCTAATGGATAAGGCGTCTGACTTCGAATCGGAAGATTGCAGGTTCGAGTCCTGTTGCGAACGAGCTGTATTGTGTTTTTCCAAAGACTTCAAATAAATATAGGTTCCTTCCTTTTTATTATGTTTAACTGCATTTTAATTAAAATTTTAGGATGGATCTTATTTTTTTCAGATTTATATTCCGAGTGTAACACGTCCGCGTGGCCTAATGGATAAGGCGTCTGACTTCGAATCAGAAGATTGCAGGTTCGAGTCCTGTCGCGGACGAGCTGTATTTTGTTTTTCAAAAGACTTCAAATAAATATAGGTTCCTTCCTTTTTATTATGTTTATATGTATTTTAATTAAAATTTTAGTTTGGATCTTATTTTTTAATGATTTATATTCCTATCGAAACACGTCCGCGTGGCCCAATGGATAAGGCGTCTGACATCGAATTAGAAGATTGCAGGTTCGAGTCCTGTCGCGAACGAGCTGTATTGTTTTTTTCCAAAAACTTCAAATAAATATCGTTTCCTTCCTTTTTATTATGTATAACTGTATTTTAATTAAAATTTTAGGATGGATCTTATTTTTTTCAGATTTATATTCCGAGTGTAACACGTCCGCGTGGCCTAATGGATAAGGCGTCTGACTTCGAATCAGAAGATTGCAGGTTCGAGTCCTGCTGCGAACGAGCTGTATTGTGTTTTTCCAAAGACTTCAAATAAATACAGGTTCCTTTCTTTTTATTATGTTTATATGTATTTTAATTAAAATTTTAGTTTGGATCTTATTTTTTAATGATTTATATTCCTATTGAAACACGTCCACGTGGCCCAATGGATAAGGCGTCTGACTTCGAATCAGAAGATTGCAGGTTCGAGTCCTGTCGCGGACGAGCTGTATTGTTTTTTTCCAAAAACTTCAAATAAATATCGTTTCCTTCCTTTTTATTATGTTTAACTGCATTTTAATTAAAATTTTGGATGGATCTTATTTTTTTCAGATTTATATTCGGAGTGTAACACGTCCACGTGGCCTAATGGATAAGGCGTCTGACTTCGAATCAGAAGATTGCAGGTTCGAGTCCTGTCGCGGACGAGCTGAATTGTATTTTTCCAAAGACTTTAAATAAATATAGGTTCCTTCCTTTTTATTATGTATAACTGTATTTTAATTATAATTTTAGTAAGGTTCTTATTTTTTACAGATTTATATTCCAAGTATAACAAGTCCGCGTGGCCCAATGGATAAGGCGTCTGACTTCGAATCAGAAGATTGCAGGTTCGAGTCCTGTCGTGGACGAGCTGAATTGTATTTTTCCAAAACCTTCCATTAAATATCGGTACCTTCCTTTTTATTATGTATAACTGTATTTTAATTATAATTTTGGTTTGGATCTTATTTTTTACACAATTATATTCCAAGTACTGCACGACCGCGTGGCCTAATGGATAAGGCGTCTGACTTCGAATCGGAAGATTGCAGGTTCGAGTCCTGTTGCGAACGAGCTGTATTGTGTTTTTCCAAAGACTTCAAATAAATATAGGTTCCTTCCTTTTTATTATGTTTAACTGCATTTTAATTAAAATTTTAGGATGGATCTTATTTTTTTCAGATTTATATTCCTATTGAAACACGTCCGCGTGGCCCAATGGATAAGGCGTCTGACATCGAATCGGAAGATTGCAGGTTCGAGTCCTGTTGCGAACGAGCTGTATTGTGTTTTTCCAAAGACTTCAAATAAATATAGGTTCCTTCCTTTTTATTATGTTTAACTGCATTTTAATTAAAATTTTAGGATGGATCTTATTTTTTTCAGATTTATATTCCGAGTGTAACACGTCCGCGTGGCCTAATGGATAAGGCGTCTGACTTCGAATCAGAAGATTGCAGGTTCGAGTCCTGTTGCGAACGAGCTGTATTGTGTTTTTCCAAAGACTTCAAATAAATATAGGTTCCTTCCTTTTTATTATGTTTAACTGTATTTTAATTAAAATTTTAGTATGGATCTTATTTTTTACAGATTTATATTCCAAGTGTAACAAGTCCGCGTGGCCCAATGGATAATGCGTCTGACTTCGAATCAGAAGATTGCAGGTTCGAGTCCTGTCGTGGACGAGCTGTATTGTTTTTTTCCAAAAACTTCAAATAAATATCATTTCCTTCCTTTTTATTATGTTTAACTGTATTTTAACTAAAATTTTAGTATGGATCTTATTTTTTACAGATTTATATTCCAAGTGTAACAAGTCCGCGTGGTCCAATGGATAAGGCGTCTGATTTTGAATCAGAAGATTGCATGTTCGAGTCCTGTCGCGAACGAGCTGTATTGTTTTTTTCCAAAAAATTCAAATAAATATCGTTTCCTTCCTTTTTATTATGTATAACTGTATTTTAATTAAAATTTTAGGATGGATCTTATTTTTTTCAGATTTATATTCCGAGTGTAACACGTCCGCGTGGCCTAATGGATAAGGCGTCTGACTTCGAATCAGAAGATTGCAGGTTCGAGTCCTGTTGCGAACGAGCTGTATTGTGTTTTTCCAAAGACTTCAAATAAATATAGGTTCCTTCCTTTTTATTATGTTTAACTGTATTTTAATTAAAATTTTAGTATGGATCTTATTTTTTACAGATTTATATTCCAAGTGTAACAAGTCCGCGTGGCCCAATGGATAATGCGTCTGACTTCTAATCAGAAGATTGCAGGTTCGAGTCCTGTCGTGGACGAGCTGTATTGTTTTTTTCCAAAAACTTCAAATAAATATCATTTCCTTCCTTTTTATTATGTTTAACTGTATTTTAACTAAAATTTTAGTATGGATCTTATTTTTTACAGATTTATATTCCAAGTGTAACAAGTCCGCGTGATCCAATGGATAAGGCGTCTGACTTCGAATCAGAAGATTGCAAGTTCGATTCCTGTCGCGAACGAGCTGTATTGTTTTTTTCCTAAAACTTCAAATAAATATCGTTTCCTTCCTTTTTATTATGTATAACTGTATTTTAACTAAAATTTTAGGATGGACCTTATTTTTTTCAGATTTATATTCCGAGTGTAACACGTCCGCGTGGCCTAATGGATAAGGCGTCTGACTTCGAATCAGAAGATTGCAGGTTCGAGTCCTGTCGCGGACGAGCTGTATTGTATTTTTCCAAAGACTTCAAATAAATATAGGTTCCTTCCTTTTTATTATCTATAACTGTATTTTAATTATAATTTTAGTATGGATCTTATTTTTTACAGATTTATATTCCTATTGAAACACGTCCGCGTGGCCTAATGGATAAGGCGTCTGACTTCGAATCAGAAGATTGCAGGTTCGAGTCCTGTCGCGGACGAGCTGTATTGTTTTTTTCCAAAAACTTCTAATAAATATCGTTTCCTTCCTTTTTATTATGTTAACTGCAATTTAATTAAAATTTTAGGATGGATCTTATTTTTTACAGATTTTTATTCCTATTGAAACACCTCCGCGTGGCCCAATGGATAAGGCGTCTGACTTCGAATCAGAAGATTGCAGGTTCGAGTCCTGTCGCGGACGAGCTGTATTGTTTTTTTCCAAAAACTTCTAATAAATATCGTTTCCTTCCTTTTTATTATGTTTAACTGCATTTTAATTAAAATTTTGGATGGATCTTATTTTTTTCAGATTTATATTCCGATTGTAACACGTCCGCGTGGCTTAATGGATAAGGCGTCTGACTTCGAATCAGAAGATTGCAGGTTCGAGTCCTGTCGCGGACGAGCTGAATTGTATTTTTCCAAAACCTTCAAATAAATATCGGTTCCTCCCTTTTTATTATGTATAACTGTATTTTAATTATAATTTTAGTTTGGATCTTATTTTTTACACATTTATATTCTAAGTACTGCACGTCCGCGTGGCCTGATGGATAAGGCGTCTGACTTCGAATCGGAAGATTGCAGGTTCGAGTCCTGTTGCGAACGAGCTGTATTGTGTTTTTCCAAAGACTTCAAATAAATACAGGTTCCTTCCTTTTTATTATGTTCATATGTATTTTAATTAAAATTTTAGTTTGGATCTTATTTATTAATGATTTTTATTCCTACTGAAACACATCCGCGTGGCCCAATGGATAAAGCGTCTGACTTCAAATCAGAAGATTGCAGGTTTGAGTCCTGTCGCGGAAGAGCTGTATTGTTTTTTTCAAAAAACTTCTAATAAATATCGGTTCCTTCCTTTTTATTATGTATAACTGTATTTTAATTATAATTTTAGTTTGAATCTTATTTTTTACACATTTATATTCCAAGAACTGCACGTCCGCGTGGCCTAATGGATAAGGCGTCTGACTTCGAATCGGAAGACTGCAGGTTCGAGTCCTGTCGCGGACGAGCTGTATTTTTTTTTTCAAAAAACTTCAAATAAATACAGGTTCCTTCCTTTTTATTATGTTTAACTGCATTTTAATTAAAATTTTAGGATGGATTTTATTATTTTCAGATTTATATTCCGATTAACACGTCCGCGTGACCTAATGGATAAGGCGTCTGACTTCGAATCAGAAGATTGCAGGTTCGAGTCCTGTCGTGGACGAGCTGAATTGTATTTTTCCAAAACCTTCCATTAAATATCGGTTCCTTCCTTTTTATTATGTATAACTGTATTTTAATTATAATTTTGGTTTGGATCTTATTTTTTACACAATTATATTCGAAGTACTGCACGTCCGCGTGGCCTAATGGATAAGGCGTCTGACTTCGAATCGGAAGATTGCAGGTTCGAGTCCTGTTGCGAACGAGCTGTATTGTGTTTTTCCAAAGACTTCAAATAAATACAGGTTCCTTCCTTTTTATTATGTTTATATGTATTTTAATTAAAATTTTAGTTTGGATCTTATTTTTTAATGATTTATATTCCGAGTGTAACACGTCCGCGTGGCCTAATGGATAAGGCGTCTGACTTCGAATCAGAAGATTGCAGGTTCGAGTCCTGTCGCGGACGAGCTGAATTGTATTTTTCCAAAGACTTTAAATAAATATAGGTTCCTTCCTTTTTATTATGTATAACTGTATTTTAATTATAATTTTAGTAAGGTTCTTATTTTTTACAGATTTATATTCCAAGTATAACAAGTCCACGTGGCCCAATGGATAATGCGTCTGACTTCGAATCAGAAGATTGCAGGTTCGAGTCCTGTCGCGGACGAGCTGAATAGTATTTTTCCAAAACCTTCAAATAAATATCGGTTCCTTCCTTTTTATTATGTATAACTGTATTTTAATTATAATTTTAGTTTGGATCTTATTTTTTACATATTTATATTCTAAAAACTGCACGTCCGCGTGGCCTAATGGATAAGGCGGCTGACTTCGAATCGGAAGATTGCAGGTTCGAGTCCTGTTGCGAATGAGCTGTATTGTGTTTTTCCAAAGACTTCAAATAAATACAGGTTCCTTCCTTTTTATTATGTTTATATGTATTTTAATTAAAATTTTAGTATGGATCTTATTTTTTACAGATTTATATTCCAAGTATAACAAGTCCGCGTGGCCCAATGGATAATGCGTCTGTCTTCGAATCAGAAGATTGCAGGTTCGAGTCCTGCCGCGGACGAGCTGTATTGTTTTTTTCAAAAAACTTCTAATAAATATCGTTTCCTTCCTTTTTATTATGTTTAACTGCATTTTAATTAAAATTTTAGGATGGATCTTATTTTTTACACAATTATATTCCAAGTGCTGCACGTCCGCGTGGCCTAATGGATAAGGCGTCTGACTTCGAATCGGAAGATTGCAGGTTCGAGTGCTGTTGCGAATGAGCTGTATTGTGTTTTTCCAAAACCTTCAAATAAATATCGGTTCCTTCCTTTTTATTATGTATAACTGTATTTTAATTATAATTTTAGTTTGAATCTTATTTTTTACACATTTATATTCCAAGAACTGCAAGTCCGCGTGGCCTAATGGATAAGGCGGCTGACTTCGAATCGGAAGATTGCAGGTTCGAGTCCTGTCGCGGACGAGCTGTATTGTTTTTTTCAAAAAACTTCTAATAAATATCGTTTCCTTCCTTTTTATTATGTTTAACTGCAATTTAATTAAAATTTTAGGATGGATCTTATTATTTTCAGATTAATATTCCGAGTGTAACACGTCCGCGTGACCTAATGGATAAGGCGTCTGACTTCGAATCAGAAGATTGCAGGTTCGAGTCCTGTCGTGGACGAGCTGAATTGTATTTTTCCAAAACCTTCCATTAAATATCGGTACCTTCCTTTTTATTATGTATAACTGTATTTTAATTATAATTTTGGTTTGGATCTTATTTTTTACACAATTATATTCCAAGTACTGCACGTCCGCGTGGCCTAATGGATAAGGCGTCTGACTTCGAATCGGAAGATTGCAGGTTCGAGTCCTGTTGCGAACGAGCTGTATTGTGTTTTTCCAAAGACTTCAAATAAATATAGGTTCCTTCCTTTTTATTATGTTTAACTGCATTTTAATTAAAATTTTAGGATGGATCTTATTTTTTTCAGATTTATATTCCTATTGAAACACGTCCGCGTGGCCCAATGGATAAGGCGTCTGACATCGAATCGGAAGATTGCAGGTTCGAGTCCTGTTGCGAACGAGCTGTATTGTGTTTTTCCAAAGACTTCAAATAAATATAGGTTCCTTCCTTTTTATTATGTTTAACTGCATTTTAATTATAATTTTAGGATGGATCTTATTTTTTTCAGATTTATATTCCGAGTGTAACACGTTCGCGTGGCCTAATGGATAAGGCGTCTGACTTCGAATCAGAAGATTGCAGGTTCGAGTCCTGTCGCGGACGAGCTGTATTGTGTTTTTCCAAAGACTTCAAATAAATATAGGTTCCTTCCTTTTTATTATGTTTAACTGCATTTTAATTAAAATTTTAGGATGGATCTTATTTTTTTCAGATTTATATTCCGAGTGTAACACGTCCGCGTGGCCTAATGGATAAGGCGTCTGACTTCGAATCAGAAGATTGCAGGTTCGAGTCCTGTCGCGGACGAGCTGTATTTTGTTTTTCAAAAGACTTCAAATAAAAATAGGTTCCTTCCTTTTTATTATGTTTATATGTATTTTAATTAAAATTTTAGTTTGGATCTTATTTTTTAATGATTTATATTCCTATTGAAACACGTCCGCTTGGCCCAATGGATAAGGCGTCTGACATCGAATCAGAAGATTGCAGGTTCGAGTCCTGTCGCGAACGAGCTGTATTGTTTTTTTCCAAAAACTTCAAATAAATATCGTTTCCTTCCTTTTTATTATGTATAACTGTATTTTAATTAAAATTTTAGGATGGATCTTATTTTTTTCAGATTTATATTCCGAGTGTAACACGTCCGCGTGGCCTAATGGATAAGGCGTCTGACTTCGAATCAGAAGATTGCAGGTTCGAGTCCTGCTGCGAACGAGCTGTATTGTGTTTTTCCAAAGACTTCAAATAAATACAGGTTCCTTCCTTTTTATTATGTTTATATGTATTTTAATTAAAATTTTAGTTTGGATCTTATTTTTTTCAGATTTATATTCCGAGTGTAACACGTCCGCGTGGCCTAATGGATAAGGCGTCTGACTTCGAATCAGAAGATTGCAGGTTCGAGTCCTGTTGCGAACGAGCTGTATTGTGTTTTTCCAAAGACTTCAAATAAATATAGGTTCCTTCCTTTTTATTATGTTTAACTGTATTTTAATTAAAATTTTAGTATGGATCTTATTTTTTACAGATTTATATTCCAAGTGTAACAAGTCCGCGTGGCCCAATGGATAATGCGTCTGACTTCGAATCAGAAGATTGCAGGTTCGAGTCCTGTCGTGGACGAGCTGTATTGTTTTTTTCCAAAAACTTCAAATAAATATCATTTCCTTCCTTTTTATTATGTTTAACTGTATTTTAACTAAAATTTTAGTATGGATCTTATTTTTTACAGATTTATATTCCAAGTGTAACAAGTCCGCGTGGTCCAATGGATAAGGCGTCTGACTTCGAATCAGAAGATTGCAAGTTCGATTCCTGTCGCGAACGAGCTGTATTGTTTTTTTCCTAAAACTTCAAATAAATATCGTTTCCTTCCTTTTTATTATGTATAACTGTATTTTAACTAAAATTTTAGGATGGACCTTATTTTTTTCAGATTTATATTCCGAGTGTAACACGTCCGCGTGGCCTAATGGATAAGGCGTCTGACTTCGAATCAGAAGATTGCAGGTTCGAGTCCTGTCGCGGACGAGCTGTATTGTATTTTTCCAAAGACTTCAAATAAATATAGGTTCCTTCCTTTTTATTATCTATAACTGTATTTTAATTATAATTTTAGTATGGATCTTATTTTTTACAGATTTATATTCCTATTGAAACACGTCCGCGTGGCCTAATGGATAAGGCGTCTGACTTCGAATCAGAAGATTGCAGGTTCGAGTCCTGTCGCGGACGAGCTGTATTGTTTTTTTCCAAAAACTTCTAATAAATATCGTTTCCTTCCTTTTTATTATGTTAACTGCATTTTAATTAAAATTTTAGGATGGATCTTATTTTTTACAGATTTTTATTCCTATTGAAACACCTCCGCGTGGCCCAATGGATAAGGCGTCTGACTTCGAATCAGAAGATTGCAGGTTCGAGTCCTGTCGCGGACGAGCTGTATTGTTTTTTTCCAAAAACTTCTAATAAATATCGTTTCCTTCCTTTTTATTATGTTTAACTGCATTTTAATTAAAATTTTGGATGGATCTTATTTTTTTCAGATTTATATTCCGATTGTAACACGTCCGCGTGGCTTAATGGATAAGGCGTCTGACTTCGAATCAGAAGATTGCAGGTTCGAGTCCTGTCGCGGACGAGCTGAATTGTATTTTTCCAAAACCTTCAAATAAATATCGGTTCCTCCCTTTTTATTATGTATAACTGTATTTTAATTATAATTTTAGTTTGGATCTTATTTTTTACACATTTATATTCTAAGTACTGCACGTCCGCGTGGCCTGATGGATAAGGCGTCTGACTTCGAATCGGAAGATTGCAGGTTCGAGTCCTGTTGCGAACGAGCTGTATTGTGTTTTTCCAAAGACTTCAAATAAATACAGGTTCCTTCCTTTTTATTATGTTCATATGTATTTTAATTAAAATTTTAGTTTGGATCTTATTTATTAATGATTTTTATTCCTACTGAAACACATCCGCGTGGCCCAATGGATAAAGCGTCTGACTTCAAATCAGAAGATTGCAGGTTTGAGTCCTGTCGCGGACGAGCTGTATTGTTTTTTTCCAAAAACTTCTAATAAATATCGTTTCCTTCCTTTTTATTATGTTTAACTGCATTTTAATTAAAATTTTAGGATGGATTTTATTATTTTCAGATTTATATTCCGATTAACACGTCCGCGTGACCTAATGGATAAGGCGTCTGACTTCGAATCAGAAGATTGCAGGTTCGAGTCCTGTCGTGGACGAGCTGAATTGTATTTTTCCAAAACCTTCCATTAAATATCGGTTCCTTCCTTTTTATTATGTATAACTGTATTTTAATTATAATTTTGGTTTGGATCTTATTTTTTACACAATTATATTCGAAGTACTGCACGTCCGCGTGGCCTAATGGATAAGGCGTCTGACTTCGAATCGGAAGATTGCAGGTTCGAGTCCTGTTGCGAACGAGCTGTATTGTGTTTTTCCAAAGACTTCAAATAAATACAGGTTCCTTCCTTTTTATTATGTTTATATGTATTTTAATTAAAATTTTAGTTTGGATCTTATTTTTTAATGATTTATATTCCGAGTGTAACACGTCCGCGTGGCCTAATGGATAAGGCGTCTGACTTCGAATCAGAAGATTGCAGGTTCGAGTCCTGTCGCGGACGAGCTGAATTGTATTTTTCCAAAGACTTTAAATAAATATAGGTTCCTTCCTTTTTATTATGTATAACTGTATTTTAATTATAATTTTAGTAAGGTTCTTATTTTTTACAGATTTATATTCCAAGTATAACAAGTCCGCGTGGCCCAATGGATAATGCGTCTGACTTCGAATCAGAAGATTGCAGGTTCGAGTCCTGTCGCGGACGAGCTGAATAGTATTTTTCCAAAACCTTCAAATAAATATCGGTTCCTTCCTTTTTATTATGTATAACTGTATTTTAATTATAATTTTAGTTTGGATCTTATTTTTTACATATTTATATTCTAAAAACTGCACGTCCGCGTGGCCTAATGGATAAGGCGGCTGACTTCGAATCGGAAGATTGCAGGTTCGAGTCCTGTTGCGAATGAGCTGTATTGTGTTTTTCCAAAGACTTCAAATAAATACAGGTTCCTTCCTTTTTATTATGTTTATATGTATTTTAATTAAAATTTTAGTATGGATCTTATTTTTTACAGATTTATATTCCAAGTATAACAAGTCCGCGTGGCCCAATGGATAATGCGTCTGTCTTCGAATCGGAAGATTGCAGGTTCGAGTCCTGCCGCGGACGAGCTGTATTGTTTTTTTCAAAAAACTTCTAATAAATATCGTTTCCTTCCTTTTTATTATGTTTAACTGCATTTTAATTAAAATTTTAGGATGGATCTTATTTTTTACACAATTATATTCCAAGTGCTGCACGTCCGCGTGGCCTAATGGATAAGGCGTCTGACTTCGAATCGGAAGATTGCAGGTTCGAGTGCTGTTGCGAATGAGCTGTATTGTGTTTTTCCAAAACCTTCAAATAAATATCGGTTCCTTCCTTTTTATTATGTATAACTGTATTTTAATTATAATTTTAGTTTGAATCTTATTTTTTACACATTTATATTCCAAGAACTGCACGTCCGCGTGGCCTAATGGATAAGGCGGCTGACTTCGAATCGGAAGATTGCAGGTTCGAGTCCTGTCGCGGACGAGCTGTATTGTTTTTTTCAAAAAACTTCTAATAAATATCGTTTCCTTCCTTTTTATTATGTTTAACTGCAATTTAATTAAAATTTTAGGATGGATCTTATTATTTTCAGATTAATATTCCGAGTGTAACACGTCCGCGTGACCTAATGGATAAGGCGTCTGACTTCGAATCAGAAGATTGCAGGTTCGAGTCCTGTCGTGGACGAGCTGAATTGTATTTTTCCAAAACCTTCCATTAAATATCGGTACCTTCCTTTTTATTATGTATAACTGTATTTTAATTATAATTTTGGTTTGGATCTTATTTTTTACACAATTATATTCCAAGTACTGCACGTCCGCGTGGCCTAATGGATAAGGCGTCTGACTTCGAATCGGAAGATTGCAGGTTCGAGTCCTGTTGCGAACGAGCTGTATTGTGTTTTTCCAAAGACTTCAAATAAATATAGGTTCCTTCCTTTTTATTATGTTTAACTGCATTTTAATTAAAATTTTAGGATGGATCTTATTTTTTTCAGATTTATATTCCTATTGAAACACGTCCGCGTGGCCCAATGGATAAGGCGTCTGACATCGAATCGGAAGATTGCAGGTTCGAGTCCTGTTGCGAACGAGCTGTATTGTGTTTTTCCAAAGACTTCAAATAAATATAGGTTCCTTCCTTTTTATTATGTTTAACTGCATTTTAATTAAAATTTTAGGATGGATCTTATTTTTTTCAGATTTATATTCCGAGTGTAACACGTCCGCGTGGACTAATGGATAAGGCGTCTGACTTCGAATCAGAAGATTGCAGGTTCGAGTCCTGTCGCGGACGAGCTGTATTGTGTTTTTCCAAAGACTTCAAATAAATATAGGTTCCTTCCTTTTTATTATGTTTAACTGCATTTTAATTAAAATTTTAGGATGGATCTTATTTTTTTCAGATTTATATTCCGAGTGTAACACGTCCGCGTGGCCTAATGGATAAGGCGTCTGACTTCGAATCAGAAGATTGCAGGTTCGAGTCCTGTCGCGGACGAGCTGTATTTTGTTTTTCAAAAGACTTCAAATAAAAATAGGTTCCTTCCTTTTTATTATGTTTATATGTATTTTAATTAAAATTTTAGTTTGGATCTTATTTTTTAATGATTTATATTCCTATTGAAACACGTCCGCTTGGCCCAATGGATAAGGCGTCTGACATCGAATCAGAAGATTGCAGGTTCGAGTCCTGTCGCGAACGAGCTGTATTGTTTTTTTCCAAAAACTTCAAATAAATATCGTTTCCTTCCTTTTTATTATGTATAACTGTATTTTAATTAAAATTTTAGGATGGATCTTATTTTTTTCAGATTTATATTCCGAGTGTAACACGTCCGCGTGGCCTAATGGATAAGGCGTCTGACTTCGAATCAGAAGATTGCAGGTTCGAGTCCTGCTGCGAACGAGCTGTATTGTGTTTTTCCAAAGACTTCAAATAAATACAGGTTCCTTCCTTTTTATTATGTTTATATGTATTTTAATTAAAATTTTAGTTTGGATCTTATTTTTTAATGATTTATATTCCTATTGAAACACGTCCACGTGGCCCAATGGATAAGGCGTCTGACTTCGAATCAGAAGATTGCAGGTTCGAGTCCTGACGCGGACGAGCTGTATTGTATTTTTCCAAAGACTTTAAATAAATATAGGTTCCTTCCTTTTTATTATGTATAACTGTATTTTAATTATAATTTTAGTAAGGTTCTTATTTTTTACAGATTTATATTCCAAGTATAACAAGTCCGCGTGGCCCAATGGATAATGCGTCTGACTTCGAATCAGAAAATTGCAGGTTCGAGTCCTGTCGCGGACGAGCTGAATAGTATTTTTCCAAAATCTTCAATTAAATATCGGTTTCTTCCTTTTTATTATGTATAACTCTATTTTAATTATAATTTTAGTTTGGATCTTATTTTTTACATATTTATATTCTAAAAACTGCACGTCCGCGTGGCCTAATGGATAAGGCGGCTGACTTCGAATCGGAAGATTGCAGGTTCGAGTCCTGTTGCGAATGAGCTGTATTGTGTTTTTCCAAAGACTTCAAATAAATACAGGTTCCTTCCTTTTTATTATGTTTATATGTATTTTAATTAAAATTTTAGTATGGATCTTATTTTTTACAGATTTATATTCCAAGTAAAACAAGTCCGCGTGGCCCAATGGATAATGCGTCTGTCTTCGAATCAGAAGAATGCAGGTTCGAGTCCCGTCGCGGACGGGATTTATTGTTTTTTTCCAAAAACTTCAAATAAATATCGTTTCCTTCCTTTTTATTATGTTTAACTGTATTTTAATTACAATTTTAGTATGGATCTTATTTTTTTCAGATTTATATTCCGAGTGTAACACGTCCGCGTGGCCTAATGGACAAGGCGACTGACTTCGAATCAGAAGATTGCAGGTTCGAGTCCTGTCGCGGACGAGCTGTATTGTATTTTTCCAAAGACTTCAAATAAATATGGTTTCCTTCCTTTTTGTTATGTTTAACTGTATTTTAATTAAAATTTTAGTATAAATCTTATTTTTTACAGATTTATATTCCAAGTGTAACAAGTCCGCGTGGCCCAATGGATAAGGCGTCTGACTCCGATTCAGAAGATTGCAGGTTCGAGTCCTGTTGCGGACGAGCTGTATTTTGTTTTTCAAAAGACTTCAAATAAATATAGGTTCCTTCCTTTTTATTATGTATAACTGTATTTTAATTATAATTTTAGTAAGGATCTTATATTTTACAGATTTTTATTCCTGTTGAAACACGTCCGCGTGGCCCAATGGATAAGGCGTCTGACTTCGAATCAGAAGATTGCAGGTTCGAGTCCTGCCGTGGACGAGCTGTATTGTTTTTTTCAAAAAACTTCTAATAAATATCGTTTCCTTCCTTTTTATTATGTTTAACTGCATTTTAATTAAAATTTTAGGATGGATCTTATTTTTTACACAATTATATTCCAAGTGCTGCACGTCCGCGTGGCCTAATGGATAAGGCGTCTGACTTCGAATCGGAAGATTGCAGGTTCGAGTGCTGTTGCGAATGAGCTGTATTGTGTTTTTCCAAAACCTTCAAATAAATATCGGTTCCTTCCTTTTTATTATGTATAACTGTATTTTAATTATAATTTTAGTTTGAATCTTATTTTTTACACATTTATATTCCAAGAACTGCACGTCCGCGTGGCCTAATGGATAAGGCGGCTGACTTCGAATCGGAAGATTGCAGGTTCGAGTCCTGTCGCGGACGAGCTGTATTGTTTTTTTCAAAAAACTTCTAATAAATATCGTTTCCTTCCTTTTTATTATGTTTAACTGCATTTTAATTAAAATTTTAGGATGGATCTTATTATTTTCAGATTAATATTCCGAGTGTAACACGTCCGCGTGACCTAATGGATAAGGCGTCTGACTTCGAATCAGAAGATTGCAGGTTCGAGTCCTGTCGTGGACGAGCTGAATTGTATTTTTCCAAAACCTTCCATTAAATATCGGTACCTTCCTTTTTATTATGTATAACTGTATTTTAATTATAATTTTGGTTTGGATCTTATTTTTTACACAATTATATTCCAAGTACTGCACGTCCGCGTGGCCTAATGGATAAGGCGTCTGACTTCGAATCGGAAGATTGCAGGTTCGAGTCCTGTTGCGAACGAGCTGTATTGTGTTTTTCCAAAGACTTCAAATAAATATAGGTTCCTTTCTTTTTATTATGTTTAACTGCATTTTAATTAAAATTTTAGGATGGATCTTATTTTTTTCAGATTTATATTCCTATTGAAACACGTCCGCGTGGCCCAATGGATAAGGCGTCTGACATCGAATCGGAAGATTGCAGGTTCGAGTCCTGTTGCGAACGAGCTGTATTGTGTTTTTCCAAAGACTTCAAATAAATATAGGTTCCTTCCTTTTTATTATGTTTAACTGCATTTTAATTAAAATTTTAGGATGGATCTTATTTTTTTCAGATTTATATTCCGAGTGTAACACGTCCGCGTGGCCTAATGGATAAGGCGTCTGACTTCGAATCAGAAGATTGCAAGTTCGAGTCCTGTCGCGGACGAGCTGTATTTTGTTTTTCAAAAGACTTCAAATAAATATAGGTTCCTTCCTTTTTATTATTTTTATATGTATTTTAATTAAAATTTTAGTTTGGATCTTATTTTTTAATGATTTATATTCCTATCGAAACACGTCCGCGTGGCCCAATGGATAAGGCGTCTGACATCGAATTAGAAGATTGCAGGTTCGAGTCCTGTCGCGAACGAGCTGTATTGTTTTTTTCCAAAATCTTCAAATAAATATCGTTTCCTTCCTTTTTATTATGTATAACTGTATTTTAATTAAAATTTTAGGATGGATCTTATTTTTTTCAGATTTATATTCCGAGTGTAACACGTCCGCGTGGCCTAATGGATAAGGCGTCTGACTTCGAATCAGAAGATTGCAGGTTCGAGTCCTGCTGCGAACGAGCTGTATTGTGTTTTTCCAAAGACTTCAAATAAATACAGGTTCCTTTCTTTTTATTATGTTTATATGTATTTTAATTAAAATTTTAGTTTGGATCTTATTTTTTAATGATTTATATTCCTATTGAAACACGTCCACGTGGCCCAATGGATAAGGCGTCTGACTTCGAATCAGAAGATTGCAGGTTCGAGTCCTGTCGCGGACGAGCTGTATTGTTTTTTTCCAAAAACTTCAAATAAATATCGTTTCCTTCCTTTTTATTATGTTTAACTGCATTTTAATTAAAATTTTGGATGGATCTTATTTTTTTCAGATTTATATTCGGAGTGTAACACGTCCGCGTGGCCTAATGGATAAGGCGTCTGACTTCGAATCAGAAGATTGCAGGTTCGAGTCCTGTCGCGGACGAGCTGAATTGTATTTTTCCAAAGACTTTAAATAAATATAGGTTCCTTCCTTTTTATTATGTATAACTGTATTTTAATTATAATTTTAGTAAGGTTCTTATTTTTTACAGATTTATATTCCAAGTATAACAAGTCCGCGTGGCCCAATGGATAAGGCGTCTGACTTCGAATCAGAAGATTGCAGGTTCGAGTCCTGTCGTGGACGAGCTGAATTGTATTTTTCCAAAACCTTCCATTAAATATCGGTACCTTCCTTTTTATTATGTATAACTGTATTTTAATTATAATTTTGGTTTGGATCTTATTTTTTACACAATTATATTCCAAGTACTGCACGTCCGCGTGGCCTAATGGATAAGGCGTCTGACTTCGAATCGGAAGATTGCAGGTTCGAGTCCTGTTGCGAACGAGCTGTATTGTGTTTTTCCAAAGACTTCAAATAAATATAGGTTCCTTCCTTTTTATTATGTTTAACTGCATTTTAATTAAAATTTTAGGATGGATCTTATTTTTTTCAGATTTATATTCCTATTGAAACACGTCCGCGTGGCCCAATGGATAAGGCGTCTGACATCGAATCGGAAGATTGCAGGTTCGAGTCCTGTTGCGAACGAGCTGTATTGTGTTTTTCCAAAGACTTCAAATAAATATAAGTTCCTTCCTTTTTATTATGTTTAACTGCATTTTAATTAAAATTTTAGGATGGATCTTATTTTTTTCAGATTTATATTCCGAGTGTAACACGTCCGCGTGGCCTAATGGATAAGGCGTCTGACTTCGAATCAGAAGATTGCAGGTTCGAGTCCTGTCGCGGACGAGCTGTATTTTGTTTTTCAAAAGACTTCAAATAAATAAAGGTTCCTTCCTTTTTATTATGTTTATATGTATTTTAATTAAAATTTTAGTTTGGATCTTATTTTTTAATGATTTATATTCCTATTGAAACACGTCCGCGTGGCCCAATGGATAAGGCGTCTGACATCGAATCAGAAGATTGCAGGTTCGAGTCCTGTCGCGAACGAGCTGTATTGTTTTTTTCCAAAAACTTCAAATAAATATCGTTTCCTTCCTTTTTATTATGTATAACTGTATTTTAATTAAAATTTTAGGATGGATCTTATTTTTTTCAGATTTATATTCCGAGTGTAACACGTCCGCGTGGCCTAATGGATAAGGCGTCTGACTTCGAATCAGAAGATTGCAGGTTCGAGTCCTGTTGCGAACGAGCTGTATTGTGTTTTTCCAAAGACTTCAAATAAATACAGGTTCCTTCCTTTTTATTATGTTTATATGTATTTTAATTAAAATTTTAGTTTGGATCTTATTTTTTAATGATTTATATTCCTATTGAAACACGTCCACGTGGCCCAATGGATAAGGCGTCTGACTTCGAATCAGAAGATTGCAGGTTCGAGTCCTGTCGCGGACGAGCTGTGTTGTTTTTTTCCAAAAACTTCAAATAAATATCGTTTCCTTCCTTTTTATTATGTTTAACTGCATTTTAATTAAAATTTTGGATGGATCTTATTTTTTTCAGATTTATATTCCGAGTGTAACACGTCCGCGTGGCCTAATGGATAAGGCGTCTGACTTCGAATCAGAAGATTGCAGGTTCGAGTCCTGTCGCGGACGAGCTGAATTGTATTTTTCCAAAGACTTTAAATAAATATAGGTTCTTTCCTTTTTATTATGTATAACTGTATTTTAATTATAATTTTAGTAAGGTTCTTATTTTTTACAGATTTATATTCCAAGTATAACAAGTCCGCGTGGCCCAATGGATAATGCGTCTGACTTCGAATCAGAAGATTGCAGGTTCGAGTCCTGTCGCGGACGAGCTGTATTGTTTTTTTCCAAAGACTTCAAATAAATACAGGTTCCTTCCTTTTTATTATGTTTATATGTATTTTAATTAAAATTTTAGTTTGGATCTTATTTTTTAATGATTTATATTCCTATTGAAACACGTCCACGTGGCCCAATGGATAAGGCGTCTGACTTCGAATCAGAAGATTGCAGGTTCGAGTCCTGTCGCGGACGAGCTGTGTTGTTTTTTTCCAAAAACTTCAAATAAATATCGTTTCCTTCCTTTTTATTATGTTTAACTGCATTTTAATTAAAATTTTGGATGGATCTTATTTTTTTCAGATTTATATTCCGAGTGTAACACGTCCGCGTGGCCTAATGGATAAGGCGTCTGACTTCGAATCAGAAGATTGCAGGTTCGAGTCCTGTCGCGGACGAGCTGAATTGTATTTTTCCAAAGACTTTAAATAAATATAGGTTCTTTCCTTTTTATTATGTATAACTGTATTTTAATTATAATTTTAGTAAGGTTCTTATTTTTTACAGATTTATATTCCAAGTATAACAAGTCCGCGTGGCCCAATGGATAATGCGTCTGACTTCGAATCAGAAGATTGCAGGTTCGAGTCCTGTCGCGGACGAGCTGTATTGTTTTTTGCCAAAAACTTCTAATAAATATCGTTTCCTTCCTTTTTATTATGTATAACTGTATTTTAATTAAAATTTTAGGATGGATCTTATTTTTTTCAGATTTATATTCCGAGTGTAACACGTCCGCGTGGCCTAATGGATAAGGCGACTGACTTCGAATCAGAAGATTGCAGGTTCGAGTCCTGTCGCGGACGAGCTGTATTGTATTTTTCCAAAGACTTCAAATAAATATGGTTTCCTTCCTTTTTGTTATGTTTAACTGTATTTTAATTAAAATTTTAGTATAAATCTTATTTTTTACAGATTTATATTCCAAGTGTAACAAGTCCGCGTGGCCCAATGGATAAGGCGTCTGACTCCGATTCAGAAGATTGCAGGTTCGAGTCCTGTCGCGGACGAGCTGTTTTGTTTTTTTAAAAAAACTTCGAATAAATATCGTTTCCTTCCTTTTTATTATGTTTAACTGCATTTTAATTAAAATTTTAGGATGGATCTTATTTTTTACACAATTATATTCCAAGTGCTGCACGTCCGCGTGGCCTAATGGATAAGGCGTCTGACTGCGAATCGGAAGACTGCAGGTTCGAGTGCTGTTGCGAATGAGCTGTATTGTGTTTTTCCAAAACCTTCAAATAAATATCGGTTCCTTCCTTTTTATTATGTATAACTGTATTTTAATTATAATTTTAGTTTGAATCTTATTTTTTACACATTTATATTCCAAGAACTGCACGTCCGCGTGGCCTAAAGGATAAGGCGTCTGACTTCGAATCAGAAGATTGCAGGTTCGAGTCCTGTCGTGGACGAGCTGAATTGTATTTTTCCAAAACCTTCCATTAAATATCGGTACCTTCCTTTTTATTATGTATAACTGTATTTTAATTATAATTTTGGTTTGGATCTTATTTTTTACACAATTATATTCCAAGTACTGCACGTCCGCGTGGCCTAATGGATAAGGCGTCTGTCTTCGAATCGGAAGATTGCAGGTTCGAGTCCTGTTGCGAACGAGCTGTATTGTGTTTTTCCAAAGACTTCAAATAAATATAGGTTCCTTCCTTTTTATTATGTTTAACTGCATTTTAATTAAAATTTTAGGATGGATCTTATTTTTTTCAGATTTATATTCCTATTGAAACACGTCCGCGTGGCCCAATGGATAAGGCGTCTGACATCGAATCGGAAGATTGCAGGTTCGAGTCCTGTTGCGAACGAGCTGTATTGTGTTTTTCCAAAGACTTCAAATAAATATAGGTTCCTTCCTTTTTATTATGTTTAACTGCATTTTAATTAAAATTTTAGGATGGATCTTATTTTTTTCAGATTTATATTCCGAGTGTAACACGTCCGCGTGGCCTAATGGATAAGGCGTCTGACTTCGAATCAGAAGATTGCAGGTTCGAGTCCTGTCGTGGACGAGCTGTATTTTGTTTTTCAAAAGACTTCAAATAAATATAGGTTCCTTCCTTTTTATTATGTTTATATGTATTTTAATTAAAATTTTAGTTTGGATCTTATTTTTTAATGATTTATATTCCTATTGAAACACGTCCGCGTTGCCCAATGGATAAGGCGTCTGACATCGAATCAGAAGATTGCAGGTTCGAGCCCTGTCGCGAACGAGCTGTATTGTTTTTTTCCAAAAACTTCAAATAAATATCGTTTCCTTCCTTTTTAATATGTATAACTGTATTTTAATTAAAATTTTAGGATGGATCTTATTTTTTTCAGATTTATATTCCGAGTGTAACACGTCCGCGTGGCCTAATGAATAAGGCGTCTGACTTCGAATCAGAGGATTGCAGGTTCGAGTCCTGTTGCGAATGAGCTGTATTGTGTTTTTCCAAAGACTTCAAATAAATACAGGTTCCTTCCTTTTTATTATGTTTATATGTATTTTAATTAAAATTTTAGTTTGGATCTTATTTTTTAATGATTTATATTCCTATTGAAACACGTCCGCGTGGCCCAATGGATAAGGCGTCTGACTTCGAATCAGAAGATTGCAGGTTCGAGTCCTGTGTCGGACGAGCTGTATTGTTTTTTTCCAAAAACTTCTAATAAATATCGTTTCCTTCCTTTTAATATGTATAACTGTATTTTAATTAAAATTTTAGGATGGATCTTATTTTTTTCAGATTTATATTCCGAGTGTAACACGTCCGCGTGGCCTAATGGATAAGGCGTCTGACTTCGAATCAGAAGATTGCAGGTTCGAGTCCTGTCGCGGACGAGCTGAATTGTATTTTTCCAAAGACTTTAAATAAATATAGGTTCCTTCCTTTTTATTATGTATAACTGTATTTTAATTATAATTTTAGTAAGGTTCTTATTTTTTACAGATTTATATTCCAAGTATAACAAGTCCGCGTGGCCCAATGGATAATGCGTCTGACTTCGAATCCGAAGATTGCAGGTTCGAGTCCTGTCGCGGACGAGCTGTATTGTTTTTTTCCAAAAACTTCTAATAAATATCGTTTCCTTCCTTTTTATTATGTTTAACTGCATTTTAATTAAAATTTTAGGATGGATCTTATTTTTTTCAGATTTATATTCCGAGTGTAACACGTCCGCGTGGCCTAATGGATAAGGCGACTGACTTCGAATCAGAAGATTGCAGGTTCGAGTCCTGTCACGGACGAGCTGTATTGTATTTTTCCAAAGACTTCAAATAAATATGGTTTCCTTCCTTTTTGTTATGTTTAACTGTATTTTAATTAAAATTTTAGTATAAATCTTATTTTTTACAGATTTATATTCCAAGTGTAACAAGTCCGCGTGGCCCAATGGATAAGACGTCTGACTCCGATTCAGAAGATTGCAGGTTCGAGTCCTGTTGCGGACGAGCTGTGTTTTGTTTTTCAAAAGACTTCAAATAAATATAGGTTCCTTCCTTTTTATTATGTATAACTGTATTTTAATTATAATTTTAGTAAGGATCTTATTTTTTACAGATTTTTATTCCTATTGAAACACGTCCGCGTGCCCCAATGGATAAGGCGTCTGACTTCGAATCAGAAGATTGCAGGTTCGAGTCCTGTCGCGGACGAGCTGTTTTGTTTTTTTCAAAAAACTTCGAATAAATATCGTTTCCTTCCTTTTTATTATGTTTAACTGCATTTTAATTAAAATTTTAGGATGGATCTTATTTTTTACACAATTATATTCCAAGTGCTGCACGTCCGCGTGGCCTAATGGATAAGGCGTCTGACTTCGAATCGGAAGACTGCAGGTTCGAGTGCTGTTGCGAATGAGCTGTATTGTGTTTTTCCAAAACCTTCAAATAAATATCGGTTCCTTCCTTTTTATTATGTATAACTGTATTTTAATTATAATTTTAGTTTGAATCTTATTTTTTACACATTTATATTCCAAGAACTGCACGTCTGCGTGGCCTAATGGATAAGGCGTCTGACTTCGAATCAGAAGATTGCAGGTTCGAGTCCTGTCGTGGACGAGCTGAATTGTATTTTTCCAAAACCTTCCATTAAATATCGGTACCTTCCTTTTTATTATGTATAACTGTATTTTAATTATAATTTTGGTTTGGATCTTATTTTTTACACAATTATATTCCAAGTACTGCACGTCCGCGTGGCCTAATGGATAAGGCCTCTGACTTCGGATCGGAAGATTGCAGGTTCGAGTCTTGTTGCGAACGAGCTGTATTGTGTTTTTCCAAAGACTTCAAATAAATATAGGTTCCTTCCTTTTTATTATGTTTAACTGCATTTTAATTAAAATTTTAGGATGGATCTTTTTTTTTTCAGATTTATATTCCTATTGAAACACGTCCGCGTGGCCCAATGGGTAAGGCGTCTGACATCGAATCGGAAGATTGCAGGTTCGAGTCCTGTTGCGAACGAGCTGTATTGTGTTTTTCCAAAGACTTCAAATAAATATAGGTTCCTTCCTTTTTATTATGTTTAACTGCATTTTAATTAAAATTTTAGGATGGATCTTATTTTTTTCAGATTTATATTCCGAGTGCAACACGTCCGCGTGGCCTAATGGATAAGGCGTCTGACTTCGAATCAGAAGATTGCAGGTTCGAGTCCTGTCGTGGACGAGCTGTATTTTGTTTTTCAAAAGACTTCAAATAAATATAGGTTCCTTCCTTTTTATTATGTTTATATGTATTTTAATTAAAATTTTAGTTTGGATCTTATTTTTTAATGATTTATATTCCTATTGAAACACGTCCGCGTGGCCCAATGGATAAGGCGTCTGACATCGAATCAGAAGATTGCAGGTTCGAGTCCTGTCGCGAACGAGCTGTATTGTTTTTTTCCAAAATCTTCAAATAAATATCGTTTCCTTCCTTTTTAATATGTATAACTGTATTTTAATTAAAATTTTAGGATGGATCTTATTTTTTTCAGATATATATTCCGAGTGTAACACGTCCGCGTGGCCTAATGGATAAGGCGTCTGACTTCGAATCAGAAGATTGCAGGTTCGAGTCCTGTTGCGAATGAGCTGTATTGTGTTTTTCCAAAGACTTCAAATAAATACAGGTTCCTTCCTTTTTATTATGTTTATATGTATTTTAATTAAAATTTTAGTTTGGATCTTATTTTTTAATGATTTATATTCCTATTGAAACACGTCCGCGTGGCCCAATGGATAAGGCGTCTGACTTCGAATCAGAAGATTGCAGGTTCGAGTCCTGTCGCGGACGAGCTGTATTGTTTTTTTCCAAAAACTTCAAATAAATATCGTTTCCTTCCTTTTTATTATGTTTAACTGCATTTTAATTAAAATTTTGGATGGATCTTATTTTTTTCAGATTTATATTCCGAGTGTAACACGTCCGCGTGGCCTAATGGATAAGGCGTCTGACTTTGAATCAGAAGATTGCAGGTTCGAGTCCTGTCGCAGACGAGCTGAATTGTATTTTTCCAAAGACTTTAAATAAATATAGGTTCCTTCCTTTTTATTATGTATAACTGTATTTTAATTATAATTTTAGTAAGGTTCTTATTTTTTACAGATTTATATTCCAAGTATAACAAGTCCGCGTGGCCCAATGGATAATGCGTCTGACTTCGAATCAGAAGATTGCAGGTTCGAGTCTTGTCGCGGACGAGCTGTATTGTTTTTTTTCCAAAAGCTTCTAATAAATATCGTTTCCTTCCTTTTTATTATGTTTAACTGCATTTTAATTAAAATTTTAGGATGGATCTTATTTTTTTCAGATTTATATTCCGAGTGTAACACGTCCGCGTGGCCTAATGGATAAGGCGACTGACTTCGAATCAGAAGATTGCAGGTTCGAGACCTGTCGCAGACGAGCTGTATTGTATTTTTCCAAAGACTTCAAATAAATATGGTTTCCTTCCTTTTTGTTATGTTTAACTGTATTTTAATTAAAATTTTAGTATAAATCTTATTTTTTACAGATTTATATTCCAAGTGTAACAAGTCCGCGTGGCCCAATGGATAAGGCGTCTCACTCCGATTCAGAAGATTGCAGGTTCGAGTCCTGTTGCGGACGAGCTGTGTTTTGTTTTTCAAAAGACTTCAAATAAATATAGGTTCCTTCCTTTTTATTATGTATAACTGTATTTTAATTATAATTTTAGTAAGGATCTTATTTTTTACAGATTTTTATTCCTATTGAAACACGTCCGCGTGGCCCAATGGATAAGGCGTCTGACTTCGAATCAGAAGATTGCAGGTTCGAGTCCTGTCGCGGACGAGCTGTTTTGTTTTTTTCAAAAAACTTCTAATAAATATCGTTTCCTTCCTTTTTATTATGTTTAACTGCATTTTAATTAAAATTTTAGGATGGATCTTATTTTTTACACAATTATATTCCAAGTGCTGCACGTCCGCGTGGCCTAATGGATAAGGCGTCTGACTTCGAATCGGAAGACTGCAGGTTCGAGTGCTGTTGCGAATGAGCTGTATTGTGTTTTTCCAAAACCTTCAAATAAATATCGGTTCCTTCCTTTTTATTATGTATAACTGTATTTTAATTATAATTTTAGTTTGAATCTTATTTTTTACACATTTATATTCCAAGAACTGCACGTCCGCGTGGCCTAATGGATAAGGCGTCTGACTTCGAATCGGAAGACTGCAGGTTCGAGTCCTGTCGCGGACGAGCTGTATTGTTTTTTTCAAAAAACTTCAAATAAATACAGGTTCCTTCCTTTTTATTATGTTTAACTGCATTTTAATTAAAATTTTAGGATGGATCTTATTATTTTCAGATTTATATTCCGAGTGTAACACGTCCGCGTGGCCTAATGGATAAGGCGTCTGACTTCGAATCAGAAGATTGCAGGTTCGAGTCCTGTCGTGGACGAGCTGAATTGTATTTTTCCAAAACCTTCCATTAAATATCGGTTCCTTCCTTTTTATTATGTATAACTGTATTTTAATTATAATTTTGGTTTAGATCTTATTTTTTACACAATTATATTCCAAGTACTGCACGTCCGAGTGGCCTAATGGATAAGGCGGCTGACTTCGAATCGGAAGATTGCAGGTTCGAGTCCTGTTGCGAATGAGCTGTATTGTAGTTTTCCAAAGACTTCAAATAAATACAGGTTCCTTCCTTTTTATTATGTTTATATGTATTTTAATTAAAATTTTAGTATGGATCTTATTTTTTACAGATTTATATTCCAAGTATAACAAGTCCGCGTTGCCCAATGGATAATGCGTCTGTCTTCGAATCAGAAGATTGCAGGTTCGAGTCCCGTCGCGGACGGGCTTTATTGTTTTTTTCCAAAAACTTCAAATAAATATCGTTTCCTTCCTTTTTATTATGTTTAACTGTATTTTAATTACAATTTTCGTATGGATCTTATTTTTTACAGATTTATATTCCGATTGGAACACGTCCGCGTGGCTTAATGGATAAGGCGTCTGACTTCGAATCAGAAGATTGCAGGTTCGAGTCCTGTCGCGGACGAGCTGTATTGTTTTTTTCCAAAAACTTCAAATAAATATCGTTTCCTTCCTTTTTATTATGTTTAACTGTATTTTAATTACAATTTTAGTATGGATCTTATTTTTTACAGATTTATATTCCGAGTGTAACACGTCCGCGTGGCTTAATGGATAAGGCGTCTGACTTCGAATCAGAAGATTGCAGGTTCGAGTCCTGTCGCGGACGAGCTGTATTGTTTTTTTCCAAAAACTTCTAATAAATATCGTTTCCTTCCTTTTTATTATGTTTAACTGCATTTTAATTAAAATTTTAGGATGGATCTTATTTTTTTCAGATTTATATTCCGAGTGTAACACGTCCGCGTGGCCTAATGGATAAGGCGACTGACTTCGAATCAGAAGATTGCAGGTTCGAGTCCTGTCGCGGACGAGCTGTATTGTATTTTTCCAAAGACTTCAAATAAATATGGTTTCCTTCCTTTTTGTTATGTTTAACTGTATTTTAATTAAAATTTTAGTATAAATCTTATTTTTTACAGATTTATATTCCAAGTGTAACAAGTCCGCGTGGCCCAATGGATAAGGCGTCTGACTCCGATTCAGAAGATTGTAGGTTCGAGTCCTGTTGCGGACGAGCTGTATTGTTTTTTTCCAAAAACTTCAAATAAATATCGTTTCCTTCCTTTTTATTATGTATAACTGTATTTTAATTAAAATTTTAGGATGGATCTTATTTTTTTCAGATTTATATTCCGAGTGTAACAAGTCTGAGTGGCCTAATGGATAAGGCGTCTGACGTAGAATCCGAAGATTGCAGGTTCGAGTCCTGTTGCGAACGAGCTGTATTGTGTTTTTCCAAAGACTTCAAATAAATATAGGTTCCTTCCTTTTTATTATGTTTAACTGTATTTTAATTAAAATTTTAGTATGGATCTTATTTTTTACAGATTTATATTCCAAGTGTAACAAGTCCGCGTGGCCCAATGGAAAATGCGTCTGACTTCGAATCAGAAGATTGCAGGTTCGAGTCCTGTCGTGGACGAGCTGTATTGTTTTTTTCCAAAAACTTCAAATAAATATCATTTCCTTCCTTTTTATTATGTTTAACTGTATTTTAACTAAAATTTTAGGATGGATCTTATTTTTTACAGATTTATATTCCTATTGAAACACGTCCGCGTGGCCTAATGGATAAGGCGTCTGACTTCGAATCAGAAGATTGCAGGTTCGAGTCCTGTCGCGGATGAGCTGTATTGTTTTTTTCCAAAAACTTCTAATAAATATCGTTTCCTTCCTTTTTATTATGTTTAACTGCATTTTAATTAAAATTTTATGATGGATCTTATTTTTTTCAGATTTATATTCAGAGTGTAACACGTCCGCGTGGCCTAATGGATAAGGCGTCTGACTACGAATCAGAAGATTGCAGGTTCGAGTCCTGTCGCGGATGAGCTGAATTGTATTTTTCCAAAACTTTCAAATAAATATCGGTTCCTTCCATTTTATTATGTATAACTGTATTTTAATTATAATTTTAGTTTGGATCTTATTTTTTACACATTTATATTCTAAGTACTGCACGTCCGCGTGGCCTAATGGATAAGGCGTCTGACTTCGAATCGGAAGATTGCAGGTTCGAGTCCTGTTGCGAACGAGCTGTATTGTGTTTTTCCAAAGACTTCAAATAAATACAGGTTCATTCCTTTTTATTATGTTTATATGTATTTTAATTAAAATTTTAGTATGGATCTTATTTTTTACAGATTTATATTCCAAGTATAACAAGTCCGCGTGGCCCAAGGGGTAATGCGTCTGACTTCGAATCAGAAGATTGCAGGTTCGAGTTCCGTCGCGGACGAGCTGTATTGTTTTTTTTCCAAAAACTTCAAATAAATATCGTTTCCTTCCTTTTTATTATGTTTAACTGTATTTTAATTAAAATTTTAGGATGGATCTTATTTTTTTCAGATTTATATTCCGAGTGTAACACGTCCGCGTGGCCTAATGGATAAGGCGTCTGACTTCGAATCAGAAGATTGCATGTTCGAGTCCTGTCGCGAACGAGCTGTATTGTTTTTTTCCAAAAAACTTCAAATAAATATCGTTTCCTTCCTTTTTATTATGTATAACTGTATTTTAATTAAAATTTTAGGATGGAACTTATTTTTTACAGATTTATATTCCAAGTGTAACAAGTCCGCGCGGTCCAATGGATAAGGCGTCTGACTTCGAATCAGAAGATTGCATGTTCGAGTCCTGTCGCGAACGAGCTGTATTGTTTTTTTCCAAAAAACTTCAAATAAATATCGTTTCCTTCCTTTTTATTATGTATAACTGTATTTTAATTAAAATTTTAGGATGGATCTTATTTTTTACAGATTTATATTCCTATTGAAACACGTCCGCGTGGCCTAATGGATAAGGCGTCTGACTTCGAATCAGAAGATTGCAGGTTCGAGTCCTGTCGCGGATGAGCTGAATTGTATTTTTCCAAAACTTTCAAATAAATATCGGTTCCTTCCATTTTATTATGTATAACTGTATTTTAATTATAATTTTAGTTTGGATCTTATTTTTTACACATTTATATTCTAAGTACTGCACGTCCGCGTGGCCTAATGGATAAGGCGTCTGACTTCGAATCGGAAGATTGCAGGTTCGAGTCCTGTTGCGAACGAGCTGTATTGTGTTTTTCCAAAGATTTCAAATAAATACAGGTTCCTTCCTTTTTATTATGTTTAACTGCATTTTAATTAAAATTTTGGATGGATCTTATTTTTTTCAGTTTTATATTCCGAGTGTAACACGTCCGCGTGGCCTAATGGATAAGGCGTCTGACTTCGAATCAGAAGATTGCAGGTTCGAGTCCTGTCGCGGACGAGCTGAATTGTATTTTTCCAAAGACTTTAAATAAATATAGGTTCCTTCCTTTTTATTATGTATAACTGTATTTTAATTATAATTTTAGTAAGGTTCTTATTTTTTACAGATTTATATTCCAAGTATAACAAGTCCGCGTGGCCCAATGGATAATGCGTCTGACTTCGAATCAGAAGATTGCAGGTTCGAGTCCTGTCGCGGACGAGCTGTATTGTTTTTTTCCAAAAACTTCTAATAAATATCCTTTCCTTCCTTTTTATTATGTTTATATGTATTTGAATTAAAATTTTAGTATGGATCTTATTTTTTACAGATTTATATTCCAAGTATAACAAGTCCGCGTTTCTCAATGGATAAGGCGTCTGACTTCGAATCAGAAGATTGCAGGTTCGAGTCCTGTCGCGGACGAGCTGTATTGTTTTTTTCCAAAAACTTCAAATAAATATCGTTTCCTTCCTTTTTATTATGTTTAACTGTATTTTAATTACAATTTTAGTATGGATCTTATTTTTTACAGATTTATATTCCGAGTGTAACACGTCCGCGTGGCTTAATGGATAAGGCGTCTGACTTCGAATCAGAAGATTGCAGGTTCGAGTCCTGTCGCGGACGAGCTGTATTGTTTTTTTCCAAAAACTTCTAATAAATATCGTTTCCTTCCTTTTTATTATGTTTAACTGCATTTTAATTAAAATTTTAGGATGGATCTTATTTTTTTCAGATTTATATTCCGAGTGTAACACGTCCGCGTGGCCTAATGGATAAGGCGACTGACTTCGAATCAGAAGATTGCAGGTTCGAGTCCTGTCGCGGACGAGCTGTATTGTATTTTTCCAAAGACTTCAAATAAATATGGTTTCCTTCCTTTTTGTTATGTTTAACTGTATTTTAATTAAAATTTTAGTATAAATCTTATTTTTTACAGATTTATATTCCAAGTGTAACAAGTCCGCGTGGCCCAATGGATAAGGCGTCTGACTCCGATTCAGAAGATTGTAGGTTCGAGTCCTGTTGCGGACGAGCTGTATTGTTTTTTTCCAAAAACTTCAAATAAATATCGTTTCCTTCCTTTTTATTATGTATAACTGTATTTTAATTAAAATTTTAGGATGGATCTTATTTTTTTCAGATTTATATTCCGAGTGTAACAAGTCTGAGTGGCCTAATGGATAAGGCGTCTGACGTAGAATCCGAAGATTGCAGGTTCGAGTCCTGTTGCGAACGAGCTGTATTGTGTTTTTCCAAAGACTTCAAATAAATATAGGTTCCTTCCTTTTTATTATGTTTAACTGTATTTTAATTAAAATTTTAGTATGGATCTTATTTTTTACAGATTTATATTCCAAGTGTAACAAGTCCGCGTGGCCCAATGGAAAATGCGTCTGACTTCGAATCAGAAGATTGCAGGTTCGAGTCCTGTCGTGGACGAGCTGTATTGTTTTTTTCCAAAAACTTCAAATAAATATCATTTCCTTCCTTTTTATTATGTTTAACTGTATTTTAACTAAAATTTTAGGATGGATCTTATTTTTTACAGATTTATATTCCTATTGAAACACGTCCGCGTGGCCTAATGGATAAGGCGTCTGACTTCGAATCAGAAGATTGCAGGTTCGAGTCCTGTCGCGGATGAGCTGTATTGTTTTTTTCCAAAAACTTCTAATAAATATCGTTTCCTTCCTTTTTATTATGTTTAACTGCATTTTAATTAAAATTTTATGATGGATCTTATTTTTTTCAGATTTATATTCAGAGTGTAACACGTCCGCGTGGCCTAATGGATAAGGCGTCTGACTACGAATCAGAAGATTGCAGGTTCGAGTCCTGTCGCGGATGAGCTGAATTGTATTTTTCCAAAACTTTCAAATAAATATCGGTTCCTTCCATTTTATTATGTATAACTGTATTTTAATTATAATTTTAGTTTGGATCTTATTTTTTACACATTTATATTCTAAGTACTGCACGTCCGCGTGGCCTAATGGATAAGGCGTCTGACTTCGAATCGGAAGATTGCAGGTTCGAGTCCTGTTGCGAACGAGCTGTATTGTGTTTTTCCAAAGACTTCAAATAAATACAGGTTCATTCCTTTTTATTATGTTTATATGTATTTTAATTAAAATTTTAGTATGGATCTTATTTTTTACAGATTTATATTCCAAGTATAACAAGTCCGCGTGGCCCAAGGGGTAATGCGTCTGACTTCGAATCAGAAGATTGCAGGTTCGAGTTCCGTCGCGGACGAGCTGTATTGTTTTTTTTCCAAAAACTTCAAATAAATATCGTTTCCTTCCTTTTTATTATGTTTAACTGTATTTTAATTAAAATTTTTGGATGGATCTTATTTTTTTCAGATTTATATTCCGAGTGTAACACGTCCGCGTGGCCTAATGGATAAGGCGTCTGACTTCGAATCAGAAGATTGCATGTTCGAGTCCTGTCGCGAACGAGCTGTATTGTTTTTTTCCAAAAAACTTCAAATAAATATCGTTTCCTTCCTTTTTATTATGTATAACTGTATTTTAATTAAAATTTTAGGATGGAACTTATTTTTTACAGATTTATATTCCAAGTGTAACAAGTCCGCGCGGTCCAATGGATAAGGCGTCTGACTTCGAATCAGAAGATTGCATGTTCGAGTCCTGTCGCGAACGAGCTGTATTGTTTTTTTCCAAAAAACTTCAAATAAATATCGTTTCCTTCCTTTTTATTATGTATAACTGTATTTTAATTAAAATTTTAGGATGGATCTTATTTTTTACAGATTTATATTCCTATTGAAACACGTCCGCGTGGCCTAATGGATAAGGCGTCTGACTTCGAATCAGAAGATTGCAGGTTCGAGTCCTGTCGCGGATGAGCTGAATTGTATTTTTCCAAAACTTTCAAATAAATATCGGTTCCTTCCATTTTATTATGTATAACTGTATTTTAATTATAATTTTAGTTTGGATCTTATTTTTTACACATTTATATTCTAAGTACTGCACGTCCGCGTGGCCTAATGGATAAGGCGTCTGACTTCGAATCGGAAGATTGCAGGTTCGAGTCCTGTTGCGAACGAGCTGTATTGTGTTTTTCCAAAGACTTCAAATAAATACAGGTTCCTTCCTTTTTATTATGTTTAACTGCATTTTAATTAAAATTTTGGATGGATCTTATTTTTTTCAGTTTTATATTCCGAGTGTAACACGTCCGCGTGGCCTAATGGATAAGGCGTCTGACTTCGAATCAGAAGATTGCAGGTTCGAGTCCTGTCGCGGACGAGCTGAATTGTATTTTTCCAAAGACTTTAAATAAATATAGGTTCCTTCCTTTTTATTATGTATAACTGTATTTTAATTATAATTTTAGTAAGGTTCTTATTTTTTACAGATTTATATTCCAAGTATAACAAGTCCGCGTGGCCCAATGGATAATGCGTCTGACTTCGAATCAGAAGATTGCAGGTTCGAGTCCTGTCGCGGACGAGCTGTATTGTTTTTTTCCAAAAACTTCTAATAAATATCCTTTCCTTCCTTTTTATTATGTTTATATGTATTTGAATTAAAATTTTAGTATGGATCTTATTTTTTACAGATTTATATTCCAAGTATAACAAGTCCGCGTTTCTCAATGGATAAGGCGTCTGACTTCGAATCAGAAGATTGCAGGTTAGAGTCCTGTCGCGGACGAGCTGTATTGTTTTTTTCCAAAAACTTCTAATAAATATCGTTTCCTTCCTTTTTATTATGTTTAACTGCATTTTAATTAAAATTTTAGGATGGATCTTATTTTTTTCAGATTTATATTCCGAGTGTAACACGTCCGCGTGGCCTAATGGATAAGGCGACTGACTTCGAATCAGAAGATTGCAGGTTCGAGTCCTGTCGCGGACGAGCTGTATTGTATTTTTCCAAAGACTTCAAATAAATATGGTTTCCTTCCTTTTTGTAATGTTTAACTGTATTTTAATTAAAATTTTAGTATAAATCTTATTTTTTACAGATTTATATTCCAAGTGTAACAAGTCCGCGTGGCCCAATGGATAAGGCGTCTGACTCCGATTCAGAAGATTGCAGGTTCGAGTCCTGTTGCGGACGAGCTGTATTGTTTTTTTCCAAAAACTTCAAATAAATATCGTTTCCTTCCTTTTTATTATGTATAACTGTATTTTAATTAAAATTTTAGGATGGATCTTATTTTTTTCAGATTTATATTCCGAGTGTAACACGTCCGAGTGGCCTAATGGATAAGGCGTCTGACTTCGGATCAGAAGATTGCAGGTTCGAGTCCTGTTGCGAACGAGCTGTATTGTGTTTTTCCAAAGACTTCAAATAAATATAGGTTCCTTCCTTTTTATTATGTTTAACTGTATTTTAATTAAAATTTTAGTATGGATCTTATTTTTTACAGATTTATATTCCAAGTGTAACACGTCCGCGTGGCCTAATGGATAAGGCGTCTGACTTCGAATCAGAAGATTGCAGGTTCGAGTCCTGTCGCGGACGAGCTGAATTGTATTTTTCCAAAGACTTTAAATATAGGTTCCTTCCTTTTTATTATGTATAACTGTATTTTAATTATAATTTTAGTAAGGTTCTTATTTTTTACAGATTTATATTCCAAGTATAACAAGTCCGCGTGGCCCAATGGATAATGCGTCTGACTTCGAATCAGAAGATTGCAGGTTCGAGTCCTGTCGCGGACGAGCTGTATTGTTTTTTTCCAAAAACTTCTAATAAATATCCTTTCCTTCCTTTTTATTATGTTTAACTGCATTTTAATTAAAATTTTAGGATGGATCTTATTTTTTTCAGATTTATATTCCGAGTGTAACACGTCCGCGTGGCCTAATGGATATGGCGTCTGACTTCGAATCAGAAGGTTGCAGGTTCGAGTCCTGTCGCGGACGAGCTGAATAGTATTTTTCCAAAACCTTCAAATAAATATCGGTTCCTTCCTTTTTATTATGTATAACTGTATTTTAATTATAATTTTAGTTTGGATCTTATTTTTTACATATTTATATTCTAAGAACTGCACGTCCGCGTGGCCTAATGGATAAGGCGGCTGGCTTCGAATCGGAAGATTGCAGGTTCGAGTCCTGTTGCGAATGAGCTGTATTGTGTTTTTCCAAAGACTTCAAATAAATACAGGTTCCTTCCTTTTTATTATGTTTATATGTATTTTAATTAAAATTTTAGTATGGATCTTATTTTTTACAGATTTATATTCCAAGTATAACAAGTCCGCGTGGCCCAATGGATAAGGCGTCTGACTTCGAATCAGAAGATTGCAGGTTCGAGTCCTGTCGCGGACGAGCTGTATTGTTTTTTTCCAAAAACTTCTAATAAATATCGTTTCCTTCCTTTTTATTATGTTTAACTGCATTTTAATTAAAATTTTAGGATGGATCTTATTTTTTTCAGATTTATATTCCGAGTGTAACACGTCCGCGTGGCCTAATGGATAAGGCGACTGACTTCGAATCAGAAGATTGCAGGTTCGAGTCCTGTCGCGGACGAGCTGTATTGTATTTTTCCAAAGACTTCAAATAAATATGGTGTTTCCTTTTTGTTATGTTTAACTGTATTTTAATTAAAATTTTAGTATAAATCTTATTTTTTACAGATTTATATTCCAAGTGTAACAAGTCCGCGTGGCCCAATGGATAAGGCGTCTGACTCCGATTCAGAAGATTGCAGGTTCGAGTCCTGTTGCGGACGAGCTGTATTGTTTTTTTCCAAAAACTTCAAATAAATATCGTTTCCTTCCTTTTTATTATGTATAACTGTATTTTAATTAAAATTTTAGGATGGATCTTATTTTTTTCAGATTTATATTCCGAGTGTAACACGTCCGAGTGGCCTAATGGATAAGGCGTCTGACTTCGAATCAGAAGATTGCAGGTTCGAGTCCTGTTGCGAACGAGCTGTATTGTGTTTTTCCAAAGACTTCAAATAAATATAGGTTCCTTCCTTTTTATTATGTTTAACTGTATTTTAATTAAAATTTTAGTATGGATCTTATTTTTTACAGATTTATATTCCAAGTGTAACAAGTCCGCGTGGCCCAATGGATAATGCGTCTGACTTCGAATCAGAAGATTGCAGGTTCGAGTCCTGTCGTGGACGAGCTGTATTGTTTTTTTCCAAAAACTTCAAATAAATATCATTTCCTTCCTTTTTATTATGTTTAACTGTATTTTAACTAAAATTTTAGGATGGATCTTATTTTTTACAGATTTATATTCCTATTGAAACACGTCCGCGTGGCCTAATGGATAAGGCGTCTGACTTCGAATCAGAAGATTGCAGGTTCGAGTCCTGTCGCGGATGAGCTGAATTATATTTTTCCAAAACTTTCAAATAAATATCGGTTCCTTCCATTTTATTATGTATAACTGTATTTTAATTATAATTTTAGTTTGGATCTTATTTTTTACACATTTATATTCTAAGTACTGCACGTCCGCGTGACCTAATGGATAAGGCGTCTGACTTCGAATCGGAAGATTGCAGGTTCGAGTCCTGTTGCGAACGAGCTGTATTGTGTTTTTCCAAAGACTTCAAATAAATACAGGTTCATTCCTTTTTATTATGTTTATATGTATTTTAATTAAAATTTTAGTATGGATCTTATTTTTTACAGATTTATATTCCAAGTATAACAAGTCCACGTGGCCCAAGGGGTAAAGCGTCTGACTTCGAATCAGAAGATTGCAGGTTCGAGTTCCGTCGCGGACGAGCTGTATTGTTTTTTTTCCAAAAACTTCAAATAAATATCGTTTCCTTCCTTTTTATTATGTTTAACTGTATTTTAATTAAAATTTTAGGATGGATCTTATTTTTTTCAGATTTATATTCCGAGTGTAACACGTCCGCGTGGCCTAATGGATAAGGCGTCTGACTTCGAATCAGAAGATTGCATGTTCGAGTCCTGTCGCGGACGAGCTGTATTGTTTTTTTCCAAAAACTTCTAATAAATATCCTTTCCTCCCTTTTTATTATGTTTAACTGCATTTTAATTAAAATTTTAGGATGGATCTTATTTTTTTCAGATTTATATTCCGAGTGTAACACGTCCGCGTGGCCTAATGGATATGGCGTCTGACTTCGAATCAGAAGGTTGCAGGTTCGAGTCCTGTCGCGGACGAGCTGAATAGTATTTTTCCAAAACCTTCAAATAAATATCGGTTCCTTCCTTTTTATTATGTATAACTGTATTTTAATTATAATTTTAGTTTGGATCTTATTTTTTACATATTTATATTCTAAGAACTGCACGTCCGCGTGGCCTAATGGATAAGGCGGCTGGCTTCGAATCGGAAGATTGCAGGTTCGAGTCCTGTTGCGAATGAGCTGTATTGTGTTTTTCCAAAGACTTCAAATAAATACAGGTTCCTTCCTTTTTATTATGTTTATATGTAATTTAATTAAAATTTTAGTATGGATCTTATTTTTTACAGATTTATATTCCAAGTATAACAAGTCCGCGTTTCTCAATGGATAAGGCGTCTGACTTCGAATCAGAAGATTGCAGGTTCGAGTCCTGTCGCGGACGAGCTGTATTGTTTTTTTCCAAAAACTTCTAATAAATATCGTTTCCTTCCTTTTTATTATGTTTAACTGCATTTTAATTAAAATTTTAGGATGGATCTTATTTTTTTCAGATTTATATTCCGAGTGTAACACGTCCGCGTGGCCTAATGGATAAGGCGACTGACTTCGAATCAGAAGATTGCAGGTTCGAGTCCTGTCGCGGACGAGCTGTATTGTATTTTTCCAAAGACTTCAAATAAATATGGTTTCCTTCCTTTTTGTAATGTTTAACTGTATTTTAATTAAAATTTTAGTATAAATCTTATTTTTTACAGATTTATATTCCAAGTGTAACAAGTCCGCGTGGCCCAATGGATAAGGCGTCTGACTCCGATTCAGAAGATTGCAGGTTCGAGTCCTGTTGCGGACGAGCTGTATTGTTTTTTTCCAAAAACTTCAAATAAATATCGTTTCCTTCCTTTTTATTATGTATAACTGTATTTTAATTAAAATTTTAGGATGGATCTTATTTTTTTCAGATTTATATTCCGAGTGTAACACGTCCGAGTGGCCTAATGGATAAGGCGTCTGACTTCGAATCAGAAGATTGCAGGTTCGAGTCCTGTTGCGAACGAGCTGTATTGTGTTTTTCCAAAGACTTCAAATAAATATAGGTTCCTTCCTTTTTATTATGTTTAACTGTATTTTAATTAAAATTTTAGTATGGATCTTATTTTTTACAGATTTATATTCCAAGTGTAACAAGTCCGCGTGGCCCAATGGATAATGCGTCTGACTTCGAATCAGAAGATTGCAGGTTCGAGTCCTGTCGTGGACGAGCTGTATTGTTTTTTTCCAAAAACTTCAAATAAATATCATTTCCTTCCTTTTTATTATGTTTAACTGTATTTTAACTAAAATTTTAGGATGGATCTTATTTTTTACAGATTTATATTCCTATTGAAACACGTCCGCGTGGCCTAATGGATAAGGCGTCTGACTTCGAATCAGAAGATTGCAGGTTCGAGTCCTGTCGCGGATGAGCTGAATTGTATTTTTCCAAAACTTTCAAATAAATATCGGTTCCTTCCATTTTATTATGTATAACTGTATTTTAATTATAATTTTAGTTTGGATCTTATTTTTTACACATTTATATTCTAAGTACTGCACGTCCGCGTGGCCTAATGGATAAGGCGTCTGACTTCGAATCGGAAGATTGCAGGTTCGAGTCCTGTTGCGAACGAGCTGTATTGTGTTTTTCCAAAGACTTCAAATAAATACAGGTTCATTCCTTTTTATTATGTTTATATGTATTTTAATTAAAATTTTAGTATGGATCTTATTTTTTACAGATTTATATTCCAAGTATAACAAGTCCGCGTGGCCCAAGGGGTAATGCGTCTGACTTCGAATCAGAAGATTGCAGGTTCGAGTTCCGTCGCGGACGAGCTGTATTGTTTTTTTTCCAAAAACTTCAAATAAATATCGTTTCCTTCCTTTTTATTATGTTTAACTGTATTTTAATTAAAATTTTAGGATGGATCTTATTTTTTTCAGATTTATATTCCGAGTGTAACACGTCCGCGTGGCCTAATGGATAAGGCGTCTGACTTCGAATCAGAAGATTGCATGTTCGAGTCCTGTCGCGGACGAGCTGTATTGTTTTTTTCCAAAAACTTCTAATAAATATCCTTTCCTTCCTTTTTATTATGTTTAACTGCATTTTAATTAAAATTTTAGGATGGAACTTATTTTTTTCAGATTTATATTCCGAGTGTAACACGTCCGCGTGGCCTAATGGATATGGCGTCTGACTTCGAATCAGAAGGTTGCAGGTTCGAGTCCTGTCGCGGACGAGCTGAATAGTATTTTTCCAAAACCTTCAAATAAATATCGGTTCCTTCCTTTTTATTATGTATAACTGTATTTTAATTATAATTTTAGTTTGGATCTTATTTTTTACATATTTATATTCTAAGAACTGCACGTCCGCGTGGCCTAATGGATAAGGCGGCTGGCTTCGAATCGGAAGATTGCAGGTTCGAGTCCTGTTGCGAATGAGCTGTATTGTGTTTTTCCAAAGACTTCAAATAAATACAGGTTCCTTCCTTTTTATTATGTTTATATGTAATTTAATTAAAATTTTAGTATGGATCTTATTTTTTACAGATTTATATTCCAAGTATAACAAGTCCGCGTTTCTCAATGGATAAGGCGTCTGACTTCGAATCAGAAGATTGCAGGTTCGAGTCCTGTCGCGGACGAGCTGTATTGTTTTTTTCCAAAAACTTCTAATAAATATCGTTTCCTTCCTTTTTATTATGTTTAACTGCATTTTAATTAAAATTTTAGGATGGATCTTATTTTTTTCAGATTTATATTCCGAGTGTAACACGTCCGCGTGGCCTAATGGATAAGGCGACTGACTTCGAATCAGAAGATTGCAGGTTCGAGTCCTGTCGCGGACGAGCTGTATTGTATTTTTCCAAAGACTTCAAATAAATATGGTTTCCTTCCTTTTTGTAATGTTTAACTGTATTTTCATTAAAATTTTAGTATAAATCTTATTTTTTACAGATTTATATTCCAAGTGTAACAAGTCCGCGTGGCCCAATGGATAAGGCGTCTGACTCCGATTCAGAAGATTGCAGGTTCGAGTCCTGTTGCGGACGAGCTGTATTGTTTTTTTCCAAAAACTTCAAATAAATATCGTTTCCTTCCTTTTTATTATGTATAACTGTATTTTAATTAAAATTTTAGGATGGATCTTATTTTTTTCAGATTTATATTCCGAGTGTAACACGTCCGAGTGGCCTAATGGATAAGGCGTCTGACTTCGAATCAGAAGATTGCAGGTTCGAGTCCTGTTGCGAACGAGCTGTATTGTGTTTTTCCAAAGACTTCAAATAAATATAGGTTCCTTCCTTTTTATTATGTTTAACTGTATTTTAATTAAAATTTTAGTATGGATCTTATTTTTTACAGATTTATATTCCAAGTGTAACACGTCCGCGTGGCCTAATGGATAAGGCGTCTGACTTCGAATCAGAAGATTGCAGGTTCGAGTCCTGTCGCGGACGAGCTGAATTGTATTTTTCCAAAGACTTTAAATATAGGTTCCTTCCTTTTTATTATGTATAACTGTATTTTAATTATAATTTTAGTAAGGTTCTTATTTTTTACAGATTTATATTCCAAGTATAACAAGTCCGCGTGGCCCAATGGATAATGCGTCTGACTTCGAATCAGAAGATTGCAGGTTCGAGTCCTGTCGCGGACGAGCTGTATTGTTTTTTTCCAAAAACTTCTAATAAATATCCTTTCCTTCCTTTTTATTATGTTTAACTGCATTTTAATTAAAATTTTAGGATGGATCTTATTTTTTTCAGATTTATATTCCGAGTGTAACACGTCCGCGTGGCCTAATGGATATGGCGTCTGACTTCGAATCAGAAGGTTGCAGGTTCGAGTCCTGTCGCGGACGAGCTGAATAGTATTTTTCCAAAACCTTCAAATAAATATCGGTTCCTTCCTTTTTATTATGTATAACTGTATTTTAATTATAATTTTAGTTTGGATCTTATTTTTTACATATTTATATTCTAAGAACTGCACGTCCGCGTGGCCTAATGGATAAGGCGGCTGGCTTCGAATCGGAAGATTGCAGGTTCGAGTCCTGTTGCGAATGAGCTGTATTGTGTTTTTCCAAAGACTTCAAATAAATACAGGTTCCTTCCTTTTTATTATGTTTATATGTATTTTAATTAAAATTTTAGTATGGATCTTATTTTTTACAGATTTATATTCCAAGTATAACAAGTCCGCGTGGCCCAATGGATAAGGCGTCTGACTTCGAATCAGAAGATTGCAGGTTCGAGTCCTGTCGCGGACGAGCTGTATTGTTTTTTTCCAAAAACTTCAAATAAATATCGTTTCCTTCCTTTTTATTATGTATAACTGTATTTTAATTAAAATTTTAGGATGGATCTTATTTTTTTCAGATTTATATTCCGAGTGTAACACGTCCGAGTGGCCTAATGGATAAGGCGTCTGACTTCGAATCAGAAGATTGCAGGTTCGAGTCCTGTTGCGAACGAGCTGTATTGTGTTTTTCCAAAGACTTCAAATAAATATAGGTTCCTTCCTTTTTATTATGTTTAACTGTATTTTAATTAAAATTTTAGTATGGATCTTATTTTTTACAGATTTATATTCCAAGTGTAACAAGTCCGCGTGGCCCAATGGATAATGCGTCTGACTTCGAATCAGAAGATTGCAGGTTCGAGTCCTGTCGTGGACGAGCTGTATTGTTTTTTTCCAAAAACTTCAAATAAATATCATTTCCTTCCTTTTTATTATGTTTAACTGTATTTTAACTAAAATTTTAGGATGGATCTTATTTTTTACAGATTTATATTCCTATTGAAACACGTCCGCGTGGCCTAATGGATAAGGCGTCTGACTTCGAATCAGAAGATTGCAGGTTCGAGTCCTGTCGCGGATGAGCTGAATTGTATTTTTCCAAAACTTTCAAATAAATATCGGTTCCTTCCATTTTATTATGTATAACTGTATTTTAATTATAATTTTAGTTTGGATCTTATTTTTTACACATTTATATTCTAAGTACTGCACGTCCGCGTGGCCTAATGGATAAGGCGTCTGACTTCGAATCGGAAGATTGCAGGTTCGAGTCCTGTTGCGAACGATCTGTATTGTGTTTTTCCAAAGACTTCAAATAAATACAGGTTCATTCCTTTTTATTATGTTTATATGTATTTTAATTAAAATTTTAGTATGGATCTTATTTTTTACAGATTTATATTCCAAGTATAACAAGTCCGCGTGGCCCAAGAGGTAATGCGTCTGACTTCGAATCAGAAGATTGCAGGTTCGAGTTCCGTCGCGGACGAGCTGTATTGTTTTTTTTCCCAAAACTTCAAATAAATGTCGTTTCCTTCCTTTTTATTATGTTTAACTGTATTTTAATTAAAATTTTAGGATGGATCTTATTTTTTTCAGATTTATATTCCGAGTGTAACACGTCCGCGTGGCCTAATGGATAAGGCGTCTGACTTCGAATCAGAAGATTGCATGTTCGAGTCCTGTCGCGAACGAGCTGTATTGTTTTTTTCCAAAAAACTTCAAATAAATATCGTTTCCTTCCTTTTTATTATGTATAACTGTATTTTAATTAAAATTTTAGGATGGAACTTATTTTTTACAGATTTATATTCCAAGTGTAACAAGTCCGCGTGGTCCAATGGATAAGGCGTCTGACTTCGAATCAGAAGATTGCATGTTCGAGTCCTGTCGCGGACGAGCTGAATTGTTTTTTTCCAAAAACTTCTAATAAATATCGTTTCCTTCCTTTTTATTATGTTTAACTACATTTTAATTAAAATTTTATGAGGGATCTTATTTTTTTCAGATTTATATTCAGAGTGTAACACGTCCGCGTGGCCTAATGGGTAAGGCGTCTGACTTCGAATCAGAAGATTGCAGGTTCGAGTCCTGTCGCGGATGAGCTGAATTGTATTTTTCCAAAACTTTCAAATAAATATCGGTTCCTTCCATTTTATTATGTATAACTGTATTTTAATTATAATTTTAGTTTGGATCTTATTTTTTACACATTTATATTCTAAGTACTGCACGTCCGCGTGGCCTAATGGATAAGGCGTCTGACTTCGAATCGGAAGATTGCAGGTTCGAGTCCTGTTGCGAACGAGCTGTATTGTGTTTTTCCAAAGACTTCAAATAAATACAGGTTCCTTCCTTTTTATTATGTTTAACTGCATTTTAATTAAAATTTTGGATGGATCTTATTTTTTTCAGTTTTATATTCCGAGTGTAACACGTCCGCGTGGCCTAATGGATAAGGCGTCTGACTTCGAATCAGAAGATTGCAGGTTCGAGTCCTGTCGCGGACGAGCTGAATTGTATTTTTCCAAAGACTTTAAATAAATATAGGTTCCTTCCTTTTTATTATGTATAACTGTATTTTAATTATAATTTTAGTAAGGTTCTTATTTTTTACAGATTTATATTCCAAGTATAACAAGTCCGCGTGGCCCAATGGATAATGCGTCTGACTTCGAATCAGAAGATTGCTGGTTCGAGTCCTGTCGCGGACGAGCTGTATTGTTTTTTTCCAAAAACTTCTAATAAATATTCTTTCCTTCCTTTTTATTATGTTTAACTGCATTTTAATTAAAATTTTAGGATGGATCTTATTTTTTTCAGATTTATATTCCGAGTGTAAAACGTCCGCGTGGCCTAATGGATATGGCGTCTGACTTCGAATCAGAAGGTTGCAGGTTCGAGTCCTGTCGCGGACGAGCTGAATAGTATTTTTCCAAAACCTTCAAATAAATATCGGTTCCTTCCTTTTTATTATGTATAACTGTATTTTAATTATAATTTTAGTTTGGATCTTATTTTTTACATATTTATATTCTAAGAACTGCACGTCCGCGTGGCCTAATGGATAAGGCGGCTGGCTTCGAATCGGAAGATTGCAGGTTCGAGTCCTGTTGCGAATGAGCTGTATTGTGTTTTTCCAAAGACTTCAAATAAATACAGGTTCCTTCCTTTTTATTATGTTTATATGTATTTTAATTAAAATTTTAGTATGGATCTTATTTTTTACAGATTTATATTCCAAGTATAACAAGTCCGCGTGGCCCAATGGATAAGGCGTCTGACTTCGAATCAGAAGATTGCAGGTTCGAGTCCTGTCGCGGGCGAGATGAATTGTTTTTTTCCAAAAACTTCAAATAAATATCGTTTCCATCCTTTTTATTATGTTTAACTGTATTTTAAATAAAATTTTAGTATAAATCTTATTTTTTACAGATTTATATTCCAAGTGTAACAAGTCCGCGTGGCCCAATGGATAAGGCGTCTGACTCCGATTCAGAAGATTGCAGGTTCGAGTCCTGTTGCGGACGAGCTGTATTTTGTTTTTCAAAAGACTTCAAATAAATATAGGTTCCTTCCTTTTTAATATGTTTAACTGCATTTTAATTAAAATTTTGGATGGATCTTATTTTTTTCAGTTTTATATTCCGAGTGTTACACGTCCGCGTGGCCTAATGGATAAGGCGTCTGACTTCGAATCAGAAGATAGCAGGTTCGAGTCCTGTCGCGGACGAGCTGAATTGTATTTTTCCAAAGACTTTAAATGAATATAGGTACCTTCCTTTTTATTATGTATAACTGTATTTTAATTATAATTTTAGTAAGGTTCTTATTTTTTACAGATTTATATTCCAAGTATAAAAAGTCCGCGTGGCCCAATGGATAATGCGTCTGACTTCGAATCAGAAGATTGCAGGTTCGAGTCCTGTCGCGGACGAGCTGTATTGTTTTTTTCCAAAAACTTCTAATAAATATCCTTTCCTTCCTTTTTATTATGTTTAACTGCATTTTATATAAAAATTTAGGATGGATCTTATGTTTAACTGCATTTTAATTAAAATTTTAGGATGGATCTTATTATTTTCAGATTTATATTCCGAGTGTAACACGTCCGCGTGGCCTAATGGATATGGCGTCTGACTTCGAATCAGAAGGTTGCAGGTTCGAGTCCTGTCGCGGACGAGCTGAATAGTATTTTTCCAAAACCTTCAAATAAATATCGGTTCCTTCCTTTTTATTATGTATAACTGTATTTTAATTATAATTTTAGTTTGGATCTTATTTTTTACATATTTATATTCTAAGAACTGCACGTCCGCGTGGCCTAATGGATAAGGCGGCTGGCTTCGAATCGGAAGATTGCAGGTTCGAGTCCTGTTGCGAATGAGCTGTATTGTGTTTTTCCAAAGACTTCAAATCCTTTCCAGGTTCCTTCCTTTTTATTATGTTTATATGTATTTTAATTAAAATTTTAGTATGGATCTTATTTTTTACAGATTTATATTCCAAGTATAACAAGTCCGCGTGGCCCAATGGATAAGGCGTCTGACTTCGAATCAGAAGATTGCAGGTTCGAGTCCTGTCGCGGACGAGCTGTATTGTTTTTTTCCAAAAACTTCTAATAAATATCGTTTCCTTCCTTTTTATTATGTTTAACTGCATTTTAATTAAAATTTTAGGATGGATCTTATTTTTTTCAGATTTATATTCCGAGTGTAACACGTCCGCGTGGCCTAATGGATAAGGCGACTGACTTCGAATCAGAAGATTGCAGTTTCGAGTCCTGTCGCGGACGAGCTGTATTGTATTTTTCCAAAGACTTCAAATAAATATGGTTTCCTTCCTTTTTGTTATGTTTAACTGTATTTTAATTAAAATTTTAGTATAAATCTTATTTTTTACAGATTTATATTCCAAGTGTAACAAGTCCGCGTGGCCCAATGGATAAGGCGTCTGACTCCGATTCAGAAGATTGCAGGTTCGAGTCCTGTTGCGGACGAGCTGTATTGTTTTTTTCCAAAAACTTCAAATAAATATCGTTTCCTTCCTTTTTATTATGTATAACTGTATTTTAAATAAAATTTTAGTATAAATCTTATTTTTTACAGATTTATATTCCAAGTGTAACAAGTCCGCGTGGCCCAATGGATAAGGCGTCTGACTCCGATTCAGAAGATTGCAGGTTCGAGTCCTGTTGCGGACGAGCTGTATTTTGTTTTTCAAAAGACTTCAAATAAATATAGGTTCCTTCCTTTTTAATATGTTTAACTGCATTTTAATTAAAATTTTGGATGGATCTTATTTTTTTCAGTTTTATATTCCGAGTGTAACACGTCCGCGTGGCCTAATGGATAAGGCGTCTGACTTCGAATCAGAAGATTGCAGGTTCGAGTCCTGTCGCGGACGAGCTGAATTGTATTTTTCCAAAGACTTTAAATAAATATATGTTCCTTCCTTTTTATTATGTATAACTGTATTTTAATTATAATTTTAGTAAGGTTCTTATTTTTTACAGATTTATATTCCAAGTATAACAAGTCCGCGTGGCCCAATGGATAATGCGTCTGACTTCGAATCAGAAGATTGCTGGTTCGAATCCTGTCGCGGACGAGCTGTTTTGTTTTTTTCCAAAAACTTCTAATAAATATCCTTTCCTTCCTTTTTATTATGTTTAACTGCATTTCAATTAAAATTTTAGGATGGATCTTATTTTTTTCAGATTTATATTCCGAGTGTAACACGTCCGCGTGGCCTAATGGATATGGCGTCTGACTTCGAATCAGAAGGTTGCAGGTTCGAGTCCTGTCGCGGACGAGCTGAATAGTATTTTTCCAAAACCTTCAAATAAATATCGGTTCCTTCCTTTTTATTATGTATAACTGTATTTTAATTATAATTTTAGTTTGGATCTTATTTTTTACATATTTATATTCTAAGAACTGCACGTCCGCGTGGCCTAATGGATAAGGCGGCTGGCTTCGAATCGGAAGATTGCAGGTTCGAGTCCTGTTGCGAATGAGCTGTATTGTGTTTTTCCAAAGACTTCAAATAAATACAGGTTCCTTCCTTTTTATTATGTTTATATGTATTTTAATTAAAATTTTAGTATGGATCTTATTTTTTACAGATTTATATTCCAAGTATAACAAGTCCGCGTGGCCCAATGGATAAGGCGTCTGACTTCGAATCAGAAGATTGCAGGTTCGAGTCCTGTCGCGGGCGAGATGAATTGTTTTTTTCCAAAAACTTCAAATAAATATCGTTTCCATCCTTTTTATTATGTTTAACTGTATTTTAAATAAAATTTTAGTATAAATCTTATTTTTTACAGATTTATATTCCAAGTGTAACAAGTCCGCGTGGCCTAATGGATAAGGCGTCTGACTTCGAATCAGAAGATTGCAGGTTCGAGTCCTGTTGCGAATGAGCTGTATTGTGTTTTTCCAAAGACTTCAAATAAATACAGGTTCCTTCCTTTTTATTATGTATAACTGTATTTTAATTATAATTTTAGTAAGGTTCTTATTTTTTACAGATTTATATTCCAAGTATAACAAGTTCGCGTGGCCCAATGGATAATGCGTCTGACTTCGAATCAGAAGATTGCAGGTTCGAGTCCTGTCGCGGACGAGCTGTATTGTTTTTTTCCAAAAACTTCTAATAAATATCCTTTCCTTCCTTTTTATTATGTTTAACTGCATTTTAATTAAAATTTTAGGATGGATCTTATTTTTTTCAGATTTATATTCCGAGTGTAACACGTCCGCGTGGCCTAATGGATATGGCGTCTGACTTCGAATCAGAAGGTTGCAGGTTCGAGTCCTGTCGCGGACGAGCTGAATAGTATTTTTCCAAAACCTTCAAATAAATATCGGTTCCTTCCTTTTTATTATGTATAACTGTATTTTAATTATAATTTTAGTTTGGATCTTATTTTTTACATATTTATATTCTAAGAACTGCACGTCCGCGTGGCCTAATGGATAAGGCGGCTGGCTTCGAATCGGAAGATTGCAGGTTCGAGTCCTGTTGCGAATGAGCTGTATTGTGTTTTTCCAAAGACTTCAAATAAATACAGGTTCCATCCTTTTTATTATGTTTATATGTATTTTAATTAAAATTTTAGTATGGATCTTATTTTTTACAGATTTATATTCCAAGTATAACAAGTCCGCGTGGCCCAATGGATAAGGCGTCTGACTTCGAATCAGAAGATTGCATGTTCGAGTCCTGTCGCGGACGAGCTGTATTGTTTTTTTCCAAAAACTTCTAATAAATATCGTTTCCTTCCTTTTTATTATGTTTAACTGCATTTTAATTAAAATTTTAGGATGGATCTTATTTTTTTCAGTTTTATATTCCGAGTGTAACACGTCCGCGTGGCCTAATGGATAAGGCGTCTGACTTCGAATCAGAAGATTGCAGGTTCGAGTCCTGTCGCGGACGAGCTGAATTGTATTTTTCCAAAGACTTTAAATAAATATAGGTTCCTTCCTTTTTATTATGTATAACTGTATTTTAATTATAATTTTAATAAGGTTCTTATTTTTTACAGATTTATATTCCAAGTATAACAAGTCCGCGTGGCCCAATGGATAATGCGTCTGACTTCGAATCAGAAGATTGCAGGTTCGAGTCCTGTCGCGGACGAGCTGTATGGTTTTTTTCCAAAAACTTCTAATAAATATCCTTTCCTTCCTTTTTATTATGTTTAACTGCATTTTAATTAAAATTTTAGGATGGATCTTATTTTTTTCAGATTTATATTCCGAGTGCAACACGTCCGCGTGGCCTAATGGATATGGCGTCTGACTTCGAATAAGAAGGTTGCAGGTTCGAGTCCTGTCGCGGACGAGCTGAATAGTATTTTTCCAAAACCTTCAAATAAATATCGGTTCCTTCCTTTTTATTATGTATAACTGTATTTTAATTATAATTTTAGTTTGGATCTTATTTTTTACATATTTATATTCTAAGAACAGCACGTCCGCGTGGCCTAATGGATAAGGCGGCTGGCTTCGAATCGGAAGATTGCAGGTTCGAGTCCTGTTGCGAATGAGCTGTATTGTGTTTTTCCAAAGACTTCAAATAAATACAGGTTCCTTCCTTTTTATTATGTTTATATGTATTTTAATTAAAATTTTAGTATGGATCTTATTTTTTACAGATTTATATTCCAAGTATAACAAGTCCGCGTGGCCCAATGGATAAGGCGTCTGACTTCGAATCAGAAGATTGCAGGTTCGAGTCCTGTCGCGGACGAGCTGTATTGTTTTTTTCCAAAAACTTCTAATAAATATCGTTTCCTTCCTTTTTATTATGTTTAACTGCATTTTAATTAAAATTTTGGATGGATCTTATTTTTTTCAGTTTTATATTCCGAGTGTAACACGTCCGCGTGGCCTAATGGATAAGGCGTCTGACTTCGAATCAGAAGATTGCAGGTTCGAGTCCTGTCGCGGACGAGCTGAATTGTATTTTTCCAAAGACTTTAAATAAATATAGGTTCCTTCCTTTTTATTATGTATAACTGTATTTTAATTATAATTTTAGTAAGGTTCTTATTTTTTACAGATTTATATTCCAAGTATAACAAGTCCGCGTGGCCCAATGGATAATGCGTCTGACTTCGAATCAGAAGATTGCTGGTTCGAGTCCTGTCGGGGACGAGCTGTATTGTTTTTTTCCAAAAACTTCTAATAAATATCCTTTCCTTCCTTTTTATTATGTTTAACTGCATTTTAATTAAAATTTTAGGATGGATCTTATTTTTTTCAGATTTATATTCCGAGTGTAACACGTCCGCGTGGCCTAATGGATATGGCGTCTGACTTCGAATCAGAAGGTTGCAGGTTCGAGTCCTGTCGCGGACGAGCTGAATAGTATTTTTCCAAAACCTTCAAATAAATATCGGTTCCTTCCTTTTTATTATGTATAACTGTATTTTAATTATAATTTTAGTTTGGATCTTATTTTTTACATATTTATATTCTAAGAACTGCACGTCCGCGTGGCCTAATGGATAAGGCGGCTGGCTTCGAATCGGAAGATTGCAGGTTCGAGTCCTGTTGCGAATGAGCTGTATTGTGTTTTTCCAAAGACTTCAAATAAATACAGGTTCCTTCCTTTTTATTATGTTTATATGTATTTTAATTAAAATTTTAGTATGGATCTTATTTTTTACAGATTTATATTCCAAGTATAACAAGTCCGCGTGGCCCAATGGATAAGGCGTCTGACTTCGAATCAGAAGATTGCAGGTTCGAGTCCTGTCGCGGGCGAGATGAATTGTTTTTTTCCAAAAACTTCAAATAAATATCGTTTACATCCTTTTTATTATGTTTAACTGTATTTTAAATAAAATTTTAGTATAAATCTTATTTTTTACAGATTTATATTCCAAGTGTAACAAGTCCGCGTGGCCCAATGGATAAGGCGTCTGACTCCGATTCAGAAGATTGCAGGTTCGAGTCCTGTTGCGGACGAGCTGTATTGTTTTTTTCCAAAAACTTCAAATAAATATCGTTTCCTTCCTTTTTATTATGTATAACTGTATTTTAAATAAAATTTTAGTATAAATCTTATTTTTTACAGATTTATATTCCAAGTGTAACAAGTCCGCGTGGCCCAATGGATAAGGCGTCTGACTTCGAATCAGAAGATTGCAGGTTCGAGTCCTGTCGCGGATGAGCTGAATTGTATTTTTCCAAAACTTTCAAATAAATATCGGTTCCTTCCATTTTATTATGTATAACTGTATTTTAATTATAATTTTAGTTTGGATCTTATTTTTTACACATTTATATTCTAAGTACTGCACGTCCGCGTGGCCTAATGGATAAGGCGTCTGACTTCGAATCGGAAGATTGCAGGTTCGAGTCCTGTTGCGAACGAGCTGTATTGTGTTTTTCCAAAGACTTCAAATAAATACAGGTTCATTCCTTTTTATTATGTTTATATGTATTTTAATTAAAATTTTAGTATGGATCTTATTTTTTACAGATTTATATTCCAAGTATAACAAGTCCGCGTGGCCCAAGGGGTAATGCGTCTGACTTCGAATCAGAAGATTGCAGGTTCGAGTTCCGTCGCGGACGAGCTGTATTGTTTTTTTTCCAAAAACTTCAAATAAATATCGTTTCCTTCCTTTTTATTATGTTTAACTGTATTTTAATTAAAATTTTAGGATGGATCTTATTTTTTTCAGATTTATATTCCGAGTGTAACACGTCCGCGTGGCCTAATGGATAAGGCGTCTGACTTCGAATCAGAAGATTGCATGTTCGAGTCCTGTCGCGGACGAGCTGTATTGTTTTTTTCCAAAAACTTCTAATAAATATCCTTTCCTTCCTTTTTATTATGTTTAACTGCATTTTAATTAAAATTTTAGGATGGATCTTATTTTTTTCAGATTTATATTCCGAGTGTAACACGTCCGCGTGGCCTAATGGATATGGCGTCTGACTTCGAATCAGAAGGTTGCAGGTTCGAGTCCTGTCGCGGACGAGCTGAATAGTATTTTTCCAAAACCTTCAAATAAATATCGGTTCCTTCCTTTTTATTATGTATAACTGTATTTTAATTATAATTTTAGTTTGGATCTTATTTTTTACATATTTATATTCTAAGAACTGCACGTCCGCGTGGCCTAATGGATAAGGCGGCTGGCTTCGAATCGGAAGATTGCAGGTTCGAGTCCTGTTGCGAATGAGCTGTATTGTGTTTTTCCAAAGACTTCAAATAAATACAGGTTCCTTCCTTTTTATTATGTTTATATGTAATTTAATTAAAATTTTAGTATGGATCTTATTTTTTACAGATTTATATTCCAAGTATAACAAGTCCGCGTTTCTCAATGGATAAGGCGTCTGACTTCGAATCAGAAGATTGCAGGTTCGAGTCCTGTCGCGGACGAGCTGTATTGTTTTTTTCCAAAAACTTCTAATAAATATCGTTTCCTTCCTTTTTATTATGTTTAACTGCATTTTAATTAAAATTTTAGGATGGATCTTATTTTTTTCAGATTTATATTCCGAGTGTAACACGTCCGCGTGGCCTAATGGATAAGGCGACTGACTTCGAATCAGAAGATTGCAGGTTCGAGTCCTGTCGCGGACGAGCTGTATTGTATTTTTCCAAAGACTTCAAATAAATATGGTTTCCTTCCTTTTTGTAATGTTTAACTGTATTTTCATTAAAATTTTAGTATAAATCTTATTTTTTACAGATTTATATTCCAAGTGTAACAAGTCCGCGTGGCCCAATGGATAAGGCGTCTGACTCCGATTCAGAAGATTGCAGGTTCGAGTCCTGTTGCGGACGAGCTGTATTGTTTTTTTCCAAAAACTTCAAATAAATATCGTTTCCTTCCTTTTTATTATGTATAACTGTATTTTAATTAAAATTTTAGGATGGATCTTATTTTTTTCAGATTTATATTCCGAGTGTAACACGTCCGAGTGGCCTAATGGATAAGGCGTCTGACTTCGAATCAGAAGATTGCAGGTTCGAGTCCTGTTGCGAACGAGCTGTATTGTGTTTTTCCAAAGACTTCAAATAAATATAGGTTCCTTCCTTTTTATTATGTTTAACTGTATTTTAATTAAAATTTTAGTATGGATCTTATTTTTTACAGATTTATATTCCAAGTGTAACACGTCCGCGTGGCCTAATGGATAAGGCGTCTGACTTCGAATCAGAAGATTGCAGGTTCGAGTCCTGTCGCGGACGAGCTGAATTGTATTTTTCCAAAGACTTTAAATATAGGTTCCTTCCTTTTTATTATGTATAACTGTATTTTAATTATAATTTTAGTAAGGTTCTTATTTTTTACAGATTTATATTCCAAGTATAACAAGTCCGCGTGGCCCAATGGATAATGCGTCTGACTTCGAATCAGAAGATTGCAGGTTCGAGTCCTGTCGCGGACGAGCTGTATTGTTTTTTTCCAAAAACTTCTAATAAATATCCTTTCCTTCCTTTTTATTATGTTTAACTGCATTTTAATTAAAATTTTAGGATGGATCTTATTTTTTTCAGATTTATATTCCGAGTGTAACACGTCCGCGTGGCCTAATGGATATGGCGTCTGACTTCGAATCAGAAGGTTGCAGGTTCGAGTCCTGTCGCGGACGAGCTGAATAGTATTTTTCCAAAACCTTCAAATAAATATCGGTTCCTTCCTTTTTATTATGTATAACTGTATTTTAATTATAATTTTAGTTTGGATCTTATTTTTTACATATTTATATTCTAAGAACTGCACGTCCGCGTGGCCTAATGGATAAGGCGGCTGGCTTCGAATCGGAAGATTGCAGGTTCGAGTCCTGTTGCGAATGAGCTGTATTGTGTTTTTCCAAAGACTTCAAATAAATACAGGTTCCTTCCTTTTTATTATGTTTATATGTATTTTAATTAAAATTTTAGTATGGATCTTATTTTTTACAGATTTATATTCCAAGTATAACAAGTCCGCGTGGCCCAATGGATAAGGCGTCTGACTTCGAATCAGAAGATTGCAGGTTCGAGTCCTGTCGCGGACGAGCTGTATTGTTTTTTTCCAAAAACTTCAAATAAATATCGTTTCCTTCCTTTTTATTATGTATAACTGTATTTTAATTAAAATTTTAGGATGGATCTTATTTTTTTCAGATTTATATTCCGAGTGTAACACGTCCGAGTGGCCTAATGGATAAGGCGTCTGACTTCGAATCAGAAGATTGCAGGTTCGAGTCCTGTTGCGAACGAGCTGTATTGTGTTTTTCCAAAGACTTCAAATAAATATAGGTTCCTTCCTTTTTATTATGTTTAACTGTATTTTAATTAAAATTTTAGTATGGATCTTATTTTTTACAGATTTATATTCCAAGTGTAACAAGTCCGCGTGGCCCAATGGATAATGCGTCTGACTTCGAATCAGAAGATTGCAGGTTCGAGTCCTGTCGTGGACGAGCTGTATTGTTTTTTTCCAAAAACTTCAAATAAATATCATTTCCTTCCTTTTTATTATGTTTAACTGTATTTTAACTAAAATTTTAGGATGGATCTTATTTTTTACAGATTTATATTCCTATTGAAACACGTCCGCGTGGCCTAATGGATAAGGCGTCTGACTTCGAATCAGAAGATTGCAGGTTCGAGTCCTGTCGCGGATGAGCTGAATTGTATTTTTCCAAAACTTTCAAATAAATATCGGTTCCTTCCATTTTATTATGTATAACTGTATTTTAATTATAATTTTAGTTTGGATCTTATTTTTTACACATTTATATTCTAAGTACTGCACGTCCGCGTGGCCTAATGGATAAGGCGTCTGACTTCGAATCGGAAGATTGCAGGTTCGAGTCCTGTTGCGAACGATCTGTATTGTGTTTTTCCAAAGACTTCAAATAAATACAGGTTCATTCCTTTTTATTATGTTTATATGTATTTTAATTAAAATTTTAGTATGGATCTTATTTTTTACAGATTTATATTCCAAGTATAACAAGTCCGCGTGGCCCAAGGGGTAATGCGTCTGACTTCGAATCAGAAGATTGCAGGTTCGAGTTCCGTCGCGGACGAGCTGTATTGTTTTTTTTCCCAAAACTTCAAATAAATGTCGTTTCCTTCCTTTTTATTATGTTTAACTGTATTTTAATTAAAATTTTAGGATGGATCTTATTTTTTTCAGATTTATATTCCGAGTGTAACACGTCCGCGTGGCCTAATGGATAAGGCGTCTGACTTCGAATCAGAAGATTGCATGTTCGAGTCCTGTCGCGAACGAGCTGTATTGTTTTTTTCCAAAAAACTTCAAATAAATATCGTTTCCTTCCTTTTTATTATGTATAACTGTATTTTAATTAAAATTTTAGGATGGAACTTATTTTTTACAGATTTATATTCCAAGTGTAACAAGTCCGCGTGGTCCAATGGATAAGGCGTCTGACTTCGAATCAGAAGATTGCATGTTCGAGTCCTGTCGCGGACGAGCTGAATTGTTTTTTTCCAAAAACTTCTAATAAATATCGTTTCCTTCCTTTTTATTATGTTTAACTACATTTTAATTAAAATTTTATGATGGATCTTATTTTTTTCAGATTTATATTCAGAGTGTAACACGTCCGCGTGGCCTAATGGGTAAGGCGTCTGACTTCGAATCAGAAGATTGCAGGTTCGAGTCCTGTCGCGGATGAGCTGAATTGTATTTTTCCAAAACTTTCAAATAAATATCGGTTCCTTCCATTTTATTATGTATAACTGTATTTTAATTATAATTTTAGTTTGGATCTTATTTTTTACACATTTATATTCTAAGTACTGCACGTCCGCGTGGCCTAATGGATAAGGCGTCTGACTTCGAATCGGAAGATTGCAGGTTCGAGTCCTGTTGCGAACGAGCTGTATTGTGTTTTTCCAAAGACTTCAAATAAATACAGGTTCCTTCCTTTTTATTATGTTTAACTGCATTTTAATTAAAATTTTGGATGGATCTTATTTTTTTCAGTTTTATATTCCGAGTGTAACACGTCCGCGTGGCCTAATGGATAAGGCGTCTGACTTCGAATCAGAAGATTGCAGGTTCGAGTCCTGTCGCGGACGAGCTGAATTGTATTTTTCCAAAGACTTTAAATAAATATAGGTTCCTTCCTTTTTATTATGTATAACTGTATTTTAATTATAATTTTAGTAAGGTTCTTATTTTTTACAGATTTATATTCCAAGTATAACAAGTCCGCGTGGCCCAATGGATAATGCGTCTGACTTCGAATCAGAAGATTGCTGGTTCGAGTCCTGTCGCGGACGAGCTGTATTGTTTTTTTCCAAAAACTTCTAATAAATATTCTTTCCTTCCTTTTTATTATGTTTAACTGCATTTTAATTAAAATTTTAGGATGGATCTTATTTTTTTCAGATTTATATTCCGAGTGTAAAACGTCCGCGTGGCCTAATGGATATGGCGTCTGACTTCGAATCAGAAGGTTGCAGGTTCGAGTCCTGTCGCGGACGAGCTGAATAGTATTTTTCCAAAACCTTCAAATAAATATCGGTTCCTTCCTTTTTATTATGTATAACTGTATTTTAATTATAATTTTAGTTTGGATCTTATTTTTTACATATTTATATTCTAAGAACTGCACGTCCGCGTGGCCTAATGGATAAGGCGGCTGGCTTCGAATCGGAAGATTGCAGGTTCGAGTCCTGTTGCGAATGAGCTGTTTTGTGTTTTTCCAAAGACTTCAAATAAATACAGGTTCCTTCCTTTTTATTATGTTTATATGTATTTTAATTAAAATTTTAGTATGGATCTTATTTTTTACAGATTTATATTCCAAGTATAACAAGTCCGCGTGGCCCAATGGATAAGGCGTCTGACTTCGAATCAGAAGATTGCAGGTTCGAGTCCTGTCGCGGGCGAGATGAATTGTTTTTTTCCAAAAACTTCAAATAAATATCGTTTCCATCCTTTTTATTATGTTTAACTGTATTTTAAATAAAATTTTAGTATAAATCTTATTTTTTACAGATTTATATTCCAAGTGTAACAAGTCCGCGTGGCCCAATGGATAAGGCGTCTGACTCCGATTCAGAAGATTGCAGGTTCGAGTCCTGTTGCGGACGAGCTGTATTTTGTTTTTCAAAAGACTTCAAATAAATATAGGTTCCTTCCTTTTTAATATGTTTAACTGCATTTTAATTAAAATTTTGGATGGATCTTATTTTTTTCAGTTTTATATTCCGAGTGTTACACGTCCGCGTGGCCTAATGGATAAGGCGTCTGACTTCGAATCAGAAGATTGCAGGTTCGAGTCCTGTCGCGGACGAGCTGAATTGTATTTTTCCAAAGACTTTAAATGAATATAGGTACCTTCCTTTTTATTATGTATAACTGTATTTTAATTATAATTTTAGTAAGGTTCTTATTTTTTACAGATTTATATTCCAAGTATAAAAAGTCCGCGTGGCCCAATGGATAATGCGTCTGACTTCGAATCAGAAGATTGCAGGTTCGAGTCCTGTCGCGGACGAGCTGTATTGTTTTTTTCCAAAAACTTCTAATAAATATCCTTTCCTTCCTTTTTATTATGTTTAACTGCATTTTATATAAAAATTTAGGATGGATCTTATGTTTAACTGCATTTTAATTAAAATTTTAGGATGGATCTTATTATTTTCAGATTTATATTCCGAGTGTAACACGTCCGCGTGGCCTAATGGATATGGCGTCTGACTTCGAATCAGAAGGTTGCAGGTTCGAGTCCTGTCGCGGACGAGCTGAATAGTATTTTTCCAAAACCTTCAAATAAATATCGGTTCCTTCCTTTTTATTATGTATAACTGTATTTTAATTATAATTTTAGTTTGGATCTTATTTTTTACATATTTATATTCTAAGAACTGCACGTCCGCGTGGCCTAATGGATAAGGCGGCTGGCTTCGAATCGGAAGATTGCAGGTTCGAGTCCTGTTGCGAATGAGCTGTATTGTGTTTTTCCAAAGACTTCAAATCCTTTCCAGGTTCCTTCCTTTTTATTATGTTTATATGTATTTTAATTAAAATTTTAGTATGGATCTTATTTTTTACAGATTTATATTCCAAGTATAACAAGTCCGCGTGGCCCAATGGATAAGGCGTCTGACTTCGAATCAGAAGATTGCAGGTTCGAGTCCTGTCGCGGACGAGCTGTATTGTTTTTTTCCAAAAACTTCTAATAAATATCGTTTCCTTCCTTTTTATTATGTTTAACTGCATTTTAATTAAAATTTTAGGATGGATCTTATTTTTTTCAGATTTATATTCCGAGTGTAACACGTCCGCGTGGCCTAATGGATAAGGCGACTGACTTCGAATCAGAAGATTGCAGTTTCGAGTCCTGTCGCGGACGAGCTGTATTGTATTTTTCCAAAGACTTCAAATAAATATGGTTTCCTTCCTTTTTGTTATGTTTAACTGTATTTTAATTAAAATTTTAGTATAAATCTTATTTTTTACAGATTTATATTCCAAGTGTAACAAGTCCGCGTGGCCCAATGGATAAGGCGTCTGACTCCGATTCAGAAGATTGCAGGTTCGAGTCCTGTTGCGGACGAGCTGTATTGTTTTTTTCCAAAAACTTCAAATAAATATCGTTTCCTTCCTTTTTATTATGTATAACTGTATTTTAAATAAAATTTTAGTATAAATCTTATTTTTTACAGATTTATATTCCAAGTGTAACAAGTCCGCGTGGCCCAATGGATAAGGCGTCTGACTCCGATTCAGAAGATTGCAGGTTCGAGTCCTGTTGCGGACGAGCTGTATTTTGTTTTTCAAAAGACTTCAAATAAATATAGGTTCCTTCCTTTTTAATATGTTTAACTGCATTTTAATTAAAATTTTGGATGGATCTTATTTTTTTCAGTTTTATATTCCGAGTGTAACACGTCCGCGTGGCCTAATGGATAAGGCGTCTGACTTCGAATCAGAAGATTGCAGGTTCGAGTCCTGTCGCGGACGAGCTGAATTGTATTTTTCCAAAGACTTTAAATAAATATATGTTCCTTCCTTTTTATTATGTATAACTGTATTTTAATTATAATTTTAGTAAGGTTCTTATTTTTTACAGATTTATATTCCAAGTATAACAAGTCCGCGTGGCCCAATGGATAATGCGTCTGACTTCGAATCAGAAGATTGCTGGTTCGAGTCCTGTCGCGGACGAGCTGTATTGTTTTTTTCCAAAAACTTCTAATAAATATCCTTTCCTTCCTTTTTATTATGTTTAACTGCATTTCAATTAAAATTTTAGGATGGATCTTATTTTTTTCAGATTTATATTCCGAGTGTAACACGTCCGCGTGGCCTAATGGATATGGCGTCTGACTTCGAATCAGAAGGTTGCAGGTTCGAGTCCTGTCGCGGACGAGCTGAATAGTATTTTTCCAAAACCTTCAAATAAATATCGGTTCCTTCCTTTTTATTATGTATAACTGTATTTTAATTATAATTTTAGTTTGGATCTTATTTTTTACATATTTATATTCTAAGAACTGCACGTCCGCGTGGCCTAATGGATAAGGCGGCTGGCTTCGAATCGGAAGATTGCAGGTTCGAGTCCTGTTGCGAATGAGCTGTATTGTGTTTTTCCAAAGACTTTAAATAAATACAGGTTCCTTCCTTTTTATTATGTTTATATGTATTTTAATTAAAATTTTAGTATGGATCTTATTTTTTACAGATTTATATTCCAAGTATAACAAGTCCGCGTGGCCCAATGGATAAGGCGTCTGACTTCGAATCAGAAGATTGCAGGTTCGAGTCCTGTCGCGGGCGAGATGAATTGTTTTTTTCCAAAAACTTCAAATAAATATCGTTTCCATCCTTTTTATTATGTTTAACTGTATTTTAAATAAAATTTTAGTATAAATCTTATTTTTTACAGATTTATATTCCAAGTGTAACAAGTCCGCGTGGCCTAATGGATAAGGCGTCTGACTTCGAATCAGAAGATTGCAGGTTCGAGTCCTGTTGCGAATGAGCTGTATTGTGTTTTTCCAAAGACTTCAAATAAATACAGGTTCCTTCCTTTTTATTATGTATAACTGTATTTTAATTATAATTTTAGTAAGGTTCTTATTTTTTACAGATTTATATTCCAAGTATAACAAGTCCGCGTGGCCCAATGGATAATGCGTCTGACTTCGAATCAGAAGATTGCAGGTTCGAGTCCTGTCGCGGACGAGCTGTATTGTTTTTTTCCAAAAACTTCTAATAAATATCCTTTCCTTCCTTTTTATTATGTTTAACTGCATTTTAATTAAAATTTTAGGATGGATCTTATTTTTTTCAGATTTATATTCCGAGTGTAACACGTCCGCGTGGCCTAATGGATATGGCGTCTGACTTCGAATCAGAAGGTTGCAGGTTCGAGTCCTGTCGCGGACGAGCTGAATAGTATTTTTCCAAAACCTTCAAATAAATATCGGTTCCTTCCTTTTTATTATGTATAACTGTATTTTAATTATAATTTTAGTTTGGATCTTATTTTTTACATATTTATATTCTAAGAACTGCACGTCCGCGTGGCCTAATGGATAAGGCGGCTGGCTTCGAATCGGAAGATTGCAGGTTCGAGTCCTGTTGCGAATGAGCTGTATTGTGTTTTTCCAAAGACTTCAAATAAATACAGGTTCCATCCTTTTTATTATGTTTATATGTATTTTAATTAAAATTTTAGTATGGATCTTATTTTTTACAGATTTATATTCCAAGTATAACAAGTCCGCGTGGCCCAATGGATAAGGCGTCTGACTTCGAATCAGAAGATTGCATGTTCGAGTCCTGTCGCGGACGAGCTGTATTGTTTTTTTCCAAAAACTTCTAATAAATATCGTTTCCTTCCTTTTTATTATGTTTAACTGCATTTTAATTAAAATTTTAGGATGGATCTTATTTTTTTCAGTTTTATATTCCGAGTGTAACACGTCCGCGTGGCCTAATGGATAAGGCGTCTGACTTCGAATCAGAAGATTGCAGGTTCGAGTCCTGTCGCGGACGAGCTGAATTGTATTTTTCCAAAGACTTTAAATAAATATAGGTTCCTTCCTTTTTATTATGTATAACTGTATTTTAATTATAATTTTAATAAGGTTCTTATTTTTTACAGATTTATATTCCAAGTATAACAAGTCCGCGTGGCCCAATGGATAATGCGTCTGACTTCGAATCAGAAGATTGCAGGTTCGAGTCCTGTCGCGGACGAGCTGTATGGTTTTTTTCCAAAAACTTCTAATAAATATCCTTTCCTTCCTTTTTATTATGTTTAACTGCATTTTAATTAAAATTTTAGGATGGATCTTATTTTTTTCAGATTTATATTCCGAGTGCAACACGTCCGCGTGGCCTAATGGATATGGCGTCTGACTTCGAATAAGAAGGTTGCAGGTTCGAGTCCTGTCGCGGACGAGCTGAATAGTATTTTTCCAAAACCTTCAAATAAATATCGGTTCCTTCCTTTTTATTATGTATAACTGTATTTTAATTATAATTTTAGTTTGGATCTTATTTTTTACATATTTATATTCTAAGAACAGCACGTCCGCGTGGCCTAATGGATAAGGCGGCTGGCTTCGAATCGGAAGATTGCAGGTTCGAGTCCTGTTGCGAATGAGCTGTATTGTGTTTTTCCAAAGACTTCAAATAAATACAGGTTCCTTCCTTTTTATTATGTTTATATGTATTTTAATTAAAATTTTAGTATGGATCTTATTTTTTACAGATTTATATTCCAAGTATAACAAGTCCGCGTGGCCCAATGGATAAGGCGTCTGACTTCGAATCAGAAGATTGCAGGTTCGAGTCCTGTCGCGGACGAGCTGTATTGTTTTTTTCCAAAAACTTCTAATAAATATCGTTTCCTTCCTTTTTATTATGTTTAACTGCATTTTAATTAAAATTTTGGATGGATCTTATTTTTTTCAGTTTTATATTCCGAGTGTAACACGTCCGCGTGGCCTAATGGATAAGGCGTCTGACTTCGAATCAGAAGATTGCAGGTTCGAGTCCTGTCGCGGACGAGCTGAATTGTATTTTTCCAAAGACTTTAAATAAATATAGGTTCCTTCCTTTTTATTATGTATAACTGTATTTTAATTATAATTTTAGTAAGGTTCTTATTTTTTACAGATTTATATTCCAAGTATAACAAGTCCGCGTGGCCCAATGGATAATGCGTCTGACTTCGAATCAGAAGATTGCTGGTTTGAGTCCTGTCGGGGACGAGCTGTATTGTTTTTTTCCAAAAACTTCTAATAAATATCCTTTCCTTCCTTTTTATTATGTTTAACTGCATTTTAATTAAAATTTTAGGATGGATCTTATTTTTTTCAGATTTATATTCCGAGTGTAACACGTCCGCGTGGCCTAATGGATATGGCGTCTGACTTCGAATCAGAAGGTTGCAGGTTCGAGTCCTGTCGCGGACGAGCTGAATAGTATTTTTCCAAAACCTTCAAATAAATATCGGTTCCTTCCTTTTTATTATGTATAACTGTATTTTAATTATAATTTTAGTTTGGATCTTATTTTTTACATATTTATATTCTAAGAACTGCACGTCCGCGTGGCCTAATGGATAAGGCGGCTGGCTTCGAATCGGAAGATTGCAGGTTCGAGTCCTGTTGCGAATGAGCTGTATTGTGTTTTTCCAAAGACTTCAAATAAATACAGGTTCCTTCCTTTTTATTATGTTTATATGTATTTTAATTAAAATTTTAGTATGGATCTTATTTTTTACAGATTTATATTCCAAGTATAACAAGTCCGCGTGGCCCAATGGATAAGGCGTCTGACTTCGAATCAGAAGATTGCAGGTTCGAGTCCTGTCGCGGGCGAGATGAATTGTTTTTTTCCAAAAACTTCAAATAAATATCGTTTACATCCTTTTTATTATGTTTAACTGTATTTTAAATAAAATTTTAGTATAAATCTTATTTTTTACAGATTTATATTCCAAGTGTAACAAGTCCGCGTGGCCCAATGGATAAGGCGTCTGACTCCGATTCAGAAGATTGCAGGTTCGAGTCCTGTTGCGGACGAGCTGTATTGTTTTTTTCCAAAAACTTCAAATAAATATCGTTTCCTTCCTTTTTATTATGTATAACTGTATTTTAAATAAAATTTTAGTATAAATCTTATTTTTTACAGATTTATATTCCAAGTGTAACAAGTCCGCGTGGCCCAATGGATAAGGCGTCTGACTCCGATTCAGAAGATTGCAGGTTCGAGTCCTGTTGCGGACGAGCTGTATTTTGTTTTTCAAAAGACTTCAAATAAATATGGTTTCCTTCCTTTTTGTTATGTTTAACTGTATTTTAATTAAAATTTTAGTTTGGATCTTATTTTTTACATATTTATATTCTAAGAACTGCACGTCCGCGTGGCCTAATGGATAAGGCGGCTGGCTTCGAATCGGAAGATTGCAGGTTCGAGTCCTGTCGCGGACGAGCTGAATAGTATTTTTCCAAAACCTTCAAATAAATATCGGTTCCTTCCTTTTTATTATGTATAACTGTATTTTAATTATAATTTTAGTTTGGATCTTATTTTTTACATATTTATATTCTAAGAACTGCACGTCCGCGTGGCCTAATGGATAAGGCGGCTGGCTTCGAATCGGAAGATTGCAGGTTCGAGTCCTGTTGCGAATGAGCTGTATTGTGTTTTTCCAAAGACTTCAAATAAATACAGGTTCCTTCCTTTTTATTATGTTTATATGTATTTTAATTAAAATTTTAGTATGGATCTTATTTTTTACAGATTTATATTCCAAGTATAACAAGTCCGCGTGGCCCAATGGATAAGGCGTCTGACTTCGAATCAGAAGATTGCAGGTTCGAGTCCTGTCGCGGACGAGCTGTATTGTTTTTTTCCAAAAACTTCTAATAAATATCGTTTCCTTCCTTTTTATTATGTTTAACTGCATTTTAATTAAAATTTTAGGATGGATCTTATTTTTTTCAGATTTATATTCCGAGTGTAACACGTCCGCGTGGCCTAATGGATAAGGCGACTGACTTCGAATCAGAAGATTGCAGGTTCGAGTCCTGTCGCGGACGAGCTGTATTGTATTTTTCCAAAGACTTCAAATAAATATGGTTTCCTTCCTTTTTGTTATGTTTAACTGTATTTTAATTAAAATTTTAGTATAAATCTTATTTTTTACAGATTTATATTCCAAGTGTAACAAGTCCGCGTGGCCCAATGGATAAGGCGTCTGACTCCGATTCAGAAGATTGCAGGTTCGAGTCCTGTTGCGGACGAGCTGTATTGTTTTTTTCCAAAAACTTCAAATAAATATCGTTTCCTTCCTTTTTATTATGTATAACTGTATTTTAAATAAAATTTTAGTATAAATCTTATTTTTTACAGATTTATATTCCAAGTGTAACAAGTCCGCGTGGCCCAATGGATAAGGCGTCTGACTCCGATTCAGAAGATTGCAGGTTCGAGTCCTGTTGCGGACGAGCTGTATTTTGTTTTTCAAAAGACTTCAAATAAATATAGGTTCCTTCCTTTTTAATATGTTTAACTGCATTTTAATTAAAATTTTGGATGGATCTTATTTTTTTCAGTTTTATATTCCGAGTGTAACACGTCCGCGTGGCCTAATGGATAAGGCGTCTGACTTCGAATCAGAAGATTGCAGGTTCGAGTCCTGTCGCGGACGAGCTGAATTGTATTTTTCCAAAGACTTTAAATAAATATATGTTCCTTCCTTTTTATTATGTATAACTGTATTTTAATTATAATTTTAGTAAGGTTCTTATTTTTTACAGATTTATATTCCAAGTATAACAAGTCCGCGTGGCCCAATGGATAATGCGTCTGACTTCGAATCAGAAGATTGCAGGTTCGAGTCCTGTCGCGGACGAGCTGTATTGTTTTTTTCCAAAAACTTCTAATAAATATCCTTTCCTTCCTTTTTATTATGTTTAACTGCATTTTAATTAAAATTTTAGGATGGATCTTATTTTTTTCAGATTTATATTCCGAGTGCAACACGTCCGCGTGGCCTAATGGATATGGCGTCTGACTTCGAATAAGAAGGTTGCAGGTTCGAGTCCTGTCGCGGACGAGCTGAATAGTATTTTTCCAAAACCTTCAAATAAATATCGGTTCCTTCCTTTTTATTATGTATAACTGTATTTTAATTATAATTTTAGTTTGGATCTTATTTTTTACATATTTATATTCTAAGAACAGCACGTCCGCGTGGCCTAATGGATAAGGCGGCTGGCTTCGAATCGGAAGATTGCAGGTTCGAGTCCTGTTGCGAATGAGCTGTATTGTGTTTTTCCAAAGACTTCAAATAAATACAGGTTCCTTCCTTTTTATTATGTTTATATGTATTTTAATTAAAATTTTAGTATGGATCTTATTTTTTACAGATTTATATTCCAAGTATAACACGTCCGCGTGGCCCAATGGATAAGGCGTCTGACTTCGAATCAGAAGATTGCAGGTTCGAGTCCTGTCGCGGACGAGCTGTATTGTTTTTTTCCAAAAACTTCTAATAAATATCGTTTCCTTCCTTTTTATTATGTTTAACTGCATTTTAATTAAAATTTTAGGATGGATCTTATTTTTTTCAGATTTATATTCCGAGTGTAACACGTCCGCGTGGCCTAATGGATAAGGCGACTGACTTCGAATCAGAAGATTGCAGGTTCGAGTCCTGTCGCGGACGAGCTGTATTGTATTTTTCCAAAGACTTCAAATAAATATGGTTCCCTTCCTTTTTGTTATGTTTAACTGTATTTTAATTAAAATTTTTGTATGGATCTTATTTTTTACAGATTTATATTCCAAGTGTAACAAGTCCGCGTGGCCCAATGGATAATGCGTCTGACTTCGAATCAGAAGATTGCAGGTTCGAGTCCTGTCGTGGACGAGCTGTATTGTTTTTTTCCAAAAACTTCAAATAAATATCATTTCCTTCCTTTTTATTATGTTTAACTGAATTTTAACTAAAATTTTAGTATGGATCTTATTTTTTACAGATTTATATTCCAAGTGTAACAAGTCCGCGTGGTCCAATGGATAAGGCGTCTGACTTCGAATCAGAAGATTGCATGTTCGAGTCCTGTCGCGAACGAGCTGTATTGTTTTTTTCCAAAAAACTTCAAATAAATATCGTTTCCTTCCTTTTTATTATGTATAACTGTATTTTAATTAAAATTTTAGGATGGATCTTATTTTTTACAGATTTATATTCCTATTGAAACACGTCCGCGTGGCCTAATGGATAAGGCGTCTGACTTCGAATCAGAAGATTGCAGGTTCGAGTCCTGTCGCGGACGAGTTGTATTGTTTTTTTCCAAAAACTTCTAATAAATATCGTTTCCTTTCTTTTTATTATGTTTAACTACATTTTAATTAAAATTTTATGACGGATCTTATTTTTTTCAGATTTATATTCAGAGTGTAACACGTCCCATTGGCCTAATGGATAAGGCGTCTGACTTCGAATCAGAAGATTGCAGGTTCGAGTCCTGTCGCGGATGAGCTGAATTGTATTTTTCCAAAACTTTCAAATAAATATCGGTTCCTTCCATTTTATTATGTATAACTGTATTTTAATTATAATTTTAGTTTGGATCTTATTTTTTACACATTTATATTCTAAGTACTGCACGTCCGCGTGGCCTAATGGATAAGGCGTCTGACTTCGAATCGGAAGATTGCAGGTTCGAGTCCTGTTGCGAACGAGCTGTATTGTGTTTTTCCAAAGACTTCAAATAAATACAGGTTCCTTCCTTTTTATTATGTTTAACTGCATTTTAATTAAAATTTTGGATGGATCTTATTTTTTTCAGTTTTATATTCCGAGTGTAACACGTCCGCGTGGCCTAATGGATAAGGCGTCTGACTTCGAATCAGAAGATTGCAGGTTCGAGTCCTGTCGCGGACGAGCTGAATTGTATTTTTCCAAAGACTTTAAATAAATATAAGTTCCTTCCTTTTTATTATGTATAACTGTATTTTAATTATAATTTTAGTAAGGTTCTTATTTTTTACAGATTTATATTCCAAGTATAACAAGTCCGCGTGGCCCAATGGATAATGCGTCTGACTTCGAATCAGAAGATTGCAGGTTCGAGTCCTGTCGCGGACGAGCTGTATTGTTTTTTTCCAAAAACTTCTAATAAATATCCTTTCCTTCCTTTTTATTATGTTTAACTGCATTTTAATTAAAATTTTAGGATGGATCTTATTTTTTTCAGATTTATATCCGAGTGTAACACGTCCGCGTGGCCTAATGGATATGGCGTCTGACTTCGAATCAGAAGGTTGCAGGTTCGAGTCCTGTCGCGGACGAGCTGAATAGTATTTTTCCAAAACCTTCAAATAAATATCGGTTCCTTCCTTTTTATTATGTATAACTGTATTTTAATTATAATTTTAGTTTGGATCTTATTTTTTACATATTTATATTCTAAGAACTGCACGTCCGCGTGGCCTAATGGATAAGGCGGCTGGCTTCGAATCGGAAGATTGCAGGTTCGAGTCCTGTTGCGAATGAGCTGTATTGTGTTTTTCCAAAGACTTCAAATAAATACAGGTTCCTTCCTTTTTATTATGTTTATATGTATTTTAATTAAAATTTTAGTATGGATCTTATTTTTTACAGATTTATATTCCAAGTATAACAAGTCCGCGTGGCCCAATGGATAAGGCGTCTGACTTCGAATCAGAAGATTGCAGGTTCGAGTTCTGTCGCGGGCGAGATGAATTGTTTTTTTCCAAAAACTTCAAATAAATATCGTTTCCATCCTTTTTATTATGTTTAACTGTATTTTAAATAAAATTTTAGTATAAATCTTATTTTTTACAGATTTATATTCCAAGTGTAACAAGTCCGCGTGGCCCAATGGATAAGGCGTCTGACTCCGATTCTTAAGATTGCAGGTTCGAGTCCTGTTGCGGACGAGCGGTATTTTGTTTTTCAAAAGACTTCAAATAAATATAGGTTCCTTCCTTTTTAATATGTATAACTGTATTTTAATTATAATTTTAGTATGGATCTTATTTTTTACAGATTTTTATTCCTATTGAAACACGTCCGCGTGGCCCAATGGATAAGGCGTCTGACTTCGAATCAGAAGATTGCAGGTTCGAGTCCTGTCGCGGACGAGCTGTACTGTTTTTTTCCAAAAACTTCTAATAAATATCGTTTCCTTCCTTTTTATTATGTTTAACTGCATTTTAATTAAAATTTTAGGATGGATCTTATTTTTTTCAGATTTATATTCCGAGTGTAACACGTCCGCGTGGCCTAATGGATAAGGCGTCTGACTTCGAATCAGAAGATAGCAGGTTCGAGTCCTGTTGCGAACGAGCTGTATTGTGTTTTTCCAAAGACTTCAAATAAATATAGGTTCCTTCCTTTTTATTATGTTTAACTGTATTTTAATTAAAATTTTTGTATGGATCTTATTTTTTACAGATTTATATTCCAAGTGTAACAAGTCCGCGTGGCCCAATGGATAATGCGTCTGACTTCGAATCAGAAGATTGCAGGTTCGAGTCCTGTCGTGGACGAGCTGTATTGTTTTTTTCCAAAAACTTCAAATAAATATCATTTCCTTCCTTTTTATTATGTTTAACTGTATTTTAACTAAAATTTTAGTATGGATCTTATTTTTTACAGATTTATATTCCAAGTGTAACAAGTCCGCGTGGTCCAATGGATAAGGCGTCTGACTTCGAATCAGAAGATTGCATGTTCGAGTCCTGTCGCGAACGAGCTGTATTGTTTTTTTTCAAAAACTTCAAATAAATATCGTTTCCTTCCTTTTTATTATGTATAACTGTATTTTAATTAAAATTTTAGGATGGATCTTATTTTTTTCAGATTTATATTCCGAGTGTAACACGTCCGCGTGGCCTAATAGGTAAGGCGTCTGACTTCGAATCAGAAGATTGCAGGTTCGAGTCCTGTCGCGGACGAGCTGTATTGTATTTTTCCAAAGACTTCAAATAAATATAGGTTCCTTCCTTTTTATTATGTATAACTGTATTTTAATTATAATTTTAGTTTGGATCTTATTTTTTACACATTTATATTCTAAGTACTGCACGTCCGCGTGGCCTAATGGATAAGGCGTCTGACTTCGAATCAGAAGATTGCAGGTTCGAGTCCTGTCGCGGACGAGCTGTATTGTTTTTTTCCAAAAACTTCTAATAAATATCGTTTCCTTCCTTTTTATTATGTTTAACTGCATTTTAATTAAAATTTTAGGATGGATCTTATTTTTTTCAGATTTATATTCAGAGTGTAACACGTCCGCGTGGCCTAATGGATAAGGCGTCTGACTTCGAATCGGAAGATTGCAGGTTCGAGTCCTGTTGCGAACGAGCTGTATTGTGTTTTTCCAAAGACTTCAAATAAATACAGGTTCCTTCCTTTTTATTATGTTTATATGTATTTTAATTAAAATTTTAGTATGGATCTTATTTTTTACAGATTTATATTCCAAGTATAACAAGTCCACGTTGCCCAAGGGGTAATGCGTCTGACTTCGAATCAGAAGATTGCAGGTTCGAGTCCCGTCGCGGACGAGCTGTATTGTTTTTTTCCAAAAGCTTCAAATAAATATCGTTTGTTTCCTTTTTATTATGTTTAACTGTATTTTAATTGCAATTTTAGTATGGATCTTATTTTTTACAGATTTATATTCCGAGTGTAACACGTCCGCGTGGCCTAATGGATAAGGCGTCTGACTTCGAATCAGAAGATTGCAGGTTCGAGTCCTGTTGCGGACGAGCTGTATTGTGTTTTTCCAAAGACTTCAAATAAATATCGGTTCCTTCCTTTTTATTACGTATAACTGTATTTTAATTATAATTTTAGTTTGAATCTTATTTTTTACACATTTATATTCCAAGTACTGCACGTCCGCGTGTCCTAATGGATAAGGCGTCTGACTTCGAATCGGAAGATTGCAGGTTCGAGTCCTGTTGCGAACGAGCTGTATTGTGTTTTTCCATAGACTTCAAATAAATACAGGTTTCTTCCTTTTTATTATGTTTATATGTATTTTAATTAAAATTTTAGTTTGGATCTTATTTTTTAATGATTTATATTCCTATTGAAACACGTCCGCGTGGCCCAATGGATAAGGCGTCTGACATCGAATCAGAAGATTGCAGGTTCGAGTCCTGTCGCGAACGAGCTGTATTGTTTTTTTCCAAAAACTTCAAATAAATATCGTTTCCTTCCTTTTTATTATGTATAACTGTATTTTAATTAAAATTTTAGGATGGATCTTATTTTTTTCAGATTTATATTCCGAGTGTAACACGTCCGCGTGGCCTAATGGATAAGGCGTCTGACTTCGAATCAGAAGATTGCAGGTTCGAGTCCTGTCGCGAACGAGCTGTATTGTTTTTTTCCAAAAACTTCAAATAAATATCGTTTCCTTCCTTTTTATTATGTATAACTGTATTTTAATTAAAATTTTAGGATGGATCTTATTTTTTTCAGATTTATATTCCGAGTGTAACACGTCCGCGTGGCCTAATGGATAAGGCGTCTGACATCGAATCAGAAGATTGCAGGTTCGAGTCCTGTCGCGAACGAGCTGCATTGTTTTTTTCCAAAAACTTCAAATAAATATCGTTTCCTTCCTTTTTATTATGTATAACTGTATTTTAATTAAAATTTTAGGATGGATCTTATTTTTTTCAGATTTATATTCCGAGTGTAACACGTCCGCGTGGCCTAATGGATAAGGCGTCTGACATCGAATCAGATGATTGTAGGTTCGAGTCCTGTCGCGAACGAGCTGTATTGTTTTTTTCCAAAGACTTCAAATAAATATAGGTTCCATCCTTTTTATTATGTATAACTGTATTTTAATTATAATTTTAATTTGGATCTTATTTTTTACACATTTATATTCTAAGTACTGCACGTCCGCGTGGCCTAATGGATAAGGCGTCTGACTTCGAATCAGAAGATTGCAGGTTCGAGTCCTGTCGCGGACGAGCTGTATTGTTTTTTTCCAAAAACTTCTAATAAATTTCGTTTCCTTCCTTTTTATTATGTTTAACTGCATTTTAATTAAAATTTTAGGATGAATTTTATTTTTATCAGATTTATATTCAGAGTGTAACACGTCCAAGTGGCCTAATGGATAAGGCGTCTGACTTCGAATCAGAAGATTGCAGGTTCGAGTCCTGTCGCGGATGAGCTGAATTGTATTTTTCCAAAACTTTCAAATAAATATCGGTTTCTTCCTTTTTATTATGTATAACTGTATTTTAATTATAATTTTAGTTTGGATCTTATTTTTTACACATTTATATTCTAAGTACTGCACGTCCGCGTGGCCTAATGGATAAGGCGTCTGACTTCGAATCGGAAGATTGCAGGTTCGAGTCCCGTTGCGAACGAGCTGTATTGTGTTTTTCCAAAGACTTCAAATAAATACAGGTTCCTTCCTTTTTATTATGTTTATATGTATTTTAATTAAAATTTTAGTATGGATCTTATTTTTTACAGATTTATATTCCAAGTATAACAAGTCCACGTTGCCCAAGGGGTAATGCGTCTGACTTCGAATCAGAAGATTGCAGGTTCGAGTCCCGTCGCGGACGAGCTGTATTGTTTTTTTCCAAAAACTTCAAATAAATATCGTTTCCTTCCTTTTTATTATGTTTAACTGCATTTTAATTAAAATTTTAGGATGGATCTTATTTTTTTCAGATTTATATTCCGAGTGCAACACGTCCGCGTGGCCTAATGGATATGGCGTCTGACTTCGAATAAGAAGGTTGCAGGTTCGAGTCCTGTCGCGGACGAGCTGAATAGTATTTTTCCAAAACCTTCAAATAAATATCGGTTCCTTCCTTTTTATTATGTATAACTGTATTTTAATTATAATTTTAGTTTGGATCTTATTTTTTACATATTTATATTCTAAGAACAGCACGTCCGCGTGGCCTAATGGATAAGGCGGCTGGCTTCGAATCGGAAGATTGCAGGTTCGAGTCCTGTTGCGAATGAGCTGTATTGTGTTTTTCCAAAGACTTCAAATAAATACAGGTTCCTTCCTTTTTATTATGTTTATATGTATTTTAATTAAAATTTTAGTATGGATCTTATTTTTTACAGATTTATATTCCAAGTATAACAAGTCCGCGTGGCCCAATGGATAAGGCGTCTGACTTCGAATCAGAAGATTGCAGGTTCGAGTCCTGTCGCGGACGAGCTGTATTGTTTTTTTCCAAAAACTTCTAATAAATATCGTTTCCTTCCTTTTTATTATGTTTAACTGCATTTTAATTAAAATTTTAGGATGGATCTTATTTTTTTCAGATTTATATTCCGAGTGTAACACGTCCGCGTGGCCTAATGGATAAGGCGACTGACTTCGAATCAGAAGATTGCAGGTTCGAGTCCTGTCGCGGACGAGCTGTATTGTATTTTTCCAAAGACTTCAAATAAATATGGTTCCCTTCCTTTTTGTTATGTTTAACTGTATTTTAATTAAAATTTTTGTATGGATCTTATTTTTTACAGATTTATATTCCAAGTGTAACAAGTCCGCGTGGCCCAATGGATAATGCGTCTGACTTCGAATCAGAAGATTGCAGGTTCGAGTCCTGTCGTGGACGAGCTGTATTGTTTTTTTCCAAAAACTTCAAATAAATATCATTTCCTTCCTTTTTATTATGTTTAACTGAATTTTAACTAAAATTTTAGTATGGATCTTATTTTTTACAGATTTATATTCCAAGTGTAACAAGTCCGCGTGGTCCAATGGATAAGGCGTCTGACTTCGAATCAGAAGATTGCATGTTCGAGTCCTGTCGCGAACGAGCTGTATTGTTTTTTTCCAAAAAACTTCAAATAAATATCGTTTCCTTCCTTTTTATTATGTATAACTGTATTTTAATTAAAATTTTAGGATGGATCTTATTTTTTACAGATTTATATTCCTATTGAAACACGTCCGCGTGGCCTAATGGATAAGGCGTCTGACTTCGAATCAGAAGATTGCAGGTTCGAGTCCTGTCGCGGACGAGTTGTATTGTTTTTTTCCAAAAACTTCTAATAAATATCGTTTCCTTTCTTTTTATTATGTTTAACTACATTTTAATTAAAATTTTATGACGGATCTTATTTTTTTCAGATTTATATTCAGAGTGTAACACGTCCCATTGGCCTAATGGATAAGGCGTCTGACTTCGAATCAGAAGATTGCAGGTTCGAGTCCTGTCGCGGATGAGCTGAATTGTATTTTTCCAAAACTTTCAAATAAATATCGGTTCCTTCCATTTTATTATGTATAACTGTATTTTAATTATAATTTTAGTTTGGATCTTATTTTTTACACATTTATATTCTAAGTACTGCACGTCCGCGTGGCCTAATGGATAAGGCGTCTGACTTCGAATCGGAAGATTGCAGGTTCGAGTCCTGTTGCGAACGAGCTGTATTGTGTTTTTCCAAAGACTTCAAATAAATACAGGTTCCTTCCTTTTTATTATGTTTAACTGCATTTTAATTAAAATTTTGGATGGATCTTATTTTTTTCAGTTTTATATTCCGAGTGTAACACGTCCGCGTGGCCTAATGGATAAGGCGTCTGACTTCGAATCAGAAGATTGCAGGTTCGAGTCCTGTCGCGGACGAGCTGAATTGTATTTTTCCAAAGACTTTAAATAAATATAAGTTCCTTCCTTTTTATTATGTATAACTGTATTTTAATTATAATTTTAGTAAGGTTCTTATTTTTTACAGATTTATATTCCAAGTATAACAAGTCCGCGTGGCCCAATGGATAATGCGTCTGACTTCGAATCAGAAGATTGCAGGTTCGAGTCCTGTCGCGGACGAGCTGTATTGTTTTTTTCCAAAAACTTCTAATAAATATCCTTTCCTTCCTTTTTATTATGTTTAACTGCATTTTAATTAAAATTTTAGGATGGATCTTATTTTTTTCAGATTTATATTCCGAGTGTAACACGTCCGCGTGGCCTAATGGATATGGCGTCTGACTTCGAATCAGAAGGTTGCAGGTTCGAGTCCTGTCGCGGACGAGCTGAATAGTATTTTTCCAAAACCTTCAAATAAATATCGGTTCCTTCCTTTTTATTATGTATAACTGTATTTTAATTATAATTTTAGTTTGGATCTTATTTTTTACATATTTATATTCTAAGAACTGCACGTCCGCGTGGCCTAATGGATAAGGCGGCTGGCTTCGAATCGGAAGATTGCAGGTTCGAGTCCTGTTGCGAATGAGCTGTATTGTGTTTTTCCAAAGACTTCAAATAAATACAGGTTCCTTCCTTTTTATTATGTTTATATGTATTTTAATTAAAATTTTAGTATGGATCTTATTTTTTACAGATTTATATTCCAAGTATAACAAGTCCGCGTGGCCCAATGGATAAGGCGTCTGACTTCGAATCAGAAGATTGCAGGTTCGAGTTCTGTCGCGGGCGAGATGAATTGTTTTTTTCCAAAAACTTCAAATAAATATCGTTTCCATCCTTTTTATTATGTTTAACTGTATTTTAAATAAAATTTTAGTATAAATCTTATTTTTTACAGATTTATATTCCAAGTGTAACAAGTCCGCGTGGCCCAATGGATAAGGCGTCTGACTCCGATTCTTAAGATTGCAGGTTCGAGTCCTGTTGCGGACGAGCGGTATTTTGTTTTTCAAAAGACTTCAAATAAATATAGGTTCCTTCCTTTTTAATATGTATAACTGTATTTTAATTATAATTTTAGTATGGATCTTATTTTTTACAGATTTTTATTCCTATTGAAACACGTCCGCGTGGCCCAATGGATAAGGCGTCTGACTTCGAATCAGAAGATTGCAGGTTCGAGTCCTGTCGCGGACGAGCTGTACTGTTTTTTTCCAAAAACTTCTAATAAATATCGTTTCCTTCCTTTTTATTATGTTTAACTGCATTTTAATTAAAATTTTAGGATGGATCTTATTTTTTTCAGATTTATATTCCGAGTGTAACACGTCCGCGTGGCCTAATGGATAAGGCGTCTGACTTCGAATCAGAAGATAGCAGGTTCGAGTCCTGTTGCGAACGAGCTGTATTGTGTTTTTCCAAAGACTTCAAATAAATATAGGTTCCTTCCTTTTTATTATGTTTAACTGTATTTTAATTAAAATTTTTGTATGGATCTTATTTTTTACAGATTTATATTCCAAGTGTAACAAGTCCGCGTGGCCCAATGGATAATGCGTCTGACTTCGAATCAGAAGATTGCAGGTTCGAGTCCTGTCGTGGACGAGCTGTATTGTTTTTTTCCAAAAACTTCAAATAAATATCATTTCCTTCCTTTTTATTATGTTTAACTGTATTTTAACTAAAATTTTAGTATGGATCTTATTTTTTACAGATTTATATTCCAAGTGTAACAAGTCCGCGTGGTCCAATGGATAAGGCGTCTGACTTCGAATCAGAAGATTGCATGTTCGAGTCCTGTCGCGAACGAGCTGTATTGTTTTTTTTCAAAAACTTCAAATAAATATCGTTTCCTTCCTTTTTATTATGTATAACTGTATTTTAATTAAAATTTTAGGATGGATCTTATTTTTTTCAGATTTATATTCCGAGTGTAACACGTCCGCGTGGCCTAATAGGTAAGGCGTCTGACTTCGAATCAGAAGATTGCAGGTTCGAGTCCTGTCGCGGACGAGCTGTATTGTATTTTTCCAAAGACTTCAAATAAATATAGGTTCCTTCCTTTTTATTATGTATAACTGTATTTTAATTATAATTTTAGTTTGGATCTTATTTTTTACACATTTATATTCTAAGTACTGCACGTCCGCGTGGCCTAATGGATAAGGCGTCTGACTTCGAATCAGAAGATTGCAGGTTCGAGTCCTGTCGCGGACGAGCTGTATTGTTTTTTTCCAAAAACTTCTAATAAATATCGTTTCCTTCCTTTTTATTATGTTTAACTGCATTTTAATTAAAATTTTAGGATGGATCTTATTTTTTTCAGATTTATATTCAGAGTGTAACACGTCCGCGTGGCCTAATGGATAAGGCGTCTGACTTCGAATCGGAAGATTGCAGGTTCGAGTCCTGTTGCGAACGAGCTGTATTGTGTTTTTCCAAAGACTTCAAATAAATACAGGTTCCTTCCTTTTTATTATGTTTATATGTATTTTAATTAAAATTTTAGTATGGATCTTATTTTTTACAGATTTATATTCCAAGTATAACAAGTCCACGTTGCCCAAGGGGTAATGCGTCTGACTTCGAATCAGAAGATTGCAGGTTCGAGTCCCGTCGCGGACGAGCTGTATTGTTTTTTTCCAAAAGCTTCAAATAAATATCGTTTGTTTCCTTTTTATTATGTTTAACTGTATTTTAATTGCAATTTTAGTATGGATCTTATTTTTTACAGATTTATATTCCGAGTGTAACACGTCCGCGTGGCCTAATGGATAAGGCGTCTGACTTCGAATCAGAAGATTGCAGGTTCGAGTCCTGTTGCGGACGAGCTGTATTGTGTTTTTCCAAAGACTTCAAATAAATATCGGTTCCTTCCTTTTTATTACGTATAACTGTATTTTAATTATAATTTTAGTTTGAATCTTATTTTTTACACATTTATATTCCAAGTACTGCACGTCCGCGTGTCCTAATGGATAAGGCGTCTGACTTCGAATCGGAAGATTGCAGGTTCGAGTCCTGTTGCGAACGAGCTGTATTGTGTTTTTCCATAGACTTCAAATAAATACAGGTTTCTTCCTTTTTATTATGTTTATATGTATTTTAATTAAAATTTTAGTTTGGATCTTATTTTTTAATGATTTATATTCCTATTGAAACACGTCCGCGTGGCCCAATGGATAAGGCGTCTGACATCGAATCAGAAGATTGCAGGTTCGAGTCCTGTCGCGAACGAGCTGTATTGTTTTTTTCCAAAAACTTCAAATAAATATCGTTTCCTTCCTTTTTATTATGTATAACTGTATTTTAATTAAAATTTTAGGATGGATCTTATTTTTTTCAGATTTATATTCCGAGTGTAACACGTCCGCGTGGCCTAATGGATAAGGCGTCTGACTTCGAATCAGAAGATTGCAGGTTCGAGTCCTGTCGCGAACGAGCTGTATTGTTTTTTTCCAAAAACTTCAAATAAATATCGTTTCCTTCCTTTTTATTATGTATAACTGTATTTTAATTAAAAATTTAGGATGGATCTTATTTTTTTCAGATTTATATTCCGAGTGTAACACGTCCGCGTGGCCTAATGGATAAGGCGTCTGACATCGAATCAGAAGATTGCAGGTTCGAGTCCTGTCGCGAACGAGCTGCATTGTTTTTTTCCAAAAACTTCAAATAAATATCGTTTCCTTCCTTTTTATTATGTATAACTGTATTTTAATTAAAATTTTAGGATGGATCTTATTTTTTTCAGATTTATATTCCGAGTGTAACACGTCCGCGTGGCCTAATGGATAAGGCGTCTGACATCGAATCAGATGATTGTAGGTTCGAGTCCTGTCGCGAACGAGCTGTATTGTTTTTTTCCAAAGACTTCAAATAAATATAGGTTCCATCCTTTTTATTATGTATAACTGTATTTTAATTATAATTTTAATTTGGATCTTATTTTTTACACATTTATATTCTAAGTACTGCACGTCCGCGTGGCCTAATGGATAAGGCGTCTGACTTCGAATCAGAAGATTGCAGGTTCGAGTCCTGTCGCGGACGAGCTGTATTGTTTTTTTCCAAAAACTTCTAATAAATTTCGTTTCCTTCCTTTTTATTATGTTTAACTGCATTTTAATTAAAATTTTAGGATGAATTTTATTTTTTTCAGATTTATATTCAGAGTGTAACACGTCCAAGTGGCCTAATGGATAAGGCGTCTGACTTCGAATCAGAAGATTGCAGGTTCGAGTCCTGTCGCGGATGAGCTGAATTGTATTTTTCCAAAACTTTCAAATAAATATCGGTTTCTTCCTTTTTATTATGTATAACTGTATTTTAATTATAATTTTAGTTTGGATCTTATTTTTTACACATTTATATTCTAAGTACTGCACGTCCGCGTGGCCTAATGGATAAGGCGTCTGACTTCGAATCGGAAGATTGCAGGTTCGAGTCCCGTTGCGAACGAGCTGTATTGTGTTTTTCCAAAGACTTCAAATAAATACAGGTTCCTTCCTTTTTATTATGTTTATATGTATTTTAATTAAAATTTTAGTATGGATCTTATTTTTTACAGATTTATATTCCAAGTATAACAAGTCCACGTTGCCCAAGGGGTAATGCGTCTGACTTCGAATCAGAAGATTGCAGGTTCGAGTCCCGTCGCGGACGAGCTGTATTGTTTTTTTCCAAAAACTTCAAATAAATATCGTTTCCTTCCTTTTTATTATGTTTAACTGTATTTTAATTACAATTTTAGTATGGATCTTATTTTTTACAGATTTATATTCCGAGTGTAACACGTCCGCGTGGCCTAATGGATAAGGCGTCTGACTTCGAATCAGAAGATTGCAGGTTCGAGTCCTGTTGCGGACGAGCTGAATTGTATTTTTCCAAAACCTTCAAATAAATATCGGTTCCTTCCTTTTTATTATGTATAACTGTATTTTAATTATAATTTTAGTTTGGATCTTATTTTTTACACAATTATATTCCAAGTGCTGCTCGTCTGCGTGGCCTAATGGATAAGGCGTCTGACTTCGAATCGAAAAATTGCAGGTTCGAGTCCTGTTGCGAACGAGCTGTATTGTGTTTTTCCAAAGCCTTCAAATAAATATCGTTTCCTTCCTTTTTATTATGTATAACTGTATTTTAATTAAAATTTTAGGATGGATCTTATTTTTTTCAGATTTATATTCCGAGTGTAACACGTCCGCGTGGCCTAATGGATAAGGCGTCTGACTTCGAATCAGAAGATTGCAGGTTCGACTCCTGTCGCGAACGAGCTGTATTGTTTTTTTCCAAAAACTTCAAATAAATATCGTTTCCTTCCTTTTTATTATGTATAACTGTATTTTAATTAAAATTTTAGGATGGATCTTATTTTTTTCAGATTTATATTCCGAGTGTAACACGTCCGCGTGGCCTAATGGATAAGGCGTCTGACATCGAATCAGAAGATTGCAGGTTCGAGTCCTGTCGCGAACGAGCTGTATTGTTTTTTTCCAAAAACTTCAAATAAATATCGTTTCCTTCCTTTTTATTATGTATAACTGTATTTTAATTAAAATTTTAGGATGGATCTTATTTTTTTCAGATTTATATTCCGAGTGTAACACGTCCGCGTGGCCTAATGGATAAGGCGTCTGACATCGAATCAGAAGATTGCAGGTTCGAGTCCTGTCGCGAACGAGCTGTATTGTTTTTTTCCAAAAACTTCAAATAAATATCGTTTCCTTCCTTTTTATTATGTATAACTGTATTTTAATTAAAATTTTAGGATGGATCTTATTTTTTTCAGATTTATATTCCGAGTGTAACACGTCCGCGTGGCCTAATGGATAAGGCGTGTGACATCGAATCAGAAGATTGCAGGTTCGAGACCTGTCGCGAACGAGCTGTATTGTTTTTTTCCAAAAACTTCAAATAAATATCGTTTCCTTCCTTTTTATTATGTATAACTGTATTTTAATTAAAATTTTAGGATGGATCTTATTTTTTTCAGATTTATATTCCGAGTGTAACACGTCCGCGTGGCCTAATGGATAAGGCGTCTGACATCGAATCAGATGATTGTAGGTTCGAGTCCTGTCGCGAACGAGCTGTATTGTTTTTTTCCAAAGACTTCAAATAAATATAGGTTCCATCCTTTTTATTATGTATAACTGTATTTTAATTATAATTTTAATTTGGATCTTATTTTTTAAACATTTATATTCTAAGTACTGCACGTCCGCGTGGCCTAATGGATAAGGCGTCTGACTTCGAATCAGAAGATTGCAGGTTCGAGTCCTGTCGCGGACGAGCTGTATTGTTTTTTTCCAAAAACTTCTAATAAATATCGTTTCCTTCCTTTTTATTATGTTTAACTGCATTTTAATTAAAATTTTAGGATGGATCTTATTTTTTTCAGATTTATATTCAGAGTGTAACACGTCCAAGTGGCCTAATGGATAAGGCGTCTGACTTCGAATCAGAAGATTGCAGGTTCGAGTCCCGTTGCGAACGAGCTGTATTGTGTTTTTCCAAAGACTTCAAATAAATACAGGTTCCTTCCTTTTTATTATGTTTATATGTATTTTAATTAAAATTTTAGTATGGATCTTATTTTTTACAGATTTATATTCCAAGTATAACAAGTCCACGTTGCCCAAGGGGTAATGCGTCTGACTTCGAATCAGAAGATTGCAGGTTCGAGTCCCGTCGCGGACGAGCTGTATTGTTTTTTTCCAAAAACTTCAAATAAATATCGTTTCCTTCCTTTTTATTATGTTTAACTGTATTTTAATTACAATTTTAGTATGGATCTTATTTTTTACAGATTTATATTCCGAGTGTAACACGTCCGCGTGGCCTAATGGATAAGGCGTCTGACTTCGAATCAGAAGATTGCAGGTTCGAGTCCTGTTGCGGACGAGCTGAATTGTATTTTTCCAAAACCTTCAAATAAATATCGGTTCCTTCCTTTTTATTATGTATAACTGTATTTTAATTATAATTTTAGTTTGGATCTTATTTTTTACACAATTATATTCCAAGTGCTGCTCGTCTGCGTGGCCTAATGGATAAGGCGTCTGACTTCGAATCGAAAAATTGCAGGTTCGAGTCCTGTTGCGAACGAGCTGTATTGTGTTTTTCCAAAGCCTTCAAATAAATATCGGTTCCTTCCTTTTTATTATGTATAACTGTATTTTAATTATAATTTTAGTTTGAATCTTATTTTTTACACATTTATATTCCAAGTACTGCACGTCCGCGTGTCCTAATGGATAAGGCGTCTGACTTCGAATCGGAAGATTGCAGGATCGAGTCCTGTTGCGAACGAGCTGTATTGTGTTTTTCCAAAGACTTCAAATAAATATCGGTTCCTTCCTTTTTATTATGTATAACTGTATTTTAATTATAATTTTAGTTTGAATCTTATTTTTTACACATTTATATTCCAAGTACTGCACGTCCGCGTGTCCTAATGGATAAGGCGTCTGACTTCGAATCGGAAGATTGCAGGTTCGAGTCCTGTTGCGAACGAGCTGTATTGTGTTTTTCCATAGACTTCAAATAAATACAGGTTTCTTCCTTTTTATTATGTTTATATGTATTTTAATTAAAATTTTAGTTTGGATCTTATTTTTTAATGATTTATATTCCTATTGAAACACGTCCGCGTGGCCCAATGGATAAGGCGTCTGACATCGAATCAGAAGATTGCAGGTTCGAGTCCTGTCGCGAACGAGCTGTATTGTTTTTTTCCAAAAACTTCAAATAAATATCGTTTCCTTCCTTTTTATTATGTATAACTGTATTTTAATTAAAATTTTAGGATGGATCTTATTTTTTTCAGATTTATATTCCGAGTGTAACACGTCCGCGTGGCCTAATGGATAAGGCGTCTGACTTCGAATCAGAAGATTGCAGGTTCGACTCCTGTCGCGAACGAGCTGTATTGTTTTTTTCCAAAAACTTCAAATAAATATCGTTTCCTTCCTTTTTATTATGTATAACTGTATTTTAATTAAAATTTTAGGATGGATCTTATTTTTTTCAGATTTATATTCCGAGTGTAACACGTCCGCGTGGCCTAATGGATAAGGCGTCTGACATCGAATCAGAAGATTGCAGGTTCGAGTCCTGTCGCGAACGAGCTGTATTGTTTTTTTCCAAAAACTTCAAATAAATATCGTTTCCTTCCTTTTTATTATGTATAACTGTATTTTAATTAAAATTTTAGGATGGATCTTATTTTTTTCAGATTTATATTCCGAGTGTAACACGTCCGCGTGGCCTAATGGATAAGGCGTCTGACATCGAATCAGAAGATTGCAGGTTCGAGTCCTGTCGCGAACGAGCTGTATTGTTTTTTTCCAAAAACTTCAAATAAATATCGTTTCCTTCCTTTTTATTATGTATAACTGTATTTTAATTAAAATTTTAGGATGGATCTTATTTTTTTCAGATTTATATTCCGAGTGTAACACGTCCGCTTGGCCTAATGGATAAGGCGTCTGACATCGAATCAGAAGATTGCAGGTTCGAGTCCTGTCGCGAATGAGCTGTATTGTTTTTTTCCAAAAACTTCAAATAAATATCGTTTCCTTCCTTTTTATTATGTATAACTGTATTTTAATTAAAATTTTAGTTTGGATCTTATTTTTTACACATTTATATTCTAAGTACTGCACGTCCGCGTGGAATAATGGATAAGGCGTCTGACTTCGAATCGGAAGATTGCAGGTTCGAGTCCTGTTGCGAACGAGCTGTATTGTGTTTTTCCAAAGACTTCAAATAAATACAGGTTCCTTCCTTTTTATTATGTTTATATGTATTTTAATTAAAATTTTAGTATGGATCTTATTTTTTACTGATTTATATTCCAAGTATAACACGTCCGCGTGGCCTAATGGATAACGCGTCTGACTTCGAATCAGAAGATCGCAGGTTCGAGTCCTGTCGCGGACGAGCTGAATTGTATTTTTCCAAAACCTTCAAATAAATATCGGTTCCTTCCTTTTTATTATGTATAACTGTATTTTAATTATAATTTTAGTTTGGATCTTATTTTTTACACAATTATATTCAAAGTGCCGCACGTCCGCGTGGCCTAATGGATAAGGCGTCTGACTTCGAATCGGAAGATTTCAGGTTCGAGTCCTGTTGCGAACGAGCTGTATTGTGTTTTTCCAAAACTTTCAAATAAATATCGGTTCCTTCCATTTTATTATGTATAACTGTATTTTAATTATAATTTTAGTTTGGATCTAATTTTTTACACATTTATATTCTAAGTACTGCACGTCCGCGTGGACTAATGGATATGGCGTCTGACTTCGAATCAGAAGATTGCAGGTTCGAGTCCTGTCGCGGACGAGCTGAATAGTATTTTTCCAAAACCTTCAAATAAATATCGGTTCCTTCGTTTTTATTATGTATAACTGTATTTAAATTATAATTTTAGTTTGGATCTTATTTTTTACATATTTATATTCTAAGAACTGCACGTCCGCGTGGCCTAATGGATAAGGCGTCTGACTTCGAATCGGAAGATTGCAGGTTCGAGTCCTGTTGCGAATGAGATGTATTGTGTATTTCCAAAGACTTCAAATAAATACAGGTTCCTTCCTTTTTATTATGTTTATATGTATTTTAATTAAAATTTTAGTATGGATCTTATTTTTTACAGATTTATATTCCAAGTATAACAAGTCCGCGTGGCCCAATGGATAATGCGTCTGTCTTCGAATCAGAAGATTGCAGGTTCGATTCCCGTCGCGGACGAGCTGTATTGTTTTTTTCCAAAAACTTCAAATAAATATCGTTTCCTTCCTTTTTATTATGTTTAACTGTATTTTAATTACAATTTTAGGATGGATCTTATTTTTTTCAGATTTATATTCCGAGTGTAACACGTTCGCGTGGCCTAATGGATAAGGCGACTGACTTCGAATCAGAAGAGTGCAGGTTCGAGTCCTGTCGCTGACGAGCTGTATTGTATTTTTCCAAAGACTTCAAATAAATATGGTTTCCTTCCTTTTTGTTATGTTTAACTGTATTTTAATTAAAATTTTAGTATGCATTTTATTTTTTACAGATTTATATTCCAAGTGTAACAAGTCCGCGTGGCCCAATGGATAAGGCGTCTGACTTCAAATCAGAAGATTGCAGGTTCGAGTCCTGTCGCGGGCGAGATGAATTGTTTTTTTCCAAACACTTCAAATAAATATCGTTTCCATCCTTTTTATTATGTTTAACTGTATATTAATTAAAATTTTAGTATAAATCTTATTTTTTACAGATTTATATTCCAAGTGTAACAAGTCCGCGTGGCCAAATGGATAAGGCGTCTGACTCCGATTCAGAAGATTGCAGGTTCGAGTCCTGTTGCGGACGAGCTGTATTTTGTTTTTCAAAAGACTTCAAATAAATATAGGTTCCTTCCTTTTTATTATGTACAACTGTATTTTAATTATAATTTTAGTATGGATCTTATTTTTTACAGATTTTTATTCCTATTGAAACACGTCCGCGTGGCCCAATGGATAAGGCGTCTGACTTCGAATCAGAAGATTGCAGGTTCGAGTCCTGTCGCGGACGAGCTGTATTGTTTTTTTCCAAAAACTTCTAATAAATATCGTTTTCTTCCTTTTTATTATGTTTAACTGCATTTTAATTAAAATTTTAGGATGGATCTTATTTTTTTCAGATTTATATTCCGAGTGTAACACGTCCGCGTGGCCTAATGGATAAGGCGTCTGACTTCGAATCAGAAGATTGCAGGTTCGAGTCCTGTCGCAGACGAGCTGAATTGTATTTTTCCAAAACCTGCAAATAAATATCGGTTCCTTCCTTTTTATTATGTATAACTGTATTTTAATTATAATTTTAGTTTGGATCTTATTTTTTACACAATTATATTCCAAGTGCTGCACGTCCGCGTGGCCTAATGGATAAGGCGTCTGACTTCGAATCGGAAGATTGCAGGTTCGAGTCCTGTTGCGAACGAATTGTATTGTGTTTTTCCAAAGCCTTCAAATAAATATCGGTTCCTTCCTTTTTATTATGTATAACTGTATTTTAATTATAACTTTAGTTTGAATCTTATTTTTTACACATTTATATTCCAAGTACTGCACGTCCGCGTGTCCTAATGGATAAGGCGTCTGACTTCGAATCGGAAGATTGCAGGTTCGAGTCCTGTTGCGAATGAGCTGTATTGTGTTTTTCCAAAGACTTCAAATAAATAAAGGTTCCTTCCTTTTTATTATGTTTATATGTATTTTAATTAAAATTTTAGTTTGGATCTTATTTTTTACACATTTATATTCTAGGTACTGCACGTCAGCGTGGCCTAATGGATAAGACGTCTGACTTCGAATCGGAAGATTGCAGGTTCGAGTCCTGTTGCGAACGAGCTGTATTGTGTTTTTCCAAAGACTTCAAATAAATACAGGTTCATTCCTTTTTATTATGTTTATATGTATTTTAATTAAAATTTTAGTATGGATCTTATTTTTTACAGATTTATATTCCAAGTATAACAAGTCCGCGTGGCCCAAGGGGTAATGCGTCTGACTTCGAATCAGAAGATTGCAGGTTCGAGTCCCGTCGCGGACGAGCTGTATTGTGTTTTTCCAAAGACTTCAAATAAATATAGGTTCCTTCCTTTTTATTATGTTTAACTGTATTTTAATTAAAATTTTAGTATGGATCTTATTTTTTACAGATTTATATTCCAAGTGTAACAAGTCCGCGTGGCCTAATGGATATGGCGTCTGACTTCGAATCAGAAGATTGCAGGTTCGAGTCCTGTCGCGGACGAGCTGAATAGTATTTTACCAAAACCTTCAAATAAATATCGGTTCCTTCCTTTTTATTATGTATAACTGTATTTTAATTATAATTTTAGTTTGGATCTTATTTTTTACATATTTATATTCTAAGAACTGCACGTCCACGTGGCCTAATGGATAAGGCGTCTGACTTCGAATCGGAAGATTGCAGGTTCGATTCCTGTTGCGAATGAGCTGTATTGTGTTTTTCCAAAGACTTCAAATAAATACAGGTCCCTTCCTTTTTATTATGTTTATATGTATTTTAATTAAAATTTTAGAATGGATCTTATTTTTTACAGATTTATATTCCAAGTATAACAAGTCCGCGTGGCCCAATGGATAATGCGTCTGTCTTCGAATCAGAAGATTGCAGGTTCGAGTCCCGTCGCGGACGAGCTGTATTGTTTTTTTCCAAAAACTTCAAATAAATATCGTTTCCTTCCTTTTTATTATGTTTAACTGTATTTTAATTAAAATTTTAGTATGGATCTTATTTTTTACAGATTTATATTCCAAGTGTAACAAGTCCGCGTGGCCCAATGGATAATGCGTCTGACTTCGAATCAGAAGTTTGCAGGTTCGAGTCCTGTCGCGGACGAGCTGTATTGTTTTTTTTCCAAAGACTTCAAATAAATATCGTTTCCTTCCTTTTTATTAAGTTTAACTGTATTTTAATTACAATTTTAGTATGGATCTTATTTTTTACAGATTTATATTCTGAGTGTAACACGTCCGCGTGGCCTAATGGATAAGGCGTCTGACTTCGAATCGAAAGATTGCAGGTTCGAGTCCTGTCGCGAACGAGCTGTATTGTTTTTTTCCAAAAACTTCAAATAAATATCGTTTCCTTCCTTTTTATTATGTATAACTGTATTTTAATTAAAATTTTAGGATGGATCTTATTTTTTTCAGATTTATATTCCGAGTGTAACACGTCCGCGTGGCCTAATGGATAAGGCGTCTGACATCGAATCAGAAGATTGCAGGTTCGAGTCCTGTTGCGGACGAGCTGTATTGTGTTTTTCCAAAGACTTCAAATAAATATAGGTTCCATCCTTTTTATTATGTTTAACTGTATTTTAATTAAAATTTTAGTATAAATCTTATTTTTTACAGATTTATATTCCAAGTGTAACAAGTCCGCGTGGCCAAATGGATAAGGCGTCTGACTCCGATTCAGAAGATTGCAGGTTCGAGTCCTGTTGCGGACGAGCTGTATTTTGTTTTTCAAAAGACTTCAAATAAATATAGGTTCCTTCCTTTTTATTATGTACAACTGTATTTTAATTATAATTTTAGTATGGATCTTATTTTTTACAGATTTTTATTCCGAGTGTAACACGTCCGCGTGGCCTAATGGATAAGGCGTCTGACTTCGAATCAGAAGATTGCAGGTTCGAGTCCTGTCGCAGACGAGCTGAATTGTATTTTTCCAAAACCTGCAAATAAATATCGGTTCCTTCCTTTTTATTATGTATAACTGTATTTTAATTATAATTTTAGTTTGGATCTTATTTTTTACACAATTATATTCAAAGTGCTGCACGTCCGCGTGGCCTAATGGATAAGGCGTCTGGCTTCGAATCGGAAGATTGCAGGTTCGAGTCCTGTTGCGAACGAACTGTATTGTGTTTTTCCAAAGCCTTCAAATAAATATCGGTTCCTTCCTTTTTATTATGTATAACTGTATTTTAATTATAACTTTAGTTTGAATCTTATTTTTTACACATTTATATTCCAAGTACTGCACGTCCGCGTGTCCTAATGGATAAGGCGTCTGACTTCGAATCGGAAGATTGCAGGTTCGAGTCCTGTTAAGAATGAGCTGTATTGTGTTTTTCCAAAGACTTCAAATAAATAAAGGTTCCTTCCTTTTTATTATGTTTATATGTATTTTAATTAAAATTTTAGTTTGGATCTTATTTTTTACACATTTATATTCTAGGTACTGCACGTCAGCGTGGCCTAATGGATAAGACGTCTGACTTCGAATCGGAAGATTGCAGGTTCGAGTCCTGTTGCGAACGAGCTGTATTGTGTTTTTCCAAAGACTTCAAATAAATACAGGTTCATTCCTTTTTATTATGTTTATATGTATTTTAATTAAAATTTTAGTATGGATCTTATTTTTTACAGATTTATATTCCAAGTATAACAAGTCCGCGTGGCCCAAGGGGTAATGCGTCTGACTTCGAATCAGAAGATTGCAGGTTCGAGTCCCGTCGCGGACGAGCTGTATTGTGTTTTTCCAAAGACTTCAAATAAATATAGGTTCCTTCCTTTTTATTATGTTTAACTGTATTTTAATTAAAATTTTAGTATGGATCTTATTTTTTACAGATTTATATTCCAAGTGTAACAAGTCCGCGTGGCCTAATGGATATGGCGTCTGACTTCGAATCAGAAGATTGCAGGTTCGAGTCCTGTCGCGGACGAGCTGAATAGTATTTTACCAAAACCTTCAAATAAATATCGGTTCCTTCCTTTTTATTATGTATAACTGTATTTTAATTATAATTTTAGTTTGGATCTTATTTTTTACATATTTATATTCTAAGAACTGCACGTCCACGTGGCCTAATGGATAAGGCGTCTGACTTCGAATCGGAAGATTGCAGGTTCGATTCCTGTTGCGAATGAGCTGTATTGTGTTTTTCCAAAGACTTCAAATAAATACAGGTCCCTTCCTTTTTATTATGTTTATATGTATTTTAATTAAAATTTTAGAATGGATCTTATTTTTTACAGATTTATATTCCAAGTATAACAAGTCCGCGTGGCCCAATGGATAATGCGTCTGTCTTCGAATCAGAAGATTGCAGGTTCGAGTCCCGTCGCGGACGAGCTGTATTGTTTTTTTCCAAAAACTTCAAATAAATATCGTTTCCTTCCTTTTTATTATGTTTAACTGTATTTTAATTAAAATTTTAGTATGGATCTTATTTTTTACAGATTTATATTCCAAGTGTAACAAGTCCGCGTGGCCCAATGGATAATGCGTCTGACTTCGAATCAGAAGTTTGCAGGTTCGAGTCCTGTCGCGGACGAGCTGTATTGTTTTTTTTCCAAAGACTTCAAATAAATATCGTTTCCTTCCTTTTTATTAAGTTTAACTGTATTTTAATTACAATTTTAGTATGGATCTTATTTTTTACAGATTTATATTCTGAGTGTAACACGTCCGCGTGGCCTAATGGATAAGGCGTCTGACTTCGAATCGAAAGATTGCAGGTTCGTGTCCTGTCGCGAACGAGCTGTATTGTTTTTTTCCAAAAACTTCAAATAAATATCGTTTCCTTCCTTTTTATTATGTATAACTGTATTTTAATTAAAATTTTAGGATGGATCTTATTTTTTTCAGATTTATATTCCGAGTGTAACACGTCCGCGTGGCCTAATGGATAAGGCGTCTGACTTCGAATCAGAAGATTGCAGGTTCGAGTCCTGTTGCGGACGAGCTGTATTGTGTTTTTCCAAAGACTTCAAATAAATATAGGTTCCTTCCTTTTTATTATGTTTAACTGTATTTTAATTACAATTTTAGTATGGATCTTATTTTTTACAGATTTATATTCCAAGTATAACAAGTCCGCGTGGCCCAAGGGGTAATGCGTCTGACTTCGAATCAGAAGATTGCAGGTTCGAGTCCCGTCGCGGACGAGCTGTATTGTTTTTTTCCAAAGACTTCAAAAAAAATAAAGGTTCCTTCCTTTTTATTATGTATAACTGTATTTTAATTATAATTTTAGTATGGATCTTATTTTTTACAGATTTATATTCCTATTGAAACACGTCCGCGGGGCCCATTGGATAAGGCGTCTGCTTTCGAATCAGAAGATTGCAGGTTCGAGTCCTGTCGCGGACGAGCTGTATTGTTTATTTCCAAAAACTTCTAATAAATATCGTTTCCTTCCTTTTTATTATGCTTAACTGCATTTTAATTAAAATTTTAGTATGGATCTTATTTTTTAAAGATTTATATTCCTGTTGAAACACGTCCGCGTGGCCCATTGGATAAGGCGTCTGACTTCGAATCTGAAGATTGCAGGTTCGAGTCCTGTCGCGGAGGAGCTGAATTGTATTTTTCCAAAACCTTCAATTAAATATCGTTTCCTTTCTTTTTATTATGTTTAACTGTATTTTAATTACAATTTTAGTATGGAAGTAAGGATCTTATTTTTTACAGATTAATATTCCGAGTGTAACACGTCCGCGTGGGCTAATGGATAAGGCGTCAGACTTCGAATCAGAAGATTGCAGGTTCGAGTCCTGTCGCGGACGAGCTGTATTGTATTTTTCCAAAGATTCAAATAAATATGGTTTCCTTCCTTTTTTGTTATGTTTAACTGTAATTTAATTAAAATTTTAGTATGCATTTTATTTTTTACAGATTTATATTACAAGTGTAACAAGTCCGTGTGGCCCAATGGATAAGGCGTCTGACTTCGAATCAGAAGATTGCAGGTTCGAGTCCTGTTGCGGACGAGCAGTATTTTGTTTTTCAAAAGACTTCAAATAAATATAGGTTCTTTCCTTTTTATTATGTATAACTGTATTTTAATTATAATTTTAGTATGGATCTGTTTTTTTACAGATTTATATTCCGAGTGAAACACGTTCACGTAGCCCAATTGATAAGGCGTCTGACTTCGAATCAGAAGATTGCAGGTTTTCAAGTCCTGTTGCGGACGAGCTGTATTGTTTTTTTCCAAAGACTTCAAAAAAAATAAAGGTTACTTCCTTTTTATTATGTATAACTGTATTTTAATTATAATTTTAGTATGGATCTTATTTTTGACAGATTTATATTCCTATTGAAACACGTCCGCGGGGCCCATTGGATAAGGCGTCTGCTTTCGAATCAGAAGATTGCAGGTTCGAGTCCTGTCGCGGACGAGCTGTATTGTTTATTTCCAAAAACTTCTAATAAATATCGTTTCCTTCCTTTTTATTATGCTTAACTGCATTTTAATTAAAATTTTAGTATGGATCTTATTTTTTAAAGATTTATATTCCTGTTGAAACACGTCCGCGTGGCCCATTGGATAAGGCGTCTGACTTCGAATCTGAAGATTGCAGGTTCGAGTCCTGTCGCGGAGGAGCTGAATTGTATTTTTCCAAAACCTTCAATTAAATATCGTTTCCTTTCTTTTTATTATGTTTAACTGTATTTTAATTACAATTTTAGTATGGAAGTAAGGATCTTATTTTTTACAGATTAATATTCCGAGTGTAACACGTCCGCGTGGGCTAATGGATAAGGCGTCAGACTTCGAATCAGAAGATTGCAGGTTCGAGTCCTGTCGCGGACGAGCTGTATTGTATTTTTCCAAAGATTCAAATAAATATGGTTTCCTTCCTTTTTTGTTATGTTTAACTGTAATTTAATTAAAATTTTAGTATGCATTTTATTTTTTACAGATTTATATTACAAGTGTAACAAGTCCGTGTGGCCCAATGGATAAGGCGTCTGACTTCGAATCAGAAGATTGCAGGTTCGAGTCCTGTTGCGGACGAGCAGTATTTTGTTTTTCAAAAGACTTCAAATAAATATAGGTTCTTTCCTTTTTATTATGTATAACTGTATTTTAATTATAATTTTAGTATGGATCTGTTTTTTTACAGATTTATATTCCGAGTGAAACACGTTCACGTAGCCCAATTGATAAGGCGTCTGACTTCGAATCAGAAGATTGCAGGTTTTCAAGTCCTGTTGCGGACGAGCTGTATTGTTTTTTTCCAAAGACTTCAAAAAAAATAAAGGTTACTTCCTTTTTATTATGTATAACTGTATTTTAATTATAATTTTAGTATGGATCTTATTTTTGACAGATTTATATTCCTATTGAAACACGTCCGCGGGGCCCATTGGATAAGGCGTCTGCTTTCGAATCAGAAGATTGCAGGTTCGAGTCCTGTCGCGGACGAGCTGTATTGTTTATTTCCAAAAACTTCTAATAAATATCGTTTCCTTCCTTTTTATTATGCTTAACTGCATTTTAATTAAAATTTTAGTATGGATCTTATTTTTTAAAGATTTATATTCCTGTTGAAACACGTCCGCGTGGCCCATTGGATAAGGCGTCTGACTTCGAATCTGAAGATTGCAGGTTCGAGTCCTGTCGCGGAGGAGCTGAATTGTATTTTTCCAAAACCTTCAATTAAATATCGTTTCCTTTCTTTTTATTATGTTTAACTGTATTTTAATTACAATTTTAGTATGGAAGTAAGGATCTTATTTTTTACAGATTAATATTCCGAGTGTAACACGTCCGCGTGGGCTAATGGATAAGGCGTCAGACTTCGAATCAGAAGATTGCAGGTTCGAGTCCTGTCGCGGACGAGCTGTATTGTATTTTTCCAAAGATTCAAATAAATATGGTTTCCTTCCTTTTTTGTTATGTTTAACTGTAATTTAATTAAAATTTTAGTATGCATTTTATTTTTTACAGATTTATATTACAAGTGTAACAAGTCCGTGTGGCCCAATGGATAAGGCGTCTGACTTCGAATCAGAAGATTGCAGGTTCGAGTCCTGTTGCGGACGAGCAGTATTTTGTTTTTCAAAAGACTTCAAATAAATATAGGTTCTTTCCTTTTTATTATGTATAACTGTATTTTAATTATAATTTTAGTATGGATCTGTTTTTTTACAGATTTATATTCCGAGTGAAACACGTTCACGTAGCCCAATTGATAAGGCGTCTGACTTCGAATCAGAAGATTGCAGGTTCGAGTCCTGTTGCGGACGAGCTGTATTGTTTTTTTCCAAAGACTTCAAAAAAAATAAAGGTTACTTCCTTTTTATTATGTATAACTGTATTTTAATTATAATTTTAGTATGGATCTTATTTTTGACAGATTTATATTCCTATTGAAACACGTCCGCGTGGCCCAATGGATAAGGCGTCTGCTTTCGAATCAGAAGATTGCAGGTTCGAGTCCTGTCGCGGACGAGCTGTATTGTTTATTTCCAAAAACTTCTAATAAATATCGTTTCCTTCCTTTTTATTATGCTTAACTGCATTTTAATTAAAATTTTAGGATGGATCTTATTTTTTTCAGATTTATATTCCGAGTGTATCACGTCCGCGTGGCCAAATGGATAAGGCGTCTGACTCCGATTCAGAAGATTGCAGGTTCGAGTCCTGTTGCGGACGAGCTGTATTTTGTTTTTCAAAAGACTTCAAATAAATATAGGTTCCTTCCTTTTTATTATGTACAACTGTATTTTAATTATAATTTTAGTATGGATCTTATTTTTTACAGATTTTTATTCCTATTGAAACACGTCCGCGTGGCCCAATGGATAAGGCGTCTGACTTCGAATCAGAAGATTGCAGGTTCGAGTCCTGTCGCGGACGAGCTGTATTGTTTTTTTCCAAAAACTTCTAATAAATATCGTTTTCTTCCTTTTTATTATGTTTAACTGCATTTTAATTAAAATTTTAGGATGGATCTTATTTTTTTCAGATTTATATTCCGAGTGTAACACGTCCGCGTGGCCTAATGGATAAGGCGTCTGACTTCGAATCAGAAGATTGCAGGTTCGAGTCCTGTCGCAGACGAGCTGAATTGTATTTTTCCAAAACCTGCAAATAAATATCGGTTCCTTCCTTTTTATTATGTATAACTGTATTTTAATTATAATTTTAGTTTGGATCTTATTTTTTACACAATTATATTCCAAGTGCTGCACGTCCGCGTGGCCTAATGGATAAGGCGTCTGACTTCGAATCGGAAGATTGCAGGTTCGAGTCCTGTTGCGAACGAATTGTATTGTGTTTTTCCAAAGCCTTCAAATAAATATCGGTTCCTTCCTTTTTATTATGTATAACTGTATTTTAATTATAACTTTAGTTTGAATCTTATTTTTTACACATTTATATTCCAAGTACTGCACGTCCGCGTGTCCTAATGGATAAGGCGTCTGACTTCGAATCGGAAGATTGCAGGTTCGAGTCCTGTTGCGAATGAGCTGTATTGTGTTTTTCCAAAGACTTCAAATAAATAAAGGTTCCTTCCTTTTTATTATGTTTATATGTATTTTAATTAAAATTTTAGTTTGGATCTTATTTTTTACACATTTATATTCTAGGTACTGCACGTCAGCGTGGCCTAATGGATAAGACGTCTGACTTCGAATCGGAAGATTGCAGGTTCGAGTCCTGTTGCGAACGAGCTGTATTGTGTTTTTCCAAAGACTTCAAATAAATACAGGTTCATTCCTTTTTATTATGTTTATATGTATTTTAATTAAAATTTTAGTATGGATCTTATTTTTTACAGATTTATATTCCAAGTATAACAAGTCCGCGTGGCCCAAGGGGTAATGCGTCTGACTTCGAATCAGAAGATTGCAGGTTCGAGTCCCGTCGCGGACGAGCTGTATTGTGTTTTTCCAAAGACTTCAAATAAATATAGGTTCCTTCCTTTTTATTATGTTTAACTGTATTTTAATTAAAATTTTAGTATGGATCTTATTTTTTACAGATTTATATTCCAAGTGTAACAAGTCCGCGTGGCCTAATGGATATGGCGTCTGACTTCGAATCAGAAGATTGCAGGTTCGAGTCCTGTCGCGGACGAGCTGAATAGTATTTTACCAAAACCTTCAAATAAATATCGGTTCCTTCCTTTTTATTATGTATAACTGTATTTTAATTATAATTTTAGTTTGGATCTTATTTTTTACATATTTATATTCTAAGAACTGCACGTCCACGTGGCCTAATGGATAAGGCGTCTGACTTCGAATCGGAAGATTGCAGGTTCGATTCCTGTTGCGAATGAGCTGTATTGTGTTTTTCCAAAGACTTCAAATAAATACAGGTCCCTTCCTTTTTATTATGTTTATATGTATTTTAATTAAAATTTTAGAATGGATCTTATTTTTTACAGATTTATATTCCAAGTATAACAAGTCCGCGTGGCCCAATGGATAATGCGTCTGTCTTCGAATCAGAAGATTGCAGGTTCGAGTCCCGTCGCGGACGAGCTGTATTGTTTTTTTCCAAAAACTTCAAATAAATATCGTTTCCTTCCTTTTTATTATGTTTAACTGTATTTTAATTAAAATTTTAGTATGGATCTTATTTTTTACAGATTTATATTCCAAGTGTAACAAGTCCGCGTGGCCCAATGGATAATGCGTCTGACTTCGAATCAGAAGTTTGCAGGTTCGAGTCCTGTCGCGGACGAGCTGTATTGTTTTTTTTCCAAAGACTTCAAATAAATATCGTTTCCTTCCTTTTTATTAAGTTTAACTGTATTTTAATTACAATTTTAGTATGGATCTTATTTTTTACAGATTTATATTCTGAGTGTAACACGTCCGCGTGGCCTAATGGATAAGGCGTCTGACTTCGAATCGAAAGATTGCAGGTTCGAGTCCTGTCGCGAACGAGCTGTATTGTTTTTTTCCAAAAACTTCAAATAAATATCGTTTCCTTCCTTTTTATTATGTATAACTGTATTTTAATTAAAATTTTAGGATGGATCTTATTTTTTTCAGATTTATATTCCGAGTGTAACACGTCCGCGTGGCCTAATGGATAAGGCGTCTGACATCGAATCAGAAGATTGCAGGTTCGAGTCCTGTTGCGGACGAGCTGTATTGTGTTTTTCCAAAGACTTCAAATAAATATAGGTTCCATCCTTTTTATTATGTTTAACTGTATTTTAATTAAAATTTTAGTATAAATCTTATTTTTTACAGATTTATATTCCAAGTGTAACAAGTCCGCGTGGCCAAATGGATAAGGCGTCTGACTCCGATTCAGAAGATTGCAGGTTCGAGTCCTGTTGCGGACGAGCTGTATTTTGTTTTTCAAAAGACTTCAAATAAATATAGGTTCCTTCCTTTTTATTATGTACAACTGTATTTTAATTATAATTTTAGTATGGATCTTATTTTTTACAGATTTTTATTCCGAGTGTAACACGTCCGCGTGGCCTAATGGATAAGGCGTCTGACTTCGAATCAGAAGATTGCAGGTTCGAGTCCTGTCGCAGACGAGCTGAATTGTATTTTTCCAAAACCTGCAAATAAATATCGGTTCCTTCCTTTTTATTATGTATAACTGTATTTTAATTATAATTTTAGTTTGGATCTTATTTTTTACACAATTATATTCAAAGTGCTGCACGTCCGCGTGGCCTAATGGATAAGGCGTCTGGCTTCGAATCGGAAGATTGCAGGTTCGAGTCCTGTTGCGAACGAACTGTATTGTGTTTTTCCAAAGCCTTCAAATAAATATCGGTTCCTTCCTTTTTATTATGTATAACTGTATTTTAATTATAACTTTAGTTTGAATCTTATTTTTTACACATTTATATTCCAAGTACTGCACGTCCGCGTGTCCTAATGGATAAGGCGTCTGACTTCGAATCGGAAGATTGCAGGTTCGAGTCCTGTTAAGAATGAGCTGTATTGTGTTTTTCCAAAGACTTCAAATAAATAAAGGTTCCTTCCTTTTTATTATGTTTATATGTATTTTAATTAAAATTTTAGTTTGGATCTTATTTTTTACACATTTATATTCTAGGTACTGCACGTCAGCGTGGCCTAATGGATAAGACGTCTGACTTCGAATCGGAAGATTGCAGGTTCGAGTCCTGTTGCGAACGAGCTGTATTGTGTTTTTCCAAAGACTTCAAATAAATACAGGTTCATTCCTTTTTATTATGTTTATATGTATTTTAATTAAAATTTTAGTATGGATCTTATTTTTTACAGATTTATATTCCAAGTATAACAAGTCCGCGTGGCCCAAGGGGTAATGCGTCTGACTTCGAATCAGAAGATTGCAGGTTCGAGTCCCGTCGCGGACGAGCTGTATTGTGTTTTTCCAAAGACTTCAAATAAATATAGGTTCCTTCCTTTTTATTATGTTTAACTGTATTTTAATTAAAATTTTAGTATGGATCTTATTTTTTACAGATTTATATTCCAAGTGTAACAAGTCCGCGTGGCCTAATGGATATGGCGTCTGACTTCGAATCAGAAGATTGCAGGTTCGAGTCCTGTCGCGGACGAGCTGAATAGTATTTTACCAAAACCTTCAAATAAATATCGGTTCCTTCCTTTTTATTATGTATAACTGTATTTTAATTATAATTTTAGTTTGGATCTTATTTTTTACATATTTATATTCTAAGAACTGCACGTCCACGTGGCCTAATGGATAAGGCGTCTGACTTCGAATCGGAAGATTGCAGGTTCGATTCCTGTTGCGAATGAGCTGTATTGTGTTTTTCCAAAGACTTCAAATAAATACAGGTCCCTTCCTTTTTATTATGTTTATATGTATTTTAATTAAAATTTTAGAATGGATCTTATTTTTTACAGATTTATATTCCAAGTATAACAAGTCCGCGTGGCCCAATGGATAATGCGTCTGTCTTCGAATCAGAAGATTGCAGGTTCGAGTCCCGTCGCGGACGAGCTGTATTGTTTTTTTCCAAAAACTTCAAATAAATATCGTTTCCTTCCTTTTTATTATGTTTAACTGTATTTTAATTAAAATTTTAGTATGGATCTTATTTTTTACAGATTTATATTCCAAGTGTAACAAGTCCGCGTGGCCCAATGGATAATGCGTCTGACTTCGAATCAGAAGTTTGCAGGTTCGAGTCCTGTCGCGGACGAGCTGTATTGTTTTTTTTCCAAAGACTTCAAATAAATATCGTTTCCTTCCTTTTTATTAAGTTTAACTGTATTTTAATTACAATTTTAGTATGGATCTTATTTTTTACAGATTTATATTCTGAGTGTAACACGTCCGCGTGGCCTAATGGATAAGGCGTCTGACTTCGAATCGAAAGATTGCAGGTTCGTGTCCTGTCGCGAACGAGCTGTATTGTTTTTTTCCAAAAACTTCAAATAAATATCGTTTCCTTCCTTTTTATTATGTATAACTGTATTTTAATTAAAATTTTAGGATGGATCTTATTTTTTTCAGATTTATATTCCGAGTGTAACACGTCCGCGTGGCCTAATGGATAAGGCGTCTGACTTCGAATCAGAAGATTGCAGGTTCGAGTCCTGTTGCGGACGAGCTGTATTGTGTTTTTCCAAAGACTTCAAATAAATATAGGTTCCTTCCTTTTTATTATGTTTAACTGTATTTTAATTACAATTTTAGTATGGATCTTATTTTTTACAGATTTATATTCCAAGTATAACAAGTCCGCGTGGCCCAAGGGGTAATGCGTCTGACTTCGAATCAGAAGATTGCAGGTTCGAGTCCCGTCGCGGACGAGCTGTATTGTTTTTTTCCAAAGACTTCAAAAAAAATAAAGGTTCCTTCCTTTTTATTATGTATAACTGTATTTTAATTATAATTTTAGTATGGATCTTATTTTTTACAGATTTATATTCCTATTGAAACACGTCCGCGGGGCCCATTGGATAAGGCGTCTGCTTTCGAATCAGAAGATTGCAGGTTCGAGTCCTGTCGCGGACGAGCTGTATTGTTTATTTCCAAAAACTTCTAATAAATATCGTTTCCTTCCTTTTTATTATGCTTAACTGCATTTTAATTAAAATTTTAGTATGGATCTTATTTTTTAAAGATTTATATTCCTGTTGAAACACGTCCGCGTGGCCCATTGGATAAGGCGTCTGACTTCGAATCTGAAGATTGCAGGTTCGAGTCCTGTCGCGGAGGAGCTGAATTGTATTTTTCCAAAACCTTCAATTAAATATCGTTTCCTTTCTTTTTATTATGTTTAACTGTATTTTAATTACAATTTTAGTATGGAAGTAAGGATCTTATTTTTTACAGATTAATATTCCGAGTGTAACACGTCCGCGTGGGCTAATGGATAAGGCGTCAGACTTCGAATCAGAAGATTGCAGGTTCGAGTCCTGTCGCGGACGAGCTGTATTGTATTTTTCCAAAGATTCAAATAAATATGGTTTCCTTCCTTTTTTGTTATGTTTAACTGTAATTTAATTAAAATTTTAGTATGCATTTTATTTTTTACAGATTTATATTACAAGTGTAACAAGTCCGTGTGGCCCAATGGATAAGGCGTCTGACTTCGAATCAGAAGATTGCAGGTTCGAGTCCTGTTGCGGACGAGCAGTATTTTGTTTTTCAAAAGACTTCAAATAAATATAGGTTCTTTCCTTTTTATTATGTATAACTGTATTTTAATTATAATTTTAGTATGGATCTGTTTTTTTACAGATTTATATTCCGAGTGAAACACGTTCACGTAGCCCAATTGATAAGGCGTCTGACTTCGAATCAGAAGATTGCAGGTTTTCAAGTCCTGTTGCGGACGAGCTGTATTGTTTTTTTCCAAAGACTTCAAAAAAAATAAAGGTTACTTCCTTTTTATTATGTATAACTGTATTTTAATTATAATTTTAGTATGGATCTTATTTTTGACAGATTTATATTCCTATTGAAACACGTCCGCGGGGCCCATTGGATAAGGCGTCTGCTTTCGAATCAGAAGATTGCAGGTTCGAGTCCTGTCGCGGACGAGCTGTATTGTTTATTTCCAAAAACTTCTAATAAATATCGTTTCCTTCCTTTTTATTATGCTTAACTGCATTTTAATTAAAATTTTAGTATGGATCTTATTTTTTAAAGATTTATATTCCTGTTGAAACACGTCCGCGTGGCCCATTGGATAAGGCGTCTGACTTCGAATCTGAAGATTGCAGGTTCGAGTCCTGTCGCGGAGGAGCTGAATTGTATTTTTCCAAAACCTTCAATTAAATATCGTTTCCTTTCTTTTTATTATGTTTAACTGTATTTTAATTACAATTTTAGTATGGAAGTAAGGATCTTATTTTTTACAGATTAATATTCCGAGTGTAACACGTCCGCGTGGGCTAATGGATAAGGCGTCAGACTTCGAATCAGAAGATTGCAGGTTCGAGTCCTGTCGCGGACGAGCTGTATTGTATTTTTCCAAAGATTCAAATAAATATGGTTTCCTTCCTTTTTTGTTATGTTTAACTGTAATTTAATTAAAATTTTAGTATGCATTTTATTTTTTACAGATTTATATTACAAGTGTAACAAGTCCGTGTGGCCCAATGGATAAGGCGTCTGACTTCGAATCAGAAGATTGCAGGTTCGAGTCCTGTTGCGGACGAGCAGTATTTTGTTTTTCAAAAGACTTCAAATAAATATAGGTTCTTTCCTTTTTATTATGTATAACTGTATTTTAATTATAATTTTAGTATGGATCTGTTTTTTTACAGATTTATATTCCGAGTGAAACACGTTCACGTAGCCCAATTGATAAGGCGTCTGACTTCGAATCAGAAGATTGCAGGTTCGAGTCCTGTTGCGGACGAGCTGTATTGTTTTTTTCCAAAGACTTCAAAAAAAATAAAGGTTACTTCCTTTTTATTATGTATAACTGTATTTTAATTATAATTTTAGTATGGATCTTATTTTTGACAGATTTATATTCCTATTGAAACACGTCCGCGTGGCCCAATGGATAAGGCGTCTGCTTTCGAATCAGAAGATTGCAGGTTCGAGTCCTGTCGCGGACGAGCTGTATTGTTTATTTCCAAAAACTTCTAATAAATATCGTTTCCTTCCTTTTTATTATGCTTAACTGCATTTTAATTAAAATTTTAGGATGGATCTTATTTTTTTCAGATTTATATTCCGAGTGTATCACGTCCGCGTGGCCTAAAGGATAAGGCGTCTGACTTCGAATCAGAAGATAGCAGGTTCGAGTCCTGTCGCGGACGAGCAGTATTTTGTTTTTCAAAAGACTTCAAATAAATATAGGTTCCTTCCTTTTCATTATGTATAACTGTATTTTAATTATAATTTTAGTATGGATCTGTTTTTTTACACATTTATATTCCAAGTGAAACACGTTCGCGTAGCCCAATTGATAAGGCGTCTGACTTCGAGTCAGAAGATTGCAGGTTCGAGTTCTGTCGCGGACGAGCTGTATTGTATTTTTCAAAAAGACTTCAAATAAATATGGTTTCCTTCCTTTTTTGTTATGTTTAACTGTATTTTAATTAAAATTTTAGTATGCATTTTATTTTTTACAGATTTATATTCCGAGTGTAACAAGTCCGCGTGGCGCAATGGATAAGGCGTCTGACTTCGAATCAGAAGATTGCAGATTCGAGTCCTGTCGCGGACGAGCTGTATTGTTTTTTTCCAAAAACTTCAAATAAATATCGTTTCCATCCTTTTTATTATGTTTAACTGTATTTTAGTTAAAATTTTAGTATAAATCTTATTTTTTACAGATTTATATTCCAAGTGTAACAAGTCCGCATGGCCCAATGGATAAGGCGTCTGACTTCGAATCAGAAGATTGCAGGTTCGAGTCCTGTTGCGGACGAGCTGCATGGTTTTTTCCAAAGACTTCAAAAAAAATAAAGGTTACTTCCTTTTTATTATGTATAACTGTATTTTAATTATAATTTTAGTATGGATCTTATTTTTTACAGATTTATATTCCTATAGAAACACGTCCGCGTGCCCCAATGGATAAGGCGTCTGCTTTCGAATCAGAAGATTGCAGGTTCGAGTCCTGTCGCGGACGAGCTGTATTGTTTATTTCCAAAAACTTCTAATAAATATCGTTTCCTTCCTTTTTATTAAGCTTAACTGCATTTTAATTAAAATTTTAGGATGGATCTTATTTTTTTCAGATTTATACTCCGAGTGTAACACGTCCGCGTGGCCTAATGGATAAGGCGTCTGACTTCGAATCAGAAGATTGCAGGTTCGAGTCCTGTCGCAGACGAGCTGAATTGTATTTTTCCAAAACCTGCAAATAAATATCGGTTCCTTCCTTTTTATTATGTATAACTGTATTTTAATTATAATTTTAGTTTGGATCTTATTTTTTACACAATTATATTCCAAGTGCTGCACGTCCGCGTGGCCTAATGGATAAGGCGTCTGACTTCGAATCGGAAGATTGCAGGTTCGAGTCCTGTTGCGAACGAGCTGTATTGTGTTTTTCCAAAGCCTTCAAATAAATATCGGTTCCTTCCTTTTTATTATGTATAACTGTATTTTAATTATAACTTTAGTTTGAATCTTATTTTTTACACATTTATATTCCAAGTACTGCACGTCCGCGTGTCCTAATGGATAAGGCGTCTGACTTCGAATCGGAAGATTGCAGGTTCGAGTCCTGTTGCGAATGAGCTGTATTGTGTTTTTCCAAAGACTTCAAATAAATAAAGGTTCCTTCCTTTTTATTATGTTTATATGTATTTTAATTAAAATTTTAGTTTGGATCTTATTTTTTACACATTTATATTCTAGGTACTGCACGTCAGCGTGGCCTAATGGATAAGACGTCTGACTTCGAATCGGAAGATTGCAGGTTCGAGTCCTGTTGCGAACGAGCTGTATTGTGTTTTTCCAAAGACTTCAAATAAATACAGGTTCATTCCTTTTTATTATGTTTATATGTATTTTAATTAAGATTTTAGTATGGATCTTATTTTTTACAGATTTATATTCCGAGTATAACAAGTCCGCGTGGCCCAAGGGGTAATGCGTCTGACTTCGAATCAGAAGATTGCAGGTTCGAGTCCCGTCGCGGACGAGCTGTATTGTGTTTTTCCAAAGACTTCAAATAAATATAGGTTCCTTCCTTTTTATTATGTTTAACTGTATTTTAATTAAAATTTTAGTATGGATCTTATTTTTTACAGATTTATATTCCAAGTGTAACAAGTCCGCGTGGCCTAATGGATATGGCGTCTGACTTCGAATCAGAAGATTGCAGGTTCGAGTCCTGTCGCGGACGAGCTGAATAGTATTTTTCCAAAACCTTCAAATAAATATCGGTTCCTTCCTTTTTATTATGTATAACTGTATTTTAATTATAATTTTAGTTTGGATCTTATTTTTTACATATTTATATTCTAAGAACTGCACGTCCGCGTGGCCTAATGGATAAGGCGTCTGACTTCGAATCGGAAGATTGCAGGTTCGAGTCCTGTTGCGAATGAGCTGTATTGTGTTTTTCCAAAGACTTCAAATAGATACAGGTCCCTTCCTTTTTATTATGTTTATATGTATTTTAATTAAAATTTTAGAATGGATCTTATTTTTTACAGATTTATATTCCAAGTATAACAAGTCCGCGTGGCCCAATGGATAATGCGTCTGACTTCGAATCAGAAGTTTGCAGGTTCGAGTCCTGTCGCGGACGAGCTGTATTGTTTTTTTCCAAAGACTTCAAATAAATATCGTTTCCTTCCTTTTTATTATGTTTAACTGTATTTTAATTACAATTTTAGTATGGATCTTATTTTTTACAGATTTATATTCTGAGTGTAACACGTCCGCGTGGCCTAATGGATAAGGCGTCTGACTTCGAATCGAAAGATTGCAGGTTCGAGTCCTGTCGCGAACGAGCTGTATTGTTTTTTTCCAAAAACTTCAAATAAATATCGTTTCCTTCCTTTTTATTATGTATAACTGTATTTTAATTAAAATTTTAGGATGGATCTTATTTTTTTCAGATTTATATTCCGAGTGTAACACGTCCGCGTGGCCTAATGGATAAGGCGTCTGACTTTGAATCGGAAGATTGCAGGTTCGAGTCCTGTTGCGAATGAGCTGTATTGTGTTTTTCCAAAGACTTCAAATAAATATAGGTTCCTTCCTTTTTATTATGTTTAACTGTATTTTAATTACAATTTTAGTATGGATCTTATTTTTTACAGATTTATATTCCAAGTATAACAAGTCCGCGTGGCCCAAGGGGTAATGCGTCTGACTTCGAATCAGAAGATTGCAGGTTCGAGTCCCGTCGCGGACGAGCTGTATTGTTTTTTTCCAAAGACTTCAAAAAAAATAAAGGTTCCTTCCTTTTTATTATGTATAACTGTATTTTAATTATAATTTTAGTATGGATCTTATTTTTTACAGATTTATATTCCTATTGAAACACGTCCGCGGGGCCCATTGGATAAGGCGTCTGCTTTCGAATCAGAAGATTGCAGGTTCGAGTCCTGTCGCGGACGAGCTGTATTGTTTATTTCCAAAAACTTCTAATAAATATCGTTTCCTTCCTTTTTATTATGCTTAACTGCATCTTAATTAAAACTTTAGTATGGATCTTATTTTTTAAAGATTTATATTCCTATTGAAACACGTCCGCGTGGCCCATTGGATAAGGCGTCTGACTTCGGATCTGAAGATTGCAGGTTCGAGTCCTGTCGCGGAGGAGCTGAATTGTATTTTTCCAAAACCTTCAATTAAATATCGTTTCCTTTCTTTTTATTATGTTTAACTGTATTTTAATTACAATTTTAGTATGGAAGTATGGATCTTATTTTTTACAGATTAATATTCCGAGTGTAACACGTCCGCGTGGGCTAATGGATAAGGCGTCTGACTTCGAATCAGAAGATTGCAGGTTCGAGTCCTGTTGCGGACGAGCTTTATTTTGTTTTTTAAAAGACTTCAAATAAATATAGGTTCTTTCCTTTTTATTATGTATAACTGTATTTTAATTATAATTTTAGTATGGATCTGTTTTTTTACACATTTATATTTCAAGGGAAACACGTTCGCGTAGCCCAATTGATAAGGCGTCTGACTTCGAGTCAGAAGATTGCAGGTTCGAGTTCTGTCGCGGACGAGCTGTATTGTATTTTTCCAAAGACTTCAAATAAATATGGTTTCCTTCCTTTTTTGTTATGTTTAACTGTATTTTAATTAAAATTTTAGTATGCATTTTATTTTTTACAGATTTATATTCCGAGTGTAACAAGTCCGCGTGGCCCAATGGATAAGGCGTCTGACTTCGAATCAGAAGATTGCAGGTTCGAGTCCTGTCGCGGACGAGCTGTATTGTTTTTTTCCAAAAACTTCAAATAAATATCGTTTCCATCCTTTTTATTATGTTTAACTGTATTTTAATTAAAATTTTAGTATAAATCTTATTTTTTACAGATTTATATTCCAAGTGTAACAAGTCCGCATGGCCCAATGGATAAGGCGTCTGACTTCGAATCAGAAGATTGCAGGTTCGAGTCCTGTTGCGGACGAGCTTTATTTTGTTTTTTAAAAGACTTCAAATAAATATAGGTTCTTTCCTTTTTATTATGTATAACTGTATTTTAATTATAATTTTAGTATGGATCTGTTTTTTTACAGATTTATATTCCGAGTGAAACACGTTCACGTAGCCCAATTGATAAGGCGTCTGACTTCGAATCAGAAGATTGCAGGTTCGAGTCCTGTTGCGGACGAGCTGTATTGTTTTTTTCCAAAGACTTCAAAAAAAATAAAGGTTACTTCCTTTTTATTATGTATAACTGTATTTTAATTATAATTTTAGTATGGATCTTATTTTTGACAGATTTATATTCCTATTGAAACACGTCCGCGTGGCCCAATGGATAAGGCGTCTGCTTTCGAATCAGAAGATTGCAGGTTCGAGTCCTGTCGCGGACGAGCTGTATTGTTTATTTCCAAAAACTTCTAATAAATATCGTTTCCTTCCTTTTTATTATGCTTAACTGCATTTTAATTAAAATTTTAGGATGGATCTTATTTTTTTCAGATTTATATTCCGAGTGTAACACGTCCGCGTGGCCTAAAGGATAAGGCGTCTGACTTCGAATCAGAAGATTGCAGATTCGAGTCCAGTCGCGGACGAGCTGTATTGTTTTTTTCCAAAAACTTCAAATAAATACAGGTTCATTCCTTTTTATTATGTTTATATGTATTTTAATTAAGATTTTAGTATGGATCTTATTTTTTACAGATTTATATTCCGAGTATAACAAGTCCGCGTGGCCCAAGGGGTAATGCGTCTGACTTCGAATCAGAAGATTGCAGGTTCGAGTCCCGTCGCGGACGAGCTGTATTGTGTTTTTCCAAAGACTTCAAATAAATATAGGTTCCTTCCTTTTTATTATGTTTAACTGTATTTTAATTAAAATTTTAGTATGGATCTTATTTTTTACAGATTTATATTCCAAGTGTAACAAGTCCGCGTGGCCTAATGGATATGGCGTCTGACTTCGAATCAGAAGATTGCAGGTTCGAGTCCTGTCGCGGACGAGCTGAATAGTATTTTTCCAAAACCTTCAAATAAATATCGGTTCCTTCCTTTTTATTATGTATAACTGTATTTTAATTATAATTTTAGTTTGGATCTTATTTTTTACATATTTATATTCTAAGAACTGCACGTCCGCGTGGCCTAATGGATAAGGCGTCTGACTTCGAATCGGAAGATTGCAGGTTCGAGTCCTGTTGCGAATGAGCTGTATTGTGTTTTTCCAAAGACTTCAAATAGATACAGGTCCCTTCCTTTTTATTATGTTTATATGTATTTTAATTAAAATTTTAGAATGGATCTTATTTTTTACAGATTTATATTCCAAGTATAACAAGTCCGCGTGGCCCAATGGATAATGCGTCTGACTTCGAATCAGAAGTTTGCAGGTTCGAGTCCTGTCGCGGACGAGCTGTATTGTTTTTTTCCAAAGACTTCAAATAAATATCGTTTCCTTCCTTTTTATTATGTTTAACTGTATTTTAATTACAATTTTAGTATGGATCTTATTTTTTACAGATTTATATTCTGAGTGTAACACGTCCGCGTGGCCTAATGGATAAGGCGTCTGACTTCGAATCGAAAGATTGCAGGTTCGAGTCCTGTCGCGAACGAGCTGTATTGTTTTTTTCCAAAAACTTCAAATAAATATCGTTTCCTTCCTTTTTATTATGTATAACTGTATTTTAATTAAAATTTTAGGATGGATCTTATTTTTTTCAGATTTATATTCCGAGTGTAACACGTCCGCGTGGCCTAATGGATAAGGCGTCTGACTTTGAATCGGAAGATTGCAGGTTCGAGTCCTGTTGCGAATGAGCTGTATTGTGTTTTTCCAAAGACTTCAAATAAATATAGGTTCCTTCCTTTTTATTATGTTTAACTGTATTTTAATTACAATTTTAGTATGGATCTTATTTTTTACAGATTTATATTCCAAGTATAACAAGTCCGCGTGGCCCAAGGGGTAATGCGTCTGACTTCGAATCAGAAGATTGCAGGTTCGAGTCCCGTCGCGGACGAGCTGTATTGTTTTTTTCCAAAGACTTCAAAAAAAATAAAGGTTCCTTCCTTTTTATTATGTATAACTGTATTTTAATTATAATTTTAGTATGGATCTTATTTTTTACAGATTTATATTCCTATTGAAACACGTCCGCGTGGCCCATTGGATAAGGCGTCTGACTTCGGATCTGAAGATTGCAGGTTCGAGTCCTGTCGCGGAGGAGCTGAATTGTATTTTTCCAAAACCTTCAATTAAATATCGTTTCCTTTCTTTTTATTATGTTTAACTGTATTTTAATTACAATTTTAGTATGGAAGTATGGATCTTATTTTTTACAGATTAATATTCCGAGTGTAACACGTCCGCGTGGGCTAATGGATAAGGCGTCTGACTTCGAATCAGAAGATTGCAGGTTCGAGTCCTGTTGCGGACGAGCTTTATTTTGTTTTTTAAAAGACTTCAAATAAATATAGGTTCTTTCCTTTTTATTATGTATAACTGTATTTTAATTATAATTTTAGTATGGATCTGTTTTTTTACACATTTATATTTCAAGGGAAACACGTTCGCGTAGCCCAATTGATAAGGCGTCTGACTTCGAGTCAGAAGATTGCAGGTTCGAGTTCTGTCGCGGACGAGCTGTATTGTATTTTTCCAAAGACTTCAAATAAATATGGTTTCCTTCCTTTTTTGTTATGTTTAACTGTATTTTAATTAAAATTTTAGTATGCATTTTATTTTTTACAGATTTATATTCCGAGTGTAACAAGTCCGCGTGGCCCAATGGATAAGGCGTCTGACTTCGAATCAGAAGATTGCAGGTTCGAGTCCTGTCGCGGACGAGCTGTATTGTTTTTTTCCAAAAACTTCAAATAAATATCGTTTCCATCCTTTTTATTATGTTTAACTGTATTTTAATTAAAATTTTAGTATAAATCTTATTTTTTACAGATTTATATTCCAAGTGTAACAAGTCCGCATGGCCCAATGGATAAGGCGTCTGACTTCGAATCAGAAGATTGCAGGTTCGAGTCCTGTTGCGGACGAGCTTTATTTTGTTTTTTAAAAGACTTCAAATAAATATAGGTTCTTTCCTTTTTATTATGTATAACTGTATTTTAATTATAATTTTAGTATGGATCTGTTTTTTTACAGATTTATATTCCGAGTGAAACACGTTCACGTAGCCCAATTGATAAGGCGTCTGACTTCGAATCAGAAGATTGCAGGTTCGAGTCCTGTTGCGGACGAGCTGTATTGTTTTTTTCCAAAGACTTCAAAAAAAATAAAGGTTACTTCCTTTTTATTATGTATAACTGTATTTTAATTATAATTTTAGTATGGATCTTATTTTTGACAGATTTATATTCCTATTGAAACACGTCCGCGTGGCCCAATGGATAAGGCGTCTGCTTTCGAATCAGAAGATTGCAGGTTCGAGTCCTGTCGCGGACGAGCTGTATTGTTTATTTCCAAAAACTTCTAATAAATATCGTTTCCTTCCTTTTTATTATGCTTAACTGCATTTTAATTAAAATTTTAGGATGGATCTTATTTTTTTCAGATTTATATTCCGAGTGTAACACGTCCGCGTGGCCTAAAGGATAAGGCGTCTGACTTCGAATCAGAAGATTGCAGATTCGAGTCCAGTCGCGGACGAGCTGTATTGTTTTTTTCCAAAAACTTCAAATAAATATCGTTTCCATCCTTTTTATTATGTTTAGCTGTATTTTAATTAAAATTTTAGTATAAATCTTATTTTTTACAGATTTATATTCCAAGTGTAACTAGTCCGCATGGCCCAATGGATAAGGCGTCTGACTTCGAATCAGAAGATTGCAGGTTCGAGTCCTGTTGCGGACGAGCTGTATGGTTTTTTCCAAAGACTTCAAAAAAAATAAAGGTTACTTCCTTTTTATTATGTATAACTGTATTTTAATTATAATTTTAGTATGGATCTTATTTTTTACAGATTTATATTCCTATAGAAACACGTCCGCGTGGCCCAATGGATAAGGCGTCTGCTTTCGAATCAGAAGATTGCAGGTTCGAGTCCTGTCGCGGACGAGCTGTATTGTTTATTTCCAAAAACTTCTAATAAATATCGTTTCCTTCCTTTTTATTATGCTGAACTGCATTTTAATTAAAATTTTAGGATGGATCTTATTTTTTTCAGATTTATATTCCGAGTGTAACACGTCCGCGTGGCCTAATGGATAAGGCGTCTGACTTCGAATCAGAAGATTGCAGGTTCGAGTCCTGTCGCGGACGAGCTGAATTGTATTTTTCCAAAACCTTCAAATAAATATCGGTTCCTTCCTTTTTATTATGTATAACTGTATTTTAATTATAATTTTAGTTTGGATCTTATTTTTTACACATTTATATTCCAAGTACTGCACGTCCGCGTGGTCTAATGGATAAGGCGCCTGACTTCGAATCGGAAGATTGCAGGTTCGAGTCCTGTCGCGGACGAGCTGTATTGTATTTTTCTAAAGACTTCAAATAAATATCGTTTCCATCCTTTTTATTATGTTTAACTGTATTTTAATTAAAATTTTAGTATAAATCTTATTTTTTACAGATTTATATTCCAAGTGTAACAAGTCCGCATGGCCCAATGGATAAGGCGTCTGACTTCGAATCAGAAGATTGCAGGTTCGAGTCCTGTTGCGGACGAGCTGTATGGTTTTTTCCAAAGACTTCAAAAAAAATAAAGGTTACTTCCTTTTTATTATGTATAACTGTATTTTAATTATAATTTTAGTATGGATCTTATTTTTTACAGATTTATATTCCTATTGAAACACGTCCGCGTGGCCCAATGGATAAGGCGTCTGCTTTCGAATCAGAAGATTGCAGGTTCGAGTCCTGTCGCGGACGAGCTGTATTGTTTATTTCCAAAAACTTCTAATAAATATCGTTTCCTTCCTTTTTATTATGCTTAACTGCATTTTAATTAAAATTTTAGGATGGATCTTATTTTTTTCAGATTTATATTCCGAGTGTAACACGTCCGCGTGGCCTAATGGATAAGGCGTCTGACTTCGAATCAGAAGATTGCAGGTTCGAGTCCTGTCGCGGACGAGCTGAATTGTATTTTTCCAAAACCTTCAAATAAATATCGGTTCCTTCCTTTTTATTATGTATAACTGTATTTTAATTATAATTTTAGTTTGGATCTCATTTTTTACACATTTATATTCCAAGTACTGCACGTCCGCGTGGCCTAATGGATAAGGCGCCTGACTTCGAATCAGAAGATTGCAGGTTCGAGTCCTGTCGCGGACGAGCAGTATTTTGTTTTTCAAAAGACTTCAAATAAATATAGGTTCCTTCCTTTTCATTATGTATAACTGTATTTTAATTATAATTTTAGTATGGATCTGTTTTTTTACACATTTATATTCCAAGTGAAACACGTTCGCGTAGCCCAATTGATAAGGCGTCTGACTTCGAGTCAGAAGATTGCAGGTTCGAGTTCTGTCGCGGACGAGCTGTATTGTATTTTTCCAAAGACTTCAAATAAATATGGTTTCCTTCCTTTTTTGTTATGTTTAACTGTATTTTAATTAAAATTTTAGTATGCATTTTATTTTTTACAGATTTATATTCCGAGTGTAACAAGTCCGCGTGGCCCAATGGATAAGGCGTCTGACTTCGAGTCAGAAGATTGCAGGTTCGAGTCCTGTCGCGGACGAGCTGTATTGTTTTTTTCCAAAAACTTTAAATAAATATCGTTTCCATCCTTTTTATTATGTTTAACTGTATTTTAATTAAAATTTTAGTAAAAATCTTATTTTTTACAGATTTATATTCCAAGTGTAACAAGTCCGCATGGCCCAATGGATAAGGCGTCTGACTTCGAATCAGAAGATTGCAGATTCGAGTCCTGTTGCGGACGAGCTGTATTTTGTTTTTTAAAAGACTTCAAATATATATAGGTTCTTTCCTTTTTATTATGTATAACTGTATTTTAATTATAATTTTTGTATGGATCTGTTTTTTTACAGATTTATATTCCGAGTGAAACACGTTCACGTAGCCCAATTGATAAGGCGTCTGACTTCGAGTCAGAAGATTGCAGGTTCGAGTTCTGTCGCGGACGAGCTGTATTGTATTTTTCCAAAGACTTCAAATAAATATCGGTTCCTTCCTTTTTATTATGTATAACTGTATTTTAATTATAATTTTAGTTTGGATCTTATTATTTACACATTTATATTCCAAGTACTGCACGTCCGCGTGGCCTAATGGATAAGGCGCCTGACTTCGAATCGGAAGATTGCAGGTTCGAGTCCTGTCGCGGACGAGATGTATTGTATTTTTCCAAAGACTTCAAATAAATATCGTTTCCATCCTTTTTATTATGTTTAACTGTATTTTAATTAAAATTTTAGTATAAATCTTATTTTTTACAGATTTATATTCCAAGTGTAACAAGTCCGCATGGCAAAATGGATAAGGCGTCTGACTTCGAATCAGAAGATTGCAGGTTCGAGTCCTGTTGCGGACGAGCTGTATGGTTTTTTCCAAAGACTTCAAAAAAAATAAAGGTTACTTCCTTTTTATTATGTATAACTGTATTTTAATTATAATTTTAGTATGGATCTTATTTTTTACAGATTTATATTCCTATTGAAACACGTCCGCGTGGCCCAATGGATAAGGCGTCTGCTTTCGAATCAGAAGATTGCAGGTTCGAGTCCTGTCGCGGACGAGCTGTATTGTTTATTTCCAAAAACTTCTAATAAATATCGTTTCCTTCCTTTTTATTATGCTTAACTGCATTTTAATTAAAATTTTAGGATGAATCTTATTTTTTTCAGATTTATATTCCGAGTGTAACACGTCCGCGTGGCCCAATGGATAAGGCGTCTGACTTCGAGTCAGAAGATTGCAGGTTCGAGTCCTGTCGCGGACGAGCTGTATTGTTTTTTTTCCAAAAACTTTAAATAAATATCGTTTCCATCCTTTTTATTATGTTTAACTGTATTTTAATTAAAATTTTAGTAAAAATCTTATTTTTTACAGATTTATATTCCAAGTGTAACAAGTCCGCATGGCCCAATGGATAAGGCGTCTGACTTCGAATCAGAAGATTGCAGATTCGAGTCCTGTTGCGGACGAGCTGTATTTTGTTTTTTAAAAGACTTCAAATATATATAGGTTCTTTCCTTTTTATTATGTATAACTGTATTTTAATTATAATTTTTGTATGGATCTGTTTTTTTACAGATTTATATTCCGAGTGAAACACGTTCACGTAGCCCAATTGATAAGGCGTCTGACTTCGAGTCAGAAGATTGCAGGTTCGAGTTCTGTCGCGGACGAGCTGTATTGTATTTTTCCAAAGACTTCAAATAAATATCGGTTCCTTCCTTTTTATTATGTATAACTGTATTTTAATTATAATTTTAGTTTGGATCTTATTATTTACACATTTATATTCCAAGTACTGCACGTCCGCGTGGCCTAATGGATAAGGCGCCTGACTTCGAATCGGAAGATTGCAGGTTCGAGTCCTGTCGCGGACGAGATGTATTGTATTTTTCCAAAGACTTCAAATAAATATCGTTTCCATCCTTTTTATTATGTTTAACTGTATTTTAATTAAAATTTTAGTATAAATCTTATTTTTTACAGATTTATATTCCAAGTGTAACAAGTCCGCATGGCCCAATGGATAAGGCGTCTGACTTCGAATCAGAAGATTGCAGGTTCGAGTCCTGTTGCGGACGAGCTGTATGGTTTTTTCCAAAGACTTCAAAAAAAATAAAGGTTACTTCCTTTTTATTATGTATAACTGTATTTTAATTATAATTTTAGTATGGATCTTATTTTTTACAGATTTATATTCCTATTGAAACACGTCCGCGTGGCCCAATGGATAAGGCGTCTGCTTTCGAATCAGAAGATTGCAGGTTCGAGTCCTGTCGCGGACGAGCTGTATTGTTTATTTCCAAAAACTTCTAATAAATATCGTTTCCTTCCTTTTTATTATGCTTAACTGCATTTTAATTAAAATTTTAGGATGAATCTTATTTTTTTCAGATTTATATTCCGAGTGTAACACGTCCGCGTGGCCTAATGGATAAGGCGTCTGACTTCGAATCAAAAGATTGCAGGTTCGAGTCCTGTCGCGGACGAGCTGAATTGTATTTTTCCAAAACCTTCAAATAAATATCGGTTCCTTCCTTTTTATTATGTATAACTGTATTTTAATTATAATTTTAGTTTGGATCTCATTTTTTACACATTTATATTCCAAGTACTGCACGTCCGCGTGGCCTAATGGATAAGGCGCCTGACTTCGAATCAGAAGATTGCAGGTTCGAGTCCTGTCGCGGACGAGCAGTATTTTGTTTTTCAAAAGACTTCAAATAAATATAGGTTCCTTCCTTTTCATTATGTATAACTGTATTTTAATTATAATTTTAGTATGGATCTGTTTTTTTACACATTTATATTCCAAGTGAAACACATTCGCGTAGCCCAATTGATAAGGCGTCTGACTTCGAGTCAGAAGATTGCAGGTTCGAGTTCTGTCGCGGACGAGCTGTATTGTATTTTTCCAAAGACTTCAAATAAATATGGTTTCCTTCCTTTTTCGTTATGTTTAACTGTATTTTAATTAAAATTTTAGTATGCATTTTATTTTTTACAGATTTATATTCCGAGTGTAACAAGCCCGCGTGGCCCAATGGATAAGGCGTCTGACTTCGAGTCAGAAGATTGCAGGTTCGAGTCCTGTCGCGGACGAGCTGTATTGTTTTTTTCCAAAAACTTCAAATAAATATCGTTTCCATCCTTTTTATTATGTTTAACTGTATTTTAATTAAAATTTTAGTAAAAATCTTATTTTTTATAGATTTATATTCCAAGTGTAACAAGTCCGCATGGCCCAATGAATAAGGCGTCTGACTTCGAATCAGAAGATTGCAGATTCGAGTCCTGTTGCGGACGAGCTGTATTTTGCTTTTTAAAAGACTTCAAATATATATAGGTTCTTTCCTTTTTATTATGTATAACTGTATTTTAATTATAATTTTAGTATGGATCTGTTTTTTTACAGATTTATATTCCGAGTGAAACACGTTCACGTAGCCCAGTTGATAAGGCGTCTGACTTCGAATCAGAAGATTGCAGGTTCGAGTCCTGTTGCGGGCGGGCTGTATTGTTTTTTTCCAAAGACTTCAAAAAAATAAAGGTTACTTCCTTTTTATTATGCATAACTGTATTTTAATTATAATTTTAGTATGGATCTTATTTTTTACAGATTTATATTCCTATTGAAACACGTCCGCGTGGCCCAATGGATAAGGCGTCTGCTTTCGAATCAGAAGATTGCAGGTTCGAGTCCTGTCACGGACGAGCAGTATTTTGTTTTTCAAAAGACTTCAAATAAATATAGGTTCCTTCCTTTTCATTATGTATAACTGTATTTTAATTATAATTTTAGTATGGATCTGTTTTTTTACACATTTATATTCCAAGTGAAACACGTTCGCGTAGCCCAATGGATAAGGCGTCTGACTTCGAGTCAGAAGATTGCAGGTTCGAGTCCTGTAGCGGACGAGATGTATTGTATTTTTCCAAAGACTTCAAATAAATATCGTTTCCATCCTTTTTATTATGTTTAACTGTATTTTAATTAAAATTTTAGTATAAATCTTATTTTTTACAGATTTATATTCCAAGTGTAACAAGTCCGCATGGCAAAATGGATAAGGCGTCTGACTTCGAATCAGAAGATTGCAGGTTCGAGTCCTGTTGCGGACGAGCTGTATGGTTTTTTCCAAAGACTTCAAAAAAAATAAAGGTTACTTCCTTTTTATTATGTATAACTGTATTTTAATTATAATTTTAGTATGGATCTTATTTTTTACAGATTTATATTCCTATTGAAACACGTCCGCGTGGCCCAATGGATAAGGCGTCTGCTTTCGAATCAGAAGATTGCAGGTTCGAGTCCTGTCGCGGACGAGCTGTATTGTTTATTTCCAAAAACTTCTAATAAATATCGTTTCCTTCCTTTTTATTATGCTTAACTGCATTTTAATTAAAATTTTAGGATGAATCTTATTTTTTTCAGATTTATATTCCGAGTGTAACACGTCCGCGTGGCCCAATGGATAAGGCGTCTGACTTCGAGTCAGAAGATTGCAGGTTCGAGTCCTGTCGCGGACGAGCTGTATTGTTTTTTTTCCAAAAACTTTAAATAAATATCGTTTCCATCCTTTTTATTATGTTTAACTGTATTTTAATTAAAATTTTAGTAAAAATCTTATTTTTTACAGATTTATATTCCAAGTGTAACAAGTCCGCATGGCCCAATGGATAAGGCGTCTGACTTCGAATCAGAAGATTGCAGATTCGAGTCCTGTTGCGGACGAGCTGTATTTTGTTTTTTAAAAGACTTCAAATATATATAGGTTCTTTCCTTTTTATTATGTATAACTGTATTTTAATTATAATTTTTGTATGGATCTGTTTTTTTACAGATTTATATTCCGAGTGAAACACGTTCACGTAGCCCAATTGATAAGGCGTCTGACTTCGAGTCAGAAGATTGCAGGTTCGAGTTCTGTCGCGGACGAGCTGTATTGTATTTTTCCAAAGACTTCAAATAAATATCGGTTCCTTCCTTTTTATTATGTATAACTGTATTTTAATTATAATTTTAGTTTGGATCTTATTATTTACACATTTATATTCCAAGTACTGCACGTCCGCGTGGCCTAATGGATAAGGCGCCTGACTTCGAATCGGAAGATTGCAGGTTCGAGTCCTGTCGCGGACGAGATGTATTGTATTTTTCCAAAGACTTCAAATAAATATCGTTTCCATCCTTTTTATTATGTTTAACTGTATTTTAATTAAAATTTTAGTATAAATCTTATTTTTTACAGATTTATATTCCAAGTGTAACAAGTCCGCATGGCCCAATGGATAAGGCGTCTGACTTCGAATCAGAAGATTGCAGGTTCGAGTCCTGTTGCGGACGAGCTGTATGGTTTTTTCCAAAGACTTCAAAAAAAATAAAGGTTACTTCCTTTTTATTATGTATAACTGTATTTTAATTATAATTTTAGTATGGATCTTATTTTTTACAGATTTATATTCCTATTGAAACACGTCCGCGTGGCCCAATGGATAAGGCGTCTGCTTTCGAATCAGAAGATTGCAGGTTCGAGTCCTGTCGCGGACGAGCTGTATTGTTTATTTCCAAAAACTTCTAATAAATATCGTTTCCTTCCTTTTTATTATGCTTAACTGCATTTTAATTAAAATTTTAGGATGAATCTTATTTTTTTCAGATTTATATTCCGAGTGTAACACGTCCGCGTGGCCTAATGGATAAGGCGTCTGACTTCGAATCAAAAGATTGCAGGTTCGAGTCCTGTCGCGGACGAGCTGAATTGTATTTTTCCAAAACCTTCAAATAAATATCGGTTCCTTCCTTTTTATTATGTATAACTGTATTTTAATTATAATTTTAGTTTGGATCTCATTTTTTACACATTTATATTCCAAGTACTGCACGTCCGCGTGGCCTAATGGATAAGGCGCCTGACTTCGAATCAGAAGATTGCAGGTTCGAGTCCTGTCGCGGACGAGCAGTATTTTGTTTTTCAAAAGACTTCAAATAAATATAGGTTCCTTCCTTTTCATTATGTATAACTGTATTTTAATTATAATTTTAGTATGGATCTGTTTTTTTACACATTTATATTCCAAGTGAAACACATTCGCGTAGCCCAATTGATAAGGCGTCTGACTTCGAGTCAGAAGATTGCAGGTTCGAGTTCTGTCGCGGACGAGCTGTATTGTATTTTTCCAAAGACTTCAAATAAATATGGTTTCCTTCCTTTTTCGTTATGTTTAACTGTATTTTAATTAAAATTTTAGTATGCATTTTATTTTTTACAGATTTATATTCCGAGTGTAACAAGCCCGCGTGGCCCAATGGATAAGGCGTCTGACTTCGAGTCAGAAGATTGCAGGTTCGAGTCCTGTCGCGGACGAGCTGTATTGTTTTTTTCCAAAAACTTCAAATAAATATCGTTTCCATCCTTTTTATTATGTTTAACTGTATTTTAATTAAAATTTTAGTAAAAATCTTATTTTTTATAGATTTATATTCCAAGTGTAACAAGTCCGCATGGCCCAATGAATAAGGCGTCTGACTTCGAATCAGAAGATTGCAGATTCGAGTCCTGTTGCGGACGAGCTGTATTTTGCTTTTTAAAAGACTTCAAATATATATAGGTTCTTTCCTTTTTATTATGTATAACTGTATTTTAATTATAATTTTAGTATGGATCTGTTTTTTTACAGATTTATATTCCGAGTGAAACACGTTCACGTAGCCCAGTTGATAAGGCGTCTGACTTCGAATCAGAAGATTGCAGGTTCGAGTCCTGTTGCGGGCGGGCTGTATTGTTTTTTTCCAAAGACTTCAAAAAAATAAAGGTTACTTCCTTTTTATTATGCATAACTGTATTTTAATTATAATTTTAGTATGGATCTTATTTTTTACAGATTTATATTCCTATTGAAACACGTCCGCGTGGCCCAATGGATAAGGCGTCTGCTTTCGAATCAGAAGATTGCAGGTTCGAGTCCTGTCACGGACGAGCAGTATTTTGTTTTTCAAAAGACTTCAAATAAATATAGGTTCCTTCCTTTTCATTATGTATAACTGTATTTTAATTATAATTTTAGTATGGATCTGTTTTTTTACACATTTATATTCCAAGTGAAACACGTTCGCGTAGCCCAATGGATAAGGCGTCTGACTTCGAGTCAGAAGATTGCAGGTTCGAGTCCTGTAGCGGACGAGCTGTATGGCTTTTTCCAAAGACTTCAAAAAAAATAAAGGTTACTTCCTTTTTATTATGTATAACTGTATTTTAATTATAATTTTAGTATGGATCTTATTTTTTACAGATTTATATTCCTATTGAAACACGTCCGCGTGGCCCAATGGATAAGGCGTCTGCTTTCGAATCAGAAGATTGCAGGTTCGAGTTCTGTCGCGGACGAGCTGTATTGTTTATTTCCAAAAACTTCTAATAAATATCGTTTTCTTCCTTTTTATTATGCTTAACTGCATTTTAATTAAAATTTTAGGATGGATCTTATTTTTTTCAGATTTATATTCCGAGTGTAACACGTCCTCGTGGCCTAATGGATAAGGCGTCTGACTTCGAATCAGAAGATTGCAGGTTCGAGTCCTGTCGCGGACGAGCTGAATTGTATTTTTCCAAAACCTTCAAATAATTATCGGTTCCTTCCTTTTTATTATGTATACCTGTATTTTAATTATAATTTTAGTTTGGATCTTATTTTTTACACATTTATATTCCAAGTACTGCACGTCCGCGTGGCTTAATGGATAAGGCGCCTGACTTCGAATCGGAAGATTGCAGGTTCGAGTCCTGTCGCGGACGAACTGTATTGTTTTTTTCCAAAAACTTCAAATAAATATCGTTTCCATCCTTTTTATTATGTTTAACTGTATTTTAATTAAAATTTTAGTATAAATCTTATTTTTTACAGATTTATATTCCAAGTGTAACAAGTCCGCATGGCCCAATGGATCAGGCGTCTGACTTCGAATCAGAAGATTGCAGGTTCGAGTCCTGTTGCGGACGAGCTGTATTTTGTTTTTTAAAAGACTTCAAATAAATATCGGTTCTTTCCTTTTTATTATGTATAACTGTATTTTAATTATAATTTTAGTATGGATCTGTTTTTTTACAGATTTATATTCCGAGTGAAACACGTTCACGTAGCCCAATTGATAAGGCGTATGACTTCGAATCAGAAGATTGCAGGTTCGAGTCCTGTTGCGGACGAGCTGTATTGTTTTTTTCCAAAGACTTCAAAAAAAAATAAAGGTTACTTCCTTTTTATTATGTATAACTGTATTTTAATTATAATTTTAGTATGGATCTTATTTTTTACAGATTTATATTCCTATTGAAACACGTCCGCGTGGCCCAATGGATATGGCGTCTGCTTTCGAATCAGAAGATAGCAGGTTCGAGTCCTGTCGCGGACGAGCTGTATTGTTTATTTCCAAAAACTTCTAATAAATGTCGTTTCCTTCCATTTTATTGTGCTTAACTGCATTTTAATTAAAATTTTAGGATGGATCTTATTTTTTTCAGATTTATATTCCGAGTGTAACACGTCCGCGTGGCCTAATGGATAAGGCGTCTGACTTCGAATCAGAAGATTGCAGGTTCGAGTCCATCGCGGACGAGCAGTATTTTGTTTTTCAAAAGACTTCAAATAAATATAGGTTCCTTCCTTTTCATTATGTATAACTGTATTTTAATTATAATTTTAGTATGGATCTGTTTTTTTACACATTTATATTCCAAGTGAAACACGTTCGCGTAGCCCAATTGATAAGGCGTCTGACTTCGAGTCAGAAGATTGCAGGTTCGAGTTCTGTCGCGGACGAGCTGTATTGTTTTTTTCCAAAAACTTCAAATAAATATCGTTTCCATCCTTTTTATTATGTTTAACTGTATTTTAATTAAAATTTTAGTAAAAATCTTATTTTTTATAGATTTATATTCCAAGTGTAACAAGTCCGCATGGCCCAATGAATAAGGCGTCTGACTTCGAATCAGAAGATTGCAGATTCGAGTCCTGTTGCGGACGAGCTGTATTTTGTTTTTTAAAAGACTTCAAATATATATAGGTTCTTTCCTTTTTATTATGTATAACTGTATTTTAATTATAATTTTAGTATGGATCTGTTTTTTTACAGATTTATATTCCGAGTGAAACACGTTCACGTAGCCCAGTTGATAAGGCGTCTGACTTCGAATCAGAAGATTGCAGGTTCGAGTCCTGTTGCGGGCGGGCTGTATTGTTTTTTTCCAAAGACTTCAAAAAAATAAAGGTTACTTCCTTTTTATTATGCATAACTGTATTTTAATTATAATTTTAGTATGGATCTTATTTTTTACAGATTTATATTCCTATTGAAACACGTCCGCGTGGCCCAATGGATAAGGCGTCTGCTTTCGAATCAGAAGATTGCAGGTTCGAGTCCTGTCACGGACGAGCAGTATTTTGTTTTTCAAAAGACTTCAAATAAATATAGGTTCCTTCCTTTTCATTATGTATAACTGTATTTTAATTATAATTTTAGTATGGATCTGTTTTTTTACACATTTATATTCCAAGTGAAACACGTTCGCGTAGCCCAATGGATAAGGCGTCTGACTTCGAGTCAGAAGATTGCAGGTTCGAGTCCTGTAGCGGACGAGCTGTATGGCTTTTTCCAAAGACTTCAAAAAAAATAAAGGTTACTTCCTTTTTATTATGTATAACTGTATTTTAATTATAATTTTAGTATGGATCTTATTTTTTACAGATTTATATTCCTATTGAAACACGTCCGCGTGGCCCAATGGATAAGGCGTCTGCTTTCGAATCAGAAGATTGCAGGTTCGAGTTCTGTCGCGGACGAGCTGTATTGTTTATTTCCAAAAACTTCTAATAAATATCGTTTTCTTCCTTTTTATTATGCTTAACTGCATTTTAATTAAAATTTTAGGATGGATCTTATTTTTTTCAGATTTATATTCCGAGTGTAACACGTCCTCGTGGCCTAATGGATAAGGCGTCTGACTTCGAATCAGAAGATTGCAGGTTCGAGTCCTGTCGCGGACGAGCTGAATTGTATTTTTCTAAAACCTTCAAATAATTATCGGTTCCTTCCTTTTTATTATGTATACCTGTATTTTAATTATAATTTTAGTTTGGATCTTATTTTTTACACATTTATATTCCAAGTACTGCACGTCCGCGTGGCTTAATGGATAAGGCGCCTGACTTCGAATCGGAAGATTGCAGGTTCGAGTCCTGTCGCGGACGAACTGTATTGTTTTTTTCCAAAAACTTCAAATAAATATCGTTTCCATCCTTTTTATTATGTTTAACTGTATTTTAATTAAAATTTTAGTATAAATCTTATTTTTTACAGATTTATATTCCAAGTGTAACAAGTCCGCATGGCCCAATGGATCAGGCGTCTGACTTCGAATCAGAAGATTGCAGGTTCGAGTCCTGTTGCGGACGAGCTGTATTTTGTTTTTTAAAAGACTTCAAATAAATATCGGTTCTTTCCTTTTTATTATGTATAACTGTATTTTAATTATAATTTTAGTATGGATCTGTTTTTTTACAGATTTATATTCCGAGTGAAACACGTTCACGTAGCCCAATTGATAAGGCGTATGACTTCGAATCAGAAGATTGCAGGTTCGAGTCCTGTTGCGGACGAGCTGTATTGTTTTTTTCCAAAGACTTCAAAAAAAAATAAAGGTTACTTCCTTTTTATTATGTATAACTGTATTTTAATTATAATTTTAGTATGGATCTTATTTTTTACAGATTTATATTCCTATTGAAACACGTCCGCGTGGCCCAATGGATATGGCGTCTGCTTTCGAATCAGAAGATAGCAGGTTCGAGTCCTGTCGCGGACGAGCTGTATTGTTTATTTCCAAAAACTTCTAATAAATATCGTTTCCTTCCATTTTATTGTGCTTAACTGCATTTTAATTAAAATTTTAGGATGGATCTTATTTTTTTCAGATTTATATTCCGAGTGTAACACGTCCGCGTGGCCTAATGGATAAGGCGTCTGACTTCGAATCAGAAGATTGCAGGTTCGAGTCCATCGCGGACGAGCAGTATTTTGTTTTTCAAAAGACTTCAAATAAATATAGGTTCCTTCCTTTTCATTATGTATAACTGTATTTTAATTATAATTTTAGTATGGATCTGTTTTTTTACACATTTATATTCCAAGTGAAACACGTTCGCGTAGACCAATTGATAAGGCGTCTGACTTCGAGTCAGAAGATTGCAGGTTCGAGTTCTGTCGCGGACGAGCTGTATTGTTTTTTTCCAAAAACTTCAAATAAATATCGTTTCCATCCTTTTTATTATGTTTAACTGTATTTTAATTAAAATTTTAGTACAAATCTTATTTTTTACAGATTTATATTCCAAGTGTAACAAGTCCGCATGGCCCAATGGATAAGGCGTCTGACTTCGAATCAGAAGATTGCAGGTTCGAGTTCTGTTGCAGACGAGCTGTTTGGTTTTTTCCAAAGACTTCAAAAAAAATAAAGGTTACTTCCTTTTTATTATGTATAACTGTATTTTAATTATAATTTTAGTATGGATCTTATTTTTTACAGATTTATATTCCTATTGAAACACGTCCGCGTGGCCCAATGGATAAGGCATCTGCTTTCGAATCAGAAGATTGCAGGTTCGAGTCCTGTCGCGGAAGAGCTGTATTGTTTATTTCCAAAAACTTCTAATAAATATCGTTTTCTTCCTTTTTATTATGCTTAACTGCATTTTAATTAAAATTTTAGGATGGATCTTATTTTTTTCAGATTTATATTCCGAGTGTAACACGTCCGCGTGGACTAATGGATAAGGCGTGTGACTTCGAATCAGAAGATTTTAGGTTCGAGTCCTGTCGCGGACGAGCTGAATTGTATTTTTCCAAAACCTTCAAATAAATATCGGTTCCTTCCTTTTTATTATGTATAACTGTATTTTAATTATAATTTTAGTTTGGATCTCATTTTTTACACATTTATATTCCAAGTACTGCACGTCCGCGTGGCCTAATGGATAAGGCGCCTGACTTCGAATCGGAAGATTGCAGGTTCGAGTCCTGTCGCGGACGAGCTGTATTGTATTTTTCCAAAGACTTCAAATAAATAGGGTTACCTTCCTTTTTTGTTACGTTTAACTGTATTTTAGTTAAAATTTTAGTATGCATTTTATTTTTTACAGATTTATATTCCAAGTGTAACAAGTCCGCGTGGCCCTATGGATAAGGCGTCTGACTTCGAATCAGAAGATTGCAGGTTCAAGTCCTGTCGCGGACGAGCTGTATTGTTTTTTTCCAACAACTTCAAATAAATATAGTTTCCATCCTTTTTATTATGTTTAACTGTATTTTAATTAAAATTTTCGTATAAATCTTATTTTTTACAGATTTATATTCCAAGTGTAACAAGTCCGCGTGGCCCAATGGATAAGGCGTCTGACTTCGAATCAGAAGATTGCAGGTTCGAGTCCTGTCGCGGACGAGCAGTATTTTGTTTTTCAAAAGACTTCAAATAAATATAGGTTCCTTCCTTTTCATTATGTATAACTGTATTTTAATTATAATTTTAGTATGGATCTGTTTTTTTACACATTTATATTCCAAGTGAAACACGTTCGCGTAGCCCAATGGATAAGGCGTCTGACTTCGAGTCAGAAGATTGCAGGTTCGAGTCCTGTTGCGGACGAGCTGTATGGTTTTTTCCAAAGACTTCAAAAAAAAATAAAGGTTACTTCCTTTTTATTATGTATAACTGTATTTTAATTATAATTTTAGTATGGATCTTATTTTTTACAGATTTATATTCCTATTGAAACACGTCCGCGTGGCCCAATGGATAAGGCGTCTGCTTTCGAATCAGAAGATTGCAGGTTCGAGTCCTGTCGCGGACGAGCTGTATTGTTTATTTCCAAAAACTTCTAATAAATATCGTTTCCTTCCTTTTTATTATGCTTAACTGCATTTTAATTAAAATTTTAGGATGGATCTTATTTTTTTCAGATTTATATTCCGAGTGTAACACGTCCGCGTGGCCTAATGGATAAGGCGTCTGACTTCGAATCAGAAGATTGCAGGTTCGAGTCCTGTCGTGGACGAGCTGAATTGTATTTTTCCAAAACCTTCAAATAAATATCGGTTCCTTCCTTTTTATTATGTATAACTGTATTTTAATTATAATTTTAGTTTGGATCTGTTTTTTTACACATTTATATTCCAAGTGAAACACGTTCGCGTAGCCCAATTGATAAGGCGTCTGACTTCGAGTCAGAAGATTGCAGGTTCGAGTTCTGTCGCGGACGAGCTGTATTGCATTTTTCCAAAGACTTCAAATAAATATGGTTTCCTTCCTTTTTTGTTATGTTTAACTGTATTTTAATTAAAATTTTAGTATGCAATTTATTTTTTACAGATTTATATTCCGAGTTTAACAAGTCCGCGTGGCCCAATGGATAAGGCGTCTGACTTCGAATCAGAAGATTGCAGGTTCGAGTCCTCTCGCGGACGAGATGTATTGTTTTTTTCCAAAAACTTCAAATAAATATCGTTTCCATCCTTTTTATTATGTTTAACTGTATTTTAATTAAAATTTTAGTACAAATCTTATTTTTTACAGATTTATATTCCAAGTGTAACAAGTCCGCATGGCCCAATGGATAAGGCGTCTGACTTCGAATCAGAAGATTGCAGGTTCGAGTCCTGTTGCGGACGAGCTGTATGGTTTTTTCCAAAGACTTCAAAAAAAATAAAGGTTACTTCCTTTTTATTATGTATAACTGTATTTTAATTATAATTTTAGTATGGATCTTATTTTTTACAGATTTATATTCCTATTGAAACACGTCCGCGTGGCCCAATGGATAAGGCGTCTGCTTTCGAATCAGAAGATTGCAGGTTCGAGTCCTGTCGCGGACGAGCTGTATTGTTTATTTCCAAAAACTTCTAATAAATATCGTTTCCTTCCTTTTTATTACGCTTAACTGCATTTTAATTAAAATTTTAGGATGGATTTTATTTTTTTCAGATTTATATTCCGAGTGTAACACGTCCGCGTGGCCTAATGGATAACTCTTTAACGACCCAAGCAGTGGAAATTTTACTACCGTTAACGTCCTCAGTTTTTCAGAAGAGAAATATCGCAAATGAACTCACCCATTTTGTCATTTGCTCCCCCACGTCACTAATAAATCAAAGGCGTGATCTACTTGACAGTGAAACTTCATGGCATTCAAACTGACCTTGGCGAACAAAGAAACTGGCCAAGAAACTGACAATCGGCTTGTGAATATAGCTTATTTTCCCCTGTAGAACGTTTTTCTGGTTAAATATTCAAAAGTAGGAATTAAATTAATAATGAGATTTTTATTTTCTTCCATATCTTCCTTTTATTTATACATTAATTTTTTGTTATTTTATTTATTTTTAAAATTTGGGGTAATATTTTTCTTAAAACAGATTATTTTCAAATGCCTATATCATGCAAAATAGGAAGAAAAAAATTATCTCGAAAATGTGTCGAAAATTCAGCTTTCTCAAAGTAACAGAAATATATTTATTTTTTTTAGTTTTTTTTTTTTTTTTTTTTTTTTTTTTTTTAAAGTTAATATTAACTAAAATTACACTTTTTTTTTAAGCTTTATGAATCAAATAAAGTTCTAATAATATTGAAGTTTGATAATGAAAATGTTTTTGAATTAATTATTAGAGAAATATTTCCTTTAACTAACTTTTTTTCTGATTTAATTGAATACTTGGAAAAATAACAGAAATAACTTTCAAATGCTGCTTTCGAAACGTTATTATTATTAAACGTGCTTTCATAACGGTGTAACTGCAATAAGAGAAGCTGAAACTGGAAACTGGTTCTACCGTTAAAAACTGGTTTAAAATACCGTTAAAAACTTGCAAATTGAAGAATTTGAGTTTAAAGAAAACGTTTATTTTTTTTAAAGTAAATTTTGATAGAAGAAACAGATGCTTATGGGATATGGTAAAAAATTAATTCATTTCTTTTCAATTTATTGTAAAGAAAAAATTTGAGTATATATACAAATGTGTTTTCTTTAGTAACAGCGGAAATTACATCTTATATCTGACTTATCGGATATCTTTATTTTATTTTATTTATTTAACTTCATCTGTTTTCTCCAACATCAAGTCGGTTGTTTATGATACAATTTATCTGTACCTGTCTTCATTCAGTATTTATTTATTTTCATTTGAACGTACACATTAGTATGGTCTTGTAGGTGTACTTTAGCTCTGTAAGTAAAATGGGATCAGTTTGGTTCAGATGGACAAAAAATATTTCATTTGTAAAATCTTTTCTAGCAAAAAAAAAAAAAAAAAATGTGGAAAATTATCTTTTTTCCCTTTTAACTATGAATTTTTTAAAAGGAAATTATTCTATTATTAAAATTAATTAAGGCTGCAATTGCTGTGATACATCTTTTTTAATTATAACGTAATTTCATTAATTTCGTTGGATAAAAAGAAAGTACAATTAAATATTTTTAAATCTTCAAAGTCATAAGTTTAAAAAAAATTGTTTTTATTATTATTTTTTTATTATTTTATTATTTTTTATTTTTCACATTTAAAGATGCAGATAATCATCGTAAAAGTAAAGTACACACCTTTCAAGCATAAATTTAAACACTTTAAAAATCCCTTCTTTTTAAATTCATACAAGCACATATTTATTTATTGAAACTTTGCTTAACTACATTTATTAATGCATAAAAAGTTTCTCTGTTGCAGTGAAACTTTATTTTCACATTTATTTCAGACGATGCCTAGTTCAATGTGTAGAAATATCACAAAGGCATTTGATGCCATTTTTTATTTTTCGTTTAGTGTTAAAAATCTATTGCGGCATGAAAACAATTAATTCTGACTAATATCCAATCCAGAAGACAAGGGAACTCCTGGATCAAGTTTGCCTTTGTGGAGAACTATTTGAAGGGAACTGATCCCCATGTGCGTTACATGGTAAGGGAAACCACGAAAACACCCTAAGGTTAGCCTGATGGCAGGGGGACTCTAATTCATGATCCGTTTACCACTGTGGATATTTAAATAAAATATTTTAATTAATTGATCTAGCAAATTAAGCCTGCAGCGGAAACAAAATACTAATATTGTTGACAAATAAAATTTACTTAAATAGAATAATTTCTTTTCACAATTATTGTAATATAAGCATTTAATTTAATAAAGAATGAGTTCCTCCATTTACCTTGATTTAAAAGTTTATCTGTTTCGCGTAATGAAAATGGAAGTATGTTAGCTATTTCTCTTTATATCATACTCATCAAAGGGGTAAAAATCTATATATTTTTAAATAATTAAGAAGCCTAGATTTCTCTTAGGTATTAATAGATGGTATCTTTGGTATTATTTAATAGTATGTATAAAATATTTTCTTTGAAATGCATATAAATGAAATGTTAAAATCTGAACCAGTCTGAACTATTTTGAATGATGTCTAGTTTTATCAATAAATATGCTACACCTTCAAAGCTATATTTTGCTCACCATAAAATGTCTGAAACATATTAAAACAAGAAAAAAATAATACTTAAACTGTTCTTTATAGTATGAAATTCATATGTAGCTACAAAACTTCCTTTATAAACTTTTATTTTATAAACAAATTCCTTTTATAAACAAATAAATGTCGATTTATTCAACAATAATAATACTGCTTTCAGAAGAGTATCAAATCAAACACAAAAAGTAACGTTTAAAATAAAGTATGGTTCTTTTTAGCTGGTGGGTTAATTTTTATTTTCTTTAAATAGAGATTAACTTTTAAAATTACTATTAAATTAAATAATTTATTTATTTGAATAAACTATTGATTGGGTTAGATTGGGATAGATTACAAATGAGCGTATTGTCAATTCTATTTAACCACCTGCACTCATTTTTCAGACTTTACCTACTAATCATCTGAGAGTACTACCAAATGGTACAGCAAATAATTGTGGCGTTTAGTGAATGGAAATAGATTCCAAGTATTTTTCAAACAAGATAAATTGCTTTTGTCAATGCCTATCTATTTACTTCACTTTTCGGCTTAGTCACAAAAGAACACAAATATACCATCCTTTCGCCGTTCAGTGACCAAGGAAAATCGCTTTCTTCACTTCTCCTGACTGATGGTTTTTCTTTTAGAAATCTTCTATTTGTTGCATTCAAACTCGTTTTTAACAGCTAATGATTTAAGAGGCTCACTATCACCGAATTCTTTTTTCTAATAAATCAGTTAATTTTGAAATTTTCCATATATATATATATATATATATATATATATATATATATATATATATATATATATATATATATATATATATATATATATATATATATATATATATATATATATATATATATATATATATATATATATATATATATATATATATATATATATATATATATATATATATATATATTGAAATAATTTTGTTCAATTTGTTCAATTTTTAAGTGAACTAGATACTAGCTAGATACTTGCTAGATACTAGCAATTTGACTTAAGTAATCAAAAGAGTGACTAACAATTAAAATTACACAATTCAGAAAACTCCAGATAATAGATATTTACTATTATGTATCGTGATTTGAAGATAATTTTTTTACCTGGATGCTTTTTGCTGCTATCTGATCCAGGACTCAAATTTATTACATACAAAATTTATTTATTTATTACATAACTTACTATAAGATTATTCAATTAAATTAAATTCTTATCAGCAATGTCGATAAACAAAGCAATAAACTTATTTTTAGCTGATTTGCTGATTTAGCTGATAAGCTGATTTGGAAATTGTAATTTGTAGTAAAAAAGTAAATTATGATTAACAGGCTCTGGTTTACAATTAGAATATATAACTTGTTTCCTAAAGAAAATGTATTCGAATTTAATAAGCTATTTTAATAACAATTAAATATTTACAAACATTACAGGTGAAATCTGAAAAACCATTTCATTCAGGAAGATCTACGATATTGTTTGACCATACCTAGTGAATTACTGATATACAATAACTGCATTATCAAAAATGCTTACATAAAAGTGAGATAACATTTAAAAAATTCCCTTACATGAAAGTAATTTCCTGTAAACAATAATTTTATATAATTTATTATCCTTAATAAATAATTCATTTTATTTTGAAAGCATTTTAAGTATAAAATCACTGAAATTTAAGACTCGAAAGTAATAGGAAATCAATACCAAAAAGAACGAAATTACTACAACACAACGATGCAAATATAATAGAATAAAACGAAATTGAAAAAAAAAAAGAAAAAATTATTATTTTTTTTAAATATTTGTATAGTATTTAAAATTATATAAAAAGGCATTTTAATGTATGCATTATATTACGTTAATCATAAATTTAGATAGAATTGAATTCAGTTTTCCTTAATTGAGCATAAAATGGAAATTTTTATAGGAATTTTAAGATTTAAAATTTTTTTCGCTGCAGTAAAACAAAGTCTAAAACAACTTTCCTCGTTCAAGTTTAAAAGATACATTATTAATATAATGTATTTTAAATTATTTTATCTATTCTCTAAAATTCACTAATAAAAGGCACACTGTAATAAAATTGATTACTGAGAAACACCAAACAGCATAATAGAGAACAAAACGGAAATAAATAAAATATTTAAAAAGAAAAACCTATTAAAAGTTTATTAAATGATAGAAATATTAATCTTTTTTTTTTTTTTTATTCAAGAATCAAAATTTTTATGAACTAATGATAACATTATCATTAAAATATCAGTGATTAACAGAAAGCATTATACAACGTTGGCTTTATTCAAATTTTTTTCAGTAATTTCGGTATTTATGATGGTGCACTTTTAATTATATAACAAATTTGCGTTTGGTAGTCAACAGTTAACACATTGCAATTTTATTAAAAAGATATTTGTTTTAGTGGACGCGGGGATTTCAAAAATAAATTCCCAAAAGCCCGCCATTCCCGAATTTTTAATAAATAAATGAAAAGGTCCATCTCAACAAATCTGTTACAAATTAAGAGGATTTTGTGTTTCTCTAAAACCACAGGGGGAAATGTTTCTAAATAAAGCGTGAAGTTCGCATCCTCTTTCCTTTTGACTGTCAATGAGTTCCTATGCATCACTGTCAAGCAGCTCACCCCCTCCCAATCAATACTACCCATTCACCCTTCAGAGTTCCCCACTGACCCCAGACGGTCGTTAAGTAGTCCGGACTTCTTCAGGCCACTTGGTCTTTAAAGAGATAAGGCGTCTGACTTCGAATCAGAAGATTGCAGGTTCGAGTCCTGTCGCGGACGAGCTGAATTGTATTTTTCCAAAACCTTCAAATAAATATCGGTTCCTTCCTTTTTATTATGTATAACTGTATTTTAATTATAATTTTAGTTTGGATCTCATTTTTTACACATTTATATTCCAAGTACTGCACGTCCGCGTGGCCTAATGGATAAGGCGCCTGACTTCGAATCGGAAGATTGCAGGTTCGAGTACTGTCGCGGACGAGCTGTATTGTATTTTTCCAAAGACTTCAAATAAATAGGGTTACCTTCCTTTTTTGTTATGTTTAACTGTATTTTAGTTAAAATTTTAGTATGCATTTTATTTTTTACAGATTTATATTCCAAGTGTAACAAGTCCGCGTGGCCCTATGGATAAGGCGTCTGACTTCGAATCAGAAGATTGCAGGTTCGAGTCCTGTCGCGGACGAGCTGTATTGTTTTTTTCCAACAACTTCAAATAAATATCGTTTCCATCCTTTTTATTATGTTTAACTGTATTTTAATTAAAATTTTCGTATAAATCTTATTTTTTACAGATTTATATTCCAAGTGTAACAAGTCCGCGTGGCCCAATGGATAAGGCGTCTGACTTCGAATCAGAAGATTGCAGGTTCGAGTCCTGTTGCGAACGAGCTGTATTGTGTTTTTTCAAAGACTTCAAATAAATATAGGTTCCTTCTTTTTTATTATGTTTAACTGTATTTTAATTAAAATTTTAGTACGGATCTTATTTTTTACAGATTTATATTCCAAGTGTAACAAGTCCGCGTGGCCCAATGGATAATGCGTCTGACTTCGAGTCAGAAGATTGCAGGTTCGAGTCCTGTCGCGGACGAGCTGTATTGTTTTTTTTTTCCAAAAACTTCAAATAAATATCATTTCCTTCCTTTTTATTATGTTTAACTGTATTTTAACTAAAATTTTAGTATGGATCTAATTTTTTACAGATTTATATTCCGAGTGTAACAAGTCCGCGTGGCCCAATGGATAAGGCGTCTGACTTCGAATCAGAAGATTGCAGGTTCGAGTCCTGTCGCGGACGAGCTGAATTGTATTTTTCCAAAACCTTCAAATAAATATCGGTTCCTTCCTTTTTATTATGTATAACTGTATTTTAATTATAATTTTAGTTTGGATCTCATTTTTTACACATTTATATTCCAAGTACTGCACGTCCGCGTGGCCTAATGGATAAGGCGCCTGACTTCGAATCGGAAGATTGCAGGTTCGAGTACTGTCGCGGACGAGCTGTATTGTATTTTTCCAAAGACTTCAAATAAATAGGGTTACCTTCCTTTTTTGTTATGCATAACTGTACTTTAATTACAATTTTAGTATGGATCTTATTTTTTTCAGATTTATATTCCAAGTGTAATAAGTCCGCGTGGCCCAATGGATAAGGCGTCTGACTTCGAATAAGAAGATTGCAGTTTCGTATCCGTTCGCGGACGAGCAGTACTGTATTTTTCCAAAAATTTCAATAAATATCGGATACTTCCCTTTTATTATGCATAACTGTATTTTAATTACAATTTCAGTATGCATCTTATTTTTTTTACAAATCTGTATCCTAAGTATAACAAATCCGCGTGGATATTTCCATCATGAATTGTGTTTTCAATGGATGGTGTTTTCTACACCAGGGAACGCTGCAAACTCCATACTGCTTATACTTCCGGGTTGCTTTAACAGGTGCATTTTAAAACCATTTGGCTCACAACATTTTCATTGTGTTTTGAGCTCCTTGCAAACATGGTATTTGATTACTTATTACTTGTGTTTACAATGCTAACAATACTTGTGTTTACAATGCTAAAAGTCCTAACTCTAACGTAAGGTGGTGCACACCAAGTAGCACCTAATATTAGCTAACATTAGAAAATCGGTAAAATCTAACGTTATCTTGCACAACTTCTAATATTAGAAAGATACAAGAGGTCGCTGTTTGGCTCTGCATTATATAATATTAGATTCTGTGCAAACTAATATTATCTATCATTATATTATTGAGCTTTAGTTTTAATACTGTATAATATTAGATTTTGTATTTTCTGATATTATCTTGCGCTGCTTTTAATTTTTTGGAGTAAGCAAGAGGAAGATATGGATGGTAGTAGAATAATTCGGTGATATAATTGTACTTAATTTTCTCTATTGCTGTAAAGCATTGAACAATAGTTTTATAATGTCATTCCATGCATTATTTTATTAGCAATACAGGAATACTGTCCCCAGTGGCGCAACTGGTTAGCGCGCGGTACTTATAATGCAGTGCCTGCGAGTAATACAGAAATACTAAATAAAATTATATTCGGGATTTCTGCTAATAATCCATTTTTCTCCTTCTTACTCCAAAGTATATCTTATGTTCAGCTGATTTTTTTTTCAATATTTCAAATTTAATAAAGAAATACTATATCGCAACTTTAATTGAAATTTTTTTTCTTTTCTATATACAATGGATTTTTAATGAATTTTATATCATTAATAATTTTAAAATCATTAATTTAAAAATGTATTCTTAATTTTTTTTAGAAATGAGCCTTTTTTATTAAAATTTTAATTACATTTGTTAGTTTGTAAAGCATGCTTTATAAAAATCGTAACTTAAGCTATTTGTAATTTCACAATTATCATTCATTATTTATATTCTGAAATTATATAATAAAAACCACACTATATAATTTTAAAGTTACATATATTTACAATTGAACTCAGTGGAAATTTTAACTTAAAATCTTTTCCCCCTTATTATCCTAAAATAAAATTGTTCAATTTTTAAGTTGTCATTTCTTGTAATAATTGACACAATAAAGAACATAATTTAAAAATATTCAAATTACTTACTTCAGCAAATTTACAGATATTTTCTTCCACTTCTTTTTTTCACTGAAATTAAATGGAAAAATACTTACGTAACTTTATCCATTTAGTATCTGAAATTTTATAACGCAACAGGGAAATTTTTCCAGGGAATGAAACCAGGAAAGAAATTAATTATATGAAAAATGCTAATATTTTTTCATAATATAAAAATAACTTTTATGGGCACATCAGAAATTTTCATCAATGCGATAATTATTTAAAGGTGTTACGTACTAAACTAACAATCTTTGCAAACAATTTACATAACATTTTAATTTCAAAACTGTCAGTAAATATTATGTTTTATCTAAATTAAATTTGCACAAATATATAATTGTATACAAGAATGAGACGAAAAAATAATAACATTTTCTACATTATCTTTAAAAAGTTGCCTTTAGTATAAATAATCAAAATTTGAATACAATCCATTACTCTTTCGAAAACGTTGCAATAACAAAATAGACTTGTTTAAAACAATGAGGAACCTGCATGCTTCGGGTAATCGCAGAACGTTGATTATTTTCAATAGTCTATATCTTAAAACTCTCTAAAATCAATTCGGAATTTAAGAAACTGGCCCGAATTTTAAAAAAATTTAACTTAAAATTAGCCCAAAATGAAACTAACTTTAGGTGACACAAAATGAGGCGGGGTTTGCTATGACGTCAAAGTATAGTAACTCAGCGAACGGGAGGAGTTAAACCAAAGCTTCCTATCGAGAAAAGTGTTACAAAGGCGTTTTAATTTGAATTTCATTTTTGAAAAATTGTTTTTCTTTCATGTTCATGTCATATATATAGTTTAAATATACGTGTAGTGTATATCAGTTGCATCCTCCTCCTTGAGAAAATTTTTGTGGGCACCATTCAGCATAATGAAATAAAATTGAGGAATGAAAAAATAAATGTCGAAACTACTTTTTTTTCAATAACTTTTGAAATAAATTCATTTTTCTTTATTTATACTGATTCATTTTTATTTCTATTTGTCGATATATAAAAGTCTGAAATGTTTTGAAAGTTTTTATTTAATAAATTGATCCCAATTAGAGGGAATGGAATGAATGGTATATGACCTAGAATTATAAGTTGTTAGGTAAATAAAAAAATTTTTAAGAATTCTTTTTTATTATTAACTTCTAAAATATTTTCTTGAATTTTTTTTCCTTTGCAGAAATGTATATAATGCTAAACCCCCATCATTTTTTATTCTAACTTTGATAATTTTTTCTTTTTGATAAAATTAATTAAATATTTTTTTAACTCAAAACCCTTCAGCATAATAAAATAAAATTGAGATTGGATAAAATAATTGTCGAAACTACTTTTTTTTCAATAACTTTTGAAATAAGTTAATTTTTCTTTATTTATACTGATTCATTTTTATTTAGATTTGTTTATATATAAAAGTCTGAACTGTTTTGAAAGTTTTTATTTAATAAGTTGATCCCAATTAGAGGGAATGGAATGAATGGTATATGACCTGGAATTATAAGTTTTTAGGTAAATAAAAAATTTTAAAAACTTTTTTATTATTAACTTCTAAAATATTATCTTGAATTATTATTATTATTATTTTGAAGAAATGTTAATAATGCTAAACCCCTATCATTTTATATTTTAACTTTCAAAATTTTTTCTTCCTAGGTAAAATTAATTAATTATTTTTTAACTCAAAACTCTTCAGCATAATGAAGTAAAATTCAGGAATGAAAAAATAATTGTCGAAACTACTTTTTTTTCAATAACTTTTGAAATAAATTCATTTTTCTTTATTTATACTGATTCTTTTGTATTTATATTTGTCTATATATAAAAGTCTGAACTATTTTGAAAGTTTTTATTGAATGAGTTGATCCCAATTAGAGGGAATGGCATGAATAGAATATGACCTGGAATAGTAATGTAAATAATGCTAAACCCCTATTATTTTTTATTTTAACTTTGATAATTTTTTCTTCTAGATAAAATTATTTTTTAACTTTAAGAAAAAAACCTGAACACCACTGTTCTCTAAAAGTAAAATCCTTTCATTTTAAAGAATAAAAAAATAAATAAAAAGAAAGAAAGAAAGTGATCTGAACAGCATTTCATAAACACTTCAATTCAGTTTAATGAATTATTCATTCAGAGAAGCTTATCAATCAGAAAAACAATCTTATAGAATTAAATTATAATTAAGTTAGTTACTGTAAAATGGTCTTAGCAACAGTATAATGCAGTAGTTGCAGACAATTTGCGAGTTTTTTTTTCCATCGGGTTTGCTGGCTTTGCCCCAAATTTGTATTTTTTCTCCTTTGGTGCACTAAAAAATAATTTATTTGGCGTATTTAACTTAAAACTATTGCACATGGTACAATGCAACACTTGTAGTTTTTGCTTGGAGCTTGGAGCCATTTTTCAGAATTTATACTCCGCGCAACATATGCTTTCGCCGTTTCAAAACATAATGGGAGTCGTGGCTGTACTATATATTGACGTCATCAGAGCGAATGGGAAACCTAGCAGCGATTTAAGGGGCGGGGCTAATCGAGCGATTTTAACTATTAATAACAAAATAACTAGTTATCGCTCCGGTCTGAAATTGGTGTTTATCTTTATAAAATGGCATGATGTTTCATTTTAAAGCACACAAGAAAGCATGCAGGTTCCTCATTCCATTGCTTGTATTTCGCTGATTATAGATTATGTGTTATGACATAATAGGTTTAGCAAAAAGCAGGTGTAATATGTAAACATTTTAAACAGAACTTTTCAGAAAATAAAATTTAAAAAATTAAGCTGACGCTGACGTCAAGTTTCTGGTATTGATGAATTAGCCATTAAAAAAAAACCATGTTATGCATTTAAAAAACTTGCTACTTTTCTTCTCTACGTTGGTTTGAAGTTTTTGCTTGTACAATAATGTGAATAAATATTCAGCTAAATTTTAAATATTAAACCAAAGAAATTTTTGCTATTATTATTATTTTAAACATCATAAATATATATATATATATATATATATATATATATATATATATATATATATATATATATATATATATATAATCTTCTTATCTCAAATTTAAACCGTATAATTCAAAATTAAAGTAATAAATACAATGCCACGAGGGTTGCTATTTATATTTCTGGCCTAATAATGAAAAAACAAATATGTAGGATCGAAATTGGTTTTATTGTTTTTCAAAATATTCTCCATGATGATCAATACACTTTTGCATGCGTTTGAACCAATTTTCAAAGCACTTTTTCCAGTCCGATTGAGGTAACTCCAAAACATGCGTTTTGAATGCATCAACCGCTTCTTCGGGGGTCGAAAATCGTTATCCACGTAATTTATTTTTGATGTGTGGGAATAAGAAGAAGTCATTGGGAGCCAAATCAGGGCTGTACGGCGGATGACCCATCAGTTCGATCTTTCGCTCCGTCAGAAATGCCTTTGTTTGAGTCGATGTGTGAGAGCTCGCATTGTCATGATGAAGAATGATTCGAATGTTCTTCTGCTTTTTTCGAATTTCTCCGATGACTTCTGGCAAACAAATGGTCGTGTACCATTCAGAATTGACCGTCCTGCGTTGCTCTAACGCCACTGTTGCCACATGATCGTTAATGCCGAAGAAACAGGCAATCATTTGTTTCGATGTGCTTCTTCCTCGAACAACTTTTATTGGTTTTGCTTCGTCTTGGAAGACCCATACAGTTGATTGCTGTTTTGTTTCCGGCTCATATACATAGATCCATGATTTGTCACCTGTGTAGATGTTATACACAGCCTTTGATGTACCTTGAACGTATTTTTCCAACATTTCCTTGCACCAATCGACACGAGCCTTTTTTTGAGCGTTTGTCAGATTATGCGGGACCCAACGCGAACAAATTTTTTTTACACTTGAATGTTCATGCAATATTTTATTGATGCTAGTCATACTAATGTCCAAAGACTCCTCTATCTCACGGTATGTCACATGACGATCTTGCTTTATCAGTTCACGCACAGCAGCGATGTTTTCTGGCACAACAACGGATTTTGGACGACCTGCACGGCATTCGTCCTGGATCGAACATCGACCACTATTAAATTCGTTATACCAATTTTTTACAGTGCTGTAGGATGGCGCTTTATCGCTGAATAAAGAAATAAGTTCATCGAAGCACTCTTGTCTTGACAAGTTATGAAAAATAATGGTACGAAAATGTTCACGATTCAATTCCATTTTTTGAAAGAGAAGAACTTTTCAATTTACTGTCAACAACACAAATGAAGCTATAATTGTAAATCGTCAGCTGAATTTATGTTTAAAAATATCAAACTTTCGATTAAAATCGTCTGCGGTCGCCTAGCAGCACTTACTGTTGCCAAGGCCAGAAATATAAATAGCAACCCTCGTAGTAGTATAAATGCTCATAAGCTAGAGTTAATGTTTAACAATGATGATATAATATTTTTTCCAATATCTTGAAAATTTAAAAGAAACCGAATTTTAACTACATCTGTTTTCATAATACTTAGACATTATTATAATAACTATAAAAGAATTTCCAGCATTATTAAGATTTATTAATGAACACATATCTGCTAATCCCTTTTTCTAAAATTCCGAAAATTTAATACAAAGTTGCGGTAAAAATTACTCAATGCAGTAGTTAAGAATAAAAAACAAAACAAATCAAATCAACTCATGACAAACACTATTTCACAACTTAATTATTTTATTTTAAAACAAAACACAATATAAATATAAACTTCACTCAACTATAAAAGCAATGTATTCTTACCGTCATTGTTTAATTTTTCATTTAAGAGATCGATCTTACACTATTTGAAATGTAGCAATATTTTGTTGTTTGATGACTCAGCCAGCTTTAACTACTTTACTCCTCATCAAAAATTTAAAGCACTCGATCGTACATGATTTGAAATTTAACATCAGTTACTATCGTATTAAAGCAAACTATTTTGTAGTTTTATGACTTAGTCGCTTTAGCTACTTTACTTAGCAGAAAAACATCTCAACCGCTCAATTTTACGTCATTTGAAATTTTACTTCAACTGCTCTTGAATTATGTAGCATTATTTTGTAATTAAATGTCTCAGCAGCTTTACCTACCAGCAGCTTTACCTAACGTAATATCTAAACAGCTCAATTTTTCGTGATTTGAAATTAATTATCAGTTTCTTTGTAATATGAAGCAGCTTGTTATAGTTTAATAACTCAGCAGCTTTAGCTACTTTACTGTGTAGTAAAAGTCCTAAAAACTCCATCTTAGGGAATTTGAAATTTGGCATCAGTTGTTTTTGTATTTTGTATGAGTATTTTGTAGATTAATGTCTCAGCAGCTTTATCTACCTGATTCTGTAGCATAAATTTTAAGAGCTTAATTTTACGCTATTTAAAATTTGCCAACAGCTGCTTTTCATTATACACCAGCATTTTGTAGTTTAATGACTCGGCAGTTTCAGTTACTTTACTGTGCAGTAAAAATTCTAAACGCTCGATCTTAAACGATTTAAAATTTGTTAGTTTTCCTTGTATTATATATTATTTAATTATTATATTATTTAATTATTATATTATTTAATTATTATATTATTTAATTATTATATTATTTAATTATTATATTATTTAATTATTATATTATTTAATTGTATTATTGAATTTTTGTAAGTTAATGACTTTAGATACTTACTCTGTATCAAAAATATTAACAGCTTTATTTTTACAATTTGAAATTTGACATAATTTGCTCTTTTGAAGTGTTATAATATTTTGTAGATAAATGAGAAATTTGATGATTCAGCATTTTTATCTACTCTACTTCAAACAATAAAATCCTAAACGATATTACAGATTTAATGTAGCGAATAAAAAGGTTATATGAATTTTCAAACGGCAAATAAGTTACATTATGTTCACAATATAAAATTTCTATTCAAATTACCTGTAACAAAATTTTCAACAGTCTTTTTTCTTAACGCACAAACATTAAAATCCATAACTAACAATACATTCTAAATATCCAATTTGTAAATAATATTATAACATAATAAAGGGCTTAGATATTTGATTTTACGCGGAGTTCAAATGAATGCCACTCTTTAATTACAAGGGAAAATGTTTTTGTATCCTTTTACCATTATTTTTCATTTTAAGTCCTATATTTATTTGCTTTAAATCTAAAAAGTGTCTTAATTAAACTATTTTGGATGAAATATCTATTTATTATAACATCTTTATCATTATAAAGTGCTAAACTATCAGTGTCCTTAATATTTTAGTAAAAATAAACAGAGTACTTTATAATTTTCGACCAGTCATTCGTGTTGACGGTAAAGTTTCGCTGTGCAAAGATTAAATTCCAAAAAAAGTATGTTTAAAGAAATAAAGAATGATTGATATGACATGAAGACCTCGCAAATGTGTTTTTTCGATAGAGGTAAACACTTGGAGCACTTGGAAACTTCTTTCTACCCTTTCACAATTGAATCGTTATGGGTGCCAGAATTTAATATTTTTAAATAGCAAAAAAATAAATCGGCACTTAAAAGCTCTCCTTTCAGACAAATAAAAGTTCTAATTTCCATATGTTAATCCGCAGAGAATTATATATGTTCAATTTTCTTAATCACTAAGAATTTAATAATAAGTTAATTTACTTTTTTACACTGAAATAAATAGAGCTTATTTGGAAAATTTCGAATTTCAGTGATGCAGGTATTTAGGATTATTTTTCTTCAAATTTCTTGTTTCAAAAAATTTCGTATTGTGTAAATAAGATTAATTGAACACATTTCAAGGCATAAAATGAAACAAAAATGCCGTTAATTAGTCACTTGAAAACTCTCCATAAAAATTTCTAATTAGTTAGTAAAAACTCAGTCTGTTCAAGGGGGAAAAGTATAACTTAAACTAAGATTTACCAACAATGTCCCTGTTTCTTATACGTAATTTAAATGTAAAAACCAAATACAAAAAATATCTTTTTTGAAGATTTACAACAATACTTCGATTCTTGGAATTATAGAAAACCATAAAAAATAATTAAGAGACATTGTTTTAAACATTTTAAATCATTGTTGTTAGCAATACATCAATTGTTAAGAATAGCAACAAAGAGGAATAAAAGGATTTTTTACTCATTCTCTTTTGAACTTTACTTGGTGAATGTGCTTGAATTCACTGCGATTTTCATATTTAATTATGAGCTTTCTATATAATCGAGCAGTATTAAATTACTGGCTCCAAAAGTTGCAAAAGTTTCCTCAAATAACAGGTAAGCATAAACCACGCACTTTTTAAACTCTTCTAACTTTAAATAACTTTTTTTCAAATATGATTAGAACATGATCCCGGCAGCAGAATTTACCGAGTCAATCAGCAGCAGTAACTTCAAAAATGTAAACTTTTTTGTGACTGATATAGTCAAAGATTATTTTGTTTAAAGGCAAGCTTAATCTAACATATGAGTATATTTCACACAATTTTCAAATATTGAATATAATAATGTTATCCATAAAAACTTTATGTTGTTCAAATTTAATCTTACAGATATCTTTCTTGTCTAAACAACAGCACGATAGCAATGTTTCTAAGTTATTGTGTTGGACAGAAGTTCTGTTCTCGACTGTGGTTTGAAACCTAACAGGTTTGAACAATAGGTCCCAAATTGCCTAGCCGATATGCAATACTGATTACATGACTATTTCCGTACTGTTAGTTTCTAAAATGTAGAGTTTTAACTTTTCTTGGCCAAGTTTTTTACATGTATCATTAACTATATTTTCGAACAAGAAAAATTTAGATAAAAAGTACATTTCTATTTTATTTTTAGCTTCAGAGGAAACTAATAATGCAGCTGATGAGGGATTGGATAATATTGAGTGAGTATACTTTTATTGTATTTGCTCTGCCAGAGTTTCGTCATAAATAAAACTTTTCTTTAATGGATAAATAGAAAATAAAGATATATTGCTGTATTGCAGAGAAACTATATAAGTTGAAAAATTGCAAAGCAATAATATTAAGGTTGATTACAAGCAGTTAGCATAAAAAAAATTTTTATATCATATTATTCGCAAATTGAGTATTTGATTATGCTGGTAAAATTACTCTGTTGGTTTTAGATATTGCATATAATTTTATTTTCAGAACCATCAGTTTTGATTCATTAATTCATATATTATGTTTCACTTATTCATTTCATTCATTTACCATCTCGTTCCTTCTTCATTCAGTTACAGTATTAAAACCTATTTGAAATATCAATGTTCTACACGTTTTACAACAACTCATAAACGTGATGAACTATCGCTACGTTTTTAAAAAAGTCAATTGCAGATATGTGAATGAGTGGAATATTGGAACCACTTTTCAGCTATCTAGAGTACTCAAATTTCTACTGGATCTCTGCATCTCTTGAAGATGTTCAATAATTTTTGTTTTTTGCCACTTAAGCTAAAATTATTGCGATTTCATATAACATAATATATATATATATATATAAAGCCAAAGCTATAATGTATGTTGTATTTTCTTTCTTCTTTTTTTAGTGAATATAAAAGTGTAAAAAATTTGAATTACCTTTCTATAATTTTAGGGAAGACTTAGGTCTTCAAGATGATGAGATAAGTGGACATGCAGGGCCAGAACTTCTATCTGGACCTGGTTTTTCCATCTGGAATATAATTGATTGGAGGTATCGTAATTTTATTTAAATCAAATCAGTTACTTAAAATGTCATTGTAAACAGCTCTGTCCTTATATGTAAATCTATCCTCATAAACTGTTTATCATCAATTAAGGAAAAATTGTGAAAATGACCCTAACTTAAAACGTTATGCGGATAATTAAAAAACTTTATCCTTAAATTAATGCTTTTAATAATGTATAATACAACATAAAATGTAGTAACCAGACAGTTATGGTGTTACAGAAATTAGCATAAATAGGAAATGAAAAAGTACCTTCAGAAATAGAAAGTGAAATAGGCAAAGTACCTTCAGAATGGAATATATTCTCCTCTAGCAGATATTCGGCACATACAAAGATGACTGATGCTTTCAATTAAGCAGTCTACTAGTTCTGTTGGAAGTGCGAGCCATTAGTCTTGCAAAGTTGCGAGCAATGTTAGGGTATGATAAGCAGTTACAAGTCTTTATAAAACATTCCATAAATGCTCGATGGGATTCAAATCCGGTGATGGAGCAGGCCACTCTAGGTGCTTAATAGTTTAATCCTAAAGATAATCGTGTACAATGAGAGCCCTCAGCGGCATTGCGTTATCGACCTGTATCACGAAATCCTCACCTATTGCTCGAAATCTTCACATGTAGCACGAAATCTGGCCTGTATGCTTGATAAGCTTTATTGTATATTACGTATAACACAATTTTCTCAACTAGATAAATTAAAATTCTTTTCAATTAGAAGAGTTGATTTATTTAAAGTAAAGTAGGAAGGATATTAGGTTAGTACTTATTAATGTGGCTGAGGTATTAAAAATGCTGGTATTTTTTTTCTTCAAAATACTAATTTCAATATATATATATATATACATATATATATATATATATATATATATATATATATATATATATATATATATATATATATATATATATATATATACATTTACTAAAAAATATATAGTTAATTAATTGGAATACTTAAAAATTATTCGGAATTTTATTTCAGTAAATAAAATTACTTAGAATCATAGGACAACAAAAGTGCAAATTTTACAAAAATGTCACATTAGCGCTTTATTCATTTTTTGAAAAAACTATTTTCCTGTTATAACGTCCCATATAAAACCTAGAATTTAATTAATGGCATACTATATTTATTCTTATTTTAGACCTGTTAAAAGAGTGTTGGATGATTCGATGGTTGAGTTTGGTGAATACAAATGTGAGGGAAAAAGTTTCCATCCAATATTGGGAGATGAAGTTGTTGAAAACAACAGGTACATATGAAAATTTTAATAATGAAACTTTTTTTTATTAAAAAAAAATACGTATAAGTATCATAGATGGTTTTAAAAATACAAATTGTGGTGTCTCAAAAATTCAGATGTGTTTAACACTTCCAAAAATATCAATCTATTCTTACACGGTTTGAGCCCTTTACAGACAAAATGATTTGAAATATATATTTTATGCTTCAATTTAAGCACAAAATTATACTTTAAAACTATTAGTTGAAATAATTTATAAAAAAAATAATACTGGTACTTGCAATGAAGGAAAGGAAAATTATTTTGTACTTTTCAGCTACTTGACTGTTCAACAATTTTAACATTTTCAGCGTTTATCTATTCTGTTTTACAGTATATGTTTTTTTGATGCGAACGTAAAATAACATACTAATAACAAGTCTATTCCTTATTCTATTTTTTTTTAAATTAAAACTAAGGAATTTATAGTTGGAAGAGATTTAAACTATATAAATTAATTTTTTCACATTTCACCATAAACTAAATTTTAAAATAATAAAAAAATTTCTTCTCATTTTATAGTTATACTTAACACGTTTTCTTTACTGAATTTGTAAAAAGAATTTTTACTTCCAACAAAAAATTTTTAATAAAAAAAAAATATCCCTTTGCTCATTAAATAAATTATACTTTATTAATCTTTCATTAAATTGCTTGCTTCATTAAATCTTTCAATTTAATGACATAAATGAAAGAAAATTATAAAAAAATTAATGCTGATAAATACTTCAAATCTGAGCAACAGTAAACATTAAAAAATACTTTATTATTGTTCTAGAGAATTTATGTGGGACGATGGCTCTAAACAGTTGATCTATACTGAAGAATGTGTTTCTGAAAATTCAGAGGACAATGGTGTAGAATTAAAAAGGTATGAATAAAACTTGCAAAAATTATTTTATTTCTACTTAAAAAATATTCTTTAATTACACTGTACATAAAAAAGAATAAAAGAAATTTTAAGCACCTCTTGATTCTTACGTAAAATGTAAAGTGGAATCTAAATACAAACCTCGCTTTCTCCCTTATATCTCTGTTTTTTAAATAGACCTTCCATTATCATTTTTCCATAATTTCACAATCAAGAAGTAAATTTGAAGTTGAAATTTCATCTTATTAAGGGGGTTGAAGAGTTCAATTGCCTTAACAGAAAAGGAAATATGGATTAGATATTGAGAAAATTTTTCAAAAACTTAAAAAAAACAATAATGTTTCTGCAACTGTGCAAATCAAGATTCAAGCAAGTCATTTTTCAATGTTTCTGCAGATATGAAAATTAAGCAAATCAATAAAAAATTTATTATGAAATTACACATTAATTACTTCTCGAAAACTCAAATTTTTCCAATTTTTGAAAATATACGAGGTGTCAAATATTCTTTTTATTATGAAGGTATGATATGATTGTATATCAATTAAACCTATTGATTTATTGAAAATACAATATTGGGCAGAATAAGGAACAACATTAACTGAAATAATGAAAAAAGATGAATTAAAAACTTCAACTTTTTTTGCGCAGAGAATCACAAACGTAATAATAATTAATTAAAAAGATTATTTTCACATTTGCCACAAGTTATACATAGTTACATTATTAAAATTATTTCAAAGCTTTTTTTAATTGTTTCTATTTCGTATATATTTTAATATAAAAGGAAGGAATTTCGGAGCTGCAAAATGCATATTAGGTAAAATATTGAATTTACTTAAACCAAATTCGATTTTATAATAAATTAGTTAAAAAAAGAATATATTCAATTTCCTAGTTTAATTTGCATATTTTCATTTTCAATTTCAGTTTTAATTTTGAGAAAAAATTACAATTTTAAACTCGTAACTAGCTTTTTGGATATAATATATTTCTTAAGAGCAGTCCTCAATTCTAAGCTTTGATATAATTGGATTTTTCGCGAAATGTTTTAAAATATTTTTATAAATTAATTAAATAGAATAAAATTCTTTTCTTTTAAATGTATGTAAAGCTGTCTGTTTAAATAAAAAAAAAGTATTTAATTACATTTTTAGTGGGGAAATTGCAAAGAAGGAATCTGTGGAAAAAGAATTAGAAAAAACACATTCCGAACCAAAAGAGAATGATGTTGTGGCTCAAAAGTACTAAGATTTATTTTTAAACTAAAACAAGTATTGTAAATATGATTTGTAGAGGTCAGAACAGTGGAATGATCATCTTTTCCTAACTTGATGTCAGATTATTTTCTTCTCAAATTAATTTAACGGTTTATTAAGTAAATTTAATTGAAGAAAATATTTATTTACAATTTCGGTACATTAAAGTATTTTGTAATAGACCAGGCCGTATACTAGAAGCAACCATAACTCGGCAGAATATTTCTTTCCATTTACCACCGACCATAACTGTTTCTTAAAAAAATCATCTATTCTCACAGATAATGTCTCGTTTTTGCAACCCCAATGCAATTACTTCCTTTTTTTCCATCCAATAAAATAATGGAATTTTTTAATACTTTTAAAAACAATTTTAAATTACTTTTTTCTTCTAGTTTAGGAATTCTTTATATCTTTTTCCTCAAATAAATCACACATAAATCTTTAAGTGTAACCATGTATGAAGAATATGTAAAGAAAGTAGTAAAGGTACTGACACCATCTTTTCATTTTAGTGTTGATCTTGATAAATCAAACAGTGTGATTAAGGATAATGTAGAGCCAAATATTCTACCTGAATCAACGTTTTCGTTTTGGAATGTCATTAGCAAGTGGTTTCCGAAAAGAGTCCCTGAGAATGTTGTTCGAAGTCATAGGTATATCTATCTATGTTAAATTCGTAAATATACAATACGATTTCTCTTGTATACTTTTTTAATATTTTGACATATAAAAAAATGTAGTTTTATCATCACTACTGAATGGAGAAGGAAAACAAATTCTGACCAAGAGGAAATCTGAAACCTAAATCTGAAAAAACTAGACTTGTAAGAATTATTAAGAATTCTGTAGTAAACCATTTAAAAGGCAGTAAAATACATTTAAAAGGCATTAACTGATTTTTGTAATTGTTAATTTAAGTTTTATCTCTACATTTAGTTAAATAAATTATTAGTAAAATTAAAATATTAAATTCTAACCATTTGGAAAGTGAATTGTTAAAGTTAATGCTTAAATCTATTTTATCACAGAATTTATTGTTATGTTTACAGTGGATATAAAAATAGAATATTCAGAATAACTTTGGATCTAATGTTTGGATCATCACGTACAAAGACTTCTCAATGGTTTGAAATAATCATTTTAAATATGCTAATTGATTACTCCATGCAATATTTTAAGTTGCAAAATCATACAAATGAACTGTCTCTGAATAATCATGACTTTTTTCAACAGATTTAGATTTTTATCTCTTGAAACATCAGGGTAGTCACAATCGTGAAAATATAATCTCAATAGTTTGATCAGGAGAACTAATTAATTAACATTTTCAATATTAGGCCCTCAAATCATCATGTAAAAATAGATCATTAAATCAAAAGTTAAATCAGGGTGATCGCGTTTTATTTCCATTTCACAGCTGTATTTAACATATTTCATCTGTATTCAACATATTTAATCCTAATTCACAGCTGTATTTAACGTTTCACAGCTCTTTTACATATTTCATCTCTTAAAATAATAATAGGCTATTTTTAAGTTAGCTAAACCATAGATATGTTTTCAATATTGAATAATTTTTGCAGAAAACTCTTCTATTCTAGTAATTTCTTATTTAAATAACATAAATATATGAGAAATTCATGTTAAAACCAAACAAGAAAATTAAACACTCTATTATTTTGTTTTAGACTTGATGAAAGTACTTGGGATGATATGATGTTCGATTCTTTCGAATATGCATATGAGGAGAAAAGTGTTCCTCCTAATTTGGCGAGTGAAGTTGTTGACAGTGAAAGGTATTTATGCAAATTTTATATAAAACAGTTCTTTAAAAAATTTATTTTAATACATATAACAAATAATCTTTAGTTTCTTTCTTACATTAAAATTGTTACATCTATAAAACATTAATTTCCAAACCAGGAAGTGCTGGTATTCTAATTATATTTAGTACTTATGTTTATAAATAGTAGTTTCTGATTATTATTTTTTTAAGAAAAAGATGCATATTTTTCAATGTCATAAGTTGTACTAAGAATAGCAATTCATTTTGGTATTAAATACATTTAAATTACTTAATGTAAAAAATAAATGAAGGTTGCATGGAATGTTTTTAAGAAAAATATAGTTTTATGTGTACGCATACATCTAAAAAGTTTCTATTTAAAGGCGAGTCACTAAATATTGATTTACACGCATGCGTTTTTAAACTTTGTGTCATAAATTTGTATAAATATACATAATGTTGTTCAGATAAGTGGATAAAATAACAATTTATTATTAAATCTATGCATTAGGTTTATAAAGTAATTATAGAATAAATAAAAAACGAAAATAAATTTATCAAGAAAAAATAATTTTTCACATTTCAACACAATTCATTATTTTTTTTAACAAATGCAGTAGAATACTTTTATACTTGTTATAAAGATTAAACATGATTTTATTTATCAAATTTGATGCAGAAAACTTTTTTTTGCTTGAATATTATGCTCTTTTTATTATAATTTAAAAAATCATTATTTAATTATAAAATAAATATCTTGACTAATTGACAAAAGTGAAATAAATTTTTAAAAGCATGTGTCCATATGTTTTAGTTACCTTGAAAAATAAGGAAAATGAAAAATACTTCATTTCATTATTTTAGGCATATTTATTGGAATGTAAATTCTGAAGCATCATATTATGCAGAAAAAAGTGATTCTCTGCAAATTAGTGATGATGATGCTAAAACAGAAAGGTATGTATTAAACCTTCAGAACAAAACTTCTCCAAAAATTTTTTAATTAATGATAAAATCAACAGACTATAAAATTTTCAGTTCACGTCGCTGATATTCTTGTTTGTTTTGAGCATCAATAAAGATGTATATTATAAAAAAAATTAAAAAATAGTTTTCAGTTATGAAACGAAGAAAATTGAATTTTTTTTAAATGTTTGAAGATTTATAATGTCACGTCTGATTTGGTAATATAAAAAATATTTCAAAAAAAAAAAAAAAAAAAATATTCAGCTTTTAAATACTTATAAATACTTATAGATTTCAATAGATTTCAATAGATTTCAGAAAATAGATTTCAAATTCTATTTGACTGATTAATGAATATTTTTATTCAACTAATTACGGAAGCAGAAATGACAAAGACTGCAACATCTGAATAATAAAAAAATTTCACAACATCATCAGAATATAATATACTTTGAAAAACTACTTATATTTCTTATCGAAACACTTTTCAATGAAACACATGTACGGTCATAAATACTTTTTAATATCCCCATACATTTAAATAGATATTACATCTTTTCCAGACAGTGGTCCCCAATTGAGCAAAACTTTTATTTTTATTAATTATTTGTATAACCTTTTTCAGAATATAATGTAAATTATTTAATTGAAATAAAAAAGACTGATAATTTTTTTCCCTTCTGGAAAATAATTCTGAGTAAAAAAATTTTAGGAACATTCTTTTTTCAATTGCATGTTAACTTTATGCAGAAAATTCATATAAAGCATTTTAAAAGATAAAGAAAAAAAATACTTTTTTGCTAATATAATAATTATGTAAACTTCTGGAAAAAATGGAAAATAATTATGTAAACTTCTCAGATACAACTTTAGAACCAACATCATCAAAAGTGTAAAATAGAGAGAGATCTGCTAAACAGGCTTATTATTATAAATGCTGAAAATTTCACAAAATATCTATATTTCAACCACTAAACAATTTAAAATATTTTAATGCATAATTTTTTTATTTAAATATTACGTTTTAAAAAACCTGTAAGTAAACATTAAAATCGAAATAAAACAACATATATAATTTTATTTAAAGCAGTGTAGTAAAACTTTCAATGTGGTAAAAAAAAAATGTATTCCTCAATTTTGAACTCCAAAAATTCTACATTTTTGGTAATTTGTTAAGTTGCTAACCTTAATTTAGTTCAAATTTTTTACAAACTCAATATTATTATGAATTGAAGCATTTACAGTAAATTTTATTCCATATTATTCTTCAATTTACTGATATTTTGATTTAGAAGTTAAAAATATTTTTCCGAGATATTATATGTAATGAAAATGTGTATATAATAAATAAATGTAATCTATGAAATTAATTCTGTAATCTCTATTGTATTCTGTAACGAAAAGAATAATTCTGAAACTATATGTTAACTTAGAAAAGATTGCTATAAAGCTAACAACGAAACTTCTATTTTTTCTGCATAAAAACATGAAGTTGATTTTTACATACAACTGATATAGAGTGACCATTAAACACTGGTTCTGCTAGTTTTCATGTTTAAATTTAAGTTTAAAAAAAAAAAATAAAAAAAAACTTTAAACTTTCGGTACGCAATATTGACTGATAATGGACTTTACTGTCTTACCCTTAGGATGCAAAATATTTGGTTTCAGAAGTAAAATATTTAATTTAATGCTCCATATTCAGATAAATTGATTCTCGACCATCGTGGTCAAAATTATTTGTTATTTTTTAAATGACATGGATAACAGTGATTTTTTTATCTGTTAACAATTATCTAGGAAAAACAGCAAAGAAAGTTAATAACAGCTTTTTACATTTTCAGAGTTGGAATATTTCCTTTAGAAAAGGAAGCTGAAACATTTGTTCAGCTGGAGATTTTTGAAAAAACTTTCACCCATAATCGGGGTTTTGCAAGGGTGGATTGTGACAGGTACTTTAATTTTTTACTGAATTAAATCTAAGTTATAGTATATATATATATATATATATATATATATATATATATATATATATATATATATATATATATATATACGGGGGTCTGTTTGGAAGAAATTTGGAAGACCCTTCACAAAATATCTTTTCATAAAAACGGACCCTTCACAAAATGATTTTTCATTTAATCGAACTATTCACAAATTTGTTTATCTTCATTATTGTTTTGTTAATCGAATAAAACCTTCCCAGAGGGGAAAACAAGAAAGAGGGATGTAAGCGAATTTAGTTTTGTTTTCGGCAGACATTTCTTCCATTATTCGTACGAAATGAATATTCTGCGTTCAGCAGTATAGGCTAAATACCAAATATTTGCATGTTGCATCTCTAATTTAGCAGCAGCAATAGCTGTTTTTTTTTTAATTTAATTTTTTTTATTATAATTTTACAGTGCTGCTGAGCATAATTTCGTATCTCTTTTCAATTTAAAAACTCCTTGAAATTTTTTTTCCAATAACCGAACCCTATTTGCACAAATTCATAAAAGTAGGAGCCTGATTGAAGGAACGTGACTCACCGTTTATTTTATATTCGCAAATTACGAGTAATTTTTTCACAATTTTACAAAAAACGGACCTTTCACAAAATGTCTATATATATATATATATATATATATATATATATATATATATATATATTACCTTTGACTCTTGGTCTATTATATTTTACATGATACCATCATTTTATTGAAATTGCTAGTATTTGATTTCTCAGAAACATCTAATTGATCATGTATGTTAGTTTAAACAAGGTAAATAAATGATAATTGGAATTAAATTCCAAATTTTAAATTGTATATTTTTACAGGACAAATATGAAATAGATTTTGTAATCTGATGGGAAAAAATGCATTTAGCACATAAAAAATGGACTTAAATCGTTTCATATTCTAATTTGGAATTGAAATTAGTATATTATATTACCTTTATATATAGGTAATATAATATACTACCTTTGACTCTTGGGTATAGGTAATAATATATTACCTTTGACTCTTGGTCTATTATATTTTACATGATACCAATATTTTTGTCATTTTATTGAAATTGCTAGTATTTGATTTCTCAGAAACATCTAATTGATCATGTATGTTAGTTTAAACAAGGTAAATAAATGATAATTGGAATTAAATTCCAAATTTTAAATTGTATATTTTTACAGGAAAAATATGAAATAGATTTTGTAATCTGATGGGAAAAAATGCATTTAGCACATAAAAAATGTACTTAAATCGTTTCATATTCTAATTTGGAATTGAAATTAGTTTTTACTTCTTCTTTAATCATTGTTTAAGCATGACAAATTTACGAACGTGCACTTCTTACTGACTATCATTTTGGATGCAAAATCTTTTATCTAGACCAATCATTAATACTGAATATTCATAAAACTTTGTTTTTAGAAATGCGATACTAAATTAGAAGAAATAAATTAATAGAACAGCTTTTAAATTACACGAATAAATTAGATTTTTTTTTTCTGAAATGATTGAAATTGTGCAAATAAATTTTCACAATAGATTTTTATAGTTTTAGAGTTGATATTCTGGATGTAGAAGTTGCATCCTATGTGAAACCAGAAATTGTGGCAGAAAATTTCTCCCATGAACTGGGTTATGAAAATGATGGCAGAGAAAGGTATTATATTTTTGTTTAAGTTGATAAGTTTGTTTTTAAAATGCTACAATAGTTTCATCGGAATTTGTATTAGTTTATTTTTATTATTTTTGTTTGTTGTACCAAGGTATGCAAATTTTTATGCTATTAAATCATGTATGTATGACAAAAATCATAATTTAAACAAAGTGGTTAAAATTTTGTTTTAATAGTTGTCAAAAAATCAAACTTCAAGTTTACGTCTACTTAAAATATCATAATTTGTACCAATTTAGTTTAAATTTTTTGTCATTTAAAATAGCAATATTTAAAACTGAGTAAAAGTTTATTTGTCATACAATTGAGAATCGTTTCGAGTATCATTAAATTAATAATGCCAAAAAATAAATATTTATTTAAAATAGTTTTCTGCATTGAATTAATTTTGGAAAGACAAATTTTATAACTGTGCGCAAAATGTTGATTCGCTTGAAATTCTGGTCTTGTAAATTATGGTTAGTATTACATTTATTAGAAAATACGAAACTGAAAAGTAAATTTAACTGAATAAATTGTTTTTAATGCCATGCACAAGGTATCATGATAAAATAACCAAATTTTCCCACGTTTATTTATAACTTAAATTTAAATAATTAATAAATTTCCTAACTTAGTATATAAAACCATATTTTATTGTTAGTTTTACCAAAATCATTATTCGTGATTTTTGAAAACTACAGAGTTCTTAAGCATTCTTACGGAGTTTTTAGTATTCCTTTTATTCCCATAGAGCTAGAAACCATATTCCATTCCATTTATCATATTCTGGTAGCCATAATTTTGTTCTCAGTGTTGTTGGTGTTTTTTTTAATGTATTTAATTTTTAAGTTACAATACATATTTATTACTCGAAAATTTGTTAGGGAAGTATTTCAGTGAAAACTGAGAGATTAAGTTTAAACTATACTTAAAAGAAAGAGGTTTTACTAATCGTTTGTACGTTAGTAATTGTTTGTACGGTGAATCATAAGGCAATTACTAAGTGAATAATTTAAGTCTATTAATAATGACCACTGCGAATATCACGTCCACTGCAAAGAATTTTAGAAAGTGTTGAAATATGTCTTAGTTGAAATTCGCTATGGACTTTGTATTATTGTACGTTTTGAAACTTTTCATGCAAATAAATCATTTTTAAACTTAATTATAATTATTATTCCCTAAGCCTTTTTTATTTTGATAAATATTCCTCTAAATATAATGAATAACAAAGATGAAGATGTTTTTGTAATAAAAATGTTTTGGTAATATAAATGTTTTTGTATGATTAAGTATTTTATTATTGATCACTACGGTTGCTAACATTAGAAGCATTGAAGCCGCTAATCTTCATAGATATATGCTCTTGAATTATTTTAAAAATTTTAAACAGGTTGACTTTACAAACCCATACAATGTTACAATCTATGCAAATCTATACATGCAAAACCAAAGTTTATATTAAGTGCTGAATCGTAAGTATAGGGCATAGATCATTTTCTGCCGATCTTCAACTTTTAAAATTAAAGCAAAATTTAAAATATTGAATATTCTCTTTAAAAAAAAAAGGGGGGATTACCACGTCCTTATAATTCTTTCTTCATGCTTAAAAGATTAAGCTTAAATAAGTGAATTTAAAAGTTAATTAATAATCTTCCTCTACTCAATAATTCTATCTTTAATACCAAATTTTTTATACTTGAAGGTCTTTCTACTCTATTCATTAAATAGTTTAAGAAAAGAATTAATTTTTAAATTAATAAAAAATAAGAAAGTAATTACAGATAAGTTATTAGTAGCACTTTAAAGAGTCATCTGGCAATGAAAGTAGTTCTGATGATTTTAAAATCCCCCTTCACACAAATAAGTTGCCAGACTTCAATAGAGAATGTGCGTCTTCTCACCATTAATTATTTATTTTCCTTGCAATTCATTCGCTAACCCTAATGTGCAAACTTATTCGTCAGATTAACTTCATGAATTAATTAATTATTCCAACATACTTAATGAATTTAGTTCTAACTGAAGTTTAAAAAATATATTTTTATTCTTGGTGATTACGGTACATAATGTAAATTTAAAAAGAATAATGTCTTTGTAGAACAAAAAGATATAATATATTTTGAATTCTTTTAAATATTAAAATAAAGCAGAACGTGCATCTCTATGGTCAATTGGGTAATTGAGACTTCAGACATCAACACCAGCTAATTGTTTCTAAACAAGATGGGTTGTTAAGATTGAGCTGAATTTCTTTACATAAGTTAGAATACTAATTAACGTGAAGACAACTAAATACAACGCCGGTTCACACATATTTTTTTTAAATATAATTCTCTCTCGTGTACTCTCTTTTACTTAATTTAGATTTATTTGTCGTGAGTGTTTTATAGTAACGGTGATATACTTTTGTTTTTTGTATTTGGCAAATTCGATGCATATTTATTCTACATAGCTAAGTGCCTATCTTTATGTTAAGTTAGATATATATAGCAAAATAATTGAAATCTTTGTGAAAGAATGTATAATGCGCCACTTAAGACAATTAATATTTGACGGGCTTCGATTACTCGAAATGGAAAGAATAGGTACTAACGTAAACAAATTTTACTTTTCAAAAACCAATCAGGATCGAGATACCCACACTACGTCACTTGCAGGCATCCTATTTATCAATATTCATGTCCTTTATCCCCTAAAAGATACAAATCATTAATAGTTAAAATACTTAACGCTCTGCTGCTGCATTTAATTACTGAATTTAACTTCATGTTTAATACTCGTAAAATTTAAAATAAATGATCAATAGTTTTTCAGTTTTATATGATATAAGTGTTTGTTTACTAACCTTGCTATACAGAATTAGAACACATGAATTCTTTTTTTTAGGAGTGATAGTTACGAGACTGCCAAAAATGAGATTGGTGAAGCAGGGAAACAGGAAAAGATTAAAAAGACAAAAAAGAAACGTGTTGGAAGGTTTTTCCGAAAATTATTCTGTTCCTGCATGAAGAAAAACAAAGAATAGTTAGAGGTGAAAAGTGACTGCTGAAGCTGATTTCGTAGTTTCAGAAAGATATATTTGAAAGAAATCTCGTTAAAGCTATCGTTTCTGTCATTTGTCGTGGCAGATGAATTTCATTTCATGTTCAAATGATGTAATTTTCGATTTTGGCCTTTTTTGGTATTTAATTAAATAAAAATGACAGTTTTCGGCGTTTATTGTTTCTATTTTCTTATGTTTCAATCAAATCATAAAATTATTAGCAACTAAATTGTTCAATTGATAGCAACACTGAAGAAAAAAGATCAATCTGGAAGAACGGTTCATATCCATGAAAGTTGATTCTGGGAGGGGGGGCAGATTTTGTGGTGACCATTACCGTTTTCCCCCAAACCCGCCCATCCTCTCTGCGTAATGACTCTCAGGTATAACAGCTTTTCATCGTTATAGATTTGACAAAACTTAGTAATTTTCAATTTTCAACAGATTATGATCTTATCACCATTTTTGTAAAAACAAAATGGATATTAAGTGTTCTTCCCTCTTGTTCTTCATATATTTTGTTATAGTTGAAAAAACCACAGTTTAAACACCTTATAATTCTAATAGAGAGAGAGACTCAGTGCTCAAAATACTGAACAATATTTAATACAATTTTGTCACTAAAAATATTATTTTAGTAATAACACTTTAAAAAATTTTATTTTAGTAATAATACTTTTAAATAATACTTTTTAAATAAAGATTTTCAAATCAGATTTTTTTTTCATTAGTTGTCAAATACGAAAGTAGGAGAAAAATGAGCGCTACACCCCACTTTCAGGGTTAATGAGCTCTCTTACTATAGTACTATAGGAAGAGCGCTACAACCAACTTCCTCAGAGAGTTAGACCCCACTAATAGCTCCTAGTGGGCATCTTGTAGCATGGCATTTTACGTAGCATATGGTTCGGACTAAGCAAATGCTTCTTAAAAATTTCGGATATTTATTTCTTCAAAACTATGCATATATTTTAAAAATTTGATACTAACTTTTAAATCTGAAACAAGTTTCATATGAATTTCTCATTGCAAATAAATATAAAAAAATTCGCAAAACGTCATGTTTTATTTTCATATGCATGCTCATAACGCAGCATTAATCTGTCTAAAGATTGCTTCCTAAAAATTTTGAGTACTTATTTCTTGACACATGTGGGAATGTTTGACAAACATTGACTCTCGTTTTATGATCTAAAACGAGTTTAAAATTATTTCCTCAGTGCAAAAAAAAAAAAAAAAAAAAAAAAAATATCGAATTGTCATTCTTCACAATAATTATACATATAGGCTCTTAACGTGATTAAACAAATCCTTCTTAAAATTTTGAGTACTTAATTTCTGAAACATATTGGTATTTTTTAAAAAATTGACGCTTTATTTGTTATCTGAAGCAAGATTCAAATGAATTCTTCATATCAAAAAATTTAAAAAAAAATTCGCAATTTATCCTTTATTAAGATAATTACATTAATGCTCCGAACGTAGCATGCTTCTAAAAATGCTTCTGAAAAAAATTTGGTATTTATTTCTTCACATTTGTGCGTATTTCTTAAAGAATTTGAAGTTTACTCTGTAATCTAATACAAGTTTCAAATAACTTCCTCATTTCCAAGAATAATAAAAAATTCGGAAAGTCTCCTCGAATATGTTAACTATAAATATGCTCGTAACGCAGTATTGTTTGGAGTTAACATTAACTTAAGCAAATAAATTAACTAAAACTTCAAAATTTTTAGTATTTACTATATCTTAACATATATGAGTATTTTTGAAGAAATTGACGCACAGTTTGCTTTTTGAAAAAAAGTTTTAAATGGTTCTCTCATTGCAAATTTTTTTTTTTTAAATTGCAAAATTAACTAGAATATATATATATATATATATATATATATATATATATATATATATATATATATATATATATATATATATATATATATATATGCCCTTTACATATTATGATTTTGATTAAAATGCTTCTTAAATATTTTGAGTATTTATTTCTTCACAAATAGCGGTATTTGTGATACATTTGGTACTTACTTTTTATCTGAAAAAAGTTTTAAGAGAATTTCTCATTGCAAAAATTTATAAAAAAAAATTCCCAAAGTGTTTTCTATTATGTTATAATTAAATATGCTCATATCGTGAGTAAACAAATCCTTCTTAAAATTTTACTTATTCCTTGAAACAATTTTTTTTTTTACAAAAGTGACGCTCACTTTTAAATCTGAACAATTTTACTTTTTCCTATGAAACAAGTTTCAAAATAAATAACGTAGCATTGCTTGGACTAAGAATTGCATCTTAAAAGTTTTGAGTACTAACTTTCTGAAACACATTGAAATTTTGAAAAAATGTCACTTTATTTGAAATCTGAAACAAGTTTCAATTACTTTCCTCATTGCAAAATATTATAAAAAATTTGCCAATTGTCCCCCATTAATATAACTATAGTATTGCTCTTAAAGTAGCGTTGTTTGCACTAACAAATACTTCTTTAAAAAAATTATTTACTTTTTTCTTCACATCTATGTGTATTTTTAAAGAATGTGACGTTTACTTTGTAATCTAATACAAGTTTCAAATAAATTCCTCATTTCCAAAAATAATAAAAAATTTGTTAATTATCCTCCAATATGTTAACTATAAATATGCTCTTAACGCAGTATTGTTTGGTCACCGGAGGTGGCCAGCGAACCCGCGAAGTATGTTTGCAGTTATTCACGTCCACTGCGTACATCATCACCCCTTGCACTTCTGAAGGTCAGAAGGACCCAGACCCCTCGGACACGGAAACCCCACACTCGTCACCCAGGAGACGCGTGTGCGGACCCGCGCACCTAGTTCCCAATCGTACAACCCTACAGATCCACTAAACTCGTCTGTCTGATCTTGCTGAAAGATTAGTACATGGAAAATAACAAAATTAAATTGAGATTACAAATAACATAATAGTAAGAAACTATGGTAACACTAGAAATTAAATTGGGGATAAAAACTAAAAAGGGGGCAATCGAGATTAAGGATAAAAAAAAAACTTTTCCCGGATATCAGTTGGAGTAGGAGTAAAAAGACTAAAAGTGGATTGAAAATAGATGTAGCAAATAAAATTAAAAGATTAGTGTCGGGTGGAGGGAAGGGATGAACTATCAAATAATCGGTGCTGGATGAACGGAATTATAGGGTTCAACTATTGTTAAATTGCAAAAATCACGTAATATTATAATGGTTAGCAAAATTAATTTCGAAAAATCAATTCGAGGTAACATAATCGTGGGTCGAAATTGATAATTACTGAAATTGGTAGACTGATGACATTACAATTGATAGCGTAGAACATCATTTGAACCAGTGGTAATAAAATATAACAGTACAGCAAATCAGTACACATCTATACATAATAATAAACGCGGCTGTGTGTGTGTTAGTAATCACAATATATCGCCCCAGAAGCCTCGCCCAGGCACGAAACTCGGCACATAATTGTGTTTTGACATAATGAAGAAGCATTTTTTTTCTTTTTGAAAAATTTGGATTAGTTTTTTAGTTATCAGACATTTTGTAAGAAAATCTTTGCTTTTTCGTCTTCAAAGAGCCATAAAAATGCATATACTTTTCTCCACTTTTATAAATGTATGCTAATGCGAACCTTACAATTGAAATATTAATTTTCGACAACTTAAACCAATAATATACGAAGGAATTAATAATTTAATTGTAAGGTTCGCATTAGTTTACATTTATTAAAGTGGAGAAAAGTTTAACTTTTGTATTAAAAATGTGGCAACATATTCAATACGAAAATAGAACGCTTCGCTTTGATATATTTGTCGCTGTTCATAATTGTTATAATAAGTTTTTCTTCTTCTTTCCACGCTCTATTTTTTTTTTCTTAAGCGAAGACGATAATTTTTGGGGTAGACTACATTTGAGGGTGCCCCTTGATTCTCGCCAAGTTGTGTTCGTGGTTGATCGCCAAGCTGGGCAATGTTGAAACCCAATCGTGATTCTGATAGATTTAGATTTAAGCTTTATTTTTAAATGTTCAACTGTATATGTAATTTCAGAGGTCCGTTAGTTCTGCGTTGGATCCCGGCTGGTAAGGTTACTTTTGCTTATGGTTCATAAGATCGAAGGTTTGTGGGCAATCATAAAAAGGGACTATAAAAAAAAAAAAAATTTTCACCGCCAGTACGGTACCACGGACGCTATTTTCGATTCGTATTTCGCTGAACTTATTTGGCGATGGAGGTACACAAATTCCATTCCTAATAAATTTAGACAGTATCTAACTGCTATTAGAGAATTCTGTGCATCTGAATTTGAGGATATTCAAGCTTAATGAAGAAGTGAGTTTTTTTTTTTTTTTCCTTTTCTTTCTGTACTTACTCAATTATTTTTTGTTTCAATTCAAAATTCACTTTATTGCGTTAATTAATTTTGCTTATATTGGGTTCATTACAATTTTATACAGTTTTGTCCGTGTGGGGGAATACTAACATGAATTAAAACTAATATGAGCCATCGAATAACGAAATAAAACTAAATTGCAAAAATAAACTATTTATTAAAAACTCTAAAATAAAAACTTAATAAGAACATACTTCAAACTTCCAAAGTATTTGGGAAAAAGGCTCTGCGCTCTGAAAGTCTTAAAGCCAGAGTAAAAACATGCTGTCGTGAAATCGCTAATTCAACTGACTGGTGAGCAGGCAAAAATATTCGAGTTAGCAAGAGTTTCAGAGCGCATGCGTAACAAATTAACAAATAACAACTAAGAAAAGTTCTCTCCTCATAAGTGATTGTCGATTATTCAACTACGGCTGAACATACCGCCGCCCTTGAAGTAACTAACTTCAACAATTAATAAATTAAATTAAACAATTATACAAGAAAATGAAACAAATCACAATTTTTTAAACTTGTTCAAAACATTGAAAATACTGAAAACACTTCTGAGTAGTATTTTCAAGAAGTATTAAATTTAGCAATCTTAATAGAAAAATTAAATAAGCATATCTAATAGACAAATGAAACAAGCATAAATTTAGAATCACAAACTCAAATATCTTAAGAGTATAAATTTTGAAGATCACAAAAACATAAAACTCAATTCTAAATTATTCTCAATAAATTAGTTGATTTGTTGACTCAAAATTTTTGAAACAGTGGTATTTAAATTTTAGAGTCAAGAGGCAATAGACATAATTTTACAATTGGTCTTTTAATTATACCATTGACAGTTTTTAAAGATACAACTCGTATCTTATCGTCACTACCTGGAAATGTCTCAATAACTCTTCCTAAGCTCCATTGTAGTGGTGGTAAATTGTCATTTTTTATGATCACTAAATCACCTACCTTTTTGTTTTGTCGGTTGGCATACCATTTTGGACGATTTTGCAGCCGAGATAGATATTCGGATTTCCACCGATCCCAAAATGTTTGTATCAGTTTTTGCAATAGATTCCATCTAGATAGCCTGTTGTCAGGAAGAGATTTATAATTCCTCTCTGGCACTGATGTTAAGGATTGTCCTGTTAGAAAATGACCAGGAGTCAAAGGAGCTAAATCGTTGGGATCACTTGAAATTGGTGTAATGGGTCTTGAGTTCAAGCACGCTTCAATTTGCACTAGAAGCGTGTAAAACTCTTCATAAGAAAGTATGGTGTGTCCCAGAATGCGGCGTAGATGGTATTTCACGGATTTGACACCTGCTTCCCAGATGCCACCCATGTGAGGCGCTGACGGAGTGTTGAAATGCCAACTTATGTTATTGTCTGCTAGATGATGGGATACTTTATCTGTGTTCGTTATAGACCTCCAGTTGCGATCCTCTTCCAGTATTTTGGATGCACCTACAAAATTAGTACCACAGTCACTATAGAGATTAGTACACTGCCCACGTCTACCAATAAATCTCTTTAGAGCAGCAATGAATGTCTCTGAAGTCATATCACCCACTAGCTCCAGGTGAATAGCTCTTGTTACAAAGCACACGAAGAGTGCGATGTACCCTTTGTAGGTGGATCTACCCCTTCCTTTCGAAGCTTTTAGTGAAAATGGACCAGCATAGTCAACGCCACATTTTAGAAAGGCCTTACATGGTAAAGTTCTATCTCTAGGTAGATCTCCCATAAGTTGTTCCATGGTTTGAGCTTTATGTCGGCAACAAATGACACATTTCCGAACGTGATGTCTTGCAACCTCCCGAGCTGCAATTATCCAATACTTTCGAATTAGTACTGAAAGCATCAGTTGGGGACCTGCATGCAAGTACCTGAGATGAATATCAGACAGTATCAAATCTGTTAACTCGTGGTGTTTGGGAAGTAAAATTGGATGCTTTTCAGTCTCTAATAGCTTGCTGTGACGTAGTCTGCATCCTACTCGAAGAATTCCTTTCTCGTTTAAGAAAGGATTTAGAGGGGCTATTTTTGATCTGCAACTAAGACTTTTATGTTTAATCAAGGTTGCAATTTCATCTTGAAATACATCTTTCTGCGCTTGATGAATGAGGTGAATCAAGGCTGATTCTAATTCCTGCGCTGTTAAAAAGCCATATTTTCTTGAACTACCAGGGTGAGCATTAGAAGCAAAACGTTTGCAGTATGCTAATATTCTCTTCAGTTTGGACAAACTTGAGTATTTGGCAAACGGAAAGATGTTTGTGTTCTCTGGTTGGATAGTGTGATGAATTTTCACCGGTTTTACTTCACTTAGTGTTTCCTCAGTCAAATCATTAACTGAAGAACTTGTGTCGATATTGGATAAATCTGGACCTGTCCACCACAGATGATGATAGTTCAAGTCAATAGGATTGATTCCTCTGGTAGCACAATCTGCAGGATTGTGTTCGCCTTTGATGTGATGCCATTGTGCTTGAGGAATTATATCTTGGATCTTGCTTACCCTATTGGCGACAAACGTTTTCCATCGATTAGGATCACTATTTATCCAAGCTAAGATAATTTTGGAATCTGCCCAGCAGTGAATGATTGGCGATTTTAAGGAAAGAGATTCCAGAACTTGTTGTATTGTACGAGCTAAAAGTAATGATCCACATAGCTCCAGTCGAGGCAGGGAAATCAGCTTCAGCGGCGCTACTTTAGTTTTAGCTACCGCTAATCTTGTCATCGAATTCCCCAGGTTGTCACTAGTTCGTAAGTAAACTACACTGGCATAGGCTTTCTCTGATGCATCACAAAATCCAAGAACTTCAACTTTTATGGAGCTCTTCAGCACTATGCACCTTGGAATTCTGATGCTCTTTAAATCTTTAAGTTTCGAGGACAGAGTCAACCAATCCCGTTGAATCGTGGTCGGCAGAGTTTCATCCCAGTTTAGATTGTTCCTCCATAGCTCTTGCATTAGGATTTTTCCTTTAACTGTTACTGGTGACAACCAACCAAGTGGATCAAAAATTTTAGATAGTTCAGATAAGAGTTGTCGTTTCGTAACTGATGCAGATAAATGTTCAATCACGTTGAATGAAAAGCAATCAGAAGATGGTTGCCATTGAAGACCAAGCGTTTTTACTGAGTCATCAATATCAATACGACGAGGTGGGCTTATGTCTTCGATTGGAGGGTCTATTGCTTGAATTATCTTTGGTGAATTTGATGACCACTTCTTCAGTTCTAAGAAACCCCTTTTCAAAAGAGATATAATTTCTTGTGCAAGCTGAAGCGCTTCAGCTTCACTATCCGCACCACTCATTAAATCATCGACATAGAAATCTCGTTGAACAATTGAAGCAGCACATGGAAAGTCCTTTGCTTCGTCGAGGGCAAGTTGCTTCAAACATCTTGTAGCTTGATATGAAGCTGAGGCTGTACCGTATGTTACGGTTCGTAACCTCCAGTCTTGAATTGGATCTGACGATGAATCCCTCCAAACAATTCTTTGATAGTCCCTATCCATATCTTCGACATTGAATTGTCTGTACATTTTTACGATGTCTGCCACAATAGCTACTTGGTGGATGCGAAATCTAAGAAGTATGTCAGCAAGAGTATCCTGCACTACAGGTCCGACCAGTAGTTTATCGTTTAAAGATATTCCGTTTGAAGACTTCGCCGAAGCGTCAAAAACCACCCGGAATTTTGTAGTGCTAGCTTCACATTTCGTAACAGCATGATGTGGCAAATAAAAGGTTTCATGAACAGGTTTTAATAGTTCTTCTGGAGGTACCAATTCCATATGCCCTAAGGACATATACTCCCACATGAAAGTTTTGTAAGCTCTGTCTAGATCAGGGTTGTATTTCAATTTTCTCTCTATGCGTTTCAAACGTTGAATGGCAAACTCTCTAGAGGCTTCTAATTCAGGACTTGATCTTTTAAATGGTAATCGAACAACAAATCTTCCTTCTGCATTTCTAGTCGTAGTTTCTTGGAAGATTTCTTCGCAATACTTTTCAGATTCACTAAGAATTTTGTTACATGGAATATGGTCTAGCTCCCAAAAGGTTTGCAAATTCTTGTCGATATCACAGCAAGCAACGTGCAAATTTCTGACTTTCCTTGTAGAGGCAAAACTCATTTTTCCTGTGACCACCCATCCGAATACAGTTCGGAAAGCAGCAATATTAACCTTAGCTGGTTTATGCTTTTCACCTAGAAAAACACTAGGAATTGCATCTGCTCCTAATAGCACGTCTATCTTGTTTGGCTGATAGAAATTTGGATCAGCAAGTTGAAATCCTTTGAAGCAGGTAAACTCGTTAAAGTTAAGTTTGTGTTGAGGTAAACTACTTGTTACCTTCGAAAGAACTAACGTGGATATATTTAAACAAAAGTTCGGATCCAGTTTCGAGCCAATTGTAACATTTACAAAGTTTTTAACTTTTGTCATGGGTTTCGCTGATAAACCTGACAAAGATATATTTGCGTTCATCTTTTTTAAACGCAAACGTTGGACCATGTCTTGACTGATAAAACTCAATTCAGATCCAGAGTCTATAAGTGCTCGGCAATCAACACCAATTCCAGAAGAATCAAAAATCCTAACTATGGCAGTTGGAAGGATGCTACAATCAAAATTCTCGCCTGTTGAATAATGAGCAGAAGATTTTATTTCAGAATTTTCAACAGACGCTAAGTTCGAATCCTCAACTTCTTCATGCAACAAACTATGATGCTTTCTTAAGCAAAGGTTGCAGTGTTTGCTTTTGCAATTCGCTACAATATGTCCGAATTTCAAACAATTAAAACAAAGTTTTCTTTTAAAAACGAAAGTCTTTCTTTCTTTAACTGATTTAGCAAGAAACTTTTCACAGCTATAGATACTATGCGAATCATCGCAGAATACGCAACATTCCAATTTGCTTGGCGAAATTTGAGTTTTGAAAATCTTCGCTTTTTCAACTCTCAACTTCGGTTTTTGAAATAACATGTTTGTCGATTCAAGAGCGCGTGCCCTCATTTCTAAGAAAGACCAAAATTCCTCAAAAGTCGGCATCTTTCCTTTCGTCTGTGATAATTCCCATTCTTTTAATGAAACGTTATCAATTTTCCGTCTTAATGAATAAACCAAGATTGAATCCCAATTATCAACCGGTTGGTTTAAAATTCGTAAATTGTCTAAGCATTCAGTTGATAAATCCAGAAGTTTCCTTAAACCTTTAGCGGATTCAATTTGCAAACTAGGTTGCGTGAATAACTTATCCAAATGGCAATAAACTAAGTCGACTTCACTGTGATACCTATTAGTGAGTGCTTTCCACGCTTTTTCAAAGTTTGCGTCTGAAACTTGAATAGAGTTGATTAACGATAGTGCTTCGCCTTTAACTGATAATTTTAGATATTGCAATTTTTGAGAATTCGATAATAACTCATTATTGCGTACAGTAGCGGAAAATAAATCACGAAATGATATCCAAGAAAATAAATCACCTGAGAAAGTAGGTAAGTCCAGCTTTGGAAGATTGATGTAAGCCTTTGGAGTTTCAGCTACAACCGAAGTTTGAGATTGTGCGTTCGTCAAATTACTATTTTCGGTCAAATTACTATTTCGTTTCTTTAAAGAAAATTCAAAACTATCTAATTTATTCAGTAAGTCGAAAAGCTCAGTTTCGTAATCTGAATAATTTTCTTCATCGCAAGCAACTAAGATGTCTTTGAAAAGATTCGAAACTTCAAAATTGAGTTCACTTATTTGACGTAAACAAATATCTGAATGTTCAAGGTTAAGTTCAGTATCTTTCAACAAGTCAGAGATAGAATTAGTTACCCTAGTAACTTTACTTTTAACTACTCTTTTCAGCTTAAGTAGCTCTTCTAATAATTTTGGCATATTGAAAGCTCATGAAAAGTAATTCAAAGCCCTAACTAAAAATTTTAATTTCGATGGCTCCTGCTCGACGGACCAGATGTGGGGGAATACTAACATGAATTAAAACTAATATGAGCCATCGAATAACGAAATAAAACTAAATTGCAAAAATAAACTATTTATTAAAAACTCTAAAATAAAAATTTAATAAGAACATACTTCAAACTTCCAAAGTATTTGGGAAAAAGGCTCTGCGCTCTGAAAGTCTTAAAGCCAGAGTAAAAACATGCTGTCGTGAAATCGCTAATTCAACTGACTGGTGAGCAGGCAAAAATATTCGAGTTAGCAAGAGTTTCAGAGCGCATGCGTAACAAATTAACAAATAACAACTAAGAAAAGTTCTCTCCTCATAAGTGATTGTTCGATTATTCAACTACGGCTGAACAGTCCGCCATTCTTGTTACCACAGTGTTCCGCGCTAACAGGAATGGCGCCAAACAAAAGTCGCCAATTTCGCCAAGGGGCACCCTCAAGTATATTTTTACCAAAATTAATTCGTTTTCGTGTTCTTTTCATGCATTTAGCATTTTAGTTTTTTTTTTCTTTCTTAAGCGTTGTAGCTATATAATATATAAAATAGGAATTTAATTGTTTTTGAAGGAACGATCACACTTACCTTGGATCTCTTTTGTTTTTCTATTCTTTATTTTAACAGTTTTTATTAAATGTAATTAGTTATTTTCAGAAAGTTTCAGTTTGCAGGTAAGCACTTAGATTTTAATATTGAAGTTTCATGATTTGCTTTCATAGTAATTGTTGTTCTAAAGTATTCGTTGACTTCTTAAAAACCCGATTACTGACATGGCAGAACCGCCTTCCAAAAAACTTTGTATTTTGTCAAAGAAAAAGATATTAAGAGATTCTCAAAGAAGAAGAAGTGCCCAAGAAACGTCTGTGGAACGTCAAAGAAGGATGGAACATGACCGAAATTCGACAAGCAATTCTAGAGCCCAAGAAGTATCAGAGAAACGTCAAAGAAGATTAGAAGAGGATCGTGTCTCAACTAGCAGTGCTAGGGCCCGAGAAACACCTGAGGAACGTCAAAGAAGATTGGAAGAGGATCGTGTCTCAACTAGCAGTGTTAGGGCCCGAGAAACACCTGAGGAACGTCAAAGAAGATTAGAAGATTAGAAGAGGTTCGTGTCTCAATTAGCAGTGCTAGGGTCCGAGAAACACCTGAAGAACGCGGAAGAAGAATTGTCCACTAATCTTCAGATTTCCTGCTATGTTTTAAAAACCTTTATTTGTGAAAACCTTTAGCGTGGCGGACAGCTGGCCGTCTTAAACGGCTAATAATTACATAAATATCACAATTACAAAAGTTGATAATGAATAAAATCGCGAGATTACAGAGGTTTTGGAGTTTAATTTTACAAGAATGTAATACTAGTTATCTGATTAAACAATTGAGAATGACGTTAGTTGATGGAGGGTAAACCATTTTCAGTAATGTAAAGTTAATATTTTGCTAATTTGGAGTGAGATTTCGAAAATGAAATAGTTATGGTTCGCGTGAGGTTGAGACATGGTGATATTAACAGTTGGGTGGAGATTAAGATGGGGTTGTAATCCTGGTGATTTAATAAAAAAAATACAAAATGGGGGTGGATTTCTGCTTGGGAATGTAGTCTCCGGAAAAAGAAAGCTAGGTTTCGTCTTCCCGCGGTACCGACGACCGGATCCATAGAACTGTCACCACATTGTAGCTAGTACGATGTTTCACCCAACTCATACTTAGAGCGACCCCAACTCGTTTAGTGTACCAGCATGTTATATTGGCACTGGAACATGTTTCAGATTATAAAGTGAGAGTTTTTTTCTTCTTTAAAAACACCCATATGTACCAAAAAATAAGTACTCAAAATTTTTATGAAGCAATTTTTAATGCATACAATGCTACGTTACGAGCGTACATATAGAAATAAAGCAGGATTTTAATAAGTAGCAATTGAATAAGCAGCAATTTATTTTGTCAATTTTTTTAAATTTTTTGCAATGAGAAAATCATTTGAAACTGTTTTCAGATTACAAAGTGAACGTCAATTCTTTCAAGAATATCCATATGCGTCAAGAAATAAGTACTGGAAGATTTTTTCAAGCAATTTTTAGCCCAAACAATGCTACGCGTTAAGAGCATTAATATAGTAAACTTAATGGGTATATTGCGAATTTCTTAAAATTTAATGTAGTGAAGAAATATTTTGAAATTTGTTCCAGGTGATAAAGTAAGTGCCATTGTTTCCAAAAATACCCACATGTGCGACGAAATAAGAAATCAAAATTTTAAAAAAAGATTTGTTTGTTGACGCTCATTTTTTAATCGAAACTGAACTTCTTTTTTTTTTCTAATTCTTCCGAAATTCTTTCTTGAAATGTATCCAGAAATGAATACTCAAAATTTTTAAATAGGATTTTTTTACTCCTAACAATACTATGTTAAGAGCATACTTACAGTTAACATATTTTATTTGATTTTATATCCGTCGTTGAACAGCCAACCCAATTTTGGGTTTACGACTACTGATGTTCAACTCTGTAGCCTTGTAACTTTGAGCCAATCCAGAAGACAAAGAAACTCCTGGTTCAGTAACCCCAGAGGTATTGATTTGTTATGGGAACATGGAGCACTTTGCGACACGACAGATTTAACGTGCATCAGTCACCATTTACTACACGGGGAGTCTTCGGCCGGCCTGTGATCGAACCCACGAACTCTTGAACATGGGGCCACTGCCCTGCCAACCAGGTTATCCCGGCCAACAGTTAACATATTAAAAAAACTTTGCGATTTTTTTTTTAAAATTTTAATTTTCGGAAATGAGAAATTCATTTGAAACTTTTTTATTCAAATTACAAAGTGAGCATTCCTTGCTCGCTTTGTAATTACTTCTTTACATCTAAGGGTATTTTTTAAACATTAAACGGTCTCTTGACCATGTCACCATCTAAACCACGTCACGTTAAGAGCAAATATATGGTCAACATAATAGAGAAAACTTTAAAAATTTTGTTGAACATTTAATCATATCATTTCATATTAGGATTAATATAAAATGTCGAAAATTGTATTATGTGTTATTTCAAATAAACAGAAATAGAAAAATTGAATACGAATCACAACCTTAACATACTAATTATCTTAAATAAATTTCTCTGTTTCTGTTATGGTAAAAAAGAGGACAAACAAAATAAGTGTAACCAATTAAATTTGGTTAAAGCCTAAAAAAAATTCCAATGCCTCCAACAAAATCGGTCCGAATCTGTTGGCAATGTTTAAGTGTATATTTAACAATTGTCATCAACCTTAAAAAAATATCAGCGTAGAAAATAAATGGAATTAAACCGTAAAAAGTCATCAGTGTGGTGAATCGTAATATCGAACGAAACTTGAGCGCACTGCGCTAGAAGAGGTATTTATTTATTACATATTTATATTTTGTTTTTTTTAAACAAATATAACATAACTTCACTCCCTAAATGACTTAGATTTTCAGGCCTTCTTGTTTTAGGTAGTTAAAAATGAAAAAGTTTAAATTCTTTGAGATTTAATTGTAATTATTAATTATTTGTACTCCTTTTTCAGAATATTGTAAGTAAAAATTGTAAAATAGCGATTCGATATGCATTTTTCTCCAAATTGTGATTTACTAAACCAGTCTGAAATTTATTACCGCATCTTAACTGTTCTGTATTATTTATTTAAAATTAAATGAAGTTATTTCATGAGCTTATAATAAAGTATGTATTTACAGTTATGATGTGTATTTATGTCAAACAATAAATTTATTAATACTTCATTCAAATAAAATTGGTAAATTGTAGTAATTACACTTTTTTTCATAGCGTGTCTAATAAATTAATATTTTTTTGCTGAATTTTGTCAAGACTAGAGAACCATAAGCATAAAAAAAGTTGAATGTTCTAAATAAATAATTTTGGATAAAAGCTATTGGCGTGTTTGAAATATTCGAAGTCTAGACACTTCGATAGCAATTTGTTACAGACATTAATTTTTTAAAAAAATATTCAAAATATTTTTTAAGATGTAAAATATAATTCTTGAATAATATTCTCGATTAAACGTTTGATAGTCTAGGGGCAACAGCTATACTCTGCAGGGCAAAATCTCCTTAGTAATATTCGAATGATAGTAATATTTGTAATATTAGTAATATAATAGTGATATTGTAATATTTGTTAACTTTTCTATTTTTATTTGTAAATTCGCTTTTTATCGTTCATTCCATTTTATATATTTAAGTATAATATTTCGATTGTTTTTTTCTCTCGTAAACAAAGAACCTCATTGCATTTTGAAATACCCACTGCTGTGCATATAGCATATCCTTATTGGTCTTTATCCTATGCAATCAATCTAACGTATTAAACAAAAGTTGCAAGTGTTTGTAACCAATTCTTAAAGGTAACATCTTATTTATTTTATTTTTACGGAGAATCTAACTGAATACAAGCATTATAAAATTCATCAAGAATTTAAGCTTCCAAATAAAAATACTTTTATGTTTAAGGTTTTTATGTTTTTGTGGTTAGAATCAATTTTTCTGAAGTTTAATACAGAACGAGACAAAGACAATAATCATTTCATAGTTTTATTTCATATTTTATAACAGTCATTGAACAACCGAAATTGAATTCGTGGAGAACTTTTTGCTTAAATTAACACGCATTTGTGGAGGACTTTTCCGTTGAATAGCCACAAATTTGAATTACAAGAAGAGGAATACCACAAAAACCTACAATGGTTAGCCTAACGGCAAAGGGACTCTACTCCATGATCCATCTACCGCTGAGGATGTTTTACGTCAGCACTGTGGTCGGTGTGAGTCGGGTGCAAAATTCGTATCGACCAGTCATTGTTGGGATTCAAAAATGGCTCAGTTCATGGCTGGTCGATCGCTCCATCCCTTGAGCCATCACAGCTCTTCAATTCATAGTTAGTATTACTCAGGTTATACAAGATGTTAACTTTAATCTGCGAATTTTATCTAGAAAATAGAAAGCTCAATTTCACACAGTATACTCGCATTATAATCTATTTATTTGAAAAAGAACCAGAGTCAATATTTAGTGCATAAGTATGAAATGGGCTAAACAAAGATAAAAACTTTCATCAGCTTGAAATGGAACTTATTTTTCAAGGAATAATACCTTCGTGCAAACATTTTACTTATTGTATGATTCTATCTGGAATTTAAAGATCTCGACATTTAATGCATTAGACTCTATAAATTTGCAATTCATTATAAGAAGTGTTAAATTCAATATTCAATGCATGAATATGAAACAGGCTAAATAAGATAATAAATTCTGTGAGCAAAAGAGGGCCTTTATTTTTTCAGGAGCAATGCCTTGTTATAAACGCTGATGTAATTAACGTAATATAGATGCAATTTAAAAGATGTATCTTACACGATTGTTACATTATTGAAATGTAGCAGAATTTTGTAACTTTAGCTACCAAATTCTGCTAGAAATTAGCTAAAAATTCTGCTACAAATTAGCTATAAAATTTAGCTACAGCTTTAACTGCTTTACTTCGCATCAAAAATTTAAAGCACTAGATCCTAAGGCCTGGTTTCTTAGGACAGGTTGGCGTCAGCGGTACGTCAACGTCTCGCTGATGCCCAGATAAGGTCCTTTACATGATTTGAAATTTAGCATCAGTTGTTATCGTATTAAAGCGAAGTATTTTGTAGTTTAATGACTCAGTCGGTTTATCAGCTTTACTTAGCAGCAAAAAATCTTAACAGCTCAATTTTACGGGATTCGAAACTTTACTTCAATTGCTCTTGAATAATGTAGCACTATTTTGTAGTTAAATGTTCAGCAGCTTTAGCTACTTAACTCTGCAACGTATCTGCAGTAATATCTTAGCAGCTCAATTTTACACGATTTAAAATTTCACTTCAGTTGCTCTTGAATAATGTAGCACTATTTTGTAGTTAAATGTTCAGCAGCTTTAGCTACTTAACTCTGCAACGTATCTGCAGTAATATCTTAGCAGCTCAATTTTACACGATTTAAAATTTCACTTCAGTTGCTCTTGAATAATGTAGCACTATTTTGTAGTTAAATGTTCAGCAGCTTTAGCTACTTAACTCTGCAACGTATCTGCAGTAATATCTTAGCAGCTCAATTTTACACGATTTAAAATTTCACTTCAGTTGCTCTTGAATAATGTAGCACTATTTTGTAGTTAAATGTTCAGCAGCTTTAGCTACTTAACTCTGCAACGTATCTGCAGTAATATCTTAGCAGCTCAATTTTACACGATTTAAAATTTCACTTCAGTTGCTCTTGAAATATGTAGCAGTATTTTGTAGTTTAATGACTCAGCAGCTTTAGCTACTTTAATATGCAGTAAAAGTCCTAAAAACGCGATCTTGCACAATTTGAAATTTGACGCCAATTGTTTTTGCATGCAAGCATCTAGTTTGATGTCTCAGTAGCTTTAGCTACCTAACTCTGCAGCATAAATCTTTACAGCTTAATTTCACGCAATTTGAAATTTCTCATCAGTTTTTTTTTATTATGTAGCAGCATTTTGTAGTTTAATGATTCATCAGCCTTAGCTACTTTAAGGTGCAGTTAAAATTCTAGAAGCTCGATCTTAAACGAATTGATTTTTTTTAGTTTCCTTTGTATTATGTATTATTTCATTTTTGTTTCATAACTTTAGATGCTTTAATCTGCATCAAAAACCTTAACAGCTTCGTTTTTACGAATTGAAATTTGCTTTTTTAAAGTGTAGTACTATCTTTTAGGTAAACGAAAAATTTAATTATTCAGCATCTTTATCTACTCTACTACTTCGCACAAAAAATCTTAAGCGATGTTATAGATTTAATGTAAGAATAAAAAGGTTATATGAATCTTCAAACGTCAAATAAGGTCCATTATGCTCCTACTATAAATTTTCAATTCAAATTTCCTAAAAAGATTTCAATAGTCTTTTTCTTAATCTGGTGTTTTCAAAACAAAAAACGGTGAACCCTGAATAACTTTTGATTTAATGAGCAGATCTTCACATTCTAGGACTCAATCTTGACTGTGTGAGAAGGAGCTATGCTAATTAATTCGTGCATACAATATTTTAAGTTTAAAAATCAGACACAGAAACATACTTTTATCTGAATAAACCTACTTGTTTTTACAACGGATTCAAATTTATGACACTCAAAATATAGGGAGGAAGCCGTAATCACGGAAATATGGTTCCAATATGTTGGCTTAGAGAGAGTGGTCCAAAGTTTAGAACTCTTAATGCTAATCTTCATGCGAATTTCGCCTTATCACTAGGATTTTTTAAGCGAATTGAAGAATTTTTGCACACAATTATAAAATTAATTTTTCCAAAGATAATGCCATGTGGAAAACTTCCTAGAACTGTTATTATGGAATTATTAAATATTTATTATTTTTTATCATTTTATTTAATATTATTCGAAAACATTTTGAATTGTAAGGTACAAAGTTTTTAACATCATATTAAAGAATATAATTCACCATGGCAAAATGAAAATTTGAGAAAAATTTGTCGAATTGTTCCTGAAAAATTTCAAAAAACTCGTATTTTTAAAATTCGATTTATCTGGAAATATTCAAATGATTTGACTCACATTCTATATTTAGTCATATAAAATTATATTCTTTAAAATGTTGTTAAAAATTTTATACAATTCAAAATGTTTTCGACCGATATTCAATAAAATAATAAAAAATAATAAATACTTATGAAAACTTATTTTATGCAGGAAATTACCTTTGGATAAACAAGATTTATATTTGTGGCAAAATATTTTCAACTCGCTAAAAAATTTCTCGAGACATGGCGATTTACGAAAAAAATTAAATTAACTTTAAGGAGTCCAAGCATTGGGCCGTTCTTCTGACCAAACTAATTTTGCAGTATTTCCCAGATTGTGGCTACCCGCTATATTTTGGGGATCTGAAATCCAAATCCGTTGATAAATGGGTATGTTTATTCAGGGAAAGTACGTTTTTGTGTTTGATTTCGTAACTTAATATTTTATCTGCACTAATTAATAAGCGTATTTGAGATTACCCCTTCGAATCATTAAGAATGAATCCTAGAACTTGATGATCGGATCTTTAAAAAAAAAGCTGTTAAGGGTGTTCCGTTTTTTTTTTTTTTTTTTCTTTTTACACACTGTACAAACATTAAAAAAACAAAGTCAACCGTACGTTTTAAATATCTAATCTGTAAATAACATTATAACTGAATAAAGAGTGTTCTATCCCTTGTTTTATCTACATTTTGAACTATATATATATATATATATATATATTTCGTTTTTCTCTTTTTTTCTCGTTGTTTTTATTGTTGCTATGTTATAGTGATCATATTTAATGCAGGTTTAGCGCTTGATATTATCTACTATTAACTTACTTTCGTTTTCTTTTTGCTCCCGTTTTGTTCGGTTTTCTAATTTCGTGTGTTTAGGGCATTGCTCTTTGAGCCTAATTTTTGGATTTTAGCAGTAATAATAATTTGGCGCCTGTTAAAAATCAATGCAAAACGAGCAATCCTGTTTCTTTTTCTTTTTTTTTTTTTTTTTTTGAAATTATTATTAATTTTCTTAAATTATTATAATTGTATAATTAATTATCAAACTTATTAATTACAAACTTTAAATTACCTTGCGCACATCCATTTCGGGCCCATCCAAGGTAACTAGCAAATTAGACGCGCTTCAGTATTACAGTAAGAACGTGCCATAAGATATCACTTTATTTATGCTTCTGTTTTCATATCTTGTAATCTGGTAATCTTAAAATATTTAAAATCATTTTTGAAAGATGCCAGTACGCGTAAGTTCATTTTAATTCGCTCCTCACTATGCAGATTTCCTCTCGTGTACTATTCTATAATCTCTTTACATTTTAATCTTTTTACATTTTATTTTCTGTTTTTTGCTTGATATTTTTTTTTTTTTTTTTTTTACTTAATGTGTTCTAATTTCGTTTCAATTTTTTAGTGCTCTTCACACTATTGTATTGATATATTTTGCTTTGGCTATATCGATACAATATTAGAAAGCACTCCTTTTTGCGGATATAATCGTGTGAGCTGATGAAGAGATTATATACTTTCTTTATTTTGTTTTCCGGGTTTTTTAATATTTTTTCTCTTTTTTCTCTGCATATTTTCTAAATGTTTTAGCTTATATATATATACTTTAAGGTGTCTCAATTAAACTATTTTGGGTTTAATATCTATTTATTACTACATCTTTATCACTATATAGTCCCCATTGTATAGCACTCGGTGTCCGTAATATTTTAGTAAAAACGAACAAGGACCATTATAGTTCTTTATCAGTTATTCATGTTGACCGGAAAGCTCCACTGTGAGAGGATTAACTGATTCTAACGAGAAAAAAATTATGATGAAAGAAATAAAGTATGAATTACACGACACGAAGGTTTCGAAAATGTAATAACTGTGTTTTTTCGATAGAGGCACTTTAAGCAATAAACCACAAGTTACACAGAGTCCGTTTGTAATATCATCTAATTTTTGATACGAACAATTGAATTAAAAAATCAGCGTTGGTCAAACTTCTTTCTACCAATCACAATTGAATCATTATAAATGTCAGTATCTAAAAATTTTAAATAGTAATAAAAAAAACACCATTTTAAGTTTTCTTTTCACAAAAAAACAAAATTCTACTTTCCTCGTGTTAATCTGCAGAGAATTATATGCGCTCAATTTTTTTTAATTATTACGTAACTAATAAATAAATAATAATTGAATTTTCCTTTTTTACACTGAAATAAATGAAATAATTTAAATGTTTAGTGTTTTAGGCATTTATGAAACTTTTTCAAATTTATTGTTTCAAAAAACCTTATAGTCTTAAAATTCAAAATTGTGTAACTAAAATTAATTGAACACATTTTAACGCATAAAATCAAACAAAAACTACTTCATAATGTTAATTAGTAACTTGAAAAATCTTAGAAGAAATTTCTAATTTGTTAGTAAAAAACTCTTTCTGTTTAAAGGGGGGAATTTAAACTAAGATTTACCAACAATGTCAGTTCTTCTGCGTAATTTAAATGTAGAAGTCAAACACAAGAAATTTACAACAATACTTCGATTCTTGGAATTAATAGGAAAATATCAAAAAATAATTGAGAGACATTGTTTTAAATATTTTTAATCATTGTTGTTAACAATACTTAAAGTTTTAAGAATAGCAACAAAGAGACATAAAATAATATTTTAATCATTCTCTTTTGAACTTTACTTGGTGAATGTGCTTGAATTCACTGCGATTTTCATATTTAATTATGAGCTTTCTATATAACCGAGCAGTATTAAATTACTGGCTCCAAAAGGTGCAAAAGTTTCCTCAAATAACAGGTATGTATGAATCACGCACTTCTTAAATATTTTTTTTTTCAAAAATGATTGGAACATGATCCCGATATCAGAATTTATAGAGTCTATTAGCAGGACTAACTTCAAAAGTTTTTCTGCGACTTCGATACAGTCATATTGATCAAAAGTAATCTTAATCTCACATATATTTCACACAATTTTCACATATTAAATTATGCATAAAAAATTTATGCTGCTTAAATTTAATCTTAAAGATATCTTTCTTGTCTAAACAACTACACGATAGCAATGTTAGATGAGGGAATTATTACGAGAAAAAAGTATTTTTTATTCATGAGAATTTCGTAACTTTTGAACTATTTATTTATTTGACTCGTGTTTGGCCATATCTGGTACGAAGAGAAAATATCTCTACTAATAATGATTAGAAATATGAACCTCACTTGTTAGATGCGTGAAAAAGTACAAAGACAAAATTTTACTTTTTATATATTAAATTATTATAATCTCTAAATTCTTATAATCCTAAAATTCAAAGGAAATAATGCTTTTTTAGTCAGAATATAAAACTTCCTCTTCTTTTACCTACTATCCATATCCTGCGTGAGAAACGAACAATTTTTACGTGCATACCTGCTGGTAAAATACTTCTATATACTACCCGGATTTTGATACTTTTATCTTGTTCTAATATTTTTTAAGTATCCGTCTTTATACAACTGTGATTTTTGACTTCAAGCGTTGTGAAAGCAATTAGAAATATATAGAATGTACAAGGATTTATAAGAGTATTAAAGATTGAATTGTGCGAATATAGTTTTCACAATAGATTTTTATAGTTTTAGAGTTCTTCAGGATTTATAAGAGTATTTTAAGTATTATATAATTACTGAATAATTACTATATAATTCTGAAGTTATACATTTTGTAACGATAAAGCTTCATGCATAGCTTATTTGGTAGCAAATTATTTGTTATTGAAAGGCATTATGCTTATATATTAGATAAATAATGGTTCCGGTATAACTTGTTTATAGTACAGTAATCTTTGAATCTCGATAGCAAAATATTTAAAATAATCATAAGTAATTGAGTTGGGCAGAAGTTCTGTCCTTGACTGTCTCTTGAAACCTAACAAGTTTGAACAATAGGTCCTAACTTGCCTAGCCGATTTGCAATGTTGTTTACATAGCCACTCTCATACTGTTAATTTCTAGAATGTGGAGTTTTAAACTCTTCTTGACAAAATTTTATGACATGTAAAATTAAATTTATTTTCGAACAAGAAAGGTTTAAATAAAAAGTATATTTCTAATTTATTTTTAGCTTCAGAGGAGACTAATAATGCTGATGATGATGAATTTGATAATATTGAGTGAGTACTTTTAATGAGATTTGCTGTGTTAGAATTTCTTCATAAATAAAACTTTTCTTAAACGGACAAATAGAAAAATTAAGATATATTGCTGTAGTGAAACTAGATAAGTTGAAAGAATTTTGTAACAACTCATAAGCGTGATATATTATCGCAACGTTTTTAAAAAAATCAATTTCGGAAGTGTGAATGAGGGGAATATTGGAACCACTTTCCAGCTATCTAGAATACTCAAATTTCTACTGTATCTCTACATCTCATGATGAAATTCAATGATATTTTTCCCCTTAAGCTAAAATTATTGCGATTTCATATAACTAAAAAGTATGATTACTAATCAAATTACCGATCATTTCCTGTGAAGATATTTACGCTGAAATGTTGATTAAAGGTCTGAACTGGATGAAGTATCGCTTTTCGGTTGTTTTCAGAAATTTAAAATTTGAATTTCTTGATATATTAATAAATAAAAAAATTCAACATTCATTATAGTTTTGATATATTTATTTTGATATTTTGATATATATATATATATATATATATATATATATATATATATATATATATATATATATATATATATATATATATATATATATATAATTTTCTTTTCTTTAATATATATATATATATGTAAAGAGTAAAAAAAATCTGAAATAACTTACTATAATTTTAGGGAAGACTTAGGTCTTCAAGATGATGAGATAAGTGGACATGTTGAGCCAGAATTTCTATCTGGACCTGGTTTTTCCATCTGGAATATAATTGGTTGGAGGTATCGTAATATTATTTAAATCAAATCAGTTACTTAAAATGTCATTGTAAACTTTATATGTAATTCTATCCTCATAAACTCTTTATCAGAAATTAAGGAGAAATCGTGAAAATAACCCTAACTTAAACGTTGCGCAGATAAATAAAAAACTTTGTACCCTAATTAATTCTTTTAATAATGTATAATACAACGTAAAATGTAGTAACCAGACTGTTACAGAAATTAGCATAAATATAAAATGAAAAAGTACCTTCAGAAATAGAAATTGAAATAGAAAAAGTACTTTCAGAATGGAATATAATTTCCTCTAGCAGATATTCGGCACATTCAAAGATGACTGATGCTTTCAATTAAGCAGTCTACTAGTTCCGTTGGAAGTGCAAGCCACTGTTCTTGCAAAGTTGCAATCGTGGTTAGGGTATGATGAGGTGAATTAAGAGCACAGTTGCACATCTTTCTAAAACATTCCATGCATGTTCGACGAGATTCAAATCCGGCGATTGGGCAAGCCACTCTATGTGTTGAATTATTTAATCCTGATGATAATCATCCACAATGCGAACCCTCTGCGGCATTGCGTTATCGACCTGTATCACGAAATCATCACCTATTGCTCGAAATCTTCACCTGTAGCACGATATCTGGCCTGTGTGCTTGATAGGCTTTATTGTATATTACGTATAACACAATTTTCTCTACTAGATTACTCAAAACTCTTTTCAAATAGCAGTTGGCTTAATTAAAGTAAAGTAGGAAGCACTTTACTTTAATTAAGGCTGGGGGCTTAGCAATGTAGGGGGCTCAGCAATGTAGTTGACGTATTAAAAATTGTGGCATTTTTTTTCTTCAAAATACTAATTTCAATATACATCCACATTTTTTGAACACATATAGTTAATTAATTGGAATGCTTAAAAACACTATTCAGAATTTTTTTTCAGTAATTAAAATTTTTTGGAATCATAAGACATCAAAAGTGACAATTTTTGGAGAATGTCCATTTACACTTCATTTATCTTTTTAAAACTATTTTCGTGTTATAACGTTTTATAAAACCTAGAATATAATTAATTGCATTCTATATGTATTATTCTAGACGTGATAAAAGAGTGTTGGATGATTCGATGCTTATTGAGTTGAATGAATACAAATGTGAGGAAAAAAGTTTCCATCCAATACTGGGAGACGAAGTTGTTGAAAACAACAGGTATCTATGAAAATTGTAAAAATTAAATTTCTTTATTAGAAATAAAGACGTATCAGTATCATAGGTGGTTTTAAAAATACAAATTGTGACGACTAAAAAATTCAGAAGTGCTTAAATCAATCTATCTTTAAGCGGCTTGAGCCTTTTACAGACAAAAGATTTGAGTTAAATGTTTTATGTTTCAAATTAACATAATTTGAAAGTCTTAAGTCTCAAGGCAAACTTATGCCTTAAAACTAGTAGTTGAAATATTTTTTGTTAAAAAAATACTGGTTGCTTGCAATGAAAAAAAAGAGAATTATTTTGCATTTTTCAGTTCCATAACTTCAACAATTTTAACATTTTCAGCATTTATCTATTCTGCTTTACAGTATACATTGTTTTGACACGAAAGTTAAATAACATACAAGTAACAAGTCTATTCCTTGTTGTTTTTTTTAAATGAATATAAGAAATTTAAGAGTTGGAAAAGATTTAATCTATATCAATTAATTTTTTTACATTTCAGCGTAAACTAACTTTTAAAATAATTAAAAAGTATATTCTCATTTCAGAGTTAAACTTAACACGTTTTTAATACTGAATTTATGAAAATAATTTTTACTTCAAACAAGGTAATTGAACAACTAAACTAAAAAAAAAATATCCCTTTGCTCAATAAATAAGTCTTTCAATTTAATGACATAAATAGAAGAAAATTAGAAAAATTATACGCTGATAAATACTTCAAATCTGGGCAACTGTAAACATTAAAATAAAAACGTTATTATTGTTCTAGAGATTTCATGTGGGACGATGGTTCTAAACAGTTGATGTATACTGAAGAATGTGTTTCTGAAAAGTCTGGTGACAATGGTGCAGAATTAAAAAGGTATGAATAAAACTTTTAAAACAACTTTTTTACTAAATTTTAATTAGATATTTTTCATGCCAACTATTCTGTATGTACTGAAAAAAAAATTAAGAAATTTTAAACCCTGACACTATTCTTCTTGATTCTTACGTAAAATGTAAAATTGAATAGAAATATAGCCCTCTGTTTCTCCCTTAAAACTCCGTTTTCTAAATAAACCTTCCGCTATCACTTTTCCATAATTTTATAACCAAGAAGTAAATTTAAAGAAAGAAACAGGAATACTTTTTACAGTTTAACATCTTATAAATGGAGTGGAAGAGTTCAAACGCATTCGCAGAAAAGGAGGAAAGGGTGAGATATTAAGAAGATTAAGATTCTAACAAGTAACATTTCAATGTTTCTGCAGTTAAAAAAAATCATAAACAAATCATAAATAAAGGATAACTTTTTTAATAGACACACCGAGAAAAAAAAATTATGGTCAAAACAACAAAGAATATGGTAAAATTTACCGTTTTTCTGGCTCAATGAGAACTTTAAAAATCCCAGTAATTTTTAGCGAAGCGATTTAGTTATAGTTTTGAGAAATTAACAATGAAATATAGTTTTATAATATATGATAAAATTCGGTAAGTGTCGTAAAATTTGGCAATTGTACTATGATACCTTAGAACATGGTATAAGTATATATTTGGATAAATGTACTTTTCATTTTTGTATTTTTTATTAAATGTTTCGCAAAAAAATGATAGTTTTAAAAACCAGAATTTCGGTAAACCGTTATAATATGAGCTGAAAAAATTTCAAAGGAAGTCTATAATACCGTATATTTTGGTTTTATTAAGAAGAATTATTGAGGCTTTTTTACCAGAAATTAAACTGCCGTATACAATTCAGAGATTTTGACTAGAAATTTTTACTTCGCATGCTTCATTGCAGTCTTTATAAAATAAGAATTAAAAACAAATGCTTACTTACTGTTTCAGATATAGAGAATTTTTTTTTTTTTTTTTTTTTTTTTTTTTTTTTTTTTTTGTTTCGTTTCATTAAATTAATTTTGGATCCTATGAAATTACACCTTTATTATTTCTAGAAAAATCGAAGTTTCCAATTTTTAAAACTTGTTAAAAATATACGACGTATTAAATAATTTTTTCATTATGTAGGTATCATAAGTTTGTATATCAATTTGGAAACTAATTAACTTATAATATAGAATATTAGAATATTTGGCAAAATAAGGAATAACATTAACTGAAATAAAGAAAAAAGATGAATTAAAAACTTCAACTTTTTTTTGCGCAGAGAATCACAAACGTAATAATTATTAATTAAAAAGATTATTTTCCCATTTATTACAAATTATACAAAGTAATATTATTTAAATTAGTTTAAAAAATCTTTTTTAATTGTTTCTTTTTCGTATATATTGAAATTAAAAAGGAATGTGATTTTAGACCTGCAAAATGTATGTTAGGTAAAATAAATATTGAGTTTAATTAAACTATGAATCAAATTCGATTTTATAATTAATTAGTGAAAAGAATAATATTTTCAATTTCTTAGTTTAATTTACATATTTTCATTTTTAATTTTAAGAAAAAGTTACAGTCTTAAGAGCAGTCCTCAAATGATGTTGTTGTAGACGTATGCCTGTTTAGGCAGAGGGGGTGCGATTGTTCTTTTTTTTTCCAGTGACGCCATCTATGGCCAAGAATTTGACTTCTGCCACACCATACGTCGCACCCGTTTATAGGTCGGACCCATTCATACATCCATTAATTCATCCACAGATCGTAATTTTGACCTGAATCAGAGAACGATCGATCTCCAATCCAGTACCACCAGAGGTATTGATTTGTTATGGGAACATGAAGGACTTTTGCGACTCGACAGATTTAACGTGCATCAGTCACTTTACTACACGGGGAGTCTTCGGCCGACGGGGTTCAAACCCACGAACTCTCGGACATGGGCCCAGCTCCCTACAGACCAGGCTATCGCGGCCTGGTCGGTGGGTCTTCAATTCTAAGCTTTTATATAATTGGATTTTTCACGAAGTGTTTTAAAATATTTTTATTAATCAATTTATTAGAATAAAATCATTTCTTTTAAATGTATGTAGAGCTATCTGCTTAAATAAATAAAACAATATTTTATTACAATTTTAGTGTGGGAAGAGAAAAGAAAGATTCTGTGGAAAAAGATTTGGAAGAAACACATTCTGAACCAAAAAAGAACAAAGATATTGTGGCTCAAAAGTACTAAGATTTGTTTTTAAACCAAAACAAGTATTATAAATATAATTTGTAGTGGTCAAAGCAGATAACTTTCAGATTTCTTTTCTGATTAATTTAACAGTTTATGAAACAAATTTAATTGAAGAAGCTATTTATTTACAATTTAGGTACATTATGGAAGTATTTCGTAATAGACCAGGCTGTATACTAGAAATAACCATAGCTCCGCAGAATCTTTCTTTTCATTTACCATCGACAATAGTTTTTTCGTTAAAAAATCATCGATTCTCACAGATAATGTCTCGTTTTGGCAGCCCGATTTCTATTACTTCCTTTTTTTCCATCCAACAATAATTATAATAAATTATGACTTTCTCTGAATTGACGTGATATATCAAATCCTTACATAATTTGTAGTAGTTAATAAAGAATTTATTTCAATTCTTGATTTTTTTAAAAATTCTTTTTTTATTATATTTTATGTTTGATGCACTTTATAAAAAAAACCAAATGTGCATTAATGATATCAGAATTTCTTTTTTTATGGTAACATCTCCGCAGTTAAAAAAAAAAACAAATTCAGCTTGATATCACAATAAAGAAAGATCTTAAATGTTTTATGTATATCTTAAAGATTCCTTAAAAGATTGAATAGATCCTTAAAAGATTGAATAGAAACCTCGAATTCTAGATGTTAGGAAGGCAATTAAAATCTACATTGCAACGATTGGAATAAGATTAAAAAAATATATGTACACAAATCTATATACCAGATTACAAGGTAATTTATAAAATCCAGAAAAAAATAAACAGTTTTGCAAAACACAAATATGAGTTTAGAAAGAAAGTAAAAAACGTTTTTCACTTTTATAAAATAAAACGATGCATTCATATCTTGAGTTTTAAATAAATATTACTCAAATTGCTTTAAATACATTAATACAATATTGGAAAGCACCGGAATTTTTTGGGATGTAATCGATATATAATCGTGTGAGCTGATGACGAGAATATATATTTTATTAATTTTAATTTCCAAATATTTTTTCCATTTTAAAAACATTTTTTAATCATTTTTTCCTCTCCAATGAGAATTCTGAATAACTTTTTCCTGAAAAAAATTACATATAAATCTTTAAATGTAACCATGCATGAAGAATATGTAAAGAAAATTGTAAAGATAACACCATCTTTTCATTTTAGTGTTGATCTTGATGAATCAAAGAGTGTGATTAAGAATACTGAAGAGCCAAATATCCTACCTGATCCCACATTATCACTTTGGGATGCTATTTGCAAATGGTTTCCGAAAAGAAACCCTGAGAATGTTGTTAGAATTCATAGGTATATTTATCTAGCTATCTATCTAATATTCTTTTTTTAAAAACATAAATAAAACAGAAATTTATGTAAGAACTTCAATGTTAAAATTAACCAAATAAAACAAAATACACACTCTACTATTTTATTTTAGAATTGATGAAAGTATTTGGGATGATATAATGTTCGATTCTTTCGAATATGCATATGAAGAGAAAAGTGTCCCTCCTAATTTGGCGAGTGAAGTGGTTGACAATGAGAGGTATTTGTGCGAATTTTAAATAAAAGTTTTCTATAAAAAATTTATTTTAATGCATGTAGCAGATAATCTTTAGTTTATTTGTTACATTAAAATTGTTGTAACTGAAAAACAATAATTTTTAAAGACGGCACTGCTGTCATTCTAATTATATTACGTATTTTTGTTTATAAATTGTAGTTTCTGCTGATTATTCAAATAAAAAGAAATTCATATTTTTCAGTGTCATAAGTTGTACTAAGGATAACAATTCTTTTTGGTATTAAATACATTTAAATTACTTAATGTAAAAAATAAATGATGGTTGCATGGAAGAAAAAAAGATAATTTTTTTAAAAAATCTTTAGTTTTATGTGTATGCATATATCTAAAAATTTTCTATTTAAAGACGAAACCCAAAATGTTGATTTGCATGCATTCGTTATTAAAATTTGTGTCACAAATTTTTAACAATACAGAAAATGTTGTTCAGATAAGCGCATAAAGTAACAATTTATTATCAGATCTATGCATTAAGTTTATAAAATAATTCTAGAATATTTAAAAAAAGGAAATAAATTATAAATTATAATAAATTATAATAAAGGAATTGAAAAACAAAAACTTTATATTTCAACACAATTTTATTTAAAAAATTGCAGTATCAGACTTGTTATATAGATTGAACATGCTTTAATCTTTCAAGTTTGAAGCAAAAAACTTTTTTTACTTAAATCTTATGTTTTCTTTTTTATAATAAAATCATTATTTGATTATAACAGAAATATCTTTATTTAATGACGAAAGTGAAATAAATTTTTAAGAGCATGTGTTCATATGTTTTAGTTACCTCAAAAAATAAGGGAAATTAAAAATATTTTCTTTTATTATTTTAGGCATATTTATTGGAATGTAGATTCTGAAGCATCATATTACGCAGAAAAAAGTGATTCTGTGCGAATTTGTGATGATGATGCTAAAACAGAAAGGTATGTATTAGAACAAAATTTCTCCAAAAATGAATTTGACACTTAAACCATACCAAATATTTTTGAATTAATGATAAAATCAACAGAATATAAAGTTCTTAGTTGACGTTGTTGATATTTTTGTTTCTTTTGAGCATCAATAAAGATGTATATAATAATAAAAATTCAAAAATTTTTTTCATTTGTAAAACGAAGAAAATTGAACTTTTTTTTAAATATTTCAAAACTGATAATTACAAGAAAAAATTATTAAAGTGCGTAGAGTCAGTTATTAAAACATTTAGCTTCAGTTTGTCTTTTTCTTCCTGTTTAAAAACTTTAATTCATACAAAGTCACCCTATCACCTAATATTATTCACATTCCAGTTAAATATTCATCATATATTATTTTTAGACTATAAATCATTGTAAATTTCGTTTTTTTAAACAAATACTTATAATTAATGTCCTAGCTGATTTGGTAACAAAAACAATATTTCAAAATACAAAAATTCAGCTTTTAAATACTTTTAAAATCATTTCAAAATCTATTTGACTGATTAAAGAATATTCTTATTCAACTAATTATGGAACCAGAAATGACAAAGACTGTAACATCTAAACAATAAAAAAATTTCACAACATCACCCGAATATAATATACTTTGAAAAACAACTTATATTTTTTATAGAAACACTTTTCAAAGAAACGCGTGTACTGTCATAAATACATTTTAATATCCCCATACATTTAAATAGATATTACATCTTTACCAGACAGTAGTCCCCAATTAATCAAAACATATATTTTTATTAATTATAACTTTTTTTTAGAATATAATGTAAATTATTTAATTGGAATATAGAAAAGGATTGATAATTGTTTTTTTTTTTTTCCTTTCTGGAAAATAATTCTGAGTAAAACTGTTTAGGAACATTCTTTTTTTGAAATTTCATAAAAACTGTTCATTTTATCTGTTAATCCTTTCGCGACGAGTTTTTTTTTACAACTGAACAATTTTGGAAGCATAAACTATGAGTAGAGCAGCATTATGTACGGTAGTGCCATCTATGTTCTGTGAATGAAAATGCCTTCAAAAATATTGGCAAGACTGGTGGGAAAGTCTCCCACTAGACAGAGAAGCGCTTCTGTCCCAAAAGATTTTTTTGAAATTTGTTTGGGACGTATGTGTCCCGTTAAGCGCGAAAGGGTTAACAATTATCTAAGAAAAACAGGAAAGAAAGTTCATAACAACTTTTTACATTTTCAGAGTTGGAATATGCCCTTTAGAAAAGGAAGCTGAAGCATCTGTTCAGCTAGAAATTTATGAAAGAACTTTCACCCATAATTGGGGTATTGCAAAGGTGGATTGTGAAAGGTATTTTAATTTTTAACTGAATTAAATCTAAGTTATGGAATATATATTGTAAATACATCTCTCTTTATTTATATATATATATATATATATATATATATATATATATGTATGTATACAGACAGAGAGAGAGTTAAAAACATTAGGAAAACATGGAAAAAGATATAAAGAATGTTTTTAAAAAATATTCACAAATATTCACAATATAAAAATATTCACAATTTGAAAAAAAAAATTTACAATTTAAAAAGAAGTTGGAAAATAAAATAAGAAAAAGATATAATATCGTTATTAGCTGTAACGATTAGATCCGAAAAAATTGTGCTTTCTAATATTGCATTTATAAAGCCAAAGCAAAACATATCAATTCAATAGTGTAAGTATTGTTTTTATATAAAAACTTATTATTATATTTCTTAAAATATGTTATATACATATATATGAGGAACACTAAAAAATAAAAATTTAAACGGAATAAGAACTTATTGAGCAAAATAATAAAATTAAAAATGTAAAATAAAACAATAAAGCAAAAATAAAAATTATATATATATATATATATATAGTAGATTGCCCTATTATATTTTACATCATATCAATATTTTGGACATTGAATCGAAATTTCTAGTATTTGATTTCTCATAAAAGTAATTGTCCATGTATGTTAGTTTCAACAAGGTAAATTAATTATAATTTTAATTTAATAACAAATTTTAAATTATTTATTTTTACAGGAAAAATACGAAATATATTTTAAAATCTGAAGTAAAAAATGCATTCAGCACATAAAAAATAGATTTAAATGGAATTATTGGAAACAAAATTAATTGGAATTGAATTGGAGTTTTTTACTTCTTCTTTAATCATTGCTTAAACGTGCCAAATTTACGAACGTGCACTTCTTACTGACTGTCATTTTGGATGCATAATCTTTTATCTAGACCAATCTTTAATACTGAACAATCATAAAGCTTTGTTTTCAGAAATGCGATACTAAATTATAGAATAAAGAAATAAATTACAATATATAATCGCTTTTAAATTGCACGAATAAATTTTATTTTTTCTGAAATGATTGAATAAAGATTGAATTGTGCGAATATAGTTTTCACAATAGATTTTTATAGTTTTAGAGTTGATATACTGGATGTAGACGTTGCATCCTGTGTGAAACCAGAAATGGTGGCGGAAAAGTTCACCCATAAACTTGGTTATGGAAATGAGGGAAGAGAAAGGTATTACATTTCTGTTTGAGTTAATAAGTTTGTTTTTAACATTTGCTTTTAAAATTTTACAACAGTTTTATTGAAATTTTTAATAATCTATTTTTAATAGTTCATTTTTATTATTATAGTTTTTTTTGTTGTAGTAAATAGGTAAAAATTGTGTTTATTATTTCTCAAAAAATCAAACTTCGAGTTTATGTCTACTTTAAATATGATAATTTGTACCAATTTAATTTCAATTTTTTGTGATTTTAAATAACAATTCTTAAAATTGTGTAAAAATTTATTTGCCATACAATTGACATTCATTTCGAGTATTATTAAATTAATAATGCAAAATAATCAATATTTATTAGAAAAAGATTTTTTTTGCATTGAATTATTTTTGGAAAGTCGAATTTTATAACTGAGCGCAAAATTTTGATTCGCTTAGAATTCTAGTTTTATAAAAATTAGCTCTTATTACTACACATTTAATAAAAAATACGAAATTGAAAATTAAAATTTAACTGAATAAATGGTTTTTAATGCCATGCGCAAGGTATCATGATAAAATAACCAAATTTTCCTTCATTTACTAAAGTATATAACTTAATATAAAACCATAGTTAATTGTTAGTTTTGCCGAAATCTTTACCATAATTTTTGTATAAATGCAGAGCTTTCAGTGGTTCCTATAAAACCAAAAACCTCATTCCATTCCATTTTACGTATTCTGTTAGATTTGACCAAAATTTTGAGTGGTTAGTTTTTTTTTTATTATTATTAATGTATTTAATTTTTAAATTACAGCACATATTTATAACTCAAAAATTCGCTCAGGGAGTATTTCAGCAAAAATTGAGAGATTAAGTTTAAATTATACTTAAAAGAAACAGGTTTTAGTAATTGTTCATACGTTAGTAATTGTTTGTACACAGAATCGTAAGGCAATCGCTAAGAGAATATTTTAAGTTCCTTAATGATAACTACTGCGAATATCACATTGCGGAGAATTTTGGAAAATGTTGAAATATGTTTTAGATGAAATTCGCTATGGACTTTGTATTATTGCAAGTTAAAAAACTTTCTTTTTTATATTATTAACTTTCAAACTTAATAATTATATCATTATACCAATTTAATTGAAAAAATTATTTTACACCTTATAATAATCACAGCTAACATTTCCCTATATTATTAAAATACGTATGTACATAAATTTCGATTCAACATTTAACCGTTTTTCTGATAAGAATCCAACCTTCTTTCGTCCTTCAACTTTTAAAATTAAAGCAAAATATAGAATATTGAATATTCTCTTTAAAAAGAAGTTGAGCAATTGTAGTCATTTCAGCTTAAAAAAATAGGTGTTCAACACGATCTTATAATTCTCTTTCTTGCTTAGAAAAATAAGTATAAATAAGTAAATTTAAGTAATTAAAAGTTAAGTGAATTAAAGTTCATTAAAAATTCTCTTCCTCAACTCAGTTATTCTATCTTAAATACCAAATTTTCTATACTTGAAGGTCTTTCTATTCTATTTATTAAGTAGTTTTAGAAAAGAATTAATTTTTAAATTAATAAAAGATAAGAAAGTAATTACAGATAAATTGGGAGGTTGTTACTGGTAGCACTTCAAAGAGTCATCTGGCAATGAAAGTAGTTTTGATGATTTTAATATCCGCCTTCGCTTAAATAAGTTGCCAGATTTCAATAGAGAATTTACTTCTTCTCACCATTAATTATTTGTTTTCCTTGCTATTCATTTGCTTACCCTAATGTGCATTACCCTAATTTGACAAATGTTAAGTAAGAAATCTATAGTAAAAGAATTCAAATCTTTGTGAAAGAGTTTAAAATGCGTCACTTAAGAGATTTCATACTTGAGGGGCTTCGATCACTCGAAATAGAATGGAAAGACCAGTTAATAACATATAGCAATGCCACGTTTCAAAAAACCAATCAGGATCGAGATACCCACACTACGTCACTTGCAGGCATCCTATTTATCAATATTCATATCCTTTTCATGATTCATCATGAATTCTTTTTTTTAGGAGTGATAGTTATGAGACTACCAAAAATGAGATTGGTGAAGCAGGGAAACAGAAAAAGATTAAAATGACAAAAAAAAAACGTGTTGGAAGGTTTTTCCGTAAATAATTCTGTTCCTGCATGAAGAAAAACAAAGAGTATAGTTAGAGGTGACAAGTCACTGTTGAAGCTGATTAACGTAGTTTCAGAAAGATTTATTTCAACGAAATTTCGTCAAAGCCATCGTTTTTGTCATTTTATCGAGGCGGATGAATTTCATTTCTTGTTAAAATAATGTAATTGTCGATTTAGGCCTTTTTTGGTATTTAATTAAATAAAAATGGCAGTTTTCGGCGTTTATTGTTTCTGTTTTCTTATGTATCAATCAAATCATTAAGTTATTAGCAACTAAGTAGCTCAACTGATAGCAACACTGAAATAAAGATCAATTAGGAAGAATGGTTTATATCCATGAAAGTTGATTCATGAGTGCTGAGGAACAAAAAAAGGGGGAAAAAAACGGATTTTGTGTATAAACATAAACTGTTTTCTCCCAGACCAACCCATCCTTTCTGCGTAGTAACAACTCTTAGGTATAACCGCGTTTAATCGTTATTGATTTGACAAAATTTTGTAATTTTCAACAGATTGCGATGTAATCGCTATTTTTGTGTAAAAATGAACATAAGGCATTCTTCCTCCTTGATCTTCAAATATTTTGTTATAGTTGAAAAAAACCACAGTTTCAATACCTTATAATTCTGAGAGAGAGAAAAGGCTCAAAATATTGGACAATATTTTATATGGTTTTATCAGTAAAAATGCTGTTTTAGTATATAAATTATTAGTTAAAATAATATTTATTATTTAAGTTTTATTTAAAATGTAAGCGTAAATGTAATGCATTAAAATTTTTGAAATGTAAGTTGATTTTTCGTTTCTTGGATGCAAATTTTGAAATTTGAAAATTGTAAAATTATTAAAAATTTTAACGCAGTTTGAATTTTACATTTTAAGCCGACTTTCTAACTCTTTTTCTCAAATAAAGAAATTAGCATTTGGTTTGATGTTCACTTTAAAAGAATCTTCAAAAAAAAAAGAAGTCGTAGAGGGAATTTTTAAGTCCCTCGATATCTATTTTTACATACATATTAACATCGAGCCTCCTAATTAAAATGCAATTTTTTTTTTCTGTAAAAATAGACTATATAGCAATTATAAAAACGAATTCTACAAATCAATGAGCAAAACCATTTCAAGGTTTGAACAAAACGGGTCATTAAATCTTCAGATCAAAAAAATATATACTTATTAATTTTTTTGCAAAACTAAACTATTTATTATGCTGTAAAATATTGAAAAATTAAATTTAACATTAAATAATTCAAAAGCCAATTGATACACTAATAACATTTTCATATCAGAATTTTCTTTAATACATTCTTTTAATGTAAGTGAAATTTCAAATTTTTATTAATGAATAACTTTAGTGTTATGAGAGAAGCCTGAAAATTTTCCGAAATAGCAATGACTGAAACAATAACCTTTTTTTATCACAGAGTAGTTTTTAAGCTTACAATGTGTTGTAGATTGCACCATACAGTACAAAATGCATCGATAATCGAAATTTTTTTTTCTTTAGAATTACATCAAAATTAATCTGCACATTATGGCATCAAAATTATTGTTTTTAACTTCTTAGAAACACACTTTTATTGGAAAAAAAATGATAGGAGAAAAAGTTGGAACTGTAAAATGCATTTTTATTTAAATACGCTGGTGTAAGAAATTAAGAGAATTTGCAAACTTGGTCGATTATCTCGGCAGCAACCTGATTTATTTTAATGAAATTTTATATGTACATACATTGATACAACACAAAACAAATAACTACTCAAAAATTGTAATACACACGCATAATCGTGAGTAACACTTGTTGGAGTCGGAAGGTAGGAAATTGCCACAAGACAATTTAGGCCAATCACCGCAATAGATGATAAAATGCCTTATTTCAAGTATGAAATCACGCTGCAAGGCTTGTATATCTGTAAGAAGGGGCCATACCCTATTAACCCTTTTTTTATTTTATTTTTTTATTCTTCAACTGTTGTTTTATACCTTCCGACTCCAACCAGTATTTTTGCACGAACATGCTTGTGCATTGCTATTGTTGAATGCTTATTTGTTTTGTTGTTGTTGCTGACGTATGCCTGTTTAGACAGAGGGGGTGCGATTGTTCTTGTTTTCCAGTGGCGCCATCTATGGCCAAGAATTATTTGTATTGTATTGTATCAATGTATGTACACATCAAATTTCATTAAATTCAGTCCAGTAGTCCTAGAGATAATCGGCCAAGTCTGCAATTTCTCTTAATTTCTTACACCAGTGTATTTTGAATTCATTTGTTTGAGCTTCCCTGTCGTGGATGGTTTGACCCCCCGTCACGCAGTCTGGCGCCACTCTTGTTTATTTAATTATATGCATAGATTACAAAGCGCAAAATGAAATTACAATTACAAATATATAGTAGAAATAAATTTTTTACATGCATGTGATTAATAATTTTTGTTTTTGAAACAAAATTTTAAAATTTTAAGAAAACTTCAAACTGGAACTTTATAATATCAATAATAAATATTTTTTGACCATCACTGTAGTGTTACGTATTTTTACAAACTAAAACTGGGTAAATTAAAACACAACCTTATTCCATTTTTTTAAGATGCACAAAAGCAGCTTAACTGGATCATTTTTCTTATTTTGCAATAAAACCTTTAATTAGATTATTTCAGTTGGCTTCTTTTATTGAAGTAAAAATATATATCATCTTTGAAAATTTCTTCGTTATAGATGGAAGGAAATATTTCAAGTCACAGGCAAAATATAATTTAATGTTTTTCGGAAAATCTTTTTTAAAATATCAAACTCTTTTTTCGTCGGTATAAAAAAAAATACTCAAAGGAAAGAAAACCCGCAGGTAATAATTTCATTAATTACTTAATTATTAATGAGAGCCTAATGATTTACCCTCTACTTTTATCATCAAGTGAGATTTTGGAATGTCTTTAACTGGCGATATGTTCTTACGTTCTTTTCTTTTGGGAAGTATCGCATACTGAGTTGGTATTTCTGGAAATATATTTTTACTTTGCAAAGCAAATAACATTTTCTCTAACAGAAAACTTTTAAAATCCGATTTCTGATAAATCTTCCTCTGACTCGATATAAATCGATTTCTTACTGTATCTCTTTCTTTTGAAATATTCCTTAATTTTTCATTTAGCACATCATTCTCGTAAGTTAAATCATAAAGTGCATCCTCGTTTATTTTTGCATTCTTTACTTCATCTTTCATTTCTATTTGATCAACAACTCCTTCATTTTGTATATTCAAATCCGTCGATGCATTAGAAAGATGTTTAATAAATTTTAATTGCTCATTTCCCCGTTTGGAATCCCGTATTAGTAACTGCAAGTTATTCAACTCGTTTCCAAGTTTTTCGACTTCTTTTTTAAGAGCGGTAGTAGTTTCTAAATTTTTACAAAGAATTTCTTCAAAATAAATCGCCAATTTCTCAGCATACTTTGAGAAAGGATGTCGCACGATATTATCATTTACCCTGGATTCAAAAATGTTTATAATTTTTTCCACTTTTTCTTTCCGGAAATTGTAAGTACTATCATGGAACGTTTGTATGCATTTTTCTGCAATGGTCTGTAATTCGTTTTGATTTTTTACTTTGGAAACAATTAGTTGTTCTTCTTTCTCTCTCCTTTTAAATAGAACAAATTTTTCATAGATGTTATTCTTTTCGTCCTCTCGAACGACACATTCTAGAAGTCTTTGTTGGTATCGTTTTTCTTCCCCTTGTTGAGTCTTCGCCAACTGAATTTTTTCAAATGCTTCGAAATTGCATTCGGCATCTTTCATTTCAAACTCAAGTTCAATTGCTAGATTTTCCCTTTCATTTTGTTTCAAGCTATGAAAAGCCTCGTCCAATTGTTTCTGCATAGTAAAATTTTTCTGAATCAAACTTTCGATTTTATTGAGAATTTCTCTATTCGTATTATGAAGAAAATCTGTGATTTCATGCCTGTCTCTTTCTAACAGAATTAAAAGCAATTTTACTCTTTCCTTCTCTTCTACCAAAACACTGATGTAATCTTTCAATTCTTTATCAGTCATTGTTTCAACATCATAAACACCAATAAGCGATTTTTCCTCTATATTTTTATTTCCCGGGGCCATTTTTTTTTATCGTGATAAATTATTAAATTAAATGAATGTAAATTATTTTTATTTTTCTGAAAAGATTTAGAGAATTGAATTCACAAGAAATTTCTTACTCAATTAATTAAAACTCAATATTAAAATTCAGTTATTTAAAATTCAAATTTTAATTCAATAAAATTTTATTATTTGATTTCCTTTTTCAGTTCAAAGAAGTTGGCTGACTATTTACTTGTTTAAATAAACACATTCTTGATTTTATTTCATAGATGCTTTTGTCTTCCTTTAATTTTAAAAGATGAATTTTTTCAATATTACAAGAATTTCAAAGTAATCTTTGTAAATCTTTAAAAATGCAGCATTTCTTTATTGGTCAAAATTAATTAAATGGTTAAAATAAATCAAAAATATTTTTAGGTTAAAATTAATAAAACGACACAGATTCAATTTTATAGAAGCGTTAATAAATCCAACAAAATACATCATCTAATACAATGCTTCCATCGTCCCGGACCGGTCAACGTTTGTTAATTTGGAATATTTTGTTCATTGGCCCGTTGAAGAGAGGGTGGACGGTGATTATTTACATTTCAGATGATTTTTATTTAATAATTTTAATTTAATAATTTTAATTTAATTGTATTTAAACATGCCTTCAAAACAAAATACAAACACATTAGTGGTATGGTGTTAGTTTTAAGTTTATCTCAGATTGGGGTTGGGGACCTCTGATCTATTACATTAAAAAGAAAATAGAGAGAGAGCGAAATGCTGAGGTTCAAAGTGTATATAAGGAAGCGGCACGTGCTATTAATGAGATGTATAATAAAATTTGTTTCATCGTAAAATTTCGTTGGAATAAATTTTTTTATTAAATCAGGTTTAAAAATGTTTAAGAAGCCTGCGCTTGTGTTGTTGTAGTTCATTTACGTCGCACTAGAGCTGCACAAAGAGCTATTGGCGATGGTCTGGGAAACATCCCTGAGGATGATCCGAAGACATGCCATCACAATTTTGATCCTCTGCAGAGGGGATGGCACCGTGTCTTCGGTAGCCTAACGACCTGCACGCGAAGTAGAGCACTTTACAGTAGAACAGTTTAACAAGGACCAATACCGTATACTCTCGATCCCTACGCCGACTGATCCAAGTGGTCACTCATCTGCACGCTGACCTTTGCCAGTGATGCTGGATTTCGGTGATCTGCTGAGAACCGTGTCTTAACGATCAGTCCACTGTGGGACTCTGCTCTTGTGGATACATACTTTTATTTCATTAAAAAAATTAAACTGATTTAAGATGCTAGATTGTGTGCTTTGCTTAAAACGTCGCATGAGCCCTTGTCATAATAGTAAACATATATCACAAGTTAAAAAGGATTTTGTAAATATGGGATATGAGCCTGCTGATTCCATGCTACAATACAGAGCGTTCGAATGGAGAATGTTCACCTATCGAAGTCTGATTCTCTTTGTGAAGCAGATGCATTAAATTATTGCAGTAAGAATAAACCTGCAGTAGCGTTTCAAAGAGTTATAAATTGTATGTAAGCGACAAGCACATTTTACCTCATTTTTGCTTGAATAGAAATCATGGCAAACAAGGCCAAGGTTTATATACTGGCCACCAAAATAATTTTGTTCGCCAAGGTCTGTATTTTATTTTATTATGAGTAATCCATTAAGTCTGCTTCGGGAGTACAATTTTTTTAAGAAGCCAATTGTTGAACAAAATAATCAAGTTATTTTTGGAGTGAATTCATGGCCCAAAACAATACAAACGAATTATCTTGTATGTGGGTAAGTTTTCTTTAAAACTTAACTGTATTTAGTTTTGATAATACAATCGTCATCTTGAAGTATCTTCGGAACATGAATTCAGTGTTAATTTTTGTTTTCTTTACTAATGTATACAACAACTTTAGCGCCTCATTTACAAAACTAAATCCCCTACAAATTAAGTGTAGATATTATTTTTCTTGAGTAAGTAATATCTTTACCTCTTATTAGAGGCTACCCAAGTAGCACCTGATATTAGATATTACCAGAAAATCGGCAAAATCTAACGTTATCCTGCACAACTTCTAAGATTAGAAAGATACAAGAGGTCGCTTTTTGCTCAGCATCGTATAATATTAGATTCAATGCAAACTAAGATTATCTAGCGTTCGCCATAGTATTATTTTGCATTAGTTTTAACGCTTTATAATAGGTTTTGTATTTTCTGATATTATCTTGCGTTGCTCTTTATTTTTGGAGTAAGCAAGAGGAGGATTTGGGTGGTAGTAGAACAATTCGGCGATATAATTTTATTTAATTTTCTGTATTGCTGTGAAGCATTAAAACATAGAACAATAGTTTTATAATGTCATTCCATGCATTATTACTCAGCAATGCAGAAATATTAAATAAAATTATTTTAGCGAACTCTGCTACCATCCATTTTCCTCCCTCTTACTCCAAAGTATATCTTATGTTCTGCTGATTTTTCTGAATATTTCAAATTTATTTAAGAAATAATACTATATCACAACTTTTATTGAAATTTGTTTCCTTTCTTCATGCAATGGGTTTTCTGACAAATTTTATATCATTAATAATTTTCAAGTTTTTAATTTTAAAATGTACTCTTAATTTTTTTTTTTTTTTTAAATGAGCTTATTTTAACAAAATCTGAATTGAATTTGTTAGTTTGTAATATATATACATATTTTTTTTTTATATGTGTAACTTAAGCCATTTGCAATTTCACAATTATCATTCATTATTTATATTCTGAAATTGTAAATTAAGAAAACACCACATAAGTTAAATTTACATTTGAATTGAGTCGAAAATTTAGCTTAACTTTTTTTTCTACTAAATAACTAGGTCATTCATTTCCAAAAAAATTACAATAAAATTATATCTCGAATTTTTAAACTGTTATTTTTTGTAATAACTGAAACAATAAAGAAAATTATAAAAAAAAATTCAAATTACTTGCATAAATTATTTCACTTCTATCACTGAAATTAAAGAGAGAACTACTTACGTAACTTTATCCTTTTAGAATCTGAAATTTTACTTACAAAACACTTGAAACAAAACCTAAAGGCACCTGTAGAAATATTTTCAGGGAGTAGAAACAAAAAAAGCCTTTATGAATTTCTTTTAAAAAAATGTGCAATTATTTTTTGTAATGTAAAAATAATTTTACATTGGAACATCAGAAATTTTTAGCAATTCAATAATTAGTTAAAGTACTATGTACTTTTATTTACTTAAAAGTTTAGATAACATTTAAATGTCAAAACCAAAAAAAATTTTTAAATATTGTTTTTTATCAAATTAAATTTGCACAAACATTTAAATGCATACAAGAACGAGACGTAAAAACATAATACTTTTTTACTATAAGTTGCTTTTATATTGATCCAAATTTGACTACCATCATCAGTTACTTTTGAAAAACCTTGCTATCACAAAATATTCTTTAATAATATTCTTTATAATATAAGCAATATTCTTTTCTAAATTGATCAGGAATTTTTATCATAATATAAATGTTATTCAGTCAAAAGAACTTTTTACGATTATAATTATTTTACAATTATATTATTTTAAACATGATAAAAATAAAAAAGCAGAAATTTTTGTCTCAAATTTTAAATGAATAATTATGTGAAAGTTTCCAAAATTAAAATAATAAACACAATGTTGATAATGAAAATCCTGAAGAGTTTGAGTTAAACTTTAAAATCAGCATTAAAAAAAAAATTGCTTCTGATATCATCACTCAAATTAAATGGAGAAATACTTATGTAGCTTTATTCTTTAAGTATTTGAAATTTTATTGAACAAAACACCTAAAACAAAACCCAAACACAAAGTGGAAATTTTTCCAGAGAGTGAAACCAGGAAAGTAACTAATATTATGAAAATTGCTATTATTTTTTGTAATGTAAAAACTACTTTTAGGGGCACATCAGAAATTATCATCAATTCGAAAATTATTTAAAGGTGTTATGTACTAAACCAACAATCTTTCCAAACAATTTGCATAATATTTTATTTTCAAAACTGTCAGTAAATATTATGTTTAATCTAAATTAAATTTGCACAAACATATAATAGCAATCAAGAACGAGACGAAAAAATGATAACATTTTTAACAGTAATTTTTAAAAGTTGCCTTTCGTATGAATGATTAAAATTTGACTACAATCTATTACTCTTTTGAGAACGTTGCTATAAAAATAAAAATTTTTGTTTAAAACAATTCCATTTCTTTCATTTCGCTGATTATAGATTATGTGTTATAATAGGTTTAGAAAAAAGCAGGTGTAATATGTAAACATTTTAAACAGAGCTTTTCAGAAAATAAATTTTAAAAAATTAAGCAGACGCTAGAGTCAATTTTTTGGTATTGATCAATTAGCCATAACAAAAATATATATATTATGTATTTAAAAACCTGCTTTGCAAAGAACCTTACTGATGAAAACTTAAACAAGATTCTACCCTATGTTGGTTTAAATTTTTTGCTTTAACAATAATGTAAATAAATGTCCAGCTAAATTTTTAATATTAAGCCAAAGAAATTTTTACTATTATCATTATTTTAAACATCATAAGAACTAAATAATTCAAAACTAAAGTAAAAATACTATGCTTGTAGAATAAATTCCTATAAGCTAGAGTTACTGTTCAACAATGATGTTAAAATAAAATTGTCTCCGATGTTTTGAAAATTTAAAAGAAACAAAATTTTATCTACCTCTAATTTCAAAATGCTTAAACATTACTATCATGACTATAAAAAAATTTCCAACATTATATCTTATTAAGTTTTATTAATGATCACATATCTGCCTATCCAATTTTCTAAAATTTCGAAGATTTATTACAAAGATGCAGTATAAATTACACAATGCAGTAGTTAAGAATAAAAAAAAAATTAATCAAACCAAATCATGACAAACATTATTTCACAATTTAATTATATTATTTTAAAACTTCACTCAACTATAAAAGCAATATATTCTTACCGTCATTGTTTAATATAAACATAATCCTTAAGAACACATATTTGTCATTAAATAAAATAATTTTTTTATTTTTAATGCAAAAAGCAACAATTTGACGATGTGTTATCATTTTAATTATTATTTTTAAATAGAAAGAATTCCAAAACTTTACAGTCATTTATTTCATGCAGTTCAAAGTTCTTTTCCCTTCACTTGCAATTTTTTGCTTATGTGCAACAATATTTCAGAGCAATAAACTGATAAATCGTAGCTTTAGTGAAAGATTTTATAAAATTGTCAGCAACAGTAAACAACGTGTAAAATACACAGCAGTGATGAATCACACAGAGATACACCTTTCGTCAAACTTCTACACAGCAACAAGAGGAATTTCAGCTCCGGCAGATTTAAAGAGAATCGAACAGCATATACACAGCAGTTGTTTAGTTTTCTGGCAGGATCGAACTTATGGGCCCTCGTCTTCTACCAGTATGTCATTCTCCATTTGCATTATCCAGCAGCCTCAGACGAAACTAAAATTATAAGAGAAGAAGAGTTAAACTTTACATTGAAAACACTAAATTTAAAACTCAACATTACTTTACTACTTTGAAAACATTAAATTAGTAAATTTAAAACTATTTGAATAGTTAAAAGCATTGAATATTTCTTTAACCCACTGACGGTTCTGCACGTAAAAAGTCGTAATTTAACCTGCAGTCTTCTCCACATAGCAAAACCGGTTTTCCCACGTTATTAGATAGGGAAATAGTGTATAGAGGAGAAACATTCTCCCAATTTTGCCCTTTTGCTAAACCGTCAGTGGGTTAAAACTTAAATCATTTAAAATAAATTTTAATAGGTTTAAAATTTAATAGGTACCTAGATTTCAGTAACAATACTTGCACCAAAAATCTTAGTATCACTGTGCAATAGTCGAAAAACATTTCATTTATAACTGCTCTCAAGTAATAATTTTATTCATTCTTAATTATTTTTTATTTTAAAAAAAGAAGAAATTATAGTTCAAAAGCCCTTTTTAACTGAAGTGAATATTCAAGTATATATACAGATACAAAAATATATCAAATTCAATGCTTTTTTTTTTTTTTTTTCTTTAAAGATAAAGTACAATGATACTTAACAATCAAAATATTTTTGTACATTGTATAAGCTGATAGAGCCAATAGGAAATATTCACACTTTTATTAAGAACTTCCTAAATAAAAATTTTAACACCTTTTCAGCACTGCTCTTCATTTAACGTAAACACAACTTTGAATAAACCATTGTTGCTAATTTTTTAACCATTTGCTATCATTTATAAATTCATACAATTAATCATGTATCAAAAACATGCAAATCTGTCTATACTCAAGAAATGAAAATCAAAATGTTTAACTCATTATTTTACAATATATTAAACAGGAATCTTTAATTAATGTAACAATAGTGTTCTTCTTGGGAATAAAATTTCAAACATTCTAAAATGTAGGGTGACCCGGGGTAATTCACGATCACTCTGTTTCTGGGGTAAATAATGATCACCTAAGTTTTACTTTAAATTTTTTTTTTTTTTAAATTTGAGTCATGGACAAGAAAGCTTGTACACTTTACTAAAGTATAACTACATTTACTTAATAATAGTTTTTTGTTTAATCAAACAAAATAAGTATCTTTTAAACTGCTTTCTGTATTTTCCATTTCAAAGATGGGCCTCAAAATGTGCACATTTCTGCAAAGATCCTCCTCCTTCTCTTAAAAATAAATATTTTGAGTTACTTTCTTTTTCTATGATATGAAAATAGTGTAAGCTTTCGTTTAATTGTTTCATATTTACTGTAAACATTATAATTGATTATAGGAAACTATATCAAATGTTGCCCCCTACAGATGGGGTAATTATTGATCACTGGGGTAATTCCTGATCATTATCATTTCTTTTTATAAATAGTATTAAAAATAGTGAATAAATAGCTGATTGTCTCTTCTTAAATAACAGTTCATATTTATTAAGAGGAGCAACCATAAAATATATTTTAACTGTGATCACAAAATTTGTTTAACTGTATACAAGACAAATGTGTTCTGATTTGCACCATTTCATGTTTGTCTTACCTTGCTTTGATCTTAATTTTAGTCCCGCAGTGAACTGATCGTTAAGACACCGTTCCCAGCAGATCACCGAAGTCAAGCATCACTGGCTGCGGGTGGGTGTCCACTTGGATTAGTCTGCGTGGGGACCGAGGGTGTGCAGTATTGGTCCTCGTTAAACTGTTCTACTGTAAAGTGCTCGTCTTCGTGTGCAGGTCGTTAGGCTACCAAAGCGAGGGTGCCACCCCTTCTGCAGAGGATCAAAATTGTGATGGCATGTCTTCGAATCATCCTCAGGGATGTTTCCCAGACCGCCGCCAATAGCCTATTGTGCAGCTCTAGTGCGACGTAAATGAACTACTACTACTATCTTAATTTTATGTGAGTAGTACATTGTTAGGATAATTTTTAAGTTTATAAATTAGCCTAATATAAATATGGTGAGAAATTATAAGCCTAAAAAGGATACTAAGCTTCTAAAAAGCAAAATTAGGGATTTTTTTTTAATGATTGAAAATTAAAATTTCAGTGTGAGAGCTGTTGACACACCTTACTTAACTTTACACTCTCACTTAATGAAGTTACAAAATCCAGCAAAAGAAACCCATGTGGGAGCTCTTTCTTGTGTTCCAGCAGAACATGAGAATGAGTTGGCTGCTTGCCTAAAATGTATGATGATGCAAAGATTTTTGGGAAATTTAAAGTGTTAATTTTTATTCTTGCTTTTTAAATAAATCGTTTTATTAGCTGCTTAAACATATCTTTTTGGTTTATTTGTTTGATCTTGATGTCTTATTTGTTAATTACCATTGTATAATTATTTTTAAACAGTCCCTTTACTATAAAAACTGGTGATCAGTAATTACCCCAGAAGTGATCAAGAATTACCCCAGAAATGATCAAGAGAGGGGATAATTCCTGATCACTAAAAATTTAAAATCTTTCAAATTCTAATTAGATTTTCAAACAAAAGAAGGTGGCATAAAACTCATCTCATATAGCCTCAAACTTCCAGTAAATATTAATATTCTATCTTGAATTGTTTTTTCACAAAATAGATGTTTGCATTTTTTGATCGGGAATTACCCCAGGTCACCCTACCTAATGGTTTTAACTAAAAAGTAACTGATTAATAAATAATTATTTTAACATCGCAAACTTCTTTACGAAATATTATTTTTTATCTTTATCATTGTTGCAGTGAAATTCTGTCAGATGCGAATTACCATGTAAACATTGTTTTTACGAGCCTATTCTAAACTAACTACAATACTTGTAATTTATAGTCGGACAATACATTTTAACAGAGTAGTCAACTACTACAAGCAAACATTATTAAAAATGAGCACAATCATAATATTTAATAAGAGATTTATTAAATCATTAAATTAATTATTGAATGTTTTGAAGAAGCGGTCAAGATTATTAAGTACACTGAATGTTTCTACAGAAAAAACACTACCTACAATACTACTTTAAAGTTTTATGTATCTATCATTTAAACTTATAAAATTTACTAAAAAATTAATAAATTATAAATATCTTTGAAGTTAAAATTGTCATTCTAGCTGATTACCACGATCAATGGCGGCGGCGATGTAAACATTCCCATTCCAAAGGAAGTTGCAACTCAACAATTGCACTGGCGGAAACAGCTTGTTTCTGCTAATATTGTGTTTTCTGGCATAAGTTTGAAGTGGCCAAAAATGATATTTTAAGTAATACTTAATTTATTGTTTTCTTTCATAAATAAATGTTTATTTATTAATAATATGGGATAACCTTTCGCAAAAATGTGGCGCTGTACCAAAAGTAATGAAATAGATGATTATTTTGAAATTTCGAATGTTAGATCGAATACTATACAATCTTATATCAAATTAGTTCTAACACTAGAAGATAGGATTCAAGAGTATTGCGTTTTCTAGCACGGCAGTATTATATTGCATCTTGCCAGTATTAGATCATATCTTTTTGCTACCTGGGTAGTAAGTTAAATTGTATAAAACTGATTTAAACCTGGTTCTAATTACATGCAAGTTTTTTCTCCGCTGATTATTTCGACAATTATAATATAATTCCTTAAGGCAGGGATAGCCTGGTTAGTAGGGCACTGGGCCCATGTCCAAGAGTTCCTGGGTTTGATCCTCGCCGGCCAAAGACTCCCGTGTAGCAAATGGTAACTGATGCATGTTCAATCTGTCGAGTCGCAAAGTCCTCCATGTTCCCATAACAAATCAATACTTCTGGGGGTACTGATCAGTTTCCTTCCTAGGATCGATTCAAAGTTGCAAGTCTACGGAGTTGGACATTAGTAGTCGTAAAATTAAAACTAGGTTTGCTGTTCAACGACTGATATGAAAAAAAAATATATATATATGTATCTAATTTCTTAACCTAAGCCATTAGGTGTTTAGAGCTTCAATCTTTATAAAATGTTTGTTTGCAATAAAAAATAAAAGTTTATTTTTGTAGTAATTTTTACTAAAAATGTTGCACAATGTATACTTTTAGAAAAATAACTAGGTACTATTTAAATTTTAACGGTATCTCACCCATTGTGGTGGTCCTGAAAGAGTAAATACCACTTCTGGAGAACGCACTAAATCTGCTCATCGGGAAGACTGATTGTGCAGCTGATGGGAAATATTTGAATTTTATCTTTTTCACTATTAGATTTTTTTACATATCAACTATTTTTTAAAATATGCAAAAAAAGTTGAAGAAGGAACACAAAACATGAGTTTTATGCGTATTTTTCATCTTCAAAAATTTTTTTAAAAAAATAGCCAAATTGTAACTTGGTTATTGGAGGTGGCAAAATTAAACCAAACCTCAATAATAAAAAATTCTGTTTTTATAAAAAAGAATAAAAATAATTCTTAGTATAAATTACATTGCAATTTTTCTCTGATCCAAGTCAAAGGACCAGACAATTTAAATCCTGGGTCCTAAGGACCCATAGTTTAAAGGTGTAGTGAATCACTATTTTGTCATAGGAATTCATCAAATATAGTTTCTTTCATAAGATATTTTGATTCTAAGGTTCCCTAGTTCTTCAATATTTTAAATGGGCAATTCCTAATTCCATAATTTCTAAGTGGTAATTTAATCTTATATTTTTAGTGCTTTCTCAGAATTTATTGAATTAATTTTCTTTCTTAATTTATGTAGTTTTCAGATTAATGATCATGTACCGATCATTCTGGGGTTGCTTTATCATTAGGTTTTACTTTCTTTTTTGAAAAGCTTTGTTTTATTAATATTATACATCTTTATTGTACAGAAAAACCAGATTTACAGATTTTTTGATATCTAACTATAAATGAATTTAGGGCTAATAAAAATAGAAATAAAAGAGGTGAAGGAAATAAAACTAAAATTAAAAATATGACCACTGAAGAATAAAAATAGAAAAGGTTTTGTTTTATGGCCACTGGGGCCGGTACCCCCTGAAGACGTCGGCTTCAGTGGCCATATTTTTAGTTTTATTTCCTTCGCTTCTTTTATTTCTATTTTTATTCTCTCTTTTAAATTTCTGCTGCTTTTTAGCGCATTTTTTTAAAAGAAGTTTTGTCCATTTTGTTTAAAAATTATTTGTATTCTTTTAGTATTGAATTTAGGGCTGTGATTTTTATTATGTGATTGAAGAATGAGGCAACAATCTTTTCTCTATATACAGTGCTTTATATTATGAAAGATAAGTTTTTGTATATACTGCAAATATCAGCAATGTGTTTAAATATATGATTACTTTTTACATATTGATGTGTTATTTTTCTGTTGTATAAATCATAATTGATAATGCATATATTTTTAGATCTGGGAAAGATGGAACTCCTAAGAAATATTATACACTAGAGTGCCTGCTTTATTTTATAAAAAATGCATCTTTGTCTCATCCAAAGTATGTCAAACAAGCCGCTGTAAGTATATAATAGTATATTTAAGTAGTATAATGATACGCTGAGTATATTTAAAGATTAATTCAGAATTTTATTTTTAAATTTTTCTGATAAGACATTATTATGATCATGCATTATCATTACAATTTAGGCTGAAAACATTCCTGCGGTCCGTCGTCCAGATCGTAAAGTAAGTTTTAAATTATTTTACTAATTCTCTTTATATACATTGAATAATTACATACATTCAGGGTTCCCACTGGTTAGGGAAAACATGAATTTGTCAGGGAATTTAAAATAAGCAATATAAATCAGAAAGAATCTTTTATGGATTTTTAAAGTTGTATTGACACATTCGTCGTACAGTGCTTTTAAAGATGCTGGACCAATATTTCAAGCCATGTTCCCTCATAGTGCTATAGCTAAAAGCGTAAGCTTGAGAAGTTCAAAAATGGCATACATTGTTTCATTTGGCTTAACACCCTATTTCTATTCTTTGCTTTTAAAAGAAATTGGATCTTCGCCTTTTGTTTTGGGCTTTGATGAAGCACTTAACAGTGTTGCACAAAAAGGCCAAATGGATTTTATCATCCGCTATTGGCCTAAAAGTTCTAACCAGGTAAAGGTGAGGTATTTACAGGGTATCCACACACCTAGAAAGTCATGGATTTCGGTATTAAACAAAATTTGTCATGAAATATCATGATTTGAACTATTTTTTTTATTTATTTTAAAAATCATGGATTGAGGCCACCAAAAAAATCTAATTTTTAAAATGGAATTTACCCTCCCTCCAATTTCATGGTGTTCCGAATATCTAAATTTGTAACAAAAACCCCACTCACAGTTATATTTTATTAAAATATAAAAAGTTTTTTTGACGTTCTTTCAAAAAATGAAAGAAAGAACATCAATTCTAGAGCGAATTATTTTATTAATTTTTTTATTTTATCAATTATCTAGCTGAAGCAAACCAGCCATCAGCAAATTTTTTTTATTCCAAAATGAGAACAGAAAAATCACTAGTATTTCTTTTCTTTGGGGTGAACAAGAAAAGTATCTAGAATATAATTCTGCTGAAACAAAGAAAAGAAAAATTGCTTTTGTATTTTTTTTCCAGCTATTTTGCATCTTCCTTTACTCTATTTTTTAAATTTAAAATCTATGAAGATGCAGAGTATAACAGTTTTAGTTATACCTATCATTTCAATTATAATGTTATTGTAATGCTTTTTTTAATTTATTGTGTTATTGTCGGAGAAAATAGTAACTTTGTTAAGTCATGAAAAATTTTTGGAATTATTCATGGAAAGTCATGAATTTGAAAATCTAAAATGTAGCAGATACCCTGTATTTAACTTTGTACTGTATTAACTGTATTTTAGGCCATTCTACTACTGAAGATTTGTACAAAGCATTTCATGACTTTACAGCCGAATCAAATTTGCAAAACTTGTTGCAAATTTCGATGGGTGAACCCAATGTAAATATGAAGTTTTGGATACATCTTTATGATGAGTTAAAAGAGGAAAAAGGATTTTCTTTATTAAATCAAGGGACTTGCAGCTTGCATGGTGCTTTTCAGAGAGGCAACAGATTTTCCAATCGGAAACTGAATATTTCAATCTTTGTACAAATTGTTCAAAGACCGTCCAGCTAGACGTGCAGACTTCATAGCTTTGATGAATTCATATGTTTTTCCATTAAAATTTTGTCAAATAAGATGGGTCAAAAATGTTACTGTGGCCAAAAGAGCATTAGAAGTTTTTTTTCGCATGTTTTGAAATATTTTGAGAAATGCAGAAAAAATTTGCCCAAAACTGTGACTATTGCAAATATTGAATATGATATCAAAGATAAACTCATTTTAGCTAAGATAGCATTTTTTATTTCAGTTGCTGCAATCTTGGAATTTTTTTACGGTCATTCCAAAGACTTCCACAAATTGTACCATTTTTATTTGGTGCTTTATCAGATATATCAAGACAGTTAATGTGTAGATTTATTAACCAAAAAGTGTTAAGAAAAGTCAAAACACCTCTTCAACTTCTAGAGTTAAAAGTAGATAACGTTAAAAACCACAAAAGAGGCAGTGAACTACATATTGGCATTGCTGTGAGGAGCTTTCTAGTTAAAAGTGGGGCCTCTGAAGCAGAAAAAATAAATTTTCTTTAAAGAATGCAAATTTTTTTTTGTAAAGATGACTTCAAAAATTATTTAAAAGTCACCTGTAAATTTTGCTGTAGTTAAAGCTATGTCATGCTTAGATCCTCTTTTGTTACATTCAAATGCAATTTTATGCGAAAATCGCATAGATTCGTTATTGCAACTTTTACATGAAAGTAATATTTTACCTGCACTGGCTGCTGCTCGTGCAAAGCTGCAACTTTCTTTATTCACAAATAGTGTTAAAAATGAGTGGAAAACTATTTTTGTTTCATATTCTTACAGAGACACACCTGGATTTTGTTTTTCAAGTTACCTAGATAAAAAAGTGGATTTTAAAGATTTGTGGCAAATAATAAAACATTTGATGACTCTTTTGCTTGGGAATGCTTTGTTTGAGTCCGGATTCTAAATCAGCAAAGATATGTTGGTTAAGAATTTGCATGAAAAATCTTTAATTTTGCTCAGTTCAACGTATGATGCCATAAAATTATGTGGTGGGCCATTATCAGTCAATATAACACCAGATATGCTTCAGCGTGTGAAAATGTCTCGAACATGATACCACATGTTACTTGACGAGAAAAAAAAAGCAAGAAGAAAATGGTAAAAGAGCTGAAAACCATTAAAAACAAGCATTAGCTCAAATTAAAGTCCTTCAACAGAAAAAAAGCCACTTGCAACTGATCTTAACACTGAACAACAAAAAATTGATCAAGAAATCAATGAAAAAAGATATTATCTAAATGTGTAAATAGATAATTCATTATATTTTTTATAAATAAAGTAAACCTTATTGTGTGTTACTTTGTTTTCAGTTTTCATTTCATATTGAAAAAGTTAATTATGTGTGTATAAAGTTGACAAATTAGAAATTGGTAAATAGAAACTTTAAATAATATTTTGCTTGTATTTGTGAGAGACAAGACTGTTTCTTCAATAAAACATTAAATTTTCAAGTTTATCAGTAATTTTCTCTAGATGAGAGTTGAAGTTTTATTTTAGTTAACATAATCTCTTTATTTTGATTTTGCCCTTTCTGCTGTATGTTGTTCAGCTAACAATTGTAAAAGCTAGAGAAAATTCTCTTTATTAGTTATTTATCCAATAGCAAGAAATATTTTACTCAACTCTTATATTAGTCACTTGAAAACTAATTATTTTTCATCTATATATATATATGTATATATTCTGATAATTAAAAGTTGTTTATTTTTATTAAAGCCGCCATATGTATTTAAAATGTGATCTGGAATTTTATTGAAATTTTTCTGGAAAAGTCAGGGAATTTCATTTCTCGAATTGAGTGGGAACCCTGACATTGTATATTTTTTTTCCTTAACCATTTCATTTTTTTATATGTGTGTTAAAAATAATGAGGTCACAAGCAATCTGCTTATGAGACATTTCTTTTTTTCTAGAAATTATTGGCATTTCTAAAGGGAGATTCTAGTACTGTAATTAGTAGCATTGATAAAAATGGGCCCATTGAAGACATAGGTAAAGTAGTAGCAAAACATTTTTATGAAATATTGAGCATTTCTTTGTTTTTGTATTTTACTAACCAAAAATTATTTTAATTTATAAAATGTATGTTTACTTCCGTTTCTATATTTCATATCTTTATATTTGAAAACTTGGAACTTTTGTGTTAGCTGGAAATTCGATATGTATACATGTATATTTTTAATTCTAGTGGAACACTTTAATTCCAATTTTCATTCGAAACTAAATTTCAATTTTTAATAAAGAAAAATAGTAATTTATTTCATATGATTAATTTAATTAGGAATTTATTTCAATTCAGATTTTAATATGTAATGGCATTTAGAAATAATTAACAAAAAAAAGTTATGATTTTATGTGATGATTTTAACTCAAAATGGAGCACTATAACTTCATAAAGAACTTTTTTTAATAAATATTTTATTTAAATTAATAGTTTATCTTTTTTTTGTAATGATATTTTTTTTATATATATTTCAATTTTTATTATAGTTTAATTTGTAATTTTGAAAACCTATTGAGTAATTTTGAGTTTCAATTTTTATTTATTTCTGAAGATAATTGAAGATTTTGTTGACGCCTATACAATAAACCTAATTTTTAGATTAAATGTTGTAAAGTAAGTTGCATAATATTTAGCTTAAGAATCAGTATGAATGCAGTTATGAAATTTTTTTTGTATAATTAATTTTGAATTTTTGACTTATTCCCCTTTTACATAATTTGTATGTAATCTCATTATTAATTCTTATCATACAAAGTTGTGCAATTTTATTGACACATTATTGTTTCTTATAGTTCATGAATAAATATATTTGTCTCTCCTATGTAGCTCATATTCATATTAAATTTCTACTTTGTTTTTTTCTTTTCTTTTTGCCAATCTCATTGCTGCTTATTAAAGTGATAGATCATACTGTGATTATTTTTTCTTATATAGCAATTTTTGGGGAAAATTCTCCAATTTTGGTGAAAAATTTTAATTGAAAAAAGTATTTCTATTTTTTCTGAATTATCTTTATGTTATGTTTATCTTCTACAAATAGTTCAGTTAGTATTATAGTGAATCAAAAAGTATTTGTTTTAACAGGGTAAGATAGGTTACCAGAATATATTTTTTTATGTAGTACATTTATTATTATTATTAATTTATGTCGAAGAAATTTTAAAGCCTGAAAAAGTGAAATTTTGATCTTATTTTTATGTTTTGCGAAAGAGGATTAAGCTTAAATTATTTAATCAAGAAGGAAAAAAAATTACAAAATAAAAATTTTTTACGATTTTCTCTAGATTTTTAAACTATATGTATCTTATTAATTTCAAAGTGTTTTTGCTTAACATTTTTTTTTGCTTATGGCATCAGTTGTTAATTTTTCCGTGAAATTATTTTTAAAATTTTTTTGATTTGAAATTTTTAAATCATTTACCTCGCTTACAATATTTTATCATAATTTTAATTTTGTTAATTTTTTATTACAGTTTATGATAAAGAAGCTGAAATTGAAACTAAGTGAGTATTTCATATTTTGATATGAGTTAAAGATATTTTGAACAATTTATAGCAGAACCTTTAAATATATTCATCTAAACATATAAAGTACTGGGATGATAAAAAGATCTTTTAAATTATGGACCTTATATTGATTTTAGTATTTTTCTATTAAAAAAATGTGTGCAAAGAGTTTTTTTTTCGTTCACAAACATAGCAAATACATATTCTATTTTGTATTCCAAGAATCTTATAATTCCTAAAATTTACAATAAAATAATCAGTTTTTAATGCAGATATTATTCTTTTGATGAAAAAATTAATCATAAAGTTATTATTCATTGTATTTACAATAATGCACTCATACTAACATTTCATTTTGTGTTTTTCAGTGAACTCAGATCTAAATTAGGCCTTATTAAATCTGGAGAGACGAATCATTCTTCCAGTAAGTGTTATTCATTTTTGGTAACATTTTTTCAACCTATACTGTGTCTTTTCTGATAGAAAATTAAAAAAAAAAAGGTAATTTAAAAATAAAAAAACTCATTTGTAGTTTTTTTCTGCCTACAAATAATTAAATATTTATATTTTTAGCACCTGTGGATTCTGATGTCATTAAAGCTAAGTATGTTGTCTATTTGTTTTTTAATTTTGCATTAATGTGTTCTTCATTGATATTTTGATAGGATTCTTAACTTTTTTTTTTTTTACAGTCAACTGAAAGCTCAATCAAACTTAAAACCTTTAAATACTGCCGGTGATATTCCAGGTAAGATTTGTTTAACTGTTCTTATTTATTTAAACCATAAAATTGAAATTTTATTTTATACTCTTTCGTAAATTTAGAAGAATGTTTATCTTTATTGATTATTTTTTAATTTAATAACATGAAAGTGACTATTACCTGATTAAAATCTCCATTCGCTTTAAAAATACATAAAAACTGAAAAAAAAACAGTCTACGTGTTTCAAGCTCTTCAAAAGTTTTTAAAATGTTCAGAAAAAAAGATCTGTTGTCGATAGGTTTGTCTGAATAGACTGATAATGATTTTCAAGAGTTACTTTATGTTATCAACTCAGATAATTCCAATATTTAATCTACTTTAGACATGGAAATTAATTTACTTTACCTTTTTAGATGTTCTTGTATCTGAATATCCTGATCCTTTTTTCACCTTTGTTTATAAGAAACATAATTTTTTTTTTCTCGTCTGTCTATCCCCTTATGTTAATGCTAATCACCCTAATTGTGAGAAAATTTCTCAATTTCATCTTTTCGTTTTCTGTGCACTTAACCTTTGCTCCGACTCTTCTTCTTTAAACTTTGAACTTCTTTCGCTCACTCGCTGGCAGCTGTGGATTTTACCCTTATATAGTTAATTCAATGTTTGCTAAACTTACTAAGCCCAATCTACCTCTTTTTCTAATCATTACTGAGAACTTGTAGCTTTACTGTTTTTTTTTTCTTTTTTTTCTCTTTTGTTATAAAATTGCTAATATCCTCCCCCCCCCCCTTTTTTTAAAGTCATTTTTAGTCTTGTTAACAAAATCAAATTTAAGTCTCTTAAAGATTTTATTTACTCTAATGATCGCTAGGGCACTTATCACATTCCTTGTCAGTGTGAACTTGGAGTCATTGGACAAAGTAAACATGCTTTAAAATTTAGACTTAAGGAACGTGACCATTATCAACCATGTCCATTGTCAAGAATGCTAGAAACCATCAAATGCTGCACATTGTTCGAATTTTGGGATTAAATTCAATTTGAACAATGCCAAAATTATTTCCACCCCAGTCTCATTAGCTCATCTTGATGCCCTGAAATCTTGTTTTATTCATATGAATGCTGATTTCTTTATTAATGACATTTGTTCCTAGCCTTTCCATAGCGTGTGGAAATGCATTTTCCCCTGTCGGCCACTGTAATTTTGCCTGTTCTGTTTTTCATCTTTATTTTCTATCGGCAACTTTACATTTTATACTTTAATTCATGTTCGTTTCTTCTCATTCACCTATCAAGTCATGAAAGAAAAAAAAAATTAAGGGCTTAAAACATGTCTATTCTTTTATTTTATTTTTATGTACAGTGGGTCAAAAAAGTTTCCAAACGATTAACAGTGTTGAAAAACAGTCCTTTTAGAATTTCAAGACCTAAACTTTTTTTTGTTAACTTAAAATGCATTTTAAAAAATCATCAGTTCTTAATCACCCGTTCTAATGTCCAATTTATTTTAAAAAGCTCATTCGGATGTATTTATTTTTAAAATTTAATGTCCAATTTATTTTAAAAGCTTATTCGAGTGAATTTTTTTTAAAACAATTTCATTTTCGTGTTGTATGTCTTTCATTTTACTTGAATGTTTCCATTTCTGATACAACTTGTGCATTTATTTTACGCATCTCAACACCTTGTTTCTGGGTCATGTGTTCTATGACACTCATTTGACGGACTTGCTGTATCCCATGACTTGTAAAACATGTCAAGTTTTGAAGATGTTCATCATCATGGCAAATTTTAAAATGTGAAACAAGCCAAGTATTCACTGATTTCAAGAATACAAGACATGTTTGGGCAGCTCCTCAAGATGAGTCCGAAAGAGCCTTTGGAAAAGAGATTGCATTGGTTGTTCAACTACTGGAAGAATAAGGTCATCCAATGTCCACTTTGCATTAAAATTTAACATTGGACGAGTATAGAAAGACTCATTCCCAACAAAAACATGGTTTGAATAAAACGATCAAATGTATTTTTTGTGGAAAATACAGATTTTTAAATTCAAAAATTGATCATTCTTAACATTTCGTAAATATAATCGCGATCGCTGTAAACGATTCCGCAAACATCATCGTGCTTCACGGCCGGGAATGCACTGCTGCGTGTGGTGCACTCGCTTTCGTTCACACGTTCTGAGTTGGTAGGGTAACACAAAACCTTTCGAGAATAAAACTAACACCTCTTTCATTTTCTTTCAGCTGCATTTCACTTCCAACTCAAAGACCAAGCAGAACTGCTTACCGTTTCTCACATAGACGTACACTCTGGCATCTTCCGACAAATCTATTTGGTACCTGTGTTCGATGGTCAGGGGGTACTGGTAAAAACCGATCAGATCGTGAAACAGTTTGTACTCTTCCTTCGTCCAACAATCGAAAGATTTCTCTTCAGATTCTGCGAATTGAAACCAGTGTGATAGATGATACACAGCATATCAATTAAATTTTCTATTAATTTCCCAGGATCCGTCTTTGCAGCAAAAATGTTTGGTGAATTTCACCGTAAGCATCTTGATGCGGCGAGGTTTCAGGGAGAGCAAACACTTTTTTTATGGCTTTGAAGGAATCGAGCTCAACGTGAAGTCTGTATTCGTATTCAAACATATTTAGATAGAATATTTTTCAAATACTCTGGCAGCTTGTAGAGCGTGACGAATTTGTTTTCTACGATCCAGTACAAAAACATAAAAATACTACAACATATCAATCGCAGTTTTTATTCATTTTACTCAATTGTGAGTTTTATTGTGCGATGAAATCACTACGCATTTCATTCCGTAGTATTAGCATATAAGAAAACTCTTCCGCACTCAAATGGTTAATTATATTTGCTATTTCTACAGTTACAATTTCTCCAGGGCTTAAAATGATTTCTCTATTTGGCAAACGCAATGGCTCTTTGTCATACCAACATAGAGCAAATGTCCTTTTTTTTTTGAAAATTTGATTTTCTGCTTCAGCTCTGCCGTTTGTCACTTGGTTAGTTGTGTGATTCTGTAGTTTATACTTGTACTCGTTGAACAATTTTGAAGGTTTACTTCCAAACATTTTCAATATCGCTAAAGGTATTTGGTATTAAAGTGTTTCACTTTTTTTTAACTTGATATTTAGATTTTTTCAAATTTGAAAAATACACTTTCGACTCAGATTTGAAAAAAATTCAATATTTCGAATTCTAATAATTCAGAAAATTTTCAAAACATTTCAAAAAGACTTGGAATTTGAAATAATGTTTATTTTATGTTTGTAACATCTGCAAGTTTTATTGTTTCATTTTTATGATGTTGACAAAAACCAATTGCTCAAATTTTCAAATTACAGTTAGATGTATTATTGCAAAATGCTGTGGATAATGGAACATTACACGTATAACGTATAATAGATCAAATTATTTAGGTAGATTAAACAATATACTTATTTAGTAAGCTTAAGCATTAAAAACTCCACTTCAAAAAACCAAATTTAGTTTTGTTAAGCTTTTAAAAACGATTCAAGTAATAAAGATGATTTTTTTAAAAATGCGTTACAGAATAGATTTTAAAAGAAATGTTGCATATTGCGAAACTAAAAGAGGCAATGAAAAATACATATACGACAGAAATGAACCCATGTTCATCAAAGATAAACAAAGTAATCAAATTTATACTAAAGATAAATACGATAATCAGGTCTATCCCTTGAAAGGATATCCGTTTACTACTTGTTCAAGTTCTCTCATCCAGGTGGTGTCAAATGTCATTTCTTTGTTTGTTCAGGTTCTCTCATCCAGGTGGCGTCAAATGTCATTTCTTTGTTCAAGTTGTCTCATGCAGGTGGCGTCAAAGGTGTATAAAGGAAACATTTCAAACAGTTTCCAACAGTGATAAGACCAGTCATGACCTATGCCTCGCCAGCATGGTGTAATGTGTCAGAACGTGAGCTTGGGAAACTCAGGAGAACGTAAAACGAGATTTTAAGAAGGTTAACTGGCGCAGAGTGGTATCAGAGAAATGTAGACACACAAAGTGACCTAGAGATAGATAGTTTCGATCACCATTTTAACAAACTAAATCGAAACTTTTTTAAGAAAGCGATAGACTGTAAAGCAGCAAATCTCGACTCAATTTTTGAGTTCGAAAATATAGCTGAAGACGCCTTCCTGAGTCCTGTTACTCACTTTTTCACAAGTGATGTAACATTGACCATGTGAGTATAACTCAATGGCACGAATATAATGATTATAAATTATATGGCAATGACACCAAAATATACATAGCTCAAAAATACATAAATGGCACAAAGACAAATACAAACAAGAATAACTCGGACATGCCTTGTAAATATTATGAAAGCGTTGACACAAATTGACTTGATTTGTTTAAAAACTTGACTAAGCTTTGTAAAAGGGCACTAAGAAATGAAATGAATGTAATAAGAATGTGAAGAGAGAAAGAGAATTGTACCTGGGATGTACAATAAATTTTTAACAAACTTCTCACTAGAAGTATACTTTTTATCTTTATTTTTACTTATTTATTTATTTCATGTACTGCAAATATGTATAATTTTTATGATTATACTCGAGCAATGTGCTCTCTACTAACTCTTCACTTTCATTTTTAGGAGACAAAGACTTCAAGGATCCGCATCTCATACTGAAGGGGTAAAGGGCCTTTCTAGCCTCAGGCACCCTGACCAACAGACAGGACTAGGAGTTTCCAACAGGTATTGATCTGAATCTGATATAAAATAATTCATCCAATGGAGACAGTGTGTTTTCTTTGTTGCAGACTAAATGACAAGTTCAGTGTTAGTGTGTGTTTGAATTTAAATAAAATAATATTTAATACAAAATACAAGTATTTGAGTCTTTTGTATATTTGAACTTTGAAAATTTTTGAATCTAGTACTTGGAAATATTTTCAGATTTTGAATTTGAGAATTTTGCAATATTGAGATTGGAAAATAAAAGTCTAAGTTTCGGAAATTTTCAAAATTTTTTAAATATTTCAAAAAGACTTGAAACAATATTGAGTTAAGAATATCAAGTCAGTTAGAAAAACTAAGATTATAAAAATTTTCAAAGCATTTCAAATATTTTAAAAACACTTGGAACAGTATTGAGTTTAGAATATCAAGTCAGAAAATCTGAGAAAGATTTCTGACTTGATAAGATTTCTGACTTGAAAAGCTTGGATTTAGTGATTTCGAGTCTGGAATCTCAAATCAGTAAAGAATAAAAATTATAATCTTTAGATTTAAAAAAAAAAAAAAAAAATTAACAATATATTTGAAGTTTGAAAATTTCTGATTCTTGTATTTAGAAATATTTTTAGATTTTTGGACTTGTAGATTTTGCAATATTTTGTTGGGAAAGTCTAAGTTTTTGGAAATTTCAAAACATTTCAATTATCTTAAAAAAGCCTTGGATTTTACAATATTAAGTTTAGAATATCAAGTCAGTATCTTTCAGAATCTTGAAAGGTATGTATTTTAGCAAATTTCAAATATCTTAGAAAACCTTGGAACAAAGCTGAGTTTAGAATATCAATTCAGTTAGAAAATTTAAGATTATAAAAAGTTTCAAAAGATTTAAAAAAAGACTTGGATTTCGCGATATCGAAAAAAGAAAAAGGCTTGGATTTTGAGATATCGAGTCTGGAATCTCAAATCAGTAAAAAAATAAAAATTCTAAATCTTTAGATAAAAAAATTTTTTTTTAAATATATTTGAAAGTTTGAAAATTTCTGAATCTGTATTTAGAAATATTTTTGCGATATTCAGTATGGAATTTCTTCAAGTCAGTTAAAAATTCTGAGATTATAAAAGTTTTCATTAGTCATTTCAAATATCTTAAAAAGACTTGGATTTTGTGATATTCAGTTTGTATTCCAAATAAATTAAAAAAAGTCTGAGATTCTGAAAAATAGCCTTTTAAAATGTAAAACGAAAATAGAGATTAGATTTTCAAAAAGACAATATGGATCTGGCTACTAGCATCTTTCAATGTGTTCAACACAGTTTTCCAAATGTATGGAACGAAATGAATTTAATAATTAGACCGCATACAATGATTTCAGTTTTGCACATTTTTCGACATCATATAAAAAATTTATCCGATTTGACAGTGTTTAATAAACACCAAAACATTATTTCACAATTTGTGTTGGAATTTTGCAAAGCGATTCAAAGAAATTTTTTATCTCCCGGAGATCACTGGGGTATATTGTTAAACTGCTAATAAAAATGTACACTCATAACTCATTGGATAAAAGAAATATAAAAGACGAACTACCCGCCCTCAGCGATTACAAAGTTGAAAAGTATCTGCTGTTTGAACTCAATATTTTCACGAGTTTGAAACAAATTTTTGAAATTTCTAAGAAACAGAAATTTACGACGATATTTGACGGGATACACTATTCCAGAAATTTTTAGCATCTCGAAAGACGAGACATGTTATCTATCCATAGGCAATTAACACAACAAAGCTTCCAACATTGAAAGTGGCAACGTTTGCTTTTGCTTAAAAAAATTTATCTTGTTGGATAGTTTTGTGAAAGACCACTCCAAAATTATTTGTCAAAAAATCGAAGACAGAGATTATCTATTGAGAAATGAGGAACCCGCCTAAATAGTTGATTTAACAGACGTCAAGTACATTTACAAGAAATGCGGTATCGTTTGTTATTTTATCAATCTTGTCACGCTTGTCAAACTTCGGTTTTTTGAAACCGTGCACCCCACCACTCGAAATTTCAAAGACATTCTCAACATTTTAAAGTTTCAATGCCACATGGGCAAACCACTTCCTTTAAACAGAAACGGTTTGAAGAAACATGCCAATTGATCCGGATTGGAAACATTGTGCTTCGAAGCCGTGAAACAAAATTACTCGTGGGGATCGATTCAGTCTAGAACGTACGACGTGGACGATTCCGTGAGTAAAATTGTATACGGACAGCAGTTTTGTGAAGGAACGGGATACCAGTTTAAAGTAATGAACAGAACAGATGAATAAATTTAATTAAATAATTTATTATGATAGAGGAATAAATTTAGCATATAAATTTATTAACAGAGGAATAAATTCAAATGTTTAGCATATAAATTTATAACAGGAATAAATTCAAATGTCTAGCATATAAATTTATTAACAGAGGAATAAAATTTTTGGAAAACAGCAATGAGAAAATTAATGACATCATTTTTCTGCCGGGACGGAGTCTAAACTTCATCCAAACGAAGGAGAGAAGTTGATTGGAAGGTGTGACTGCAGCAATTTTGAGGTTATACCCCAATTACGATCAATATGGAGATGTTTATATAATCTCAGACTCATTTCTTTTCTAAAGCAACATACTTAGGTCTAGTAATTGTCAACAGACTGACTTGGTAGGATCATGTGAAAAACGTTTTTACGTTTTTCAATGATTTTTTTTAAAATCAAAATACAAACATTTTATTACCGTAAGACCTATAAATGGTCTGCAATATTTTCCATTTATGATAGACTTTAAATGTACTTAAATTTTAAATGTTTTTTATTATTTTAACTCTTAATTTTGAATGCTAATAAATAAGTAATTTATTAATGATAGTTGAAAGATTTTTTTTTTAAATTAGTTTAAAAAGAGAATTCTGAATAAAAAAAATTATGTACATGAAAATAAATATTTCATCAATTATAAATACAAATATTACTTTTTAAAAATCTCATCATTACATCATCTCATAAAAATGCAAAAATAAATCTCATCATAAAGTAACTTTAATCATTAAAATTGGAAATCAGCAAGTACAACTGTTTTTTTAGATGATTATGGTAAGATTACTTTACATTCCATTTAATTATGCAAACATTCCATTTAATTATGCAAACATTTTATTTAATTATGCTAACATTCCATTTAATTAGACAAAAAGTTAGAACTTAGCAAATAGATAATTTTCAAAGATATGTGTTAGTTTACATCATATTATATTTATATCTCTGCATAAAATAGTCCATAAAATTTCTCATAAGTATAAAAAATATGAAATAAAAATTAAAGTAACTTTAAAAATGATGATTAAAATTAGAAATCAGCAAGCACAACTGTTTGCTTACATGTGATTATAGTCATATTACTTTACATTCCATTTAAATAGGCAGAAGCTTTCAAGCAAATATTCAATACATTACTTATATTGAATGTTTAACTTATTATATAATAAATTTCTAAATCCGCAAGTAAAGAAACAAAAGAATCAGTTAGTTTGCATCCCATTTGCACTAAGGCAGGGATTAGAAAAGGTTTTTCAAACGAAGTATTTATCATCGTTTAGGCTTGCAATATTAAATATTTTGTGCTTGCTAATTCTAATTCAATGTCAGAATGTGTTAAAATAAGCAATTATAGAAATATTACTTACTTAGAATTAAAATTATTTACTTATCATTCCTTTTATCATTTTAAAGGTGTAAAGAATATTTGAACCTAATTTCACCTAGGTTAAATCAGATAATCTATTATTTTGTAATATTTTCGGAAAATAGTTGTTACTTTGAAATTTTCATATTTTGCTAAAAGAATATTTAACAGTAATACAGTGATAACAATAATCAAATTAACTATCAATAATAATTAATACCTGTAACTTCATACAAGAACAACCAATATCAATGTATGGAGAAAAGACCTACATGCATTCAGCTAAAAACTTATTTTTGAAACTTTGGTACCATAACATAAACATAAAATAGCCATTGCAATAATTTTTAAATAAATGAAAAAATTTTGCAACCTAAGTTTTAGAATAATGATATTGCTTGTTTTGCATTAAGCCTCAAATATAATTAGATTACACAAACAGTGGATAACAAGTAAACTTTGATTTGTGAATAGAAAAGGGACAAAAGCTCTATGGTTCAGGGATGTGTCAAGGTGTAAAACAAACTTTAAGACAATGTTTACTTTAAATGAATTAAAAATATAAAAATAAAAAAAAAAGACTAAACCTTTAGTTCTCCACTAATATCAACATGATGAGTTCCATTTTCTAAACAAGGTTTTATTACAGGTTCTCCAAACAATTTGTACTTAAAAAAAAAGGGATTAATTAAAAAAAAAGAAAAAGTAAATAGTTTTATACATACAAAAACTAAAAACATACAATTCCAGTTATATTTTCACAAAAAAAAAATTTTGAATTATGTAGGGACATTATGTGCATAAAATATATTACATATCGTAAGAAATTTTGAATATTTAGGCTAACAGAGAAATGTTTCCCAGCACATAAGTCACAAAACATGCATGATTTGATGCAGAATTTATATGTGTTGCTAGATGTAAAAATATTTAAAATAAATAACAAGGAAGTCATAAAAAGAAAAACAAACTAAAATATACATATTTAAGTATAAATTCAATGACATTAAAAAAGTATGTATAAATATATTATTAAATTCTTCAATTAATTGCTTACTTTCTATAAAATAAAATGTTTTGAATAATGGTTGTAGGTAAAGTTAATTCCAAATAGTTTGCAATTAAATGTTTGAAACTGAGGTCATATATAATATTTGCTGAATTATGAATCACATACGCATTTATTTAATAAAATAAAATAAATTTGAAAAGTTTTATTGTTGTTTTGTTTAAAGAAAAGACATTATTGAACAAAAGTATTTTTTAGAATTAAATTAATAAATAAAAACTTTCAGTATGAATAATGATGATCTAAAGATCTTGAATATAGTATTTTAAAACTAAATTTTTTTTTAATATGCTCATTTATAAAACCTTTACAGTTTATATTTGAAAACAATGTCCACCTTTTTATTTGACCTATTTTATCAAATTTTAAACTTCAAAAATACTGATAAACCAAGGAACAGAAATTAAGGAATGATTACCATTGCAAAAATTCAGCTTAATCCAACATACATACAGCAAAATTTGGAAATAAAAGGTCTTAAAAAATTATGTATACAAATTTTATGTTGTTTAAATTTATTTTGAATTTTATTTCTTAGATACAGGGGGAAAAAATGGAATAAATTCCTCTCAGTTAAGCCTACAGTCAAGTAAAAGAAAGAAAAAAAAATCTTGACATTTTGTTCTTAGAGGTAATTTTTCAATTTAGATTTCTAATTTTTTTATTAGAAATAAGAATAAAGTTAGGTTAGTTAGTTCCAAATTAAGTTTGGAAAATGCTGCTTACAGGTCCAACACAATTAAGAATCAACTTAGCCCTTTTACACATATTTGATAAAGATGTTTCACTCTCAACATCAGCCTCAATAACAGGAGTCTTGCTAATATCAATCTCTAAAAGGAATAAAATTGATGAAATTTTTTTTTATCATATAAAGCTTGTATACACAACTAATATGTGCAAGTTTTAATAGTTCACAAGTTTGTCGTTCATTTTTTCAATAAAAATTTGTTTAACGATTTTTAAAAATCTACATTTTAAAGGATTAACCCTTAAAAAATAGAAAATGGTGTTATAATGTCCTTATATGCATTAAGTAATTCAAAGATGAGTTTGGATGTTTTTCGAGAATGAAATATTATTAAATGTCTTTTACTTCTGCCTATTTACCTTTTATGTGTTTTATTTTCAAGCATGAAGCTCAAACGCTGTTATTTTCAAGCATAAACTGCAAATAAATTTTCTAAACCAGTTTAAACAAATTTTAAATTCAAGTAAATTGAAAATGGATAAATAAAAAAACTCATAGTAGAACGAGTAGATATTTTAAAAGTTTTAGGTTTAAGAGAGATTATTTAGGAATTAACATTACAAAAAGCATACAGCAATTTGATAACAAAAAAGAAAGAAAAAAATCATTCTATATTATTAAAACAAATTTATATTTTGTAAACGAATTTTTTACAATACTTTTAGAATTACATTTTTAAAAGAAACCGGGAGCTCACACAAAAGCATATAAAACTTTTTATATAGTTTACCTTGTCCAAGATATTTTTGAACAATATCCAATGATTCTTTTAATTTTTCCTTATTCCTGCCAGCAATAGTCCATTTAGTTAACGAAAAATGAGATAATTAATAGCAATTTCTTTTTTAAATTTCTTAAATAAATTCTTTTTAATTTTTTTTAACAACGGTTAAAATACCATACAAGCATGCTTGGGAACTAAACACTGGGGGTTTCGCGTTCGGCTGACCACCTAACCGGAATATCTGCTCCTGCACCCCAGAGCCCAAGGTCAAGAAAATTGAGATAGGTACAGTAGGCCTTGGCCCTCTATGGCCTGTCGCGCCACTGAGTTTAGTTTTTACATAAAATAATATTAGCAGTTATTGAAAAAGCAAAGGAGCTGAGTTTAGAATTATTTTTGTCCATAGTTTTTCTGAAATTCAAGCATTGTTTTGATTAATTTTTATTCATTGATTTATTTACTTTTATTTATTGATTTATATTTATTTTTTGTCTTCAGGGGAGGTGTTCTAACTTCTAGTGTGGCAATATCATTGAAAATAATTTAATTTTTGAACAACTTATTTAAACTTGAATATCTTATTTTATACTAAAATTCCTTTATATTTTAAATTATTTTCTTTAATAGGTAAACTATTATCAATATCAGATTTCTAATTATTTTTAATGAAATGGAGACAAAGTATTCTTCTACAGTTTAAAGGTTATAACGATGATATTGTTCTTATGTAAGAATTTATTATCCACTTGCCTCGCTTGAACGAATTGATATTATGATCTATTGTTGATAAGTAGTAATTCAACAATCGACTAGTGTTGTAGTAAACGAAATCTCATCACGAATGAATAAATGTATATTTAAATAGGATACAAACACAAAACACATTTATACCTATAAATCATTTAATTAATTGGTTTCTCATTAAAAAAAATTAACCATTATTTATAAAATTTTTGCAACACCTAAAATTGCAAAATATGTAAGTTGAATTATTTCCGAGAAATAAATCTTCGAAACATTATTTATTAAAAATCAAGATTTTTTTTTCAGTTAAAACTGAAACGCATAAGTCAAATCAAATATTTTTTTACACAAATCTTCTTTTTTTTAATTTTTTTTTTTATATACATTGATTTAACATTTGATCAGAAAAATGATAAATTTTGAAAGTAGAGCAAATGGGTCATGAGTTTTTGACCAATCACCAAAGTTGTTGGGGTTATCTATGAGGGAGTGAATAACGGCACCGTTCAATACCTATTTTATTTATTTATTTAGTTTATATAATTGCTTTTATTTATTTAGTTATTTATTTTTTAAGTTTAAATAATAATTTCAAAAATTAATGATTATAGTTAATAGTATTCCTGCATAAACCCGCTGTGGAAAAGAGGGTCATGGTCCCCACTCGTGGCCAACAGTTGACAATGGCAATATGGTTGACATTACGCAAAGGTCACCTTCCCCACAAGCTGGTACCCATTGATCTGAAGCATCCACCACTTAGAAGCGAACCCCAGTTTTTTTTCTTCAATGACAGTTCCATGCATTAACCACTAAGCTATTGTGGCTCTAAACAATGATTAGTGCTGTAATTTTTTTACATTGCTTGATCAACTTTCAATTTATTTTAAAACTCTAATTCATCTTGCCTTAGATTCCAGACTACATTTTTAGTAATAACGTCCAATAGTGCATTAGTTTAGCAACGACTGGATGATACAGGGAATTAAAAACTCGCCTTCCAAATGAGATGATCCTTCCTCAAGTTCCGTCATTGATTTTTCAATTCGTGTTTACTGTTATAGCAACAGCTAAAGTGGTTGACGGAGCATCTAGCTAAACATGAAAGGTTCTCTGTTTTCCTTTTCTTGTAATGCGAATCAAGTTATCTTTTGCGAAATCAAGTTTGTCTCACTGTTTGATCCCGAAGTTTACCCGTCTTACGGGTTAACTTCAAAGTTACGAGGAATAAGAGTCGAAAATTAGTAACTAGAAATCTGATATTGATTGAATGGTCAAGTGATAAAAATGTAGGGCAGAGTAGCTAAGCAGTTTTTTTTATACAGGTCAGCTCAATATTAGCAAGCAATGAAATATGAATAGCAAATTTTCAGTTTAAGAATTAGTGTTTAAAAATCACTCTTGCTGTGATAAAGGAAAAAAAAATGAGTAAAAAGGTGAATTTTGCAAATAGCCTTTATGCCTAATCATTCATTCACGTATTGTAAATAACGAATCAATTTTTTTTTTATGAATATTTAAAATAAGTAAGAAAATATTTATTTTTATTGCGTAAGTTTAACTAGTGTTGTTAAAATATGTATTCCCCCCCCTTTTTTTTTGCCACTTAGTTTCGTGTTTTCGTTTTCTTGTCAAGTCTTCTCTGCCTCTTTTTCCTTTCTTTCTTTCTATCTTCATTTTCTTTTTTTTTTCTTTTATTTTTTTTCAACAAATAGCCACATTTTATAACAAAATGATTTCTAAAAAGTGCAATAAAAATGAGAACTTTGCTAGTCTATACCTTTTTATAAAAAAGCATTTAACACAATGAAATCAACTTATTTCCTTAGGAATATCAAAATTTTGGTCTTTGTTATTAATTTATTATGTTATTAACTTTGTTATTAATTATTTAAAATTTTAATCTTTAAGTTTGAAAATGTAGCAATTTATTTTTTTTTCCTTTATTTTTTTAATGCTTGAAAACATTATAACAATGAACACTATTAAGCTTATTTTGAAAACGCAAATCAAAATTATATATAAAGAAAAAATACAAGAAAAAGATATTTAAACTCATGAATGGATACCATCTGCACGCATAAAACAAACTGAATCTAAAAGAAGATAGAAAGTTCTAAAAAGAATTCAAAGCAGTGAATGATAACAAATAAAGCAAGGCTAACTTTATGTTGTATAACGATGACTTTTAAGTTGAGAATAAACACAAACCTTTTCTATTTTTTTTATTTAAATAATTCGATAATAGATTAGAAAATAAGGTGAGTGATAAGACAAACAAATACTCCCCACAATCACGATTGCATTGAAAAAGATATACTAAATACTACAAAAGTGTAGATGACAGTTCCTTACTAGATAATAAAAGAATTTTAAATATTAGCTCTTTAAGATTTCGTAAACGGCAGTCACTTTTGTCGTTTTATTTAAACTGATAAAAAAATGGCTGTTAATGAAAATAGAGAATTCGATATAATTATTTTTGGTGCTACAGGATATACAGGACAGTATGTAATAGAAGAATTAGCACATACTTCTGTATCAACCAATACAAAGTGGGCTGTTGCTGGAAGAAACAAAGATAAATTATCACAATCCTTAGAAATTGTGCAAGGATACCTTGGAGAGGGTAAATCATTTCCATTTTAATTAATTAGTATTTTTAATTCGAAAAATTAATCCATTATATTTTCATGTTTCAAAATTCATGAAGTGGCTTCTAACTAACCAAATTCTTAAATAAACTGGATTTGTATAATTTTGTAGATCAGTATAGTAAAAATCACTTTGTAGAATGTTTTTATTTATTTACTTAAAATTTTGATTTTTAACACATTGACGACAGTAAACGAGGTTTTCTGCTTTCAGATGGACGTAGGTTAAAATGGATTTTCGAAGCTCTTTCGCCGAGGAAAAGAAAAAGCCACGGTTTAAGTGCCATATAATCCAAGCAAAGCTATAGTTTTAAACTACGTATGCCATCTTGCTGAAAGCAATTATCAAGGTCACACATTTTTTAAAGTTCTTAAACTTTTTTTAAAATCGCCAATTTGGCGACATTTATCCACCTAGATTAAAAATATCAAAATTAATGCCTTTTTTGCAATTTTTATGAGCTTAAATAAGGAAGCATTGGTGTAACTTTGAAATACTAAAATATCAAACCAAACGTTTTTTATATTCTCGAAACTGTGGATTTTCTCCATATTGACATTTTGTGCCTTTTTCAGAATAAACCTAGAGGGCGCTGGCTAAAGTTAGTCTAAACTTGACATAAAAATCATGAATTGCTGCTACAAACTAACATCATTTATGAAAATAGCATGTTATTCGCAAAAAGCATCAATTCATAAGACAACAGAGTAGTCGATAAACAGTTTTAATGGACCGAAAACGAATTATCTCTTTATTCTCACCAGATGCCTTTCTTTCACAGTTTCATTAAATTCAACTCTGTTGACGTCATTTTAAAGAAAAAGAGGCAAGTTTTGTGAAAAAAAAAAATTTCAAAAATATCCTTTTGCAATTTTAAATTTACCCTTTTGACAGGATTTTTTTAATTTTTCAAGTTTACTATTACTCATTCTATCCTAAAATAAAGACAAGAATTCTTTTTAATTGTTATTGACAAGTCCCACAGAAAATTTAAGAATATCATTCACTGTCAGCAATGCGATAAAAAAGAAAAAAAAAACTTTTCAAAAATCTACTAAAACGTTTGATTGCTAATTTATTTTGCACGAAGATAAATTTTTTTTATCCCTTTTCGTAGGTTAGGAAGCCAATTTTGAAACTTGACCCATTTCATTAATTAGTTAAAGTATCAAATTTTATGCAAGTTATAAAAAAATTAGTACAGCGGTTCACATAATTTACACTACCTGTGCATATTGTTAAAATTTCAAGATCAAATTGTCTTAAGAGGAATTTATAGGAGTTATGAAATATACATTAATAAAGTATAAATTTTAAAATTACAAAAATCCATCAAAATATAAAAATGACATCCGTTTTTTAAGACTAACTTAAAAATTTAGGATCATTAAATTAAATATACACCACGCTGTTTTTTTTCTTCCTTATAAATGGAAAAAATTAAAATCACAACTTCAGATATCCTTCTATTTACATAAAAGCCCTATTATGTATAAAGGCAAAATATAAATAGTACACGAAACCCAAAATATTTTTTTAAAATTTTCAAGTTAATATTAAACACTTTTATGAAACATAATATTTTTTTTTATTCTACTTAACGTTGTCAAACTTCTATTCATATTTTCTAATCATTAATATTTTCTGATTCTTTTCTTTTTCTCTAATTCTACTCATTAACTATAACTTGTTCCTTTAACAACGTAGAAACATTAGATATTGTTTTGATTGAGAAATTATTTTTTAAACTTTTTCTTTACTTTTCAAACTGCTAAATTTCATGATAATGAGATGATTCAGTTCAAATTTCGATTTTGATGTTTTAATTCCTTATATATATATATATATATATATATATATATATATATATATATATATATATATATATATATATATATATATATATATATATATATATATATATATATATATATATATATATTGGGAGTACAAATTAGTTTAGTCCGTTGGGTTTTTAAAAGATGGCTCTGCTGTTATGAATGTTTCATAGTGACAGCTGGTTTCGGCGGTTTCAGAGAGGTTAAACAATAATATTCAGTTTATATCGCTTTGAGTTTCATACAAAAATCCTGTTTTTTACTTTGAGGAATATGTAAAATTTTGTGGTAACTAAGCAGCATTTGCGGGAGGTTTTATGTTTCTGCTTTAATTGAAAGAAAAGTGCAGCTGAAGTGCATCGAATTCTTGTAGAAGTTTATGGTGACTATGCTCCAACTGATAAATCATGTAGGGAATGGTTTCGACGTTTAAAGAATGGTGAAGGGTAAATGAAGATTGGTGATATAGTGTTGTATACTATCAGCTGTTACAACCTGGTGATTTCATTACGGGCGTTCGGTATAGGACGGGTGATTCGTTTGAGCCGTGCATTACGAGAAAAAACGGCCGGAATACGAGCAAAGACATGACAAAATTATTCCTCTGCATGATAACGGTTGGCCTGATGTCGCAAAAGTCATAAAAATTATTTGGAAACGCTCAAGTGAGATATTTTATCTCACCCGCTGTATTCGCTGGACATTGCGCCTTCTGATTACTGGTTGTTCCGCCTGATGCAGCACGATTTGGCAGGTCACCGGTTCACTTCTTTCGCAGAAATTGAAAATTGGCTCCTTACTTCGATCGCCTCAAAAGACAAGACATTTTTCGAGATGGAAATCGAGAATTGCATGAGAAGTGGGAAAAAGTAGTAGCCAGCGATGGACAATACTTTGATTAATCAGTTAATTCATTTTGTTCCGAAATAAATGCATTTTTGACCCGCAAAAAAATGGACCTCACTAATTTGTACTCCAAATATATATATATATATATATTTAGAATTCACAAATTAATGTTTAAATTAGAAAAAAAAAAAAAAAAAAGAAAATCTTTGCATTAACATAAATCATTAGCATGAAGGCGTGATTAAAACTCGTCAAAACCTGTTTTATTGCCCTAGTAAATTGAGATGAAGTGAAAAGCAATTATTAAAAACAGCTTCAAATTTCGTCCGGTAATTAAATTGATTTTGATATTTTTAATCTTGTCTCCTTCAGGTAGTTATTCATCTGATTTCGATATCGCTTTCATTTTTTTCCTCACTTAAATATTAATAATATACACGAGATTTAATGTGCGTTTATTGTGGAATTAAATTTTTGCTAGGATTTTAAATCAGTATATTAAAAGTGGGTGTTTGTGGTTTCAGATTTTATCTACTACATAATTATTACATATAATGGAATTACAAGCTCATGTTGGTTACTATGCACTAACAATTTTTTTAGAAAAGTAAAATTTAACCGATACCCATTTTTTGTCTTAATGTTTGAACTTTTCCTTTAATGCCTTTGAAAATTCTGTTTTATAAAATAATTTAAACATAATTTAATGTAAGTCACCAAATCAAATGTCTTATGCATATTTTTTTCATCCATAATTTTCTTGATTGTTAGAAATTTCAATTAATACACATAAAATTCTTTTGAATCTACTGAAATATTTTGAAACAAATGACATTTTTAATTTAAAATAATCGCTTTATTGAAAAATTTTTTTAAATGAAATAAGATCCTTAAAATTTAAAAAGATTAAATTTAATTCAATTATTTTTTTAAAAAAAGTGATAAAAGGAAAGTGAGAAAAATTATAAACAAGTCCAAAATTCTAACTTTAACTTCAGTCTATTTTCTGATAAACCAGAACACGCAAGCTTGAATTTAATATAGAGGGACTACATTTTAAAATTTATTAAAATTAATGCTTTTTTAACTATTAATTTTTCAAAAAACTATGCTATGAAACATATATATAATTGAAAAAAAATCCAATTTTAGGTACTAATATTTATAGTTTTAAAAAAACACAACCACAAATATTATATTCTAATCCATTCCGGCACTTTTTTGTTGCATGTTTTATTTTTCTGGATATATATATATATTTTTTTTTCATTTTTATAATCAGCTTTCGCAAAATATGCAGAATATTCCATAATCTATTCCCCTAATATATATTTTTGGAACCTTTATCAAAATTGTACTAAAAACAATTCGCATTAAGGGGAACTTCGTAAATCAGTATTTAAGCGACTAAAAAAGAAAAACGTTATCAAAATCAAACTAACTGCCATAAAGGATAGTGGATGCAAAAACATCAAAACCTGTATGATTGCTGTTTAAAACAAAGATGTTGCTAAAAATTGTATTCAATTCTTTATTGTTTCTTAGCGTTATCAAACATATATTTTTCTTGCCTGAACATTAATTCTCGATCATTAAGCTTGACATTATTTTGACTTTATTTTTTCGCAAGGACTCTAAAAATTTAGTTAAGGAAACATGCTGTATAAGAAGCATAAAATTAATTCTAAAACTAATAGTTAGTCAGATATGAAATTTTACATCTATAACTTAATCTTATTATGTCTTATGATCATCTTATAAAACTAATAGTTAGTCAGATATGAATTTTTGCATCTATTACTTAATCTTATTATGTCTTTTGATCATCTTATAAAACTAATAGTTAGATATGAATTTTTACACATTACGTAATCTTATTATGTCTTATGATCATCTTTTAATGTCCTTTCCCTACTATTTCGTCTTTTATGCATAAAGAATTTTTTCAATCATTATTATAGTTTGAAGATATGGGTAAATTTAAATTTTTATTATTAGGTATAAATATCAGCAATATTTCGATAATTGAAGCAGATGTTAAAGATGTCTCTTCTTTGTCAAATATGTGCAAAAGGTGCAAGTTGGTCATTAATTGTGTTGGACCAGTAAGTATTCTTCTTTATATTGAAGGAAATTAATTAATGAAACTATTTTCATAAACTATTTACAACTATTTAATAGTAATTTCAGATTTTAAAAAAATAAATTGCGGTCTATAAATAATCAGTGCTAGTGCGAAAAATAATAAATGATATTATGATCGAACATTCACGTTCTAGGACTCAAACTTAATATCTTGTTTGAGAGGGTGACCTCAAATATGATAACTAGGCGATATTTTATGTTACGAAATCAGACAAAAAAATGTACTTTCTCTGAAATCGAATGAGAAAAGGTACTATCTCTGAAATACTTTCTGAAAATCGAATTTTAAAATTACGACGTTTTCAAAATTTGATTTCTCAGGAACACTTTCCCCGATTTTGCTCAAATTTTGTAATTTGCCATTTAAAATTTCATTCTTTAAAGTGATGTAAAAAAATACTATTCAAAATTTTTTCGACTATTAATTAAATAAAATAATAATAAATATTTACTGAAAGTTATATTTTGCATGCAATTATCTTTGGATAAACGGATTTTGTAATTGTGAGTACAAATTTTTCAATTCGCTTTAAAAGTTCTCGAGATATTGCGAAATACGTAAAAAGTTGGCATCAGATATCCGAAACCGTGTAAAAAATACTTTGTTTATTCAGAGAAAGCACGTTTTTTTTTGTCTGATTTCGTAACTTAAAATCTCGTCTGTTTTAATAATTACCAGATTCGAGGTCCTCCTTTCAAACCAGTGAGTTTGTGTCCTAGAATGAGAAGATCTCGTCGTTAGAGCAAAAATAATTCAAGGTGGTCCGTCTTATTTTATCTTGTGCACTGTACCAGGATGTAGACTATATAGCTACCTTCTATTAAGTAGTACTGTACGATGATTTGACTCTGGTTTTAGAAAAAAAAATTTTTTTTATTGACGACACTGCGATTTGAAAATTAATATCAACTTAACATATAAAAATGAAACCTTTTCTAATTCACAACAATTTGTGATACGATAAAAATCATCCATCCTCAACCTTCTACTCCCGTATACCGATCACGGGTCTGTTCTATTTTTTTATTTTTATTTATTTATTTATTCTTTCCTTCTTGTACTTTCCTCATTTCTAACATCATACGCTATGGTTCAGGCCAAAATTGCGATCTGAGGATGGATGGATGATGTGTGAATGTGTCTTTCCTGTAAAAACAGGATGTGCCGTAAGTATGTTGTCTACGGATCATCCTCAGGCATGTTTTCCAGACCGTCGTGAATAGCCCATTGTGCAGCTCTAGTGCGACGTAAATGAAAATACCGTACCGTAATATCACACTTCTAATATCTTCGACTTTTTTTTTTTCTTTTCTTTTCTTTTTTTTTTTTATTTTTTATTATCTTTTGATATTCTCGCTCTTCATACTCTGAAAATGAATTGTAACCAGACTTTTAGTAAATATTTTATTATTGAAGTTCTTGAAATGTTATTGGTTGTGGACAGAACAGGAAAATAAATTACTTGTGTAACAGCTGTCAATTTTTGTTTGTATTTTCACTGTTTCGCAAATGTATTGCATCAAACAGATGTAAAGTACTCAAATTAAAAAAAAAAAAAGAAAAAAAAAACGGACAACCCTGAATAGCTTTTTATCTAATGATCTGAATTTCACGTTCTCGATATTAATGGCTCTTGGGGATGACCTCAAATATGCTAATTAATAAATGCAGACGATATTTTAAGTTACGAAATCAGACACAGAAACGTGCTTTCCCTGAATAAACATACATTTTTTTCGACTGATTCGGATTTCTGTCCCCAAAAATTTGGGGGATAGTCGCAATCTGGGAAATATGGTCACCAATAATTTGGTTAGGAAAGTTTTCCAAAGTTTGGACCCTTCAATGCTAATTTAATTTTTGCGTATTTCGTTATATTTCGAGAACTTTTTGAACGAATTGAAAAATTTTTGCACACAATTATAAAATTCGTTCATCCAAACATAAATAACCTTTAATAAATATTTATTGCTTTATTTCAAATGGGTAAAAAAAATTCTTTGAATTGTAACGTATAACATTTTTTGCATCATTTTAAAGAATGTGATTTTATATGGCGAAATACAAAACTTGATCGAAATCGGTAGAATTGTCCTTTTGAAATATAATTTAAAAACGTCAGTACTTAAAATTCGATTTCTCACGAACTATTCAACCGATAAGGCTCAAATTTTCTATTCTGCCTTATAAAATTACATTCTTTAAAATGATGTAAAAATTATATACATTACAATTCAAAGTTTCTTTGAACCATCTGAAATAAAATAATAAAAAGTAATAAACATTTACTGAAAGTTATTTTTTGTATGGAATTATGTTTGGATAAACGAATTTTATTATTGTTTTCAAAAATTTTTCAATTCACTTAAAAAGTTCTCGAAATATAACGAAATACGCAAAAATTAACTTAATATTGAGAGGTCTAAACTTTAAAGCGCTCTCCTGATCAAATGCAAAATGTAAAATTAACATTAAGTTGTGATGGTAAAGATTCGATTATTTGATCAACAGTTATTCAGGGGGTACATTTATTGTATTTTTTTTTGTGTGCACTGTAATACAAGTTATACATTACAAAATAAATAATTAATAAGTAAGTTGTTACTGTTTACTTTTGCTTTAATATTATTGTCATGAATATTTAAATTTTATGAAATAATATCATTAATAAATTCTCTCTTTTCAGATGAAATAAAAAAAAAATTTCTCTTGACCGTTGGTTAAGTTGACCCCTGTTAATTCCTTCATTGATTTGGCAATTAGGCGAATGGCGTAGTTTCCTAAAGGGGTATAGGATAGTATAATGATTGATGACGTCACTCCCCATGAATGAAGATTAATAGAATTTTAAAGAGTTAAGCTGGGATGGACTATTCCGCCAATCCGCCACAAAATTAAAATTCCTAGCTGGTCAAATTGAGAGTCACTTTGAATCTCGTTACTTATTTTTCCCCTAATGTTTTCACGACCTTATCTTTCTAAATTTCTTGTCCACGCATGTTCTCATTTTATTAGGACATTTAAACTTTTTTTATAGTTTTCAGTTTACAGTTATTACCCGTGAAGGATATTTAGACTGGAGAATTTATTTCTCTTACCTAATTTGTTTAACAAATTTTTAATTACGAAATAGGATTTGACTTTTTTTTCCCCCTAATATCATAATTGTATCCCTTAAATTTGCACAGTTGTATCCTTATCTTAGTGCACATTCATCAATTTTTCAGATAATGATCACTTCTATATCTTAGTCTCCAATATCTGAAGAAAAAAGTGGTTTAGTTAAAATTTAGTGAGAATACTCATAAAGGTATGCACTATAAATTTTTAAGTTTATATTTAACTGCGACAAATAAATCATAAGCTCTTCCTTCAAGCCATATATTAAGGGGACCGGGGAAAAATATTGTTTCGGCGCATTAAATATTCGTTAGTCTTAAAAACTGAATAATTTTTTTCCCCGATCCATTTCGATTTATTTTCGATCTTGCATTTAAAGATTGTTGCTAACGAGGGTGATTAAAAATAAAATCATTATTGATTAAAAATAAAATCTTGATAACAAATATCAAATACACCAAAACGATATAACTTCAGGTCCCCCTAATGTATTATAGGATATTTTTAAGAAGAAAAAAAAAACTTGCAAATATTTTTAAAATATCCTTTATTTTCACTTTCACAGAGGTATTACAAGGCGTAACATTTCTAATATATCAATGGCAGTTGTAAATATTATGTTTTTTTTTTTTCAGTACAAATTGTTTGGAGAACCTGTTATACAAGCGTGCATAGAAAATGGAACTCATCACGTGGATCTTAGTGGTGAAATGAAGGTAAAATTTTAATATTTAGAAATTTCTATTGTATTGAATGTAATTATCACTGTTGAGCTTAGCAGTTCATAATTAGATTATTATATTACTTAGAATTGATATAACTTAGGTTTGTGGAGAAGATTATTGTTTATTGAGAAGAGGATGGCTATTGTGGACATTTTTTACAAATTTTTTAAAAAACCATATGTAATACAACTTTTAACTCCTGAAGCAGTCTTTTAGCAACAATTTGAACGACTACCTGCATTTTGATTTGCATCTGAAGCTACAAAGCTATTTAGTTTTTCCATGATAATACTTTAAAAAATGACTGTCTTTTCCCACACTAATGTGGACAAGCTATGATGGGGGTGGTGTGTATAAATAATAGTAACAATTTAGTAGTAATTAAGTAGTAGTAATTGAGTAGCAATTTATTTTCAACTCAAAAAGGTATATCTAAAGCCAAAATTAAATTAATTTCAATCTTCATCTTATTGGAGAATAAATATTGACATATATTAGGTTTAATTCTCATTTGTAATGGAGCTGAAGCATTGCACTATATTAAGAAAGACATCTTAAATGCAAATCAATGAATTTGAAATCATTATTTATATTGATTTATTTGATGGAACAAATTTATAAGTTGAATCAATTTTAATAATCATAGTTTTAATATATGATAAATGAAATGGTCCTAATGGACAACACACGGAGCGCGAGGTTTATCGATAATTTCTTCACTGGAGTAATGAAAAAACTCGCAAAAGAGAAGACGTTACCGTTTGCTGATATTCTGTTCCAATTTAATGTATAGCAAAAAGTAATTAATATGTTTTGAATTACATTATTTTAACAAACTTGTTAAAACATTTCCCTTAGATTTTCTTAAAGCGTTTAAGGCGTGTATTAATATAAAGGATTCATTCTAAATCTTTTACTTAATAATGAAACCACTAAATGAAAAGGTATATCATTCAACAAAATCTTTTGATTATCTAATCAAATCAATCAGTCTTTTGATTATCTTTGATAAATCTTTTACTTAATAATGAAACCACTAAATGTAAAGGTATATCATTCGAAAAATCTTTTGATTTTAAAAAAATAAATAGCCACAAATGTGTTATATTTGTAACCAATTTATATTTCTTCCATCGTAAAGTAAATGGGGTCAATTTGAATATCTCCACACGAGCTCCATCGCCCCTACGCAAGCCCCACAAAGACGCGTGTTTGCTTATGCCAAATGCTGATTAATTGAAAGTATACGGAGCAAAAGTTAACATCAAAATAGGTAAAAAAAAAAAAAAAGAATATTATTAATAAAAACATTTAGCAGTTTCTATAATTTTACGTCCGTAAATGTTTCATTAGATTACTTTTCATTTAAATAAAAATGGCGATAGATACTTTTCTTTCATAAATCGCTTACATTTTTCAAAATTTTATTATCACTAAGTAATTTTTTTTAATGCTTTTTGCCCAGTTATATGATGCAGAGAACCCTATCAAAGTATTGTTTCCTAATAAATACCGAAAAAGAAAGTCCTAAATAAATTAAACTTCCTAATTTCTAAAATTAAACACTAGAGTTCCAAAATTACTAGATATTTTTCCACCTATATTCGGAAGTTTTCCTAAAAGGAGACTCTAATTTAGGAATTAGTAAAATGAGCTTTTGATGTTTACCAATCTGTTTATTTTTCTTATACTAGCTAGAATTTCTTATATAAGTTCTTCAAAAAAGTATTCTAAAATGAGTTACTGATGTCTACCAATGTGTTTATTTTTCTCATAGTACCTAGAAGAAACACAGATGAAGTATTTTAATGCTGCTCGTGAAAAAAGGATATATATTGTTGGGGCATGTGGATTTGATAGTATTCCTGCTGATTATGGATTAACTGTTCTAAAGGAAAATTTTCCTGGTAGGTTGAAATAAGAAAAGTTTGTGCTTTTATCAAACGCCTTTTCAATATAATGATGAAAGATTTTGTTTACATATTGAGCAATTATTAAATTACACAGAAAATGCCGAATTTTCACCTTTTCGATATAATCTGCACGTTTATTCTGATTAAAGAAAATTCAATGGAAAACTATTTTTAATTAGGGATATTTGTTTCTCGCTCACTGTTGCTCGCGAAGCCTGCAATTGATTCTGAATCATTTTTTATTACTATAAGCAGATTTAAAAATGAAAACTAAAATTTATTTAATTAAATTAATCCAAATTTTTTTATTTTAACAACATAGAAGTCTCGATTCTATTGGTAAAAATGTAAACTGTATTTTAAAAAAAAAAAAAATTCCTCTATCATTATTACAAACAACTTCATTCACGAACTTGTTTTTTTTCTTTTTTTTAAAAAAAATTTTTGCTTAATTTTAGATAACTATAAAAATTATTTGAATATTTTCCACCGAAGAGATTAATTAGCAATAGTTAGTTCCTTGTATTTATTTTCAGTTTTAAACAATTAATTTGTAATACTTCTTTAAATTGCATATATTAAATATGAACAGTTTTACTTAAAATATATTTAAAATAAATATAACAAAATACGTGTTTGCTGCTTTCCATTTTAATAAAGTTATAACAACAAAAATTGAAATGACGAAATAAGTATATTATGAATGGTATATTAATTACAAATAACTGAAACTGTTATAAAATCGAAATAAAACAGAATAAAAAATACTGTTAAATAATTAAAAAAAATTACAAGAATATGCTGTTATGACTTATATTAATTTTATGTTTATAACAAAGATTTCCGGATCTTCTTGTTAATTAGCATCTCTGAATAGGAATTTTTTATCTTATAGGACTTTGCCAAACATAATGAAAAACATTTTGCGACCATTATCTTTTTTATGTGTTATTTTGAAAAATATCCTGCCTGCAAACACGTTATAAATACGTAAAATCTAATAGTGAAATGCAAACTGCAAAAAAAATATTAATTATTATATTAATATTATATTAATATTAATTATTGCTTCTATTAAAGTAATTGTTGAATGAAATGGCATAAAAATAATTATTTTCCGAGTCGGACTTGAAAATTAAATTCTCTATATTAACCGAACAGTTGAAACGTACGATTAAAAATTGCATTTAAAAAGATAAATGATTAATAGTAACTTTTGACGAATTTTGGTTGAAAAAGTCATTAGAATTTGCTAATAATGCATTTTTAGAACTGTTTCTAAAATAAATGCCATGTACATTGATGAAAAAAAGAAGATGCACTATACTTAACATGTATAACTAATTTTAAATATTAAAACTAACACAAGGGACAAAAAATTGAAAATAGATATTCTTATATCAAAATTATTGTTCTTATTATCACATATTTAGTAAAAAATTACAAAACTGAAAAATAAATTTTACCGAATAAATATGGTTATTATCCAACCGTCTAAAATATGATAAAATTACCCAATTTTACCACATTGACAAAATTTTATCACATATTATAAAAACCATATTTTGTTGATAATTTTAACGAAATCATTACCAATGCGCTGCAGTAAAAATTACTGGCCTTTTTTGGTGTTCCCAAAAACCCAGAAGCATCTTTAATTTACCATATTCTGGTGCTTTAACCATATTTTTTTTCCGTGTAGCTGTGTCTTCCGGTATCATTAACAAGAAAAAAATACAGAATGTGTGAAACGAACTTGATTATAGAATAAATGGCTGTCATGTAATAAAAGGTTCACGGAATAATAGAAAAAAAAAATTATACATTTTAATACAAGTTTTGTGTCTCACTCATCTGGCAAAATAGTTTTGAAAATTTAAATTTCATTTGAGTTCACTCCATATTCAGATATATCTATACCAGATACTTAATTATGCCTAATACATTAATAATTAATCTCTTCTCTGTCGGATTTTTTTTCTCGAATTTCCAACCCAAAAAAAAAATTTTTTTATTGCTGTAAATATATATATGTTCTATATTAAATTAGAAAATGCAAAATATTTTCGTCAGCAAGCAGTTTTTTGCTGGTGTGGAAATGTATGATGTCCCGTTCACTGATATCCAGTTTTCCCTGCAGTAGACTCAAGTTTTATCTTAAAAAAAATACACTGTGATAACATATTTATTAACTCTTGCTTTAAGGTGTTTAAGATGAACATAGTTATTGAATTTCTTGAATAATTGAATTAATTTTTGAATAATTTTTGAATAATTTTGAATAATTATTGAAAATGTTTCGGAAAATTATTTTCACTTGAAAAATATTATCTTCTAACAGAGAGATAAGGAATTCACTGTCCTCGGACTCACTCTCTGAATACATCATTAACTATTTTGACATGCGACGGTAACACTAATAAAAGCGAAATTAAAGAAATTACAAAATTAATTTGATTTCAGTTCAAGGCGAGAAATCTCATTGCGGAAATTGTTAAGAAAGAGGGACTAGTTGCGCCATCTCTTATCAATATTCAGAAAAACGAAAGTAATCGCGGGATATAAAGAAATGTCAAAGTAGCGACGAATTCGATTTCGATGATGCAATTTTTCTCTTCGTCGCATGGCATGTGGCGCCGACCATACTAGCACAAACATTGCGAACGTATGAGTTGCGACACAGACAGAGAAGGGGTTAATGGTGCAAATATTAGTTAAATGAGTTTATAACAATAAGGCATAATCTTTGCATGAATTACAATGTTTGTTGTTGTGTTTCAGGAGATTTAAACTCGAGTGAGTTTTACGCCTTCACTGGTGTGGGACCATCGGTAAGTATAGTGTTTTCGTCGCATATTATACTTTTTCCCTTTACGGCTTTTCAAAAATATTTTTAAAAAAATTTTCAGAAAACTTATTGCGAATGCCAAATATATTTGCGATGTGCTTTTTGTTAGAAATCGAAAATTTAAATAACTCATAAAGAATCGCATGACTGATGATGTCATTATTCGTTTACTCACACCAAAAAAATAAATAATTGAATAAAATAAAAAAAATCGGTCAAACGTTGAACCATAATATCGGTACCTGAACCATAATGTGGGCAATTTGTTGCAGCTTTAATAAAGTGCTAAATTTAAACGTGATTCCATTCAATTTGAATCCTACTATATAATGTAATCAATTTTAGAAACTTGATAGTATGGTTCAATTTAACACCATAGAGGGTTAGTAGCAGTAAATTTAAACGATATAACAGTTCAACAACAGGACATCATAATTTTTAATCAAAATTTTTTCCAAAATGTCGCTTCGATTTCAAGTGGTAAAAGATTGAATAATTAGAAAGTTTAGCTAATAAACGTGTAATTTTACTACTAATCAGACTATGAATACCAATTTACTAATAAACAAGATACCAATTTTATATCTAAATATGAAATATTTAAACATTTGGATAGCTTCTATTTTGTTGCGTTACTTTTGTTTTGTAGCTGTTTCATAGAGAGTAATTTATTTATTAAAATTAAAACCATTCTGTTTTTATAAAAAATGCAAATATTTGAAATTATTTTTACCCACATAAAAATGTGAACGTAATATTCCTCCATTAATCATTTTTATAGGGTAAAGTTATGAATGCTGGAACATTTTTATCTGCCATTTACTCATTTTGGGATAATGTTTTTGTTAAAAGGGCCGATAGAGCTTTGAAAGAAAGTTTGTTTCCTAAGGATTTACCTCATACTGATTATTCACTACCATGGAGGTATGAAATAATTTTACTTCTTTTGTTTGGATGTTGAAACTATACTCAATTGCTCTTAAAATAATTATAAAATAAAATTTAAATTATGTAGTACATATAATATTTATTAAAGGAGAAAACATTTTACAGAAATTCACACGTCATTTAGCTCCCTTTCCTTCAAGTTAAGAATGCTACTTTAGGATGACCGAGTACAGAAAGTTTTAGTTCATAATTCTGATAAATTTGAAATTTAAATTTTCGGATATCTTATCGTTATTTTCAGGAATTTGTATTGAACTATGAATTAGATTCCTATTGTCACCGGGCTAAACATGAAATATTTTCATAATGTTTTCTAATCCAATATCACAAATGCGAACTAATTTCATCCGAAAAGTTTCTCGCGAAAGAGAGTTTATAATAATTCTTGGTCACGGAGTTTCTGTGTTTTTACGGTTGAATTCAGAATTACCAAGAGACTGAATTTAATATTAGAGAGGTTTTATGCTTTCTTGATGCATCTCGCGCATTCGTATACGTATGTTCTTCTCATTAACTGTTTCAACATTGCTCTGCAGAATGCACGTTTGCGAATATGTGCGTAAAATTGCTGAATCTCTGTACTAAAAATTGCATATCCATCATGTGAATCAGGTATTCAACGCCGATGATAAAATACTTAAATTTAGGTATTCACATGTTGGTTTCTTTAATGCTCGTAGTCCTCACTGACCACAATTGTTTGCACAAAATATTTCCAGTGATGAAGGAACTACTAATGATGTCCCATAGTCATCGGGTTGATCAAATAGGATAAACGTGTTTTTTTTCTCTCTGTTTAATGTAAATGCGGATTATTTTTATTAAAGCCCGTCTAAAATAAACAATAAAAATAAAATAAACAACAATAAAATAAAATAAACAACAATAATTTGACCTGAAAATACCTTTGCCAACTGGATGAGGATCAAAATTGCTATACAACGGAGTTGAATATTAGGAACTTCACATCCTATGTGTTTAATGATTGTTCAAAGCTAGTGATACGTAAAAATAAATAAACGTTGAACAAAAGCTATTATTTTGCAGGAAACCACCACTATTCCATAGTTCCGATGAAAGAGCCTGGGCATTTTGGTTTCTGGGACCGGATGAGAGGGTTATTCTGCGAAGTCAATTATTTAGATATAATTTCTTAAATGAAAGACCAGTAAGTAAATTATATTTTTTGGTTCTGAAATACGCTTTCTAATAAAACTGTATCTGAGAAAAAAGGGTGTTATCTCATTTCAAGGAGTACATTAATACATAAGTACATATTAGTACATTAGGTACCTATCACCACATCACCAGGCGTGCCAATAACAACAAATAATTAAGTACCATTGAAAGCAGTTACAATAGTATGGGGAATTCTTACTACTTCCCAAAAAATAAAAATTCAACAAGAAATCTGCCGATAAATTATATTAAGAAATAAAAATTCAATTTTTTTATAAAAAAACGAAACTGCAAGTTTGACAAACTTGAGATATATAGAAGTGATGTGAAGTTGGCGACAAGTGTATGGCTCCCAATATCAGGAATCTTGTTTATGTTATTCAAAACACGTATGTATAAATTAATACAAAATACGTGTTTAAAAATTAATAATAATTTATTAATAACCATACAGATTTATTTAAAGATGTACTTAAACTTTAATAAGACTTAAAAATACTCTTAGGAATTAACTTAATATCGTCGTCCTTATAAATTAAGATTTTTTTCTAATTTCATATGTTTCACTTTAATTTGTTGTATGGAAATGATTGCTATATAAATTTTTCTCATGATTATATATTTTTATTCTTATAATTTGCATATCCTGATAAATTAAATTATACCTCTTTATGATGGAAAAGTATTCTGTTTGTTTTTTTCAACCACAGTCAATTACTGAAACTTGCATACTATATTATTCTTTAAATAAAATTTTGTATACGTTTGCCAGCAAACTTCAAACATAAGACAAATTATTTTAATTAGGTATTCATCTATAAAAAAATTAAAAAGAAAAAAGAAGGAGAAAATTCGAATATTTTTTTTAGTTTTATTATAAAAAAATATATATAAAATAATCTGAAATTAAAATTGTAGTTCATGTTTTATTTATTTGTTTTTCAGATTTTGAATCACGGATACTTGAAATTAAGATCATTTTGTTCTGGCGTAGGTCTTATGTTTGCAGCAATATATCTAGCTATTATGACAATTTGTGGATGTGGACGAAGTCTCCTCGCAAAGGTTTGTTATTTCCAATTATCATTAATGAAACAATTATCTTGACAAAGCAAATTGATGGCAGAGGTTCTTGATTTCCGGGAAACAGAAAAAGAAAGAAGACAATTGTAATAATTTCGTTTCGAAACACATTTCTTTTAAAATATGCACTCATTAACGAAAATGCAATAAAGTTTATAGTAATAAAGTGTAAGCAATAAGTTTCTATAAATTCTTGCTAAAAATATTGGGAATAGGCATCTGATACATTAATTCTCTAGTTACTTTCACTTGTTTATCACTATTTTTGTGCAAAATAATCAATTTTTAGCTTACTTATTCTTAAAACAGCTAGAAAAGAAACCATTAAAAAGGAAAATTATTGAATAATATTGTATCGATTCCAAAAATAAATTATTTAGTAATTTTAAGTGCTGATGGTAGCATTTAAAAATCTTTTCATTATAATGCCCACTATCTTGTTTAGTAAGTAAACCCTTTTTAAAAATTATTGTTTATACGTTAGTGACGTAAACAGAAATGAATTTCTTTCTTGTTTTTCTTAATTTAATTGGGTACTTGCATACTAGAGTGAAGTAATTAGGCCTAAACATGTGATTTAAAACAAATTGGATGAACTGAAAGAGACGTCGTGCGCTTGCGTCGACAAATGCCATGATTTAATGATTTACCTGCAATGACGTCACTTGCAAACATCCAATTGTGACTAAGTCTTTTTTTTTTTTAATTGCAAATCGAAACTGGAATTCGTTTTCTTATGAGACAAAAATGGAATGTGGTGGAAAATATTATAAAATGGGATGGAAGAAAACTGAATCAAGTAAAATAAAAATAAAAAAACTGAAGAGAAACTTTTGAAAAAAATAACAAAATTTCCTTTGATATTCTTGATTCTAAATAAAAGTTAAAGGTTAATTTTTTTTTTTTTTTTTTTTTTTTTTTTTTTTTTAAGAATTCAAGTTTTAAAAAAAATAACGAGCAGTATATTGTTCCTAAAATAAAGTATTTAATTTGGTTTTATCGATCATTTCCTGGTTTTAGTTGGTTTTGTATTTTTAGTCTCATGCATTCTAATTCTGAAAACTAATAACCTAAATTTCACTTTACAGTATCCATCATTTTTCACTGCCGGTAAGTTTTCCAATGCTGGGCCAACTCGCCAACAAGTACGTCTAAAATATTTATTTATTTATTTTCTTTACGCTTATGTTTTCTGATTTAATTTCTAATTGAAAATAATTATTTTAAATTGTAAATTTCTTTTTAAAAAATATGCAGGTCATGGAAGGAACTACTAGAGTAACATTCTATGGCCAGGGATGGAAGGACACACCCTCCGATCCCAATGAACGACGTACCACAAAACCTGATCTGAAATTAAAACTCATCATTGAAGGACCTGGTTATTTATTTACTATTTATTCGATATTAAAATTCTTTACATATTCTCAGAGTTTGAAACCTAAAAAAAATTATATCAACAGTTCAGATATCCAAAGAACGCGAAGTAATTATTAATGAAAAATAAAAGTGAAGCACTTCCAAAACATACAGTTATTGGCCGAGGCAGGTCGTAGAAATTTAAGTTCTATAATTCTGAGACCAACGGCATGAGGATGGTCAGCATTGTGCACTAGCCTTTTTAATTACCCAGATACGCTTGTACTTGTTTATCTGAAGATCAGTAGGCTTTAACCAACCACTTAGTATAAAACACTCAGTACAAGTAAGAAATAAAATATTATTTCGTCCAGAGCATTTTATTAAGCAAAATAATCTCCTTTAGTTACAGATTCACAAAGTAATATACAAACTCATGTAAATTTTCTTGTCTCTTGAACTGAAATATTGTCCTTTCGCCCGCGTAACATCAAACGGTACTGTTGTTTATACAAATAGTTATTCATAAACAGAAACAGATGATGGTTTGAAGAAGATAGGAAGATGTGTTAAAACATACCAATCAAGTACATTGATCAATTTCTTGATTCTTTCCCCGTGCGAGGTTTGACATTGCGTGATGAAGAACCGCTTTTAATCTATTGATTAATACTAAATGCTTCGAAAGCAGTTTAACTGCAAACAAAGCAAGTACAAAACGAAGATCGGATTTTGTACTGTCGGAGAAAATAATACCGTTCTTTAATCACGCGCTTTTTATATTACGTAATAATTTCACATAACTAACATCCCTTATTTGTCAAAACCACGGGGATTTTTATTTTATTTTATTTATTTATTTTTTCTTCAGAACTTATATTTTTGAAAAAATTATGTTTCCAAAAAATAAAAATAGTAAATAAAAAATTATACACAAAATTTGTATCACATTTTTAATTTTTAACCTCAAAGTTTCTATGTTTATAAATAGTCAGATTTTCGAATAGCTTGAAACATTCGAGGTACTACATACCCTGGTAGTTCTTAACCACTAAAAGTTGCAATAAGTTAAATAAGTTCCTATGTCACTTAATAAGTTATAACTTTTAATTTGATGAATAGTCACGTTACCTAACTATATTTTATCGTTCGAAAATAAATTTAAACAAAGGAAAAATTCAAGGAAAAAACTTAGTTTTTCCACCCAAAATACTTCCAATTAGTCCTTTATGAATTGGCACCATCCTATAATCAGCATGTTTTACATTTGCATAAATATACAGCTCTGCACTTCTAATTGTATATTTTTGAAAAAAATAACAGCGTTATTTTAAATAAATAATTTGGGAGTTTTTATTGTATTAACAATAATGAAGAAAAGAGATACTAAAAACATGTAAGAATCATGGGTATTATTTTTATTTGCCATTGATGAAAATTGAACTTCATACTCAAAAGACATCTAAATTATTTCGATAATGAATAGTTGAAATAAGAATGAGAAATGAATATGCTGATAATGTCATAATACAATATGCTTATCAAAGTTTACAATGTTATTCACAATGCTTATCACCATATTCAATGCGTTTTATAGGAATAGATTATCATTGTTTTTCGATTTTGTTACAAAAAGTATTTTTTTCCTTTCTTGATAATACATATTTTATCTCAAGTATTTAGAATGCCAAATTTACAGATAGATATTTAAAAAATTTATAATTGTAAACATTGATAAACTAATACTACCTTTGTACCGACGTGATTGCCCGATTTGAGATTTTCATTTGTACCATGATGTACATCTAATTAAGAAAAATATTATTTATCACAATAATTTTCAAAAGAAAAAGAAATTCTATTAAAAACAAGAGTCTTTTTATTTTAAGGGTACAGAAAAGGAGAGTAAAGTATTCTGACAATGTAGAGCCTCACACGCTAACGATTTTGGTTTTTGCATAAAACATTTTGATTACAAATTATTTTCTACTTTTTAGAACACTTATAGTAAAAGAGTGATTCTAAAAAGTATATTTTTTTCCCATTAACATTATTTTCTTCATTAATGCGTGAAAACTTGGCATATAATTTTTAAGTGAATTGAGGAAGCGTGGTATCAAGAAGATACCACTCGCTCGCTAACGATTTTGGTTTTGACATAAAAATTTTGATTACAAATTATTTTCTACTTTTTAGAACGCTTATAGTAAAAGAGTGATTCTAAAAAGTATATATTTTTTTTCATTAACAATATTTTCTTCATTAATGCGTGAAAACTTGACATATAATTTTTAGGTGAATTGAGGAAGCGTGGTATCAAGAAGATACCACTCGCTCGCTAACGATTTTGGTTTTGACATCAAAATTTTGATTACAAATTATTTTCTACTTTTTAGAACGCTTATAGTAAAAGAGTGATTCTAAAAAGTATATATTTTTTTCATTAACATTATTTTCTTCATTAATGCGTGAAAACTTGACATATAATTTTTAGGTGAATTGAGGAAGCGTGGTATCAAGAAGATACCACTCGCTCGCTAACGATTTTGGTTTGGACATAAAAATTTTGATTACAAATTATTTTCTACTTTTTAGAACGCTTATAGTAAAAGAGTGATTCTAAAAAGTATATATTTTTTTTCATTAACAATATTTTCTTCATTAATGCGTGAAAACTTGACATATAATTTTTAGGTGAATTGAGAAAGCGTGGTATCAAGAAGATACCACTCGCTCGCTAACGATTTTGGTTTTGACATCAAAATTTTGATTACAAATTATTTTCTACTTTTTAGAACGCTTATAGTAAAAGAGTGATTCTAAAAAGTATATATTTTTTTCATTAACATTATTTTCTTCATTAATGCGTGAAAACTTGACATATAATTTTTAGGTGAATTGAGGAAGCGTGGTATCAAGAAGATACCACTCGCTCGCTAACGATTTTGGTTTGGACATAAAAATTTTGATTACAAATTATTTTCTACTTTTTAGAACGCTTATAGTAAAAGAGTGATTCTAAAAAATATATATATTTTTTTTCATTAACATTATTTTCTTCATTAATGCGTGAAAACTTGACATATAATTTTTAGGTGAATTGAGGAAGCGTGGTATCAAGAAGATACCACTCACTCGCTAACGATTTTGGTTTTGACATAAAAATTTTGATTACAAATTATTTTCTACTTTTTAGAACGCTTATAGTAAAAGAGTGATTCTAAAAAGTATTTTTTTTTCATTAACATTATTTTCTTCATTAATGCGTGAAAACTTGACATATAATTTTTAGGTGAATTGAGGAAGCGTGGTATCAAAAAGATACCACTCGCTCGCTAACGATTTTGGTTTTGACTTAAAAATTTTGATTACAAATTATTTTCTACTTTTTAGAACGCTTATAGTAAAAGAGTGATTCTAAAAAGTATATATTTTTTTCATTAACATTATTTTCTTCATTAATGCGTGAAAACTTGACATATAATTTTTAGGTGAATTGAGGAAGCGTGGTATCAAGAAGATACCACTCGCTCGCTAACGATTTTGGTTTTGACATAAAAAATTTGATTACAAATTATTTTCTACTTTTTAGAACGCTTATAGTAAAAGAGTGATTCTAAAAAGTATATATTTTTTTCATTAACATTATTTTCTTCATTAATGCGTGAAAACTTGACATATAATTTTTAGGTGAATTGAGGAAGCGTGGTATCAAGAAGATACCACTCGCTCGCTAACGATTTTGGTTTTGACATAAAAATTTTGATTACAAATTATTTTCTACTTTTTAGAACGCTTATAGTAAAAGAGTGATTCTAAAAAGTATATATTTTTTTCATTAACATTATTTTCTTCATTAATGCGTGAAAACTTGACATATAATTTTTAGGTGAATTGAGGAAGCGTGGTATCAAGAAGATACCACTCGCTCGCTAACGATTTTGGTTTCGACATAAAAATTTTGATTACAAATTATTTTCTACTTTTTAGAACGCTTATAGTAAAAGAGTGATTCTAAAAAGTATATATTTTTTTTCATTAACATTATTTTCTTCATTAATGCGTGAAAACTTGACATATAATTTTTAGGTGAATTGAGGAAGCGTGGTATCAAGAAGATACCACTCGCTCGCTAACGATTTTGGTTTTGACATAAAAATTTTGATTACAAATTATTTTCTACTTTTTAGAACGCTTATAGTAAAAGAGTAATTCTAAAAAGTATATATTTTTTTCATTAACATTATTTTCTTCATTAATGCGTGAAAACTTGGCATATAATTTTTAAGTGAATTGAGGAAGCGTGGTATCAAGAAGATACCACTGGCTCGCTAACGATTTTGGTTTTGACATAAAAATTTTGATTACAAATTATTTTCTACTTTTTAGAACGCTTTTAGTAAAAGAGTAATTCTAAAAAGTATATTTTTTTTTTCATTAACATTATTTTCTTCATTAATGCGTGAAAACTTGTCATATAATTTTTAAGTGAATTGAGGAAGCGTGGTATCAAGAAGATACCACTCGCTCGCTAACGATTTTGGTTTTGACATAAAAATTTTGATTACAAATTATTTTCTACTTTTTAGAAGTTTTTTTTTTTTTTTTTCGTTAACTTTATTTTCTTTATGATCATTTACTTTTTGACAAAGATAGATTTTGAAATTGTATATTTTGGATAGTGATTACAGAACACTTCGCATATAACTTAATGCATAAAAAAATTAACAATATTCTTTTATAGAACCTGCATATGCTCTGAGTTCGATGTGCATTGTACAGGCTGGTTTAACTATACTTGAAGATCATGATAGAATGCCTCTAGAGTGAGTTCCATTATATATATATATATATATATATATATATATATATATATATATATATATATATTTCTCTATAATTTATAAATGTAATAAGAATAATCTTTTTAATATTTTAGGGGAGGTGTCTTGACTCCTGGTGTTGCATTTGCAAATACTTCTCTCCGACAGAGATTAGAAAAACGGGGTGTAACTTTTAAATTCGAAAATACTAACGAAGCTTTAACTGTATGAAAGTAATTGTGAGAATGTGTTTTGTCAATTAATTAAATGAAAACTGTTTTTGTACTCGCTTAAAGGAGACTTAATATGTACTTGAATACATTATTTTGCATTGTATGTTACTTTAAAAAGTACAGTAATCCAAAAAAACTCTATCATCTTGTAAAACTTTTGTTTTGACGATCGGATTTTCTAATGCTAACGATATATTACGTTAAGAAATATGGCGCAAAAAGTACTTTTTCTGAATTAACATAACTTTTCTGATAAATTTAGTTTCTTGATAATTAAAATATCAGGGTGTAACCGTCATCTGGAAAATATGGCTCTATTATTTTCGTCAAAACCAGAAATGCCAACTGACAAAATACTTAAAAAATAGTAGAGAATTGTAAACGAAAAATAGCACATTTTCGTTACTTTTGCCTACTTTTTGAAAGGTCCATTGCGGCTTAACTGTAACAAACTAGTGTATCACATGAGCCTTTAAATTATTTAAGAGTAGTGAGGAGTAAAAACTATATAAATCAAATTTACTAAACCAAGAATCGTACATTCAAAGACTACCACTCGAAAATATTTATCCGCTGTTTGGATCAATGGCACCTCTGCAAGACTAGCTAAGTGCCAATCGTTCGAACAGAGTTGGGAAATAAAGAAATCAGAAATAATTTAGTACTCAACAATACTACGAAATCATGCACAAAACTGTAAGTTAAAAGTTTTTTTTTTTTTTTTTTTTTTTTTTTTTTTTTTTTTTTTTTTAATCAAACCCGCTCGCTTTACGTTGCCTTTCCAAAAAAAAAAAAAAAATTTTGCCTTTTCTAAATTTCTTTTAAACTAATAGCCTTTTTTATCTACTAATTGTCAAAATTTACCACAATCACATTTTTTCCTATGAATTGACTTTTTGAAAACTATTTCAATTTTATTTTATTGATTTTTGTTAACATTACAATTCACCTTATTCCCGGGTTTCGCAATAACCAGTCACAAAAATTAAATTAAGAATAACTGAACGTTCCGAGTATATACAAACAAATCGGACACGTCAAGAAAAGAAATAGTCATGTCAATGCTATAACGTTATCAGGACTTCCGGTGAGGTTCTCTTTTATTTATTTATTTTTTTATTTATTTGGTTTTTATTGATGGTGAATATTTAAGCTATTATAAAGGCATTTAAAAAGTATAAATTATTGACAAAATAAATGCGTGATTTCATAGATATTTTAAAATCTTAATTAGATACCTGCAAGTGACGTCAGCGTGCGTATCGAACTTGATTGGTTGTCAAAACGTGGCAATTTTATGTTAGAGAGCCACTGTTCTTCCGACAGATATGAATTCTCTTAAGAGACGCATTCTGCATTTTTTCACAAAGAAAGATGTGGTTTATTTTTTCTTATCTCAAAGAATTTATGTGAAACCATGTAGAACATAAATAACCTAATTATGCAGTGAAATGGCCAGATGCACAAAAATATTCACGGTTGCAATAAAATACATACCGAAACAAATAACAAATCTAGGTTAAATTAAATATGTTGACAGGAAAGAATTGGCCAACGAAATAGGCTACAAGGGGAATATGCTAGACCTCTAGCAACACTAGGCATGCTTTCGCCTGTAGCGTGTGGATAATCATAGGAAGGAGAAGTACGTAATTTTCTGTCTTCATTTTCAAAACGATTAAAATTTTTTAAGTTTGGGAACTATATAGAGATCAAAACTGCCGTAGACATTGGAAGCATCATGGAAATTTTAAAAAATATTTTTGTAAGTATAATATAAAGTAGTCTGATAGGTTACCACGTCTTCATACGTATCAGTACCGATTTTAATGATTGATTCAGAACAGACGATTTGTATGAGGTACACACTTACATAGGGTTAAACTTTCTGCTTACAAAAAATATGACCAAATAAAGAATTAGCAACTTCGAATCCTTCTTATATAGAGTATACAGAGAAAGATGTTAACCAAAAATAGAAAGCACCCTGGAAATGGTAATATATAAATACAGATGTAAAGATCAGACAGCAAAGTCATAAAGTGTCAATAAAACTAATTAAAGAGGAATTCAAATAAATCTTACAACAGGTGAAAAATTAAAGATTAAAAATCAAAAGCTAAAGTTAAAATGAGACTAAAATTACAAAGATTATTAAACGTCAAATCTAGGTTCAACGTAAACAATTCTAAAAGTTGAGAGTACAAGAAAAAAATTGGAGGTCAAAATAGGAAGAATCTAAGTCACACAAATGATTAATAGACTATCAATAATCACTAAAGGTATATAAATAGGGTTCATTTAATCAGGTTAGATCTTCTAAGGTATAGTTGATAATTTCGTTAATAATATGACCAAGAGCTAAAGAACAGAACCACTGATGCTTGTCATCTTTATTGTCGAAATGATTACTACGAAGTGTCCAATACTTAATATAATGTTTCTGCAGTTGTTCAATATAGAGCTGAGTTCAGAAAACAGAGAGGGTGGAATCCTGCTAAATCTATAATAAAAAATAAAAAAATAATAAAAAAAAAAAAAACGAGCACAACGAGGTGAAAAACGCTTTAAAAAGTGTTAAAAAATGCAGAGTATTTCTCAATCATCATTCACGATATATATAATTAAAATCCTTCTCAATAACTATTCACATCCGGGACAACTGCATATGTTTTACTACAGCATCTTGAAAGATAGCAACTTCAGTTTATTCAATGCATTGTTTTAAATCAATTGGAGAATGAGCTTATTTAAAAAATCCAGAAAAGGTTTGATTTCTGACGATTTCTTAAAAATAAATATTGCCTACTACAAAGTCATTCTTATCAGATGTACCATACACTTTGCTTTTTTTTCTTCTATCCTTTAAGAAAAAATTGAATAAAATGCGAAACTTACACGTATTGTGAATTTGATGTCGTAATTTTGAAACAGTAATTCAGTAACTTTTGAACAAAAATTAATTTAACGAGAATTCTAAGAAAATTGATTCAACGCACTTTTTTTAAAAATCAGATGCAGAAAGAGCTTATTTGAAAAGCTCAGTAAAAGATACAAATAGGTGACGATTCTAAAAAAATAAATATTGCCGACAGCAGTCATTCTTAGCAACTGAGCAATAACTTTTGGACATAACAAATCTTTTTACTAATGTTATTTTTCACACATTTATATTTAAACTAAAAAAAATAAAAATAAAAAAGGATAAAGATCTCAGAAAAGGTAATCGAATATCCAGGTTATTATTATCCAGGAATATCCGGATTCCAGGCTATATGCAGGTCTCTTTTATTATTATTTATTTATTCAATGAAAAAGTGGATAAAATTTAAGCGTTGCAACACACGGATTAGATATTAATTTCACGAACTTACTATGATCTTACTTATTGTATCCTATGAATGATTCACTGTGTGTAGCTAAATACAGGTAGTGGTAGTTTGGGCTCTGAGGGGGAAATTACAGGGATATATAAGAATAAACAGAATGTAATGTATTATCTTTCAATTTGTTTTCATGATATTTTTTAGAAGTTTAACATTGCTTCGCAAATGACAACTGGACAGAAAAGTTGCTTGAGGAAAACCTTAGATGTGAAAAAAATAAAGAGGTTTTTACGTCACAATTTCAGAAATATTTCATTCCAAATTCTATAATTTAAGTCATACATCGATCTTCAAGTATTGTGTTTTTTTTTTTCTTTTATAGACTATTTTTTTTTTTTCCTTTTCAAAACATTTAGATGGACAAGAAGTTATAAATAAAATTTTCATTAAAAAATAAAATCATTGATCATAGAGAACACTGTAAAAGATAACTTGATTTTTTTTTTTTTTTTTTCTTTTTAATGTTGTGTCTTTAAAAGCGGATATAACGTTTTAGCAAAAGCATAGATTTTCGCTCAATCTTTGAAAAAAGCGCTTTCTGTATTTGTATGGATGGTGTTTTCGACACTAGGGAGCGCTGCAAGCTGTATGCCGCTTATACTTCTGGGTTACTGTTTCCGGTGTATTTTAAAGCCATTTGACTCACAACGTGATCCTTGTGTTTTAAAATTCCTGCAAACGTAGTATTTGAATACTTATTACTAAACTTAATCTTGCTCCTCGAATAATATGCTAACACTAACAGATGATGCGCAGCTTGCAACACAAACAAACAGTAATAAACAAATGGAAATAGGTCAAATTAGGACTGCCAAAAAAGCGAGTTATTGAAAATCTAGAAACTATGTCACCTTTTTTAACAATATATCTCTAAATAACTAAAACAAATTTTCACTGTAAACTCACCAGAATTACATAATAACATTAATATCTTATGAAATACGCAGATTTGAGCTCAGAAATTATCTAATTAATTTCTTTTATTGAAAACAAAATTATCCGTTTGAAAATATCGCCTCGCAGAATAACATGTAATAAGCAGCTGCAAAATTTCTAACCGGAACTAGAGCAGGCATACAGCTCGAGATTGTTATTGTTTACATTTCTACTGAAAACACCATCCATAGAGACTGAGATCTTCTTCCTCAAACACAAATAAGCAGGACTTAAAAAGGGGCCTCCCTGGCCGAGTGGTATCGCCGGTCAAAACGCTCTGTTAAGCGTGGAGGTAGCGGGTTCGAATCCCGCTGTAACCCTGGATGTATTCTTTGTGATGTCTTTCTCTGAATTGTTCTATCTGTATTTTCTACTTGACAATGACTTATAAGCCTATATTGAGCACACAAGTCAGCAAATGTATGTAATTTCAATAAAACAATAAAAAAAATCAATAAAACAGGACTTAAAAGATTGAGTGCTTGGCTAGAAGAATGAGGCAAATGTGTGTATCAAAGATGAAACAGAGATTTTCCTTGGCGCTTTAATTGATAATAATAATTAACTGTGATTATTCATTAAACTGTCTAAAGTGAACTAAAAGTTGATTAACTGTATGAACAATTAATGACAAGATTCTAAACCCCCGGAATAAAAACTTGAAAACTTCCAGTGCATCTTTTCAAGAATATTTGTTAATGGGCTTAATATTCTAAAAAGTTTTATTATTTAGATTGATATTTAAAATTATACCTAATTGGATTTTTTTAAAATTTTTTCTGTATTTATAAAATTTAAAAAGTCATTAACCATAAGGCTATTTCAGGAAGTAACAGCATATCCCGACATTAAGTGTAAAGTTCGCCATTTTTTAAGTCTTATCTTTAGTTTCTTTAGGGTCCCGCACAGTGGACTGATTGTGAGACACTTTTCCTAGTGGTATCGATTTAAAAGCCTAGCTTCTACATGCAGTTGAATTTCTCTTTTAAGGTTTTGAAAGATTGTTAGTTGTAAATGGTTAAAAAAACAGTACAGTTTTGTATTCATGGTTTTATAATCATATTAGTTGTAAATGGTTTCAAAACAGTAAAGGTAAAAAAATTTATTTATCATAAACATTACGGTTAATTTAATGGAGAAACTGCTGACCATAATTTTAGAATGAAAATTTTCACAATGTATCAAATAGATATTCTTTTTCAATTTCAACTTTTTCCTGCGTCATTTTACAGTAGTAAGATAATGTAACAATATATTAGTGAATTTGAATTGAAAAGTTTTTCTAGCCCTACTTTTAAATATTTTAAACAGTAAATTGAGAGCCGCGATGGCTCAGGGGATAGAGCGTTCGCCTTCCAATGAGGCGAACCGGGTTCGAATCCCAGTCGATACGAATTCCGCATCCGGCTTGCACTGACCACAGTGCTGACGTGAAATATCCTCAGTGGTAGACGGATCTTGGGTTAGAGTCCCCTTGCCGTCAGGCTAACCGTGGGAGGTTCTCGTGGTCTTCCTCTCCATGTAACGCAAATGCGGGTTAGCTTCATCAAAAAGTCCTCCACGAAGGCAAATTTCTCCCAATACTCGATCCAGGAGTTCCCTTGTCTTCTGGATTGGGTTCAAAATTACAAGGCTACGGAGTTGAACATTAGTAGCCGTAAACCCATTAAGTTGGGTCGGCTGTTCAACGACGGTTATAAATAAAAATAAAAAAATAAAACAGTAAATTGAAGGTCAGATAGAGAAATGGTCTTGCTTCAAAATCCTTACCAAGTTCTTACAAGACTTTCATTTGTTTTCAAAATTTCAGTTTCAGTTTGGTAATGTAATTCGCACTGATAAATGTAATTCGCACGTAACTCAAATGTGGAAGGATTATGCAATAAGCACCAAATATACTAATATCGCTATAAATTTCTTTATTAATATATTTTATTTTATTTTATGACCGTCGTTGAACAGCCGACCCAATTTTTGGGTTTACGACTACTAATGTTCAACGCCGTAGCCTTGTAATTTTGAACCAATCCAGAAGACAAGGAAACTGCTGGATCGGTACCCCCAGAAGTATTGATTTGTTATGGGAACATGGAGGACTTTGAGACTCGACAGATTTAACGTGCATCAGTCACCATTTACTATACATACATACTTACTTATACATATATACACATACATATACAAAAAATTTTTTTTTTTTTTTTGCATTTAACATATATGGCCATCACGGGTAGCTGAAACGCTCCGGACTCACTGCCTGCCCCCAGGGACTTAGAGCAGGGTCAGTGGTGAGGCGTGTGTGGTGATCAACCACGTTGGCTGCTATTGTGAGCCAGTCCGTGGCTGATTGTGGGGTATGTATGTTTTGTCCATGTTGTGTTTTACATATTTTTAGTTGCAGTGGTAGTTGAGGCAGTGCTTTGGTGGAATGTGAATTATAAACTTTAGTAATTAAGTTGGCTGACTCATCCACCACCATTTTTTTTTAATTTTTTTTTTATATATATAAATTATTTTATTTAAATTAATAACTATCACGGGTAGCTGAAAAGCTCCTGGCGCATTGCTTGCCCCCAGTATCTAGGAGCAGGGTCAGTGGTGTGGCATGTGTGGTGATCAACCACGTTGGCTGCCATTGTGAGCCAGTTCGTGGTTGATTGTGGGATATGTGTGTTTTGTTTGTGTTATGTTTTGGGACTATGTATCAATGTTAGTCATAGAGATTTTTGCTGCCAGTATTTTTACAAAGTTATTATTAGATTTATGACATATTGTCTGTGATGTTCCTGGTTATTTCAAGTATATTTACTAGTTTTTGCATAATATGCTTATTTTTGAAACTGTCTGCAAATATCGTTCTGCCTTGTTCATTGGGTTTTTTGAGGTGGTATGATTCAGTTAGTGGGCAGTCATGTAGGTAGTGACTTGGGGTGCCTGTGTCATCGCATGGGCATGTGTCTGTGTTTATTCGCTGCATCCTGTGTAGGAATGAGGGGAAGAAGCCATGTCCTGTAAGGAATTGTATTGCAGCTGGATGGCCTATAAGTCGGTCTGTGTCTACTTTAGGGTAATATGATTTTGTTGTATAGCCTTTTTCATTTTCGTCCCAGTATGCTTGCCAAAGTTTTTGTGTGATGGTTTTAAGTTTATTTCTTAGGCTCGATGGTGGAAGCAGAACACCGCTGGGAATCCCATGACCTGCTACTGCGTCTTTAGCAGCTAAATCCGCTGCTTCATTATCTGTGTGCGCTGCCACCCAGTGTATTTGTGTTTTGCATTTGCTGACTAGGTGTTCTAGTTGTCTTTGTGTTGTTGCCACGTGTGGGTCTTTTGTTTCATTTTTCTAATAGCGTGTATACTAGCCATACTGTCTGTGAAAATTGTTGCATCTTTGTAGCTGTGTGTCTCTAACCATTTAATGGCTTCTTTGATGGCTAAAACCTCTGCTTGAAACACTGTGTTTTCTTGTTTTAGCGTAAATTTGCATGTATCTGTATGTTGGTTGTTGTAGTAAACACAGAATGCAGCTCCCACGCCATTGTCTGTTTTGGAGCCATCGGTGTAGATTTGTACTGTCGTTGTTTAGCTAGTTCTAGTACTTGTTGGTAGGTTAGTGTATTTATAGCTAGTCTTATGGGCCGGGTGGACCATATGTGTTTTTATCTTTTGTTGATATTCACCCGCTTTTATGTTGTATTGTGTGTTATCTTGATTGAATCTTAGTGTGTTAGCTAGTAGTGCTTCTTTTTGGATTTGTAGGTGCAATGGCGGTAAACCTGCCAGAACATTCAGACCTGGTGTGGGTGCTGTTTTCAATGATCTTGTTATTCTGACTAGTAGGGGCCGCTGCACCTTGTGCAGCTCTTTGACTGCGGTTTAATTTAGTTCTGTACCCCATGCTGCTGCAGCGTACGTAAAGGTCTTTTCTGCCACAGTCTTGTACCAATGCTTGAGCATTTTAGTATTAAAGCCCCAGGTCCTTGGGGCTAGTTTTATGAGATTGTTGTGTAGTGTTGTGGCTCTTGTTCTGAGTGATTTGATGTGTTCTAGGTAGTTTAGATGATGATCCAATACTATACCTAGGTATTTGATGTGATTTACTGATTTTATTGTGTTACCGTCTATTTTGATTATTGGTTGTCTCTGCTTGAAAGGATTATTAAAAGTAATGTAGTTACACTTGTTAATCGACAGATTTAGGCTTTGTGCCTTGCAAAAGTTGCTGAATTGTATCATTGCCTCATTAGCATTTGATTCTAGGTCTTTCCTTGTTTTGCCTGAAACAATGAAGCTGTAGTCATCTACAAAAGCTTGTGTTTTAACATGGTCGTGTTTGAACTGTTGTAAAAAGATATCCGCAATGATAAGCCATAGTAGGGGTCCTAGGCAAGAGCCCTGTGGACAACCCTGGTAGATATCGATTTTAGTTATATGAGTACCACCATTGAACTCCACTGACCTGTGTGAGAGGTAACTGTTGATTATGTTTGTGAGCTGTGTTGGACAGTTTATAGTATTTAATCTGTGTATTATGTGTGTCCACTGTATGGAGTCAAAGGCGCCCTTGATGTCAACCGATATTAGGGTTTTATAGTATTGCCGTTTACAATTTTTATTCTTTTTGGCTGTTTTAGCCTCGCTAATTACAGTTTTTAGAGCCGACTCTGCCTTCTCTGAAGTCAAATTGGCAGTCGCTGAGTTTGTTGTTTTTTTCCAGGTGATGGATCGATCTCTGATAGATAATTTTTTCCAAGAGTTTCCCTATTGTTGATAGAAGACATATGGGCTTGTAGGCATCTGGTTGTGTTAGATCTTTGTTTGGTTTTGCGAAATAAACTACTGTTGCTGATTTGATGTTGTTTGGAAAATGATTAAGCTCCAGACATTTATTGACCCAGTTTGTTAAGATTGTTGGGTCGGCATCAAAGACCCTTCTCCATATCATGAAGTCTAGCCCGTCCGGACCTGGTGCTTTTGTTGTTTTGAATGCGAATAAAGCATCCTTTACCTCGTTTTGCTCGACACTGGGTTCTGTGTTGGTGTTGTTTTGTGTTCGAGGAGGCTTGTCTGGTATGTTTGCGTCTTTGTCTGGGAAGTGATGTTTTGTGAGGAAGGTCATTGCCTCTTGTTTGGTCGGTTGACTAATGTTAGGAATATGTAATTTAAGGTCGGTTGGCTTGAAGAGTTTATTATGGGCCATTTTAAACGCATCCCCGTAATTATGTGTTTGAGTATTACAGAATGTCTTCCACGAGTGCTCTTTTGCTTTGTTGATTTGTTTTTTGTAATTTGCTTTACTTTTGTTTAGAGCCAGTTTTATTTGCAATTTTAGTGTGGGGTCCTGACAGTTGTCCTATCTTTTACATAAAGCTCTTAATCTGTTCCTATCAATTTTTAGCTTACTATTAAACCATGCTGGCGTGGTTGTAGCCTTGGAGGTTTTTAGCTTGTAGATCTGCTTTGAGATTTTGGTAACATTATTTATTAGTTGTTTGGTGTAATTATCTAATTCTGTTGCTGTTGCAGCTGCTTCGCATTCTGTGTTGAGACTGTGTGCATTGTTTTTAATTAGTCGTGTGAATTTCTTATGATTACCGAAGTTTGTTTTGAGTCTGTTGGTTGTTGGTTGAATAGTATCTTGGTTTACGTTGAAAATTATGTATCTATGGTCACTCGCAGTATGTTCGTCACTTATGAACCAGTCATTGACTAAGGTTGCACCCTCACGGTTACCAATGGTGAAGTCCGGGTTGCCTTGTGCATTGTTTGTATAAAAGGTAGAGAGGTTACTGTGTGTGTTAAGCCTGATCAGGTCGTGTTGGATCATATGGTCGATTAGGATGTCGCCTCTACTGTCTGTATGTTTGTAACCCCACTGTGTGGACCTGGCATTGAGATCAGCACATAGGACCAGTGGATAGCCGATTATTTCATCTTTCCACTCATCCAGTGCTGCGGACAGGTCTGCGTGGGTTATTAATATATTTGATGATTATTAAAACTAGCTCTAATCTTAAGCAGGAGTACTAAGGAGCAGTAACATTAGGGAGAAATGTAAAAAATTGTCAAACGCCAGTAATGCGTTACTCCAATTATTAATAAAAAGTAATGAGCACTACTGTTATTATGGTAATAGGTGCACTTTGAATTGGTTCCAAATATACTAATATATTTGCAATTATTATACTTGGTACCTATTAAAACTGCATAAATGCTGTGAAAAGAGGTTCTTTTAGAGGCCCATAAAAAGTATAAATGCCAGGAAAACTCGCTTGGTTGAGGTAAATTTCGACGGTCATGAATTTGTCTCAAGCAATAATGAGACTTGTGTGCGAGATATGTGACATACCAGGTTATACTGAAAACAGTTGATATTTATTTTCAAGGAATGAAGTACTAAAAACATGTTTCGCTTAGTTTGATAACGTAAAGCCACCGATAGGGACATAAAGAAAAAAAATGGATGTATTTTAGCTATATAATTTGTGCTGGTAAATGTCTCAATTTTGTGCATGATTTTGCAGTATTGTTGAATACTGATTTATTGATTGTTTTTCCCCATACTTAGAACGAGTATTCAGCTACTACTTAATAATATCTCATATAATAATTTTAATAATATCTCATATAATAATTTCAATAATATCTCATATAATTACCTTTCAATAGCTTATAGTTTTATTCTTAAAAAGAAAGTAAGAGATAAAAATAAACTAACTATGAAATATTTTGAGATTTATATGTTTTAATATAACTTGTAAATAAGCTAATTAATGTTAGGTTACAATATGATTAAGGTTAAAAAAAATCACTAATGACGAGAAACTAGAACTAGCAACGCCTCCTAGCGAGAAAAACTGGAAAAAACTCAGAGACAAAGAGAGAGTGGTAGTGGTCGAACGATGCGGCCTGTCAAGCAGCGCTCCTTTTTTCTTCTTCTTCTTTTGTGTTATACATGTTATGTCTGTGAATGTGCTGAGTGCTTATATATAATCATGTTGTTTAAAATAAAAAATAAAAAAAATAAAAAAACGCTAGCCGAATGCCTTTTATCCCCCCCCCCCTATGCACCACATCTTCACACAAATAGATTAATTATGATAGATTATAAAACGAATCATGAATATAATAATTTAAATTTTTTTAAAAAATCACACACTTTTAAAACAAAGTATAACACATTTTTTTTAAATGATCTAAATCAATTTACACATTTTTAGATCAGATGTTACATAGTTCAAACCGTAATAAGATTCCATGTTGAAATCTAAATCAAAGAATGAATTTTTGCCTCTTAAGTTTGAATCGTAAAATATGATGTTAATTATTGTGAATGATCAATTAATTTCATATAATTTAAATCTCGTATTTAGTTTTCCACATTCATTGCTTCCATTTCGGTTAGTTCATATTTAGTTTGCTGTTTTGTCCTATTCCATAGAATCGGGCTTAAACATTTTGAGTCGGCTGGTATTACATTTTTTCTCCATCCTGAAAATACAATTAAATAGAAATAAATATTTTTATTTAAGCAAAATGTAATACTAATTGCTAACAAAATTGATATCCATTTAAATTAGAAGAAATTAATAGTGTTTTATAGTGTAGAAATTAATAGAAATTACTATGAGACTACCTGTAAAAAATTCAGGTTAAAATTACGAATTAGGTGCCGGTATTTTTTATCATGAAGTCCATTTTTACTGAAACTTATTACGAAATAAAAACTTTGATGTACCATAATTTTTACAGCAATAATTACCTAAAAATCACTGAACCACTATAATTAAATAAATATTTCTGTAAAAATAATGATATAATATTTTACGATAAAATTGATTTTATGGATGATGCACTCAAAGCGTTGCTACCATATACCGTAATTTTATTCCGAGTTTTTACAGTGTATATATACAGAATGGTTTGTAAAATTATGCATATGTATTACTAAACGATAACTAAATAATAATACATATGCAAAACAATGCATATGTATTATTATTTAGTTATCGATTGTTACACAATTTCTTTTTTAAGAATTTTTTTTTTTTTCAAATACAAATCCTTTAACAGTTTTTTAAGCTAATTAAAAATTTGTTACATAAACAAATCCAAATATTTTTAATAGATTTTTACGCTTTCTTTTCTTCATTGCGAAACAAAATCTTATCCTTTTATTTATTTATACTGTTTGCAAAAACAAGTTTGAAACAAATGAAGAGTAATAAAGAGATAAGATGATTGAAAGTAATTTCAAGAAAATAAATTAAATATAAAAAATATGTCAATTTTGGATGGTATATTTTGAAGTTAAAATACGGATCATCTTTTTTTAAATTTAAAAAGTTAATTTAATTTTAAATTTTTGTTTGCATTGGTTAATGCAATAAAAAAATATAATTTTAATTTTTTATTATTTTTTAATGTTTTCTTATAGCAATTGGTAATAGTAGGTATTTATATATTTTTTTTCATAATACTCTACTTATATTTATGAAAGGTGAATATATATGCCAAATATTTACTCATGATAGAATGTAAAGTTTTAATTAATAATATAATTGGTTTACCATTTTAGAAAAATACAATTTTAATAGTTTTATTTTTCTTGCTTTTACACTAACCATTGCTCCAAGAATTTAATTACTTATAATTTATTTAAAATATTAATTTTAATAAATAAAAATTTAAAAAAAAAATTCTCACCTGTCAATAGCACAGTTACAAATATACAAACTGAAGTCAATATAAATCCCATTGCACCGTACCAAACATGTGAAATTCTATACAGAATAAAAATCTTCCTAAAATTATGAAATAATTAAATTATTATATTTGTGTAGAGTTCCCGAACAAGAAAGCAAAACTTAACTAGGAGACAGAACATATCTGCACGAGCAATATTTGTCCTAGAATGTATGAAAGGAACACAAGCAATGAGAAGTTAAAAATTAGATTTTCACTATCACATTTAAAGAATTAATTCAAGAATGAAAAAATTTATTCAGAAAACTTTTTATTTACTGGAATATGAAGGGTCTAGAAAAAAATTTCTCAAAATAAAAAAATGCATTTGATATACAAAAATGGCTTGAAGAGATGTTCAAAGAATTGATCAAAAGATCATCCGTCAGCTGCAATATTGGTTTCACGTGGAGAGTGACGTGCATTTGAGAAAGCACCATCAGGTATTTTCCTTAATTTCACTAGCAACAAAACGATCCTGGTGACTAGATCCTTATCGTTCCCTATGGAGCACCTTTCATATGGCCTTGGTGATGCACGAGAATTTAAGAGATCTTGGTGGCCAAGGTATGGGACCATTTCGACAAGCACAACACCTTAGTAATGTTGCATCTAAAATGTTTTGCTCAACCTAGTTGAAATATTCACATGCACCATCATGCTGGAATACATTCTCGACCTTATGGGGGTTAAAGCAGGTCCGGCGATAGCTGTCGTGTGAATGTGTGATACGATTCGCCCACCAAACGATGTGGCATGGGCCAATAAAATGGTTATGAGGAATCCCTTACCTAATGTTTACGGAAAACCACCGCTTGAAAGAATGATACGTGGCATGTGGGTTCAAATATGCCCACGTGTGTGAAATGGGGGTATTAAAAAGGCAAATACGGGTGAAAGTACACTCATCGAAAAGCAGAAAATTTTGCTGGAAAAGCTAAAGTGTGAAATCGACATGTGGCTGATAGTCCACCGGTGACAACGCTTATACCCATTGCTGATGACAGAGATCCTCATGTAGCAAATGCCAGTCTTTTGGGGGCATGTTTTCAGCACGTGCGACCTCTCACGTGCTAACTCCTGTTTCCACAATAGGTGGAATATTCTTGATGTCCTGACATCATTGTTAGATTAATGTCCTGACAATTGATCTAACCTGTAAAAGGTCCTGTTTCACACTGTCACCGATGCAAACTTTGGAATGCCTAATCGGAAACCGACTCTACCTTTCTCGGAAAGTTTCCCTACGTTACCCGCATTCCCATCGGCCGCACCGTACACGAAGACCATATCTGTTTTTCCATGCCATCATATCAGCAATCCACGTTAGATATACCCTTTCGAGGCTTCATATACCACTTACAACAACGCCTTGCTGCACGTCCATGTTTTATACGACGAATTTCGCTCGTCGCTTGAATCAAACTATTGTTTTCTTAAAATTTATTATAAGAAAAGAAAACAGAATTTAAAAAGGATGATATACACAGACATAGAAATTCTTCACTTTTTAATATTATATATATATACATATATCCTCGTTATTCGAACGAAAATCGAAAACTTTTTCTCACAATTATAAAATTCGTTCAACCAAATGTAATTAAAAATAATAATTTTATGTATTATTCTTATTAATTTAATTAATAACAATAAAAAATTTTCAATTCTGAGATATAAAACTTTTTACATCAGTTTAAAGAATGTTATTTTATATGGCCACATATAAAATTTGAAAAAGATCGATCGATTTGAAATCGAATTTTAAACATACGATTATTTCAGCATTTTATTTCTCAGAATCTATTCGACCAATAAATTAAACAAAAAAGGTTTGTTTATTCAGAAAATGTATACATTTGTATCTGATTTCGTCGTTTAAATTATAGTCTGCTTTAATTAACTAGCAGATTTAAGGTTAGGTACTCTAACTATTATGATTGATTCTTAGCAAGTGAATATTCGATCATTAGGGTATCAAAAATTATACTGTGTGTTCTTTTCATGCGCTGAGTTGGGATGTGCTTTAATTTCTATTAAAAGATTGAATTAAATACTTACTCTGTTAAAGAGTCGTTTGCAAATGATGGAGTAATTAATGATGCATTAACTGAAATGGTAGTGTTTTCAAATGATGGACATCCACTCACACTCATAGGCAGCAATGGTTGAGAGTAATCGGAAAATAAAGAACCGTATGATATCCAAGAAATTAGTATAACGCCAAAAAGAAAAGCAAAGGAAACACACTATAAAAACACATAGTCACGTTAGATTGAGCGATTGAATCATTAAAAATCATCTCTTTAGGGTTTTCTGGTTTGTATATTGTTTGAAATTTTACGGAAAAATGGTTAAATAACTATTTTTTGAATTGTTATTTTAAAATATTCATATATAATAGTCAAATAAAAATAAATAAGATGGTAATCAAACTGATAAATGTGAGAAATTCCTTCTTTCATCTGCTTTCACTAAATCCGGTTAAACAATCAGAAACTAAGCCCACGTAATGAAACCACTTAGTTCCTTACACTGCGTATTTATTATAGCTGAGAGGACTAATCTGCCTGTTTCAAGACCGACAGAACTGGGTTCGAGTCTTAGCGTTGACACCGCAATATTTCATCCATTCTCTTGAACACATGAAGAGTATCCAGTGTCCTCCAATTTGCATTTTGTGCTCTCCAATACCAATTGCCTAACGAAAAGCCTAGCTTCTAAGTGCAGTTAAATTTATTTTTTACGGTTTTGAAACAATACTATTTGTAAATGGTTAAAAAAAACTTCACAGTTTTGTATTCACGGTTTTATAATTATATTAGTGTAAAAACGGTTTCAAAACCGTAAAGGTAAAAAATTTTGTTTTTTACAGTAAACTTCATGTATCAAATAGAAATTATTTTCCAAATTTTAACTTTTTCGTGCGTAATTTTACAGTATCCTATATTTTAGGGCAAAAATAGTAGTTCAAAAAAAATTCTGATTTATTTTATTTTTTCTGTTAACTTTTTTTTTTAAATAATTGGGTAATTGATGCGATTGTACTTAAAAATAGACCTAAAATGATTATTATTTCTAGATTATTTTGAAGCAGTTAAAAATATTTCCATTTTCATTTCTTATGAATCAAATATCAATTTTACGACATCAATTTTACATAAAAATATCTTGATAGATAATATACTTTTGGTAATTAAAACGAATTTATTTTTTTCGAAAAATATTGATATTAAAACTATGATTTTAAAAACTTTATTTTTGTAGGCAGCTTATATTTTTTTAATTTCGAAAAAGTGCTTAAATGCTTATAATTTAATTTTATTTTACATTTATAATTTATTATAGTGGCTTACCTTGTCACTGGCTTTTCTTGATAGAACTGCAACTAAAAATAGTGCCAAAATTGGACCTTCTGCTGCATGAACAGCAACAAGCGACAAACGTCTGATACTTTTTATGCCCAGAAAGCAAAAGCTGAGACCAATGCAAATTCCACCATAGATGAGAGCTTAATAAAAACATTAATAGTTAATTTAAATAATTCCATGACGAAAGATATGCAGAGTTTCCCTGAATACATGAGCCAAACTATAAAGGGATTTAGGCAAAAGGATTGAGAATTGTATACCAAACCATGATAGTAACTGTCATCAATAAGAGCGCCTACCTAATATGAACTGGCTGCTTGTGCGCACTTGAACAGATAAATTTTTTAATTGTTATTGAATTGATTAACTGTGAATTAATTTTGAATTAATTATAAATAGATTTAATAATTTATTAATTTATAAACAGATTAATAGAATTAATAATGAATTGATTGAATTAAATAATTGAAATAATTAATTGAATTAATTAGTTGAATTAATTAATTGTTAATGAACTGATTTTAATATTATTATTAAACTTTCACATTTATTTGACTGAATTATCTTAATTTTATTCTTTCTTATCGTAATTTTTGAAAACTTCATTCAAAGTATGTTGCAGAAATGGCAGTTTCATTTATTCGCGATCGCAACGAACTATAGGGGGCGTTGTTGTATGAGACAAATACCTGCAATTTCTTTATGAACAGTCATTCAGTTACTCTGGAGACGTCTTTAATGTAGCATTGTAACGTTCCTTCTTTATTGTGGCTTATTAAATTAAAAAAAGGAAAATGTTTGATATTCTTTCTTATGCAAGCGAAAACAAAATGGTATCTCTTATTTTTAGAGAAGGAACATCCAAAACACATCGGAAAAATATTTGTAAATAAACAGAAAAAAGAAATGTATTTTCTTATTGCAGTTAAAACCTAATGCCTGAGAAATAGTTTTATTTAATTTAATGATATAACATAAAAGGCCTATTTAAATTTTACATTCCATAGTTTTACGAATCATATTACTTCAAACATTAAAATAAGCAAAATGTATACATAAGTATACATATATTTTGTAAAAAAGGTTCTTTGACAACAATTTTTATCAAAATATTATAAGTTTCAATAAAAATCATTATTTAGAAACTAAAAAACGTAAAATAAAGAATGCTTACGAAAAGAAAAAAAAAAAAGAAAATAAAATAAAATAAAATTCTAAAAATTCTTCACATTAAAATAAAAAATTTTCATGTATTTTGTTTTTATTCATAATCGGAAGTAGCAAACCATTCTATAGAAAATTATCATCAAATAATTCTGGATGTAATCTTTTGGATTCTTTGATGCCTTGTTCTTTGCTGATTTTTGACGCCATTTTTTAGTGCTACGAAAATGCGTCTTTGGGATTTGACAAAAATAGAACAAGATGCAATTTTATTTTTTCAGGACCGAAATATTTTACAAAAAAACGAAAATGTGCAAATTCTTATGACATGAAACTTTATTATGGTAAACGTACGTTTTGGAAATGTAATTTCATTTGGAATTTTATTTTATTAGAGTTCATATGGCGACAACACATAAAGTGAAAGAAAATAGAGATTGTTTTGAATCTATGTTAAACTCTATATCGGCCCATTTTCCACCGAAATCCGATTGACTACTTTGATTTTAAATAAAGTGTTTTGAATTTTGAAAGTGTTTTGATTTTATATAAAGTGTTTATTTTATGATTTGCCGCAAAAAGTTTAGGTGTAGATTGGTGGCACTTAAAAACCGCCAAATCTGTAGTTGCGGTGGCGTTAATACGTAAGTACCGAAATTTTATTCCATACTTTTCTGAATCATATTACTTCAAACATTAGAATATGCAAGAAGTATACATAAACACATAATGTTATACCATATAATTTTTCAAAACAATTATTTTAACTAAAATTTTTATCAAGAAATTATAAAGTAAAAAACGTAAAATAAAGAATTCTTAGGATAAAAAAAACGATTTTAAAAATTCCTCATATTGAAATAAAAAACTTCCATATTGTTTCTTTTTTTATTCTTATAGTTCTGAATTAGACGTAAAAAAACTATTCTGTAGAGAACTATCATCAAATAAGAAAAACAAATTATTTACAAGAAAATTGTTTATTAAAAAAATCATAAAACTTACCTGATTTACAAATCTGGAGAATTCTAAAATGAAATGTTCGTCGTTTCAAAATTTTATTTTCAAATTATATATACATAGATTATCTCTTCATTACTTTTAGAGAACATCTCGATGTGAATTTGAATATGTAGCTTAAAAACAGTATAGCTGAATTCTAGTTGAAATAATATTTTCAAAACTAAAAATTACTTACCAAGAAAACGATAAAAATGTATTAATAATAAGCACAAATGATGTTATTTCAAGTAATACGGATGATACTTTATTGTTGTTTATGTAGATACAGAAATATATACTATTCTATAAAGAAGAAGAATATTCTATAACTATTACAGTTCTGTACGTTCACATTTATTCATTGGAATGAAGAAAGCAATGTTGATTTCACTTTAATTTGTAATGAATTGAAGACAGAAGAAATGTATTTTACCGTAATACACACATCTGAACAGTATGCAATACCGAAGTCGGAAGTTATCAGTTGCAAGTTTGTTGATCATAGAAGTTAAAAATTGAGGAAATTTTCTTCAAATGTTTGGCATATACTGTTTCTGAAAGATTTACCAATATTCTGGGGAATTTTTTCAAGTTCTTCGGCCTTTTACTTAGGGAAATTTTGCTCTTTATTTGCTGCTAAGGAAATGGCGTCTGATTCTGCCGATGATTTTGATGGAACTAAATAAATTAATGTCTGATATTTTCTGGCTCCCGCTAGATGGCGTACTCGAGCATTGCGATCGCGAATATTCAATGATTTAGAGACCGATTTGTATAGTCCGTACAGTAGTAGGTCACTAAGCTATTAAATTACGATAAAATAAACTTTTATTTGTCAGTTTGAGTTTAATTTTAGATGATCAGAAACTAAAATTAATATAATTCAGATAAATGAAAGTGCCAGATCTGGTCTTTAGAAACAGCCAGTCTATAATGTGTCAGTGCCCCTAGATGCTTGTGGTGAATATTCTTTATACTTTTGTTGTTCACCAACTCTTAAAATTTAGCACGATGAATTCACAGACACCTGGCATATTTAAAAATATTTACACACATTGTTTTTTTCTTTCCCTAATAACATTTTTTTAAAAAAAAATTGATTACTGTACTTATGTTTGTCGTTAAGAGTGGTGAACCTGTTTTATTACGGCCAAAATTTAAAGTGATCTATTTAACCTTTTGCTTACGACTGGTACAACTGATAATTCAGAATAGCAGGTTAATCTTGAAAAGATTTTGAAATATCATTGAAATTGGGACTTCAAGAAGAAGAAGAAGATCACCCACGCGTGTGACCGAAGACGTCTGTGCCAGCTGAAAAGCAAAATGGCGTGTTAAAGTTGAGCTAAATGTCAACACATAAGTTATAATGTTAATAATGTGAAATTAATTAAATACAACACCGTATTGCGGATCCAGTTTTTTTGAAATATAATTCTTTCTCGTCTGCGTCATTTACTTAACTTAGATTTATTATTTGTTTATGTATTTTATTGTAACCATGAGGTATTTTTGTTTTGTGTACCTGGCAACTTCGATGCATAATTAATTTTGAGGCGTAACTACCATTACGAAAATTAAACATAGATTCACTGGTATATAAGCCATGCTAACTTGAATCGATTATGAGGTACCTTTTGATAGATGACGGTTGGCATGGTCGATAACTCCACCCGCACATTGGTGACCTCCGGACATGATTTGATCACGCAGTAACGCCCACTTCGATGGATAGTCCACATTGAACAGTTGGCTTGCTATTTGTGACTGCATTATCCAACTCCACATGCTGTTGCTACTCAGTCTCGATTAAACACAACGTCTGCGCCTACATACACTCGACTGCTAATTACAACACAGGAGCGACTACTACAGTGAAGTTAATACACCTCTCACATTCAGCACTCAAAATTCCGGTGACCGCTCTCCCGGTCTGTCACAAGTACAGCAACTAGTGGTATCTGTTCATCGAATTCTATCCCTGATAAAATTCTGGTGGGGGAGTATTGTGACGTAACTACCACTACGAAAATTAAACATCAATTCACTGGTATATAAGCCATGCTAACTTGAATCAATCCTGAGGTACCTTTTGATAGATGACGGTTGGCGTGGTCGGTAACTCCGCCCCCCACAGTTTGTTTATGTTCTACATGACTTCCTGTCTATATTTGTGTTAAGTAACAAATATATATAGTGAAAGAATTTGTGATGCCACAATTGGCATTACATATTTATTTTCTACCTTTTAAAATATCATTAATTACTTAAGCTTATTTTATTAATCGAATTATATTTAAAATAAATCTAAGAGTTAATCTTTAAAAGTTAACATAAAATATTTATTCCTTTTTCATCGATCAATGTAACGGATACTTTTTATTTCATTACTAATGCAGACTCATTAATTCACTGCCGCGCCTAATCGAAAACAAAAATCTATTTAGAACTTTATAATTCTTAATTTCTTACCGCAAATATGTTTCAGTTACATGGTTGTAATAATTCCCATAAATTTATTGGCAACTCGTGATCGCCAAAGTATTTTTAAACCCAATATTGATTATGCAGGGTGGGCTTTGTTTTGGCTATGTTATATTTTGATAATTTGCAAACTTTGGATCTCCTACCGATGCTTCTCCTATGTCCGTTGGGAACAATTGCATTCACTTTTAATTTCAAATTTGTTGCGACTGGGAGTTACCTTTGAGCACTCCAGTCCCAGCCAAACCGTTTAGAAAATGTAATTTTAATAGGATTGCTAACTTGAACTCTCAAGGGAGAGCGTCTGATTTGATCCCTTTAAGGAATTTCTTTTTCTTTATGATTTATATTTTGTACGTGGCCATTGTTACATTATTTATCATACCAATTCTTGCTTAATAAATCAAATTTTTACTTAAAGAATTTTTATTTATAATTATAGAGTCTATTTCCCGCGTCGAACTCTTAAACGGTCCACCAAATAACATCAAATCAGCTAAATACCTGTTCTGCACCTCTTCGTGGGACGAGGGAGAAACGTCCTTGGACGGCCAACGCAGACAGAGGGGACGGTGGACACGATAGTGAAATAGGAGTAAGAGCTAACTGATCGAACCTAGAATGATTGGGATCGAGAGCTCGGACGAGGATGATGTCGGGCCGCCTGAGGGTTTCGAATCTTCATTTGAAGAAAAGAAGAAAGAGTGGTTAACGACGGCACAATGCTTTCAAGAGAAAATGAGTAGAACTCTTGAGGGTCTAAAGGGAAAGTCATTTACAGCGGCTGCAGTCCTGAAAATCATGAACATTACTCAAGAGTTCGTCCCGAATATGTCGAATCAAAACGGACTTCTTTCATACACGTAAGGTGCTCAACTCGAGGCCGAACGTGCTTTAAGCGACATGATTAAGCAGAATAATAAAAGAAAAAAGGAGAAGACTTTCGCAGAAGGTATTAAAATGGGCCGCGAAGCACACCACTAAAAAAAAAAGCCAAAACACATGTCCTCATGATCAAGACGAAGGAGAACTCAACACCAGAAGTAATGGAAGAGGCTTTAAAGGGGAAAATTGACCCAGAAAAGATAGAGCTCAAGGTCAAGGACTTGAAAAAGACGCAGAAAGGCGAATTAATGGTTGAAATAGAGACCAGACATGACGTAGCACTCTTAAAAGAGAAAGTCGAAGCAGACCTGGGAAAGCAAATGCTCTGCGAAGTGCCAAAAAAAAGGCAATCCGCGAATCATAATTTACAAGCTACCAGAATGGGTCACCAAGGAAAGCCTCACCAAAAGTTTAAATGAAAATAACTATGAAGTTAACGATGGCGACTTTGAGGTCGCATTTTCTATAAAAGCCAAAAAAGGGGCTCACTGGGTGGTCGCAGTGAAGGCAAGGAGCTTTAAGGCGATTCTAGCACAAGAGGGAGTCAATGTTGGTTGGAGACATTACCGAGCCAAAGAGTTCTTAAGACCACTCCGATGCTATAACTGCAACCGACTAGAACACATGGCCAGGGACTGTAGCGCAAAATGAAACATGCTCCAAATGTGATGAATCAGGTCATCAAGCCGCATCCTGCAAGAACAAGCCAAAGTGCATTAATTGCCTCGAGAATAATAAGCGACACGGCTCCAACCTGAGGACTGATCATAGTGCTTTAAGCAGGAACTGCACGTCACAGAGGAGAGCCATAGAAAGATTCAAGAAAACCATTGATTATTGGACCTAAGCCAATAGCAACCTCTGTAAACCCTGTCGGCGACTCTCAATCTGCTGCGAAATTCTTGTAAATTAATTTGTGTTTCACTTTGTTCTAATTTTATATTTTTCTGTTAATAAAGTTGTGGTTTAGGACCTTCCAGGCTTGGGACTGCTCGATGGATCGTGGTTTGGCGACGGTCTTGCTGCTGTCGACCCTTTTTGTCGACCACGTCTGCAGAGAGATTGGCACTGCCGCCCATTTGGTTTGGTTCTGTAGTTTGCTCCTTGGTCCCTGTCGGCCTCCTTTACTCTCGATCGAAACTGTGGTGCTATTAATCTTGCGTGACTCGGGGCCTGCCCTGTGTCCGCGTATTGCTTGGCCTTCGGGCTGGGCTGGTTTCTGTCTAGACGGCGAGGCATCTTTATTCTCGGCTTATGGGCCCTATGCGTCTGGGTCGCTTTAACCAAATTCCTTAAACAATTTTTATTGATTCCTGGAGACGATCATTTTGTTTCATACATAATTAAGAGGAGTTGGTAAATCCAAGAAAAATCCATGATGAATTCTTATACTAACACTATATGCTAATAATGGCGATCACCACCGTCACCATAGAATTGAAATCTTTGTGTAAGAATATAGAATGTGACCACTTAAGAGAATTGATACCTGAAATGTTTGGCTTATTTGAAATGGAATAGAAAGAACAGTTGCTAACGTAAATAAATGCCACGTTTCAACAGAGATCGAAGTACCCACACTACGTCACTTAAAACATTACTTTAAAACTTAGTTATGTATCGTAAATTATACAATACCTACACGCAATTTTAGCCATCCAAACAATTTTCTCCTCAGTAATCTGCTTCGATTTAAAAAGAGGTTTTATGAAATCCACAACTGTTACAGTTGAAGCACAGTTTAACGCTGAAGATATCGTACTTAACGAGGCACAAAAGATACCAGCTATGCATAGACCAGTCATTCCAGGAATATCATTGAATCTCTTTACAATGAATGCCGGGACCATCTACTGAGTGAAGGATTTATTAATAGATATATTAAGTTATATTTGATTAAAAACAATGTTAAAAATTTATAAACGGTATTATTTTATTGAAACTTATATGTGCTTCGGTATTCCGTTGGTAGACTTAAACAGTAAGACAAATGGTAGGGTTGAAGAAACGCAAATGTCTTAATACAACAGTGGCTATGCCATTATAAAGAGATAAGTTTACGTTAAAAATGAGTATTTATTTCAAATTCATCGCAAAGGATTACTATCGTTATTTTAAGATATTAAGTTGCTTTATAAAAATAGTGATGACAAAAACAAAGAATCCCAAGTAATTTCAACAAAGTAAAATCGAACAATTTTAGGTCATTATCAAATATTTAAAAATGCTTTAAATAAGCAAATAAATTTTGAATTAGTTGTGTGTTAGTGAGAAATTTCTAATTAAAAAAACAGTAGCCATTGGCAGTACTATTTAAGACCAACAAAATTTGATTAAACAAAGCTTCTCGAATTTCAGAATATATTTTTACATAGCAGTAGTTAAAAAAAATGTTTGAAAGCTGTTTAAAATTTTATTCTTCAAGTCTTCAAAGAATAGATTAAAGTAGGTTTTGGAATGCATTTTTTTTCGAAATGTATGATTTATGGGTGATTCTTAGGAAACATGACAATTCGGATCAAAATATTTCTTCAAATTTAAAGTCTTCAAAGCAATCGAATTTTTTTTTTTTTTTTTTTTTTGTATATTTATTTAGTTACATTTATCAACATCTTTAAGATAGCAGTGTAGTTTATTGACATTTTCTCAAGAAAAAAATAAAATAGAAATTCTCATCATTTTGAATGCCTGGAAAATGACATATCAGATTAGAAGTTTGAAAAAACAGTAATTTTAGGCTATTAGTAAGTAACAAAAAGACGCCCGGTGGCTGAGTGGTAGTGCATCGCGCTCCCGTGCCACAGGTCCTGGGTTCGATCCTCGGGCCCGGCAAGGTTGACTCAGCCCTTCATCCCTTCAGTGGGTCGATAAATGGGTACCAAGCATGCTTGGGAACTAAACACTGGGGGTTCCGCGTTCGGCTGACCACCTGACTGGAACACCTGCTCCTGCACCCCAGAGCCCAAGGTTAAGAAAACTGAGATGGGCACAGTAGGCCTTGGCCCTCTATGGGCTGTCGCGCCACTGATTTTAGTTTAGTTAGTAAGTAACAAAACCTAATCCTTTATGTCAGATGGACCATGAATAACTTAAATTAATTCTTTTATCTATTGTAGAAAAAATAAAAATAAAAAAATTTTTGCTAATATGTACAGAATAAAATTGTGTTAAATAAATAAATAACGTTGATTACATTCAGTCTTATAACAATCATACATAAACTTGGTATTAGGTTCATATTTGCTTTCCCTCTTTACAGTATTCGTAGTTGAAAAAAATTTCTGGTAACACTTCAATGTCCTGGCATTCATAAGCCAGGAAAATGACGGCCAGGATAATGACAAATTCGCCATTTCATAGCATATAACTTCATTTTAATTTAATATTTTTGCCTAAGACGTTTATATTCTACAAAAAACACCAGGATTTCTTAAAATAACTCAGATAAATCTATGTAGTTTATGTTATTAATGATTTCAAGAAGCCAGGAAAATGACAACATAAAAACCTACTAACCTTAATAATTTTTTTGAAATAGATTTTGAACCAGAAAGTTGGTTCTTTATTCATGCAACAAGACATGTTCTGATAGGAGGATATCTAATCAATCTATTAACATAAGATATCGATTGCTGGCTCTATCTATTTTGGTTATAAACCACTAAATAAAAGTAGCCAGGAAAATGACAGATTTTCTTGGGACAGACAAATTATTAAAAGAAAAAAATATTTTAAACGAAGTTTTTGTAAATAATACCCTCTGCGTATATTCTAGAAATGCTTACACCGGTAGAGATAAAAAAAAATTAGATATTGAAAAATATATGGGAAGTTTGAAGCTAGTTATTATTGGAAACATTCTTTGTGACATGCCAGAAACATGAAATTTTGAAGTTCATTTTAATTTTTTATATTTACAAAATAGTCGATGCTAGTACTAGGTTATTTTAAAATGCTAAAAGCAATGCTATTTATTAAATTGTTTTAAAAAAAGTTCTTATAGTATTATAGTATTAGATCTTGGAGCAAGGGACTGTGAATTGTCATATTTCGTGAGAATAACCCTTATTCCAATTTTTACCACACTTAAAAAAATACAAAAATGCCTCAAACCCTTTATAAGATGTTTTCAAAAAGTTTAAAATAAATTTTTATTAAAAAACTATGTTTTAAAATTTTTAAAAACGCAAAAATGAACGGTTTTTTATTATTTGAAATAAAAAATTTATAGGCATATTTTGATCTGTCTTCAGCATTATTTGCTATTAGCATATAAATGTTTTCTTAGGAAAATTCAAAGAGAGTTTAAAATTTTTCTATAATTACGCAGATCTTTTCTGATTTTAAAGAACTTTTTGAACCATGAGGGCATTAATCACTAACCTAAAGGTTCTCAGAATATGAAATATTTTGAATCATAAATAAATTTTTTCCTGCATTTTTAGATACGTGTACAAATTCCGTTTTTAATTCATAGATAATAATACTTTTTGGTTCATTTTCGTTAACACACTTTCATTGCGAAAGAAACTTTCGCTTATACCAATTTAGAATTACACTGCCGGAATAGTCTGGTTGGTAGAACGTTGGACTCGTGTTCGTAAGATCGCGAGTTAGGATCTTGCTGGCCGAAGAATTCCTGAGTTTTTAATGATGACTGACTGCTACACAATAATTCAGTCGGAGTCACAAAGTCCACCAATTTCTCGTAACAAATCAATATCTCTAGTGGTAGTGAATTGGAGATTGATTGTTCCCAGGCTCAAGTCAAAATCATGATCTGTGGATGAATAAATGAATCATGACTAGGTTCTCCTTTTAAAACGGGATGCGATGTACGTGGCAAAAGTAGTATTCTTGTTCTTGGCCATAGATGGCGCCACTGAAAAACAAGAAACATGCCCTCTGACTTAAATATTCGCTTTGTTTCAAGCAAGATTGCTGATATCGGCCATTGGCATAAGTAACAACAGCAGAATTACACTTGTTTTACATAAACTGTTAGCTAAGAAGTTAGTAATACAGGATATTCGTAAACGTACTTGATCATGCTTCGTCAACCCTGAATGTTCTTTATCTAATATTGGATCACAATCATGATAAATTCCATACAAAACAATACCAAAAATGTGGCACAAGACAAACATGAAGATAGTTGGAAATGCACTCCATCTCAGCGTTCTGAAATGAAATTAATACAAATTCAATTAACGTTTGTGCAAGATACCATAAAAATTTTAATTATAATGAGGATGACCTTTAAAAAGTTTGAAACTATCAGAAAACAAGCTAAGTCGAAAGCCTAATTACGTGTTGCTTTGATTCAAGCGATCGGATGGTCATGGCCTTTGTTGTAATAAATATTGATTTATCTAAGTTTCTTTTCAAGTTTCTTGTTTTCAAAAATCAAATAATTGAGAAAGGTAATAAAAATCTTTAAAAATCAGGTTATCCGGTTTTAGTGGTAAAGATCATGTAAATTGTAGCTTACATAATCTTAAAAAAAGAAAAGGAACGGGAAAAGTTCAAAATATTATAGATAATACATACATTGAATTATTTTCTTTTTTAAAAAAGGCAAAATATTAAAATTTACACGGCAGATGTGGATTCCCTGTTTGAAATTTTGAATCATAGTATCGCTCACACAAATTTCTGCAACCTTGGTTCAGTGCAAATTAATCATTTTTAAACTGAATTAAATGTTACAGTGATTCAACTTAATTATTGTTGAATTGACTTACTAATGTAGGTTGTAATAATAATAAATATGCATGGTGTTTTGGCTTGAAAGACAGATCTTTTGGTTTAATTTCAATCGTATTATTCGATTTTTCTCAGAATATATTCTTCTTAACTAAACGCTTCCATAAAAGCTAAGAGAAAGTGGGGTAAGTAGGGGTCTAAGATTCTTATGGCTGTAGGAACTAAACTGTTAGACCTAAAAACTGACAGATTTAATCAAAATATTAATTGTTTAGTTGTTTAGAATATAGCATTCCTAGAAAATCATGGATGTACTATTTTTTTTATATAAAGGAATTGTTCTTCTAGAAGAAGTCAAATCATCCAATCTTACCCCTCTAGTGGGATAAGACCTGGGACACATGTAAAGTATGTAAGATATTTAGAAATACCAGAATTTCAGTAAAATATGTTTTGATAAGTGATATCTTTAAATTTAAACTCGTGGATAGCTTTACATATTTAGGCTTAATTATAAACTCTGCAAATACGATTTTAGAAGAAATTAATTGTAGAATCCAAAAAGGAAACCAAAATCTATTTTTTCTCTCAGCAACTATTAAAAAATAAATTGATCCAGAGAGCAATTAAACTAAAAATTTACATAACAATCATCCGTCCCATGGTGACATATGGCTGCGAGACTAGGACTTTGGAACAAAAAGATATAAATAATTTACTCATTTTTGAACGAAAAATGTATGGTCCAATACTGCTAACTAATAAATATTGGAAAATAAGGATTAATGATGAACTAGAAGCTCTTATCTCTCTCTTTGGTCATTTTGTTTCGAGGGTTTTGCGTTTGGTTTTTTGAGTCACCGTAAAACGAATTTGGTTGAACAATTTTTCATGTTTTTTTTTTCTTTTCTTTTCCCTGTTATTCTAAATAGGTTTCATGTAGTGAGGGTACTACCCGGTCATACCCCCACATGCTGTGCCCGTTCTTACCCCGATAACAGAAAGTATTGAAACGTGATGAATAATTACGTCGAATAATTAGTGCATGAATAAACGTAATGAATGATCGAATTTTTACAAACTAGGACTAAATCCTTATCACACACAAATATGATAATTAGTTAGTAAATATGATATTTTAAGCTACGAAATCGGACACAAATGCGTACTTCCTTTGAATGAACATACGTTGATTATGATTTCTCATACAATTTGGTCTCAATGGAAATATAGTCTCAATAGGTTGGTGAAGAGAGCGGTTCAATGTTTGAAGTCAAATGCGATACTGTAGAGTGCGCCAAAAAAAGGACCAACCTGAATTATTTTTTATCTAATCATCGGATCTTCACGTTCTCATACTCAATATTAGTGGTTCGCGATCGTGACTTCAAATAGGCTAATTAATTACTGCAGACGATATTTTAAGTTACGGAATCAGTCACAAAAAACCTACTTTCTATGAATAAACATAACTTTTTTTAGACGAATTCGGATTTCTCTCCCCCAAAATATAGAGAGTAGCCGCAATTTGAGAATATGGTCCCCATAGTTTGGTCAAGAGCGCGATCCTAAGTAAGGATCCCTTAATGTTTATTTTATTCTGTTTATTTTACTTACGTATTTAGCCGTATCTCAAGAACTTTTCAAGCGAAAGGAAAGTTTTTTGCAAACAGTTATAAAATTCGTTTATCCTAAAATAATTCCATGCAAATTATAAATTTCAGTGAATATTTGTTATTTAATTTAATAATAATCAAAAAAAATTTGAATTGTAAAATACAAAATTTTTTACATCATTTTAAAGAATGTAATTTTGCATGACAGAATACAAGATTTCAGCGAAATCGGTTGAATAGTTTATATGCGTCTACGAAAATATACGAATTATTAAATATACTACTTTTTTAAAATTCAATTTCTCAGGAACTATTCAGCCGATTCGCTTAAATTTCTATTTTTCAATGTAAATTTACATACTTTGAAATGAGGTAAGAAATTGTACACCCCACAATTCAAAAATTTTCGTCTATTATTATATGAAATAATAAAAAATGTAAAACCCTACTAAATTTTTTTTTGCATGGAATTATCGCTGTATAAACGCATTTTATTATTGCGTGTCAAAATTTTTCAATTCGCTTAAAACGTTCACGAGATATGGTGAAATACGCAAAGAGTAAAATTAACATTAAGGGGTTCAAACTTTGCTAACCAAACTATGGGTACCATATTTCCCATATTCAGCGAAAGTACGTTTTTGTTTCTTATTCAGTAACTTATATCGTCTGGAAAAATTCATTAGAATAGATGAGGCCACTTCCTTGAACCATTAAGAGTGAGTTACAGAACGTAGAGATCTGATGTTTAGATCAAAAGTTATTCGGAGTGGTCCGTTTTTTATTTTGCGCACTGTATATCGTTTTTGCCTTCCATTTTGAATTTATATTGATCTAATGATTTCCTTACATTATAAAAGTATAATAATAATATTTTTCGTCTAAGAATAATTTGAAACAATCTAAAATAGCATTTTCTGACATTTATTTGTAGACATTGTATTTTTTGCCCTCCTGAAAAATTCAGTAAGCTCTATATTAATTTTAAGTATCTCTATAGGAAAATTTTATAAATTTAGTACTTAAAACGGTTAATAACTCATTTAATAAATCCTAATTTGTTTAATTTTTATAAATACTCACGATTTTGCTCTGTTAACATTACTCAAACTAAGTATCCTTTGCACATCAAGCTGATTTGTACCAAACAATGTACATCCTACCATAATCCCACGTATAATGCAACTCCAAAAGTTGAATCTCTTCATGAAATCCAAACGAGGACTACAAAAGTTATACAATAAAACATGAAGTTAAAAATATACATATAAGAATTAAATACAAAATTAATTATGAAACCTGGTAGGGGAGAGTGGGGCAATTGTAACAGGGTACGATTGTAACAGAGCAAAACTTTCGAGTTTCGGGTTCTAGATTTGGTTCCTACCTGGCGCACAAGGTGTATTTAATAAATCTATGTATACCCCTGCTGGCAACCATTTTTATGTACTTTTGAAAGAGTTATATCACAAAAAATATTTTCACGCTACGTAAGTACTTTTTTTGGTATTAGAATATTATATTGTAACAAAGTAATTTTGTTTAAACAAAAAAAAAAAAAATATTAACCGAATATGTAAGTGGACACCTTAATTAACATTTTAAAAAAAAGATTAGTTTTGTTAATTAACTAGCATTGTTTTTAACAAATGAAGCTGGAATGGCGTCTTGGGGACGATTGTAACAATAAGTAAAGGGACGAATGTAACAGCTGAAAATAAATAATCTTATGTTTACAAACCATTACTTAACTCTTTAAGAACCACCAATAGTTTCCTATATCATGTATATTATGTTACTTGTGCATTATTTTATTTGTCACCTTTCACAGCATAAATTAAAATTTTTAAACCCTTAAAATTAAAAGTTTAACCCTTTAGGTCTCTGCTCATTATTATTTTTACTCCTAAAATATCACTACTATTTTGATCAATAAAAAAATATATCACAACTATTATAATATGTAGAATTAACTTTGTTTTAGTTGAATTTATGAACTGTTACAATTAACCCCGTAAGTGGGGACAATTGTAACAAGTGCACGACTGTCAAAAATTGTTAATAACTAATATAATAACATTTAAAATTAGTTATTTATTTTTTCTTCTAGTAGAGGATAGTCTACTCTACTCGTCTGTCAATTAATACTAATAATATATTGGATTTTTTGTTAAGTAAAAATAGTTAAGTAAAAAATGTTACAATTAACCCCACTCTCCCCTACCTTTATAAGACAAATTTGGCAGAATATACCAGACATTTGATTAAAATTTTCATTTATACTTAACTTGATAATAAATTTCATGTAATCACCATCTCTGAAAATAAGTTATTTTGAATTATTTTTTATCTTTTCGACTACATACAAAAAATGTCATTAAATTCTCATGCCATGACCCATAAAAATGTTTTTAATTCTAATTTTACTGAAATATATCTAAACATTTTATGACAATATTTTTTTCCAATTGGCGTTTAATCAATTTGAGAGTCCCATTCATGCAGAAAATATATTCTTCTTTTTCCATATTAATCTACAGAAAATATGTGATTTCATTCTTTATTAAGTAACTAATTTATGTTTTGCAATTCGTTCGTTTTATATTAGTTAATGAAATTTTTTATTGAAAGAATTCAATTTTATTTTTAAAACTTTTTAATAACCTTTCTTATTTTTTCAATAAACTCTTATCCTATCTAATTAAAAATTCAGAAGTTATAACTTGGTAACTAATTCCAATAGACTTCATATTGATGAATGAAATAAAAAAAAATTCCATTGAATTCCTTTGTTTCTTGATAAGTAATAGTGGCACTTTATTTACATCACACTAAAGCTGCACAATGGGCAATTGGCGATGGTCTGGTAAACGTCCCTAAGGATCTGCCGAAGACATGACATTAAAATTTTCTTCTTCTGTGGAAGGAATGGCTCCCCCGCATTAGAAGCGTGACGGTCTAGGCATGAAGTCGAGCACTTTACGGTAGAACAGTTTAATGAGGATCAGTAACGCGCACCCTCAGTTCTTTTGCAAGTTGAAGTAATCATTCACCCTATTACTGAGTACTGCTAGTGAAACTTGGCATCAGTCCACAATGGGAACCGTGTCATGTGATCAATCCTCTGTGGGACTCTTTATAGATGGTTTGATCTGTTAAGGTATGCACAGATGGCACTAGGGGTTAAAATTCATCATAAGATTTCCGGGTTGCTACTTTCGATTAATTTTTACGCCTATGCTTTTAAAAAAGCACGCCATCTAATATTATTTAACTTGCAGAGCTTACACTATAACGAGTTCTTCAATTAAATTTCAACGCAACATACAGCAAATGAATCCGGAAGACTGCAAGCATGCTATGATGCTATCCAAAAAATAACAAGCGGTGATATTTTTCACTAAAATAGCCAAACAAGGGATAACACTCAAAGCATGGCAAACTTTACACTTTATTTAAGTTGTGATAATATATTTTCTTAAATTTTTTAAGCTCTCGACTTGTCAGAATTTATAAATTACAGAAAATTCTTATGAATGGTTAAATACGCTGAAATTTAAACACATAATAAAACTTCCTGAAATATTAAGTCTGTTGACTCATCGCCTTATAAGCATAACGTAAGCGGAGGGATACACTGGAGGCTTTCTAAATTTCTTTTGGTTTTATGAAACTTGTAATTGTTTACATTCAGTCAGTCGTCCATATAAAAAAATTGTGTTCAGATTATGTCCAATAAGTAGAATTAAGTATAATCTATATTTTTTGTTAAAAGAAGATCCTAAATAGAAAATTGTCATATTTCAAACAGAACAGTGCATACACAGAACCAATGTTAAGTTATTTACTTGAAAATATCATCAAGTCTGTGGCCTGATTTTGCTTTTTCATAAATGTTGGATATACCACCTGCATCTTGAATACCGGTAATAAAGAAGGACAAAATACAGATCAACATAAGAATGATTTGGAAGACATCTGTCCATAATACAGCTTTCAAACCACCCTAAAAACAGAAGAAATACTCTGAGCATTGTTAGGTATGGATTTCAGATCCAGTTGTCATCAATTACAAAAAGGAATCGCATTATCTTTTTCATATTTAAACATTTATTTAGCTAATAAGCTAATTGCTGCATGACATCAAGCAGAATAACGTGTCCTTTTCTGTCAGCAATTTGTAAATAAAATCACATATGATATCGTTTTTATCCAGAAACTTATTACTTGGAAGTTGTGGTCACCAATCTTCATGTTGGCCCACATTTATCTTTGTTTTTTTGCCTAGAATGTCTTTTTTTCCAAAGAGAATAATTTTGTTTATAAATAATATGATTATTATAGTTCCATGTAAAAATATTTTACAGTTAAACCTCCAGGAAAGACCACCTCTATGTAGCGACATGAAAACCTCTCGCAACGATCGGACAATTCTCTGCACAAAATGAGGAAACGGTCAAGCAAGGAAACACGAAAAAGAAAACGATATCACGAACGATAAAAACGATATCACAAAACACGATATTAAAAGATAAAATATTCAAAAAAATAAGATTAAAATTTATGCAAAATATTTGTGTGAGGCTCTTATATAGAGAATTCTTTTTGACGTGTGTACATATATATATATATATATATATATATGCCACAATTAGCATAACATATTTCCTGGCTTTTAAAATTTCTTTAATTACTTAAACTTATTTTTTTAATCATTCTGTATTTAAATTAAATGAATAAGTGTAAATAAGTAATAAATAATTAAGTAATAAGTAATTAAATATATGAATGATAATCATTCATATATTTAAATTAAATGAATGAGTTAATCTTTATAAAAGTGAACATAAAATATTTTATTCTCTTCTTATCGATCAATGTAACGGCTAACGTTTTATTTCAATTATAATGCAGGCTCATTAATTGACTGTCACGCCTAAGCGAAAACTCATTCGTCTGGATCACTTCATCGACACCACTTCTTCGACAGATCAATTCATCGATTAGGTTATTTCGTTGAAGGGCATTTTGTCAACAGGGTTGTTTCGTCGACAGGGTCATTTCGTTGACAGGCCATTTCGTCGACAGAATCGTTTCGTCGACAGGGTCGTTTCGTTTACAGGCCATTTTGTCGACAGGGCCGTTTCGTCGACAAGGTCATTTCATCACGTTACAGAAATGAAATATTTGCACATTTGGTATTTAAGTTGGCCGTTTAAGCATACTTATTTTTGAGTTTGATTGTTTTGATTTAATTTTATAACAGATTTTTATAGATTAGCATGGTAAAGGCACTTGCCGTAGCTACTTTGAATGATTCTTTATGTAGCAAGTAAAGTAAGAGATAAACAAGAGAAAAAATATACTGAATTAATAAATTAACGAAACATCAATCCCATATTGTTGGATACAGAAACAATTTTAGAACTGAAAATTATACATATTTTATTAATAAACTGACACATAGATGGGGGGCGTATAACGGAGACCTAAATTTTAATAAAGCAATGCTCATTTATAAAGCAAGAAGTATCCTCAGATGATGACTAAGCATAATGAGTTCTTTTGTCAACAAGGTTATTTTGTGAATTTTTTTTTAGTGTACTGGGTAGTTTTACCGATTCGTTGATTTCGTTGACTATGTCATTTTTGGGGTCGTTTCATCGATAGGGTAGAATAAAAGAAAAAGGAAAGGAACAAAATGGATAAAAAAAAATCGAACGAAACATCGAATCAGGGTAAACAAAAAACAAGTGATTCAACTTACTGACAAGTAAAAATGAAAATATGCAAAATCTTTAATTTAATTCAGAGCACAAGCCACTATTTAATTTTTGTTAAGATATCAGTGACAAGTTGTTAATACATAGATTAGAGCCAGGGTATAATATTTCATTTTATTTATAATATTATTACATTATTTTTAGAATTTCTATCTCTTGGCTTATATAACAGGGATATTAGGTGCTAATATGAAAGAAACTAAAACATTAATGAAATTCACGTCCTAATATATTTTTATATGTGAACAATGCTTCTTATTTTTTAAATATCTAAGTAAATGCGATTTTTGTTATCAGCATGAAGTTACTTTGATTTAAGTAAGATAGTGGAGCGATTTATTATAAAAATTTACCATAATTTTTTACAAAAACAATAAAATATTGATTTTTGTGAGCACGTGATATGAACATAATTTCGAGTTATTGGGTTACTTTATATTCTATTTCCGAAAGTTATGCTCAAGTGAAGACAGGGATAAAATGATATAAGTCTTACTATTTAGAAAAGTTTTATGTTGTTTTGATGTTTTTTTCATGATGAATCGAATAAAATGAATGGAATTAATATTGTTTTGATAAAACTAATAGTTAAGAAGTAAAGAGGGTTTCATGTACACTATTAGAATTACACTAAAGTTATTGTAAATTAACCGGCAGCAGTTAGTCCATCCAATCAACCGTTACGTTTACAGTGAAAAACATTTTTTGCCAATAAGGGTTTGAAACCGTTTACAACAATTGTGGTTGAAAAACAATGCAAAACTGTATGGTATTTTAACCGTTGTTAAAAAAAATTAAAAAGAATTTATTTAAGAAATTTAAAAAAGAAATTTCTATTAATTATCTCATTTTTCGTTAACTAAACAATCATGAAGTTCAAATATATATACTTTTTATTTTTATATTTTCTACATTATTATTTTGAGTCTCCTGGCTTATTTATGCTGAAAAGTGGTGATAAATTTTGCTTGTAATTGTGAGAAAACACTTGAAAAGGGTATTGCTTTCTAATACAGAGAGCCATTTAAAATGTAAGTACTAAAACGAGTTGTAATTTCAATCGTAATGTTTTTCTTTCCTTTTTTTGTTAAGGTTTTTTCCTTTTGTTTTTCCTTATTTTAACATTTGAATTCAAATATTGATTGTTGTTAAGTAAGAATATGTGTCAAGTGCAGATATCTGTCAATTATATATGTTTATATATTATACATCTATCTATTATATTGAAAATTCATTACTCATCGAAAAAGATACTTTGCTAACGAAGCAAGCACAAACTTGATAGTAACCTTATAATGACTTTACACCAGCTTTTTTGAGCCTATGTGGTCTAATTCTTTATATAATGATTTTGATTCTTTCCTCTATTAAGAATAAAAATGAAAAAGATGGGTATTTTGCAACTCTCTGCGCAAAAATGTTTTCGAAAGCAATACAAAAAAAACAAAAAAATGCCGAAAAATGGAAAGAGAGTTAAACAAAATAGTTAAAATCGGCTTTTATTTAGCTATTCTACAGTAGTAATGTCGCATTAAATGATTGTACACAAATTACCATAAATTTGTCGTAGCGTAATTTCTGTTTGTATCTTTTGCGTTACTTACTTATAATGTCTAAATTAATTGATAAAAGCGCTGTATGGTAACCTAGCCAAAATGATGTAGAAACATCTCATGAAAAAATAAATCAATAAAAGAAAATAGAAAAATAATCTTTCCTCGTGCAAGAAGTTAGTGTCGCCATGAGAGCGGGTATCGTGGTCTGGAGTCGCTGGAAAATCACTACTTGCCAATGATGCTTTTTATTTTATTTACTTTTATTTAAGCAATTTTAGGTTAAAAAAAAAAAAAAAGAACGGATCAAAAACACTGAAATCCATTAATGCTTTACATTTTTTTAGAATTAAAAAAAAACTTTTGAAACACAGCATATTTAAATTTACAACCAAAAAAATAATAAATAACAAGTATGAAACCGCGTTCCTTTTTGAATTGGCTTGCGAAAGTTTAAGTCATTCGAAACAATATTTTGAAAATTTATTCACAGGATACCATAACATTTACTTTATTTATGTATGTACTACTATTTAAGATTTTTGAGTATTCTCATTGATGAAGGAAAAACACTCAATTTCATGGTTTTGTTAAAGTCTAGTGAAGAAAAGTAAAAAAGTATTTACTATGAAAAATAGAGTCCCACCCACCCCCCCAAAAATGGTCTTCACTTTAGTATATTTTAATGACTTTAATTCATGATATTTGATTTGATTCTATCGTTTGATTGTTAATATCAGACTAGATCCACAATGGGTAGTTGACAACGGTCTAGGAATCATGCTTACTAATTATCTGAGGTTAATCTTTGCGCATTGCTTGATTGCAATTTAGATATTAAAAAAGCAAATGTTGGTATATCAACCGATCTCGTTTAAACTCTACCCAACTAACTACCAATTTATGTAAAAAAAAAATAATGAAATTAAAAAAGCAATTTCCTGTTCGAAAATTGTTTCAATATCAATTAATATAGGATTCAAGAGTCATTAACAGTAATTATAGAAATTGCTTTGTGATGTTAATCTATGGTATATAATCTTCAAAACCAAAACATAAACAATCTTAGAAACAAATACGAATAGAATACTACTAAAACTCCAATTGAACTAAGGCTCAGTTTTTCAAACGTAACACAGTACAACAAAAGGAGTAAACAATTTCAAATTTAAAAATACATATTTTCTGACAATTACAACATAGTTTACTTAACTGAGTTGACACTGAGTTTACTTAAAGCAAAGTTTACAAAATTTAGATGCGCAAAAAAGTACTAAATTACGAAAAAATACAGATGACGTAACGACTTTTTCGAAAAAATAACCTGCCGACGAAACGACCCTGTCGATGAAATGACCCTGTCGACGAAATAGCTGTTGACGAAATGACCAAATAACTGTAATGTGGCCGACGAAATGTGGAATTTTAAATATGGCCATTTTTTTAATATACTAATATTTGCTTTATGAATCAAACTTTCACTTAAACGATTGTATTCATTTTCTTTGAGACAATTATCAGTTAATTGCATCCAAAGTAGGGGTCAAAAGTAAATGAAGATACTTCAACAACGACTATAATATTAGTAATGGCGATCAACATCATCATAATATATATATATATATATATATATATATATATATATATATATATATATATATATATATATATATATATATATATATATATATATATATCGCTCCCGAGAGGCTTTATTGTATTAAAATGTTAATCACAACAAAATGAGCGATCCATTGGATATGAAACATAATAAACTGTACTTGAAAAGAAAAAAAAATTAAATTTTAGGAACGTAGAATGTGTGGCAAAATAAGAAGTAATCAATGCGAAATAATTTTTCTTGTTAGCAATCCATGACAATAAGTTTATGTTGAATAATAAATTGAAAATGGATTTCATCTCTCTTGAGATTTTTATATTTTTAAAAAAAATTGAAATAAATATTATGATTTATATCTGATAACATTTAATCTTTTGACTTATTTATTTTAGTTTATTTATTTTATTATTATTATTTTTAGACAACAATCGATACATATATAGTAAATATTTGAAGAAAAAAAAACTGGTAAAAAAAATTTACTTATAAATCACTTAAAATTGCAGTAACTTTTGAACTTATTCAAATTCTGAAAAAATCTCGCTCTTAGTTATAATTAAAAATGATTCTTTTAACATGTAAAATTTTCAACTCTGCAGTAGGCAGTAGATTGACTGACATATATACTTCTTTTGCGACAAGTTTAACAGCTGATAATTCTCAAATTAATAATCAAATTTTAATATTTTTTATTCTAGTTTACATCCTGTGCATATTTCTCTATACATCTTTGTAATTCCAAGCATCCAAATGATGTCGTTTTCGTGAGGTGGAACTAAATATGATGTTAATTAAAAAACCCAAAATAGCGGAATTTTTTATGTGGCGAGATTATTATTGCAAATTCTTCTTTTACGTACCATATGTCATTTACATGTGTCAAAAATGTTTATTTTAAGGGTAGATAATTATTGTCTATGTCAATCTTCATCTATCAAAAGGAGCCTTTAGATGAACATGTCTTATATACTAGTGAATTGGTAATTAATTTTTATAGCGGCAGTTACGCCACAATTTCTCTGTGTTTTCAGCTTTTACAATAAGCTAGTATATTTATAATTTACTTCTACTTTTTGTTTCCAAAAGGACTGACTGATTAGGAAGGTTTGGCTCATTGTATTAAGTACTCCTATCAAAGAGAAAATCGGAACGTCTCATTTAAATATTTTTGGCTATAAAAATTGATGAACAGTTGTTAAACTTAATGTCAAATGTTTTCAAAATGATACTTAACATGTTTTCTCACTACTTTTCAACTAATACGAAGAAATATTTACATCTTGAAACTTACCAGAAAACAATATAAAGTGCAGATAGCTCCCAACGATACAATCGACGTTCCAAATGACAAATCTGTTACTGCACTCAAGGCTAAAACTGCTCCGTAAAGAGCAACTGACATATAAAGAATCTAAAACAGAGTATTTCAAAATAAATATAAACTTGCCGCTGTTATGTAAATAAAACTGCAGTGGAAGTATAAGAGTTATCTAATCAACTTTGATACACAATTATTCATGAAAAGTTATACGATTTCTACTTTTATGTTGCTTATGTGTTTCAGAAACTTAGTTTTTTAGCGCAGTGTTTACATAGTATTATTTAGATTTCATGCATTTTCGATTGTGTTGCTTTGTTTTCTTTTAGTACATTTTTGAAATCATATTTTTATAGGTTTCATTTTTTTACATGTGTTGTGATTTTTACACTAGGCAAATGTTAGTTTCTTGTGGAAAAAGTATGATTGTATATTAAGTAAACATTAGTTTAAAAAAAATTCTAGTCGTAAAAATGGTCTGCATGTTCAGAGCGCTCTAAACCAAGGCGAATATTTTCAAGATTCGCCAGACGTAAATGAGGAAAATAAAAGAGTTACGGAAAAAAATGCTAAGTTGCTGTAATGATTAAAAGATAATCTAATACTTATAGTGAAGTTGTTTTTCTACTTCATTTGCTCCAAACTCACTTATAAGGCATTTTGGATATTTTAAGCTGATTAAGCTTTATTAAACTGATACTACAAAGATGAAAATAATTGAGGAATTTTCCAAAGATCTTCCTAAAGGAATCTTGCCTACATTGGATGTACCAAACGCGTTTTAAAGTTTCTAATTAGGGAACATGATTTATGTACCAGTCATCAAGATTCGGATAAATCATCTATTGCTGAACATTGTTAGAAGCTTGGTCATGAATTTAACTTTATAGTGCCAAAATTCTTTCCATCTTTGTAACATCAACTCAAGGTGATGCTCTGCAATCTTGTTTCATTCCCATGAATGCCGATTTTCTAATTAACGACAGAAATTTCTCACTTTCCCTATACTGCTTGAAAACATACTCCAACCCTAATTTACATCTTTCGGCCTCTAACTTTTTTCTCGACAGTCGAATTTTTTACATTTTTTTCAAATCTGTTTTGCTGTCCTCATTCACTTTTGGTTCGTCTTAAGATTGGGCCCTTTTTGTTTTGACCTCTAGAAACAATCCTAATTTTTTTCTACCTTCGTAGCTTTTAATGCTAATGAACTTTGTTCTATTATCAAATATATACGTTTTTGTGTTGCTGTGGTACAAAAACATAGTTTAGCTGCATTATTTTTTAAGGTGTTTGTCAAAGTTGTTTGGATAACACTCATTTTTCTCTTGCACTCACCATTTGTAGAAGGAAGAATGTAGAAAGTATCCATTTGATAATTTTTCCAAAACGCATCTCGAGAAACTATTGAGGTAATGAACAATTACATGAAAATATTGAACAATAACTCAATTAAATAAACTTCTACAAAAACAAACATAGAAACAAAGCATAGTTTTTTTTACAATATCTTTTTCATTTTTTTTTACAATATCTTTTTTTTTTTTTCAAAATTTAATATTCCTTAATATAGTTTAAGTCAAAAATTCATATAGTTTAAGTCAAAAATTTATTTTTATAGTTTTACAAACTTCTTATAAATACTTAAATAAATGTTTGCCAAATACAGTATATATTTGCGATAGGCACGATAGCACACATTCGATTATGGCTAACAACCTATTTCACTGTTACAAATTAAATCCAGTTGAGTTAATTGTAGATATTTAAGAAATCTTATAGAAATCTTAATTATAGATATTTAGTTTTTTTGTGTAATTTTTTAAAATGTATTTTTCATTAAATATACAAATCAACACGTGAATTATCAAACTGAGAATAATAGCATTTGAATATTTCAAATAAAAATAAAATGACTTCATTTTATGTTTTATTATAATTTAAAAAAATATGGGAGATGTACCCTTTGTAAATATTTTGCCGTGTCTGCGTACCCAGTAAAAGTTGAATATTTTACTCAGTCGGTTCCGGGTACTCCATAAAACTTGAATTTAATACCCGGCCTGGAATTCTAACAGTTATGAAAAACGATGTAAAAATCGTATAACTTTCTATTATACAAATATCTTACTAGACATTATTGTAAGGAACTTTATTGAGGGCCTATGCAAATAAAAACATGTTTTTAATTTTATATTTTTTAAACTCAATTTAAGAAAATTTTTTGAAGGAAATTAAGAATAATTGTTTTGATATAAAACAATTAAAATAAAACTTTAATAGAAGTGGAGACGTCCACTAATAGTGGACATTCTAATAAATTAATGTTTTATTTGATTTAGTTAAATTTCCTTAAGAATTTTTAGTTAAACTTCAGTTAAATGCAGGATATTTTAAAAATGATGGTTTATTCAATGAAAAATAATTTGATTATCAGGGATAGTTTTTATCATATAAACAAAATTTACGTGCAATGAGATCTCTTAAAGTTTTCAAAATTTGGTGAAAAGTTTTTTTTATCTTATAACCAATGATCAACGGAAGAAATTAAAGTTACGATTCTTTTTCCATTACATAGTAATATTGAGTGATCAGAAAAGTAAACTAACTTCTAAATATAGCAACAAACAAAACAAGGGGTAAATATCCTTTTATTAATAACTTTTCCTACGAAACTAACGCTTATTTGCGTTACAGGGAAGATAAAAATACGAAAAACTCCCATAGTTAACTCGACCGAAAGAGAACATTAACCAGACTGGTTAGAAACTCAACTAATTGATCTAACGAGTCAGAAACGTGCTTTTTAGTTAAAACTTAGCCAAAACTTACCGATGACCAAATTTATTCTTTTCAATATAAATGTAAATCATTTAATACTCACAATGTTATAAATTGTTCCCAAATAAGATTTTTGTTGAGTTATGTGAAAATATAAAGTTTTTTTGTTTTTGAAATGAAAACTACCTTTATTCAATTTATTATCATTTTTAAAAAATTATTTTTACAAATTCACTATATTTTAACCCTTTCCTTTTTTTTCAAGAACATAATCTTCAATTATGTAGATTAGAAGGGCATTATTAAGGTGGCTAAATTAGTTATAATTTAGAATAATTAATGAGTTCTTTTTAAGAAGTCATTTTTGTTTAACGGGCAAAGATTGTCTTCAATAAAAACCGGAGGATTCAGTAAAATGCAAAGCCTACAAACTTAAATTATATAAACATGCTATTGAATTTACTATTTTTTTTTAATCAAAATTAGTATCGGATATTTAATATGAGATATATCGTATTTTTTAAAGTTCTCTTTGAATTTCATGCATTATGATTTTATTAACTTAAAATAAAAACGATTGCTATTCCTCATTTCTAATTATATATTTATATATCTATCATATTAATTTAGTTAAAATAATCTCCAGCATTAGATTTCTGATTTTTGGATGTACTTCTTCTAAGCGAGCACCTATATCTTAAGGAAACATATTCCTCTGCCCCAAAGGTGTCCATTTTACTAAGATTTCTCTAATTTAAACTGCACCAGAGTAAAATATGCCATGTCTAAACCAGATATTTCAGATTGACTATCAAAGAAGAACACAACTAATTTTATAAATACCATTAAAATTGCTATGTATTTTATTAGTGCCGTGGTGGCTCATAGAATAAAAGCAATCACCTTCCGATTCCGTGAGCTGAGTGAGCTCTAAGTATTTCTTACTAAATATGTGGTAATAAAAACTATAATTTTGAAAACCAGAATTTCTGGTAAAACGTAACCCTATTAACGGAAAATTATCAAATGAATAGCTTAAATATAATTTATTTTGATTTTATTAACTAGAATTGTGGTTATTTTTACCAGAAATCCCATTAACTTTTTAGTGAGGTAATTTTATAAGAATTTTTTTTATGTGCGTTTAACTAAAAACTTTTGTCCCTTAATTTCTGTCCTATGTTGTCAGACACTTTTAAATAATGTTTTACTAGCTATACAATTGGAATTTATGTATGGCAACTTTTGCTTGTAACTGAAGACAGTATAGGAAAGAAATATTAGATATCCATTTCGAATTTTTTTCGTTTGGAAGATAAAGTAAAAGCTTTTTAATCGTAAGAATTGTTTTACTATCTAAAGTATTTATCTATTTTTTATTCAGTGGAATAAAAAATAGATAAATACTTTAGTGCATAATACTTTCTAGTGTACTTTTAGTATACTTTTTATATATACTTATACTAGTACTAGTACTTATACTAGTATACTTTTTAGTGCATAATAGATAGTACTTTTCTAGTGCATAATAGATAAATACTTTTTCTAGTGCAAAATCAAATAAAATTTTTAAGTTTTTTTTTTTAGTTGAAAAATTCTCTGAATTTTTTCTTCTTTTAAACGTAAAGTTCGTTACCCAGTCCAGTAACAAATACGATATTATTTGAGAGATTTTATTTTAAATAATAAATTTTACACGATATTATTAATATTAAAGTTTGATTATTAGTTTGATATTATTAATATAAAGTTAATTTTGTCTAGATTATGCGAAATATATAGAAATTACAGACAAATATGACACTTACATATCGATTGCCAAACACATATCGATTAAAAAAAAAATAAAGAGGAAGAAAAAAATAACTGTACGACAAAGTAAATTTTTTTAAAATTTTTTAATGCAAAACACGACTGAACCATATAACATTTTATGAAATCTTGACAAATAGGTTTTTGGCACTTTGGCACCAAATTAGTAAATTTAGAATATTTTTGCTGTTTTGTTTACCTATCTATATGCACTGATCTATACATAAATGTATCGTATATTTTTATTTAAAACACTTCACTAAAGACTTTTTATAATAGCTTTCATATTAGTTCAACACAGTCAAAATGAAAAATCTATTTGTGTAAACAAAAGAAAAAAAGAAATTTATTTAACTTTAAATATTTATATACATGATAAAATTCTTAGAAAATAGCCAAGATATTAAGAAAAATAATGTTTTTGTCCTCTAAAGCAGATATATAATGAAAACTAAGACAGAAAATATTTTAAAATTACTTTTTAGATTTTGCTAAATTTACAGATACAAAACATGTTGCCAAATTTTAGCTATAATCAATTATGAGGTCTAGCCTTTTACATTTATAAAATAATATTTAATAAGAAAATGAAATAAGTCTATTGAGTTATTTGTTTTATAAAATTCTCGACAGCCATATATTTCATATTCTTATAAATAATTTCAAAATATTTTCTTAATAAATATTGTTACTGGTGTTTTCTACACTGATATAATTTTCAAAGTTTGTTGAACCATGCAAATTTTCTTTAACCTAAATGTGGCTCCGAATTGAATCATACAATCACAAAATTAACGCTTTTTAAATTTGAGCACGGTGTTACAACATACCCCAAAGTATCGTTCAATTCAATACCTTAATGAAATTGCAGCAATATTGTACAATATTAAGTTTCAAATTACCATTATGGTTCAGCATTGGATTTATTTTTCTTGAAATATATTTTAACACTAAGAGACAACATTCTTAAATAAGATTCTTTGGACAACTATACCTCATTCACAGTTGATACTCCACATTGATAGTAAACTGGTATAAAGAGTAAAGAAGCCAAAAACATACCAATTGGCATAACAAAAAATGTTATAATATATTTCAAACCGTATTTATATACTTCAGACGGAGCCCCAATCACAGTTATTGGGGAAGTTACAGTTGCAGCAATTGATAATATAACTGGAAGTTTTGCCATTTTCCCTCCAGCCAGTAAATAATCTTTTGCTGTTTTTTGGCCTCCATAATATTTAACAGCAACACCAATGCCTACAGATATTAACATCGAAAAACAGATAACTATATAGTCCGTTATTCCTAAGTAGTGCTTCAACATAATTACTACTCTTAGTCTGCTGCATACAATTCTCGTTTTAGTTATTCTTTCGAACGAAGAACAAAAAGAAAATATAAAACTCTCAAAAAAGTTTTTTTAGTTAACATGTTTGACACCGTAAGTTTTAAATCACAAATATGATTCGCTAATTGTGTGAGCTATTGCGAAAAATGCGAAACAACTTTATTTAAAGGGCTTTTTACAACTTCGTATAAGTATTTCGTAATTAATTTTAATCTAGATGGCATTTCACATATTAATCAAATCGTCATCCTCTATTCCAGACACGAAAGTTTGCATTAAATTCATCAGAGGAAAATATATAATTTTTAAGCAGTTGATTTGTGTTTCCCTAATATGCAAGATTTATGTTCCATGGAATCTCACATTTAAAGGATTTTTGTCACTATGTTAAAGTGTGCTTTTTAAAGTAGTTCAAATATGATTTAGAACTTCGTGATTAAAGTTTTGTAAAGTTGAATTCTTTTATTTTAAAATAAACATATACACTACTGCCTATAAAAACAAGAACACTCTACAATTTTTGTTTCTATTACACTGTTAGAAATTTCTCGGAACAAATGTTTACATAACTATTTATTTAATGATTATTTTACCATATTCAAGCGAGACAGTCAAATAACCATAAATAATATGGTAACCGCTAACTGTGAGAAAAATCATGTTGTTAACTGTTCATCCAATATGGTTACACAACCAGATTGTATCGCATCAACTAAGCCCACCTTATAAAATCCCTTAGTTCTTCGCAGTTGAGCACAAATTTCAACAGAGAGTGCTTATCTGTCAATCTCAGGACGGACAGAACTGGGGTTCGAGTCTCAGCGTTAACACCACAATATTTCCGCCATTGCCTTCAACACATGAAATGTTTCCAGTGTGCACACATTTTTTAAACAAGTTTAACAAATTCCTTTTTTTTAAATGATCTAAATCAATTTACACATCTTTATATCAGATGTTATATATAGTTCAAACCGTAATATCATCCAATGTAGATATCTAAATCAAAGAGTGAATTTTTGTCATTTAAGTTTGAAGCTTAACATATGATGTTAATTATTGTTAATATGTTAATAATCAGTTAATTTAATGTAATTTAAATCTCGTTTTTTGCTTTCCACATTCATTGCATCCATTTCGGAGAGTTCATATTTAGTATGCTGTTTTGTCCGATTCCATAGTATCGGGCTTAAACATTTTGAGTCAGCTGGTATTACATTTTTTCTCCATCCTGAAAATACAAGAAATAAATATTCTTATAAATGATATTCTAGGGAGATATAAATATTCTTACAAAATGTACTGTACTTAAACAAAATGTAATACTAATTGCTTACAAAATTGGTAGCCATTTAAATTATATGAATATAATAGTGTTTTAGAGAGTAGAAAATAATAGAAATTACTATGAGACTAACTATAAAAAACTTTGGATCAAATTACGAAAAAAAGAACCGGCACTTAGGGTGCCGGTACTTTTTATCATAAAATCCATTTTTACCCGAACATGTTATGGAATAAAAAATCTGATATACCATAATTTTTACAGTGATAATTACCTTAAAATCACTGAATCACAGCGCATATATGCTATTATTGGATTGCTGATTGTTACACAATTTCTTTTTTAAGAAACTAGAGGGCTCCGCCCCCTGCTCGCTGACGCTCGCCAACCCCCGGAGAATTGCTTCGCAATTCTTGCTTGGTTTGCTTCGCAAAACCAAGAATGCTTTGATTTCATATATTTCAATATTAAACTGAATATTAACTGTTATCATCGAAAAGAATTAATTTTCTTAAATGCAGAATAAGCAGTGTGTCAATATCAATGTCACTTTTTTTCGTTGACTACAGTTCCTTCTATGTCCTATTTGTTCTCTAAATGAGCCAAAATTGTCAGAAATTAACATCAATGTGCAGATATAATCTTAATATGAAACTTGTTTAAAAAAAATGATAATCACAATAATACAGACTTTGTCCCAAAGAAATGAATATATTTTTAACACATTTAATTCAATATATATATATATATATATATATATATATGCAAACACTATAATATTTTTCAATAAGCAATATTGTTAAGAACAGGGTAATTTTTAAAAAAATATTTTAATAATATTCAGCAAAATAACTATAAATGAAAACATTAATTTTGCGGAATTAAAATAAACAATGCACCAATAGCATTTTCTTTACGCTAAATACATTTATAAATTTGACATTATATATATATGTTATAATATTTCTCTATATACAATATTGTTAATGACAGGATCATCTTTAATAAATATTTTAATGTTCTCCTTCGTTGTGCATCTTGACAATGCCACATATAATTGACCATGAGAAAAAATAGGCCGTTCAATATATAGCCCAACTTTATCGAAGGTTTGGGCCTGGGCCTTATTAATTGTTAAGGCATAAGCTAATCTAACAGGAAATTGTCGTCGATAAAGCACAAATGGTAAGGAAGAATTACTTGATAATGTATTTAATTCTATTCTTGGAAGATTGACAATACTACCATTTTTATTACCAGTAGCAATTTGGCAAGTCAATACTCTTTTCCCTATTTTAAGAACAGTCAATCGAGTTCCATTGCAAAGGCCATCAACAATAGATATGTTCCTGATCAGCATTACAATGCATCCAACTTTTAATTTGAGCTGATGAGGTGGCAGTCCCGGGAGATTTATGGAGTTTAAATATTCAATAGAATACCTTAAGGTAGCTTCTTCTTCTCTCCCGTCTGATTTATCTACTCCATATAGTGTGGCCTTATCAATACTATAACTTATAACTTCTTCACCTGGCACACGTGATAAAATATTTTCATTAACTTTGTTAACTTCATCATTTTGCGGTGATAATATGATGTGATTAATGAAGTTAGTATTAAGACAATCGATTTTTTCAAAAAACGAAGAAATGATATCTTTACAATAAAAATCAGGAGTGCTTGCATCAAGATGTAAAAGTTCTCCATTGCCAATTGTCAACAACCAATTGGCAAATTCTTGGTTACCAGCTTTAACTCTCATATTAATTGTCAAATGGAGGATTTCAAAAAATGGCCAAAGAAAAGAGTATTTTATAGTTTCATTAATAACCTGCATATGTGTAGCTTTTTTAACGACAGGTAACACTTGTCGAAAATCTCCACCTAAAATGATTATCTTACCACCAAATGGTATCTCATTAGCTAGAAGATCACGAAAAGTTCTAATGATCATTTCTATTGCTTTTCTGGGAATCATACTTGCTTCGTCCCATATAATAACGTCAACATTTTTTAAGCGAATCTTATCACATTTTTTTAAAATACAAATCCCATCGTCACTTAGATCAATAGGCAGATTAAAATATCTGTGTGAAGTAGTTCCAGATGGAAGTAACATTGACGCAATGCCAGTCCAAGCTACACAAGCAACTTTCATGCTCTTTGACACAAAATAATGATATAATCCTTTATATAGGAAGGTTTTGCCAGTTCCTCCTGGACCATCGATAAAAAACAAAGTTTGCTGATTTGATGATTCATCGGAGACAGACTTTATTATTCTTTGAAAAATGAACAGTTGATCTTCGTTAAACTTAGCATTTATCAGAGTAAACTTTTCAACTGATTCGTTTATATCCATAGCATAAACCAGTTCTTCATATAATGGGGGCTCGGGTAATCCAAAGTCCTTACAACTTCTATTTTCAGAATTCAACAACTGTTCAATGTGTATTAAAGCATCGTTGGCATCGGCATCTTTATCAATCATTTGTTCATGAAAAATATTGTATAATTTTACTGCATCTGATGGCTCATCACATATTAAATAGTACACGAAAAAGTGCCTTAATTGCTTAGGCATCATATTAGCTGCTGCCTCTTCCATAACTGCTGTAGATTCTTCACAGCATTCAGTTAAACCCATAGCAATTGCTGATTCTCTGAATGTTTTATACATCGTACCTTCAAATGTTCGCAGATCTTCATAGCTGAAAGCTCCAGGAACTCTACATAAAATGAGTTTCAAGAAAAACCTCTCAGAGTCTCCAGGAGAAACATTCATTAAACGTCCAACGACATGGACATTATTTTTTCTTGGCATCCATTTTTTCAATTTGTAATTCCAAGAGTACTTTTCTGGTATATTACCGTACAAAGTAATACGTGCAGTTGGATCTTCTTTATTCAAAATAAACCACGCTAATAACATGGTAAGAGATGCTTTTTTATTTGAAACTGCAGCAGACTCACAACCTTCCTCAAATCTGATGTGTTGCTGGCCAGGAAGATGCACTTGAAGCCTAACAACAGTGTGACTTCTATTATGCAGTGGAATTTCGTTTAATCGCCATGCAGCTTCCATTGGCTCAATATAGCGGCTATCTATATAGCTTGCAATTTCATTGTCCTCTTGAACAATAGCAATTCTGGCTCTATCATGGCCTTTATGAATATATTTATGTATATATTTAATAGCCATCACTGAGGAGCAATATTCAACATTTATATGGCAATTAAATTTGAGTAAAAGATACGGATTATGAGGTACAACCATGCGATTATCTACATACACAGTGGTGCCTTTTATTTTAGCAGGATATTGGTATAATTTATTGATGTTATTTCTTCTCCGATATCTTGGAAAACCATCACCTGTCATATCTGTTTCATTGATAAATTCTTTAGGAAATCCTTTTGAGCATTCTTTTTTTTCCTCATTCCAGCAAATAAGGCCTGCAATATGAGTACCCTGCATCATGTGTTTTAGTTGATGAGAGCGAAGATAGTTATCATCAGAAAGCTCAGCAGTTATAAATCTGTCAACATCTTCAGGCTTTAACAACTTACAGTCTGTTCGGAGTGAAGCAAGAATATGAACATGTGGGAGCCCTCTTTTTTGAAATTCTATCGTATAAACGTATGCCACAATAGGGCCTAAAACATGTTTTTTTGTTAAGTCATGAATTAATTCATCCACTTTAGCTTGGAAAATCTTTGTGACGATTATTGAAATGTCATTTACAGTAGTACCTTTAATGAAATGATCTTTTAAAGTTTCAGTAATTTCTGGCCACTGCGGATTACATGTCATCGTAATAAAAAAATCAGGCCTTCCAACCTTCCGACAAATAGCAATTGCATCTTGATACAGTTGTTGCATACTTCGAGGTGACCCAATATACGTAGCTGGTAGTATAACAGCTGTGCCCAACCTTACTCTGTCAGTTTCATTTAAAGAATTCCTTTCAACATGGTGAATTAACCCTTGATAGCATTCAGTGCGCAGGGTTTCTTGATTGTTTCTAATGAAATCTAATCGCTGACTTTCAACCAACAAATAGCAATTTATCACATACTGCTGAGTTAATTTTCCAGCATGCAATAACGGGTTAAAAGGACCATTAGGTCGTAAGGCTAACCTATGCCCATAATATTGAATTGGACTTATTTGTTTTCCTTTTTGCGAAGGCATTTGATAAGTCCATCCTAAATCGCCTTTAGGAAAAAGTAATGGAAAGACCATAGGATCAGCATGTTGAGATCTTTGGTTTATTATACTCGTTTCTCTTATTTCTTGTTTAGGATATACAGTTAAATCGCATACAGGAACAACACCATCTTTGGAAACAATAATGGCAGCTAATTCAGAAGAAGTAGGTTTATTGTATCTTCTTTTATCATCGAATATAAATCTTTGAAATTGTAAAACAAATTCACTATCATGAATAGTTAAATCTCTGAGCATCCGATATTTCTGTGCATATGGATTGACTTCCCTTAATAATTTTTCAATATGCCTTGTCAACTGAAGATTGTCTATATTCATGCGTAGTTTAATAGCCTCCTCAAAGCAAAAGAGCATTATTTTCTTCTATACTATGAAGTTTACGTTTTTCCCGCTTTCGATTAGCTTTCGCATTGAGTTGCGACTTTTTAGTAATGTTAGGTCTTTTCTTTTTAGGCATTACTTGTAAATAAACAAATCGAATTAAGATTTAAAACCAGATTAAACTTACGAATTAACGTTTTAGAAAACAAATAATCAGATTAATCAATATATCAATACGAAATAAGTTGAGATGTTGTAAAACTGAAGAATGAAATTCTAACTATTTTGTGATTGGTTGCATCTCTGAAAAAGAAAATTCAGACTTGTAAATCGCTTTTTTAAGCTTGCCGTTTTCAGACATGTGATTGGCTGTTGTGAACGGCGGTTATTCATCATTATTAACTGCAAAATCGTGCTTTAAAACTAAAATAAATAAAAAATTTAAAATTATGTAAAAAATTTGAATGCCCTAAATGTCTTCCCTGAAGGATTCTGAATGAATTGATTCCTTAATCTTAGATTTTCATCACGTAGTTAAAAAGTTTTTCAGGGGACAAAATTAACTGCAAAAACTTTTTTTTAGAATAGAGAGATTTATTTTTTCAAATACAAACCCTTTAACAGTTTCTTAAGCTCATTAAAAATTTGTTATTGAAACAAATTTAAATTTTCTTTATAGATTCTTACGCTTTTGTTTCTTCATTACACACTAAAGTCTTATTTTTTTACTTATTTATACTGATTGCAAAAACAAATGTAGAAACAAATGTAGGGTAATGTTATTGTTGTCGTCGGCCATTAAGGCGAGGGGGAGCAATTGTTCTTGTTTTGAAGTGGCGCCATCTATGGCCAAGACTTTGACATCTCCCAGACCCATACTTCACACCCGTTTATAGGTTGGGCCCATTCATATATCCATTCATTCATCCATAAAGCGTAATTTCGACCTGAACCAAAGAAATATCAATCTCCAATTCAGTACCCCCAGATACATTGATTTGTTATGGGAGCAAGGAGGACTTCGTGACCCAACAGGCTGAACGTGCACCAGTGTCCATTTACTACACGCGGAGTCTTCAGCCGGTTGGATTTGAACTCTCGTTCTCACAAACGTGAGTCCAGCGCCGTGCCAACCTGGCAATCCTGGGCCAAATGTAGGGTCAGAAAGAGATAAAATGATTGAAAATAATTTTTCAAGCAAATAAATTAAATTAAAAAATATTCCTAATTTGGATGGTATATTTTGAAGTTAAAGTACGGATCTTCTTTTATAAAATTTATAAATTTAATTTTAATTTTATTTAATTTTTTTTATTTGCATTACTCCTTGCAATAAGAAAACATAATTATTATTATTTTTTTCTTTTTACATTTTCTCATAGCAAGTAGTAATAGTAGGTACTTATCTACTTTCTCATAATACTCTACTTACATTAGAGATAAATATGAATGATACTTGGAAGAACGAAAATATTTACTCATGATTGAATGTAAAGTCCTAACTAATAATATAATTGAAAAATCTATTTACTAATTATCAAATTGTTTGACCATTTTAGAAAAATACAATTTTAATAGTTTAATTTTTCTTGCTTTTAAACTGATCATTGCTCTATGAATTAAAGTGCTTATAACTTATTCAAAATATTAATTTTAATAAGTAAAAAATTATTTCGATCTTCCAAAAAGCTCTTTCAGAGTCTCGATGGATGAATCGTAATTTTGAACACGAATGTCAAATCCAAATTTAGATGAGAGAGCATTTCCTCCAAGCAAGGGTTTCTAATATACAAATTTTTTCGACTTTCGTAATTCATTGTTATTAAGAATAGCTGTTTCAAATTGATTATAAAAATCCGACCACTTAGTAGAATCTCCGTAAAATTTTCCAATTTGTAGACGAGGTAGATTCCTTATTTTTAATTCAGTTTTATCAACAATAGTTTCGTGTCTATTACTTTCGATATTAATTTTATAATTAGAAGAAGATCGTTTCAAAAATCTCTGAATTCTACCTTTCCACGTCACTTTTTTTTCTTGGTGTTCTTGGCAGGTGGTTTTGTTTTCGAACTCCTTTTCAACATCAGTGTATTAAAATTTTTCATCCAATTTTTTTAATTCCATCATTTTTGCATTTAGTTGCTCACTTAAATCCAATAAAAATTCTGCTTTTTCAGCATCCTGTGATTCATCTGCTAATCTCACCTCAATTCACGATATTAATTTAGTAGTTAGCTGTCTTACCACAGTTCGATCATTTCTGATTCCCTAACATTTTTTCGTTACCATCTTTCGAAATTAATTTATCCAAGTGTTCTTCAAAAAAAAAATTTTAATTCCATAAAAAGTCTCTTATTCTAGGGATTTCGGCACCATATTAAATTGTTCTATAAAAGTACTCGGACTCTAAAATAAAATGACGACGAAGAAACGAAAACAACGTTTATTTCATACAGACAGCACAAGAGAGAAATAAAACTATGAGAGAGAATGAATCTTTAGCACAGTGCTGTCTATGGATATTAATCATGAATCTTAGCCATTATTTAACAATATATTCAGAAACAGTTCTGAATTTTATTTTATACGTCTCTTTATAAAAACCTTCGAAATTTTGCTTTCTGTTCTCTTTAAGAGAAAGCTATCTACCTTTGGCAAATAAAACACCATTCATAATCTTATTTTTTTTTTTTTTAAATCACCTTCTTAAAAAATTTTTGCGTATAGCAAACTACAATATCGTTACGATTTGCAGCTCTCTTGATTTTACTAAGTGGATCATGGGCTTCGCAGGGGTTCAATTTTTGAGGGGGAAGCGAAATTAAAATAGACAGTTACTACAATTCTCTAAAACTAGAAAGGAAAAACTATTACATCTGCTAAATATCTATAAAAAGATTAATTATTCTTATAACTTTATTTTTTTTTATCATGATGAATTTGATTCGATAACGATTCAAAAAAAATTTTTTGTATAAAATATTCAGGGAACTTTTAGAGATTTCTAATTGTTGAGTGGGACATATATATCCATCATTCCCCATCTTTCACTAGACACTAAAGATTACATGGTTTTAACATGGTTTTTCGAAGCTTTGTCGCCAAGGAAAATAAAAAAAAAAGCCAGTGATATACACTTGAAGCAAAACGATGATTTTAAACTATATTTATCATCTTGCTGCGAAAAATTATCTGGGCTTCTAGAGCGGACGAATATAATTTAAAATTTTAAAAGTAACTAAACTTTTTTTTATTCTTAAAAATCGCCAATTTGGCAACATTTCCTACCAAGAAGAAAATTATCAAAATCACTGACTTATAATTCTAAATTTGTACAAATTTTTATAAACTTAGATAATGCAGTGTTAGAGTAAGTTTTTAAATATTAAAACATTTTGACTGCAGAAGGTTTTTATTTCTGCTGCTGCTGAAGATAATCATCCACGATGTGAGCCATGGGCAGCGCTGTGTTATCGACCTGAAGCATGAAATCATCACATCTATTGCACCAGAATAAGGGCGCATATAAACTTTAAGGATGCCGTCTCTATACACGTGAGCATTCACGTTTTCACGAGAAAAGACATGCAGGTCTGTGCGTCTTCCTAAAGATATACCAACAGAGACACTGCCTCCTTGATATGCATCTCTGTCAAGGATGCTTGATGGATTGGTTTATAGATTCCATCCAAATCAAACAACGCCTTTTGAAGCTAAACTTGGACTCATCTGAGAAGAGAACAGCCATTCAGTGGACATGTTGCTGCTCCCAACTCAAACATTCCCTTCTATGGCGTGACGAGAGTGGAACGCAAACGGCTGGTCACCTAAGAAACAAATGACGTTCGTGAAGCCTTCTATGCACAGTAGATGTTGACACCTATCTTCCGGTGTCTGCATAAAGGGAGTATCGGAGTTGCGGTTCTTTTCCTTCGTGCACATAACAATAAATACCGGTCATCGGGTCTCGTCGTAGCATTTGACGGTCCTTGGTTGAACCTTCTGGATGCCGGACCTGTGCTTAGAAATTGCTGCTGAAATCAATGAATTACAGAGGAACTCCCATTCAGCCAACTGGCCACTTCTATCTGACCTTGCTTGCGTCTCTAGCTTCATTTTATTTCATAACCGTCGTTAAACAGCCGTTCCAATTTTGTGTTTATGTCTACTAACATTCAATTCCGTAGCCTTGTAATTTTGAACCTATCCAGAAGACAAGGAAACTTCTGGATCAGTACCCGCAGAGGTATGATTTTTTTACGGGAACATGGAGGACTTTAAGACTCGACAGATTCAACGTGCATCAGTCACCATGTATTACACGGAGAGTCTTCGGCCGACGGGGATCGAATCCACAACCTCTTGGAAATGGGCCTAGTGCCATACTGACCCGGCTATCCCATCCCTCTATCTTCTTTCAGATCTAAATCGCAGTTTTTGGACAAATGATGCCTGGAGGTCATTGCTACAAATTTCTAATTTCAGAAACATAGCGAAATTCGCAGCATTTCGCTATGTTGCGATCAAACATACAATTTTATGCAAATTTCATATGCCGTCATTTCATTGTGGTACCACAAATTTACATATTGCAGCTTCACTTAGCAACTCTGATTTGACAATCTATTCAAATTTCATTAGGATTGGTTTAATTTTGGGAGAGTTATCATTATTTTTGTAATATTTTCTTAATTTATATTAACCAATTTATTACCTACCATCTAGTGAGTTAAGACATGCGAATTCGTTTTGTTTCCCCTAACAACTGCGTTACAGACCAGTAACAAATTTTTTTTTTTGTTGCATAACATGGCTTTAAGGCCTCTCCCTTGTTATTTTTTAAGTGTATCAAAAAATCGTAGAACAAAAGTCAAACAATTGATTTTTAATCTGCATCAACATTTTTATTTAATCAACCATATTTATATTCCATAAAAGTGATTATTTAATTAAAATTACAAAAAAATAATTTTAGTTATATTTTTACGCTTATTTCTCTCTTTTTCTTTCCCCACTATCTTTGTAGTATATAACTCTTAAGTTATTGCCTCATTTTATACTGAATAAAAAAAATTACTTTAAAAAAAAATCTAAATTTTTCAAAAAATCTTATTAAGTTATCATGATAAGCATTTAATATATCCTATTAATAAATTATTGGTATTTCATTAATTTCAAGATATAAATATAAAGAAAACTGACTTCGAAAAAAAAACTATCAATAAACCTCTCAGTAAAATTTGATCATATATTTATGAACAAATATTTTTGTGTGGATAACAATCTCTCTTTTTCTTTTAAACACTCACCTTATTTTTACAATGAAAAGACTTATTTTGATTTTAAAAAAAACGATACGGTCTCAATCAATTTTATGAAAGGCATCATAAATCAACATTATACATTTACAATATCAATCATATAAGCCTTTAAAAATATTACCCTACCTCATAAAAGAAGTAAACTAATTTTCTAAATGTTCTGAATTCTTCAATCAATAGTTCTTTAGAAAATTGTTGCAGCTTCAGTTTTATAAAACAGTTTTTAAAATATTTGAATACAATTTTCGAAAAAATCTAAGCCTACAAAATTAACTATAAAGTTTGAATTTTTCATTTATATAATATTATTGGAATAACTTCTTCAAAACAAACGAAAACTTTATAATTTTGTTGAACAGAATATTCAATTTGAAACTATTTCTTATCATACATTTTTAGTTTATCTCTACTTTTACTCGCACTTTTCAAAAACTTAACTATTATTATTACATTGAAAGAGTGTTTTCAAAATTATATTAAACACATATTTCTACACGATAAAAAAATATTTAGAAATATTTATATTTGCTTATATAATGCCGTCACATCAATTTTTTGATAATAGACCTAGTATAGTCCATATTTTTTAAGTTCAAATAATGTTTTTTTGTTGAAAATTGCTTTAAATCTTTTTTCATTTGCTATCGTGACGGTTTAAAAAGTCTCTTTAATCTTCCACGGATTCTTTTCACACTTTTGAAATACATAATCAGTCGCATTATTTTGTTTTGCCGTTATTCAAATTCCCAAAAATATGACTAATATTGCAGAATGGCAACTTTAATAATAGTATTATAACAGCTATCTTTATAAATATTTGTAACGATATATTTGAACTTAAGTTTCTCTGAATATTTTTAATCTCAGTTTATACTTAGCCTTATTATTATCATCATCCTTATTTACTTATTTTTTTTAGCTCCTGCACTTATTAACATCTGTTTTGAAGCCTTAGAATATTTTGATATTAGTTTTTAATCCTTTCTTTTCATTTAGCCTTGTCAGTGAATCTTCTTGAATATTTTTTATTTAGCATTATTATTGAATAGTTTTATCTTTTTCTCTTCTCTAAACTTAGTTTTGAACTTTTTAGAACAAATTAAGCCTTAGCCTTGAATACTACGAACTTTTCAGAAGGTAAGTCCATCACAAACTTGTACAATTTGCGCGAAGAAATGGAGAGTAACAACTCAAAAAAGCAATTACTCTATAAGGACTCATCTGTAATCTCTGAAAATATTTGGACATCATTCGCTCTAAGGCTAATTGGTGTTTTACATTTTAAAAAGCAGAATAATCTAAGTAAATGGATTATATTGAAACATTATTTTTATCCTCTAAGTATTGGAACTCATTTGCTTATTTTTTATCCAATATATTTAATGGTTATAGACTTTGGTGCTCAGTCATTTAAGCATGTAAGTGGAGTTGTATTAGGATATATATTTCCTCTGTTTATTTGGCACTACATGCGTTTAAATTCAAATCGATTCTTGGGTTTTCTACTTGCCTTTCGACAAGTTCAGCGCATGGTAAACAGCAAAAATGAAAGAAAAGAAGATGTCGCTGTAATGTTAGCATTATTGTATCCGTTATTTCTTTCGGTATTTATGAACATTACAGAGGATTATAATGACATTAGGATAACATTTTGGCTGTGTGGTATTAAACCACCCGAAAATTATTTTATAAGTAGAATTTCTGTTTTTATTTCAATGAGCATCTACTATGTTTCAAAATTTGTGATTCCTTCTTTATCTGTCGTCATTATTTCTACATTTTCTAGCAGATTGTCAAAGACTTTGCAAGTTCAAGGTCAAATAATAGAGAATTGCTTATTTTCTGATAATTTCTATGAAGAAGTTCAAAGATATCGATACGTCATTGATTGTTGCGAGGTATTTGAAGTTACGATCAGAAAATTGGTGTTCTTCGTCATATTGTCATATTTTGTTACTATGTATTCTGGAATAGGAATTCTGTTGTTAAATTTCAGAGCAATATCAAGTGAGAGTAGAGTTCTTGAATCTTTTTTCACTGTAGCTGCATGTGTCATCGGTGTTGTTAGTTTAATTGCTTTTGCTTCTAGAATACCTAAAAGTATAACTGATATTAAAAAGAAATTTCAACTGTTACACTTAGAACAACAAGTCACTAAACAAACATTAAACTGTTACATAAAAATTAGAATGGAATTGTTGAAATCTCTAGGGGAATTGCAGCCCGTGTATATAACAGTTTTTGGAATATCCCGCGTGGAAAAAAATATGATATTATCATGCATTGGCACTATTTTAACATATTGTATCTTGATAATGCAATTAGAACAGCAAAAGGACCATTGATGTTCGTGTAACAGGTTATTAGTTAGAGTAATTAACTTTATTTAACAGCTTTGTGATTGTCTCAAGTGAAAAAATAATATTTTAATAAACTGTTTCTATTTTAACATACTGTGTAACTTCAACGTCTCCAGAAAAAATGCTTCTTGCAGTAAATTCCCGCTCATGTGAACCTTGAGTTCAATCAAATAGCTGATTCCTTGTCTAAAAATACCAGAGATCTCAATCAAAATACAATCTAAAATCTCAGGCAATCGCTGGCAGATGCAAATGCTTTTGCAAAGCCAAGACTATTCACCCCCTTAAAAATCAAGGCCCACGATCAAATAACTAATCTTGACATCGACAGGAAGACATCCACCACTCTCATCAGACTAAGAACAAAATATCATAAAAACATGAAAATCTCTGCATATGGGACTAGTAAATATCAAAACTGGGGCAACTGTCTTTATGTGGAACTCACACCATATCATGTTTTTAACTGCACTGCAGTCGCTGAAGCCTTCAACTGTTAAACTACCCTACAGAAGAAGATTTATATTCCTTTAATGTCATAGAGATAGCAAAGACTATTCAGGCACACTACAAGATATGATTCAATAGAGGATACGACACCAACCAACCATACTGTGTATTATTTCTATGTAACTAAAAACTGCTTAAAAAGCCTTTGTAACAAAATATGATATTATTATCTATTGACCATATTTTAACAAATTGTTTCTAAGTAATGCAGTTAGAACTGCAGGAGTAACAATTGTGTAATTAAGTTTATTTACAATATGTGGATTGATATTACATGTATTAATAATATGTGGAGTGCCTCGTGTGGTGCAAATTATGATCTTTTAATGTACTGCCACTATTTTAAAGTATTGGGTATTAATAATGCATCTAGAACAGCAAGAGTAGCCTTTACTTTCATATGAATAAATTTGTTTAACAGTTTGTGAAAGGTCCCATGTGAAAAAAAATATATTATCACTTTCTTTGGCACAATTCTAGCTTTTTGTAAATTAAAAATGCGAGCAGAACAGTGAGACTAATATTTGTTTTCATTTAGTTAACTGCAATTGACCATATGGAATGTTGCGTGTGGAACAATAGTCTATTCATTCTCGATGCAATTAGAAAAGCCGAAGTAATATTTCCTTCCGTGTAAATAATGACATGATTTTTACTTTGCTAAGACATTTTGGTGAAAAATGTTAAACAGCCAACTTTGCATTTCAACAAAAAGAGGCATTCTTTTTTTAGTATCGTTTATTTAAATTTCTCAATCAATTAAAAATTGTTCATTTCAAAATTTTTGCATAGTTTGCTCGTGTATGTGGCCAATATATTTTTATGGGATGGACCGCAAAAGATAAGAACCACAGAGCAGCAAAAAAAAATTTGAAAAAAAGAAATTATCTCTCTTTAATTATTATAGAAATGTAATGTAAAACCTTTCGATAATAGAGATTTCAATTAAGTAACTTTGAAGAAAAAAAGACCCAAATATGGAGAATCCATATCTTTGTTCATCAGTTGTTGATATTTTTATTTAATCTCTTGTGTGCTTTGTGATCATCCGGTTGCAGAAGCACTACAGCATGGCTGCAGCAAATCATTACAGTATCTGAAGTTTATTTTTCATCTAAGTTTTCAATTTATTTTTAAAAAGCCAACAAACAAATAAGGAAAAATTGCTGAAACTCTTTATGAAAACATTTCTAAACTTGGTTCGTATAAAAATTAAAAACCTGAATTGAGAAAGCACCGCAATGAACAAAAATTAACAAATTTTTTCTGTTACTTAAATTTAAATTTTTTCGTAATCATTGTATAAAATTCAACTTAAATTTAAACACCATAAAATTTTTAAGATCTTTATATTTAAAAATTTTTGCTGCATGTATGTTAGAGATTAAGCCAAATTTTTGCAATTGATGTATTTTTTTCACTAGAATGCGCTGCAAACTCCTTACTGTCTCTAGTTCCGGGTTACTGCTTTTGAAGCATTTTGAAGCCATTTGGCTCACAACATGATCATTGTGCTTTGTGACTCGTTCGAGTAGTATTTCCTACTTAAGTGTATTTGTTAACTAGTTTATTATTTGTGTTTAAAAAAAAGAAGTCATTTGAAGACTTGTCTAGACGTAAGAATCATCATTCAAAAAAAAAGAATTGCTATAAAACACTTCTTACCTTGTCAACAATATACCAACTTCAAAATTTAAACCTAAATGATAATTTGTAAAATGAACTTAATCTCGCTGCTCGAACAATATGCTAACACCAATATGTGATGGTGAATGAATTGCAACAATAACAAGAGTAATAAACAAAACAAAAATGTGATCACCACAGGTTACCCATTGTCAAAATGGTTGTTGTCTAATTTTTTTGGAAAAGCAACTTTTTTGTATTTTCATATTGGACATCTTTAACTGTTAATCCTAAACTGCTGGGTCCATTCTCACCCAGCAATTTCGCAGACATATTTGAATGCAGCTCAGGCACATTCTGTGTAAATTCTTTTGATGACTGAATAGACATTCAACAGCCAATCGAGATCAATATTAAAATTTTCGGATTGGTACAATGGTGCTTAAGGGAGATCATAAGCTTCATCATACACCCGTTTCGGATTCGCAAGTTCATGCATGAAATATGATTTGAAAGTTAGGCTTTTTTTTTCAATTTTACATGAATAATGAATAAATGAAAATGAAAAAAGGAATTCTAAAACAATTTTAAACAGCAGCGGTCGCCATCATGCGCATTGTTTACTATTACTCTTGATTCTTGTAGTAGAAAAGTGCGGACGCCATGAAATCCAAACCAAGACCCATTTTGCCAATGGGTAAAAATTATCAAACAGCAGCGGTCGTCATTGCAACGCAGGCAATGACGACGCATGCGCACTGTTTACTATTACTCTTGATTATTGTAGTTGAAAAGTGTGATAAAGCCATCAAATCCAAACCAGGACACATTTTGCCACTGGGTAATAAAGAAGTAAAAGAGGCTAAATCAGGACTGTCAAAAAAGCGAGTTCTTCCTAAATTTAGCAACCATGTCACTTTTTTTAACAATACATCTATAAACAACTGAAACAAATTTTAAATTCAAACTCACCAGAATTACTTAATATCTTATCAAATACAAAAAGATTTGAGCTTAGAAATTACATATTTTTTTATTAAAAACAAAATTATCTGTTTGAAAATATCGCCTTGCAGGATAAGTTGTAGTAAGCAGCTGTATACTTTCTAACCGGGAGAAGAGCAGACCAAGAACTCGATATTGTTTTTGTTTACATTTATATTCAAAGCACCATCCATAATAATCTTTGTCTGATTGCGTTGACGTCACAGACAAATTTGAAATTATGAAGATAAAGCTGCTGGTTCAGTCCGTAAATTCTGCTTCTGGGAGTGATCACAGTAAACCAATTATTTATTTCTTTTTATAAGGGGTTCAACTTTTGCGAATTCGAAATAGTTGTTAACAAATATAATGTCCGTAGCTGTAATTTTACAATAGTAGTTCAGGGGGCATTTTGACTTAGGTTACATAAACTACTGAAATTCCTAAAATTTTTCCTACTTTAACTCATCAAAGCCATCCACTAAAAGTAGTTTATATATGAAAACTATCTCGAAAAAAGTGGTGGTACATATTTGTTTATACCATTTGGATGTTTAGCGAGGCGATATTTTCAGACTACTAATTTTGTTTTAAATAAAAGAAATTGATTATGTAATTTCTGAGCTCAAATCTATTGTATTTCATAAGATATTAGTGATATTAGGTAATTCTGATGAGTTTGAAGTTAAAAATTTGTTTTAGTTATTTTTAGATGTATTGATAGAAAAGGTGACATGATTGTTAGATTTAGAAAGAACTTACTTTTTTCGTAACTTTTACTTTTTTGATTTGCCCTTTTTTTCTTGTTTATTATTGTTTGTTCTTGCTGCAAGCCATACACTATCAGAAAATGGTGTTTGCATATTGTTCGAGCAGCGAGATAACTTTATTTTACAAATTATCATGATAAAATTTCGAAGCTGGTAGGTTGTTAGCAAAGTAAAAAGTGTCTTTAGAAGGATTCTTTTTCTCAAATGACTATCCTTACGTCTTGAAATGATATGCTTTCAAATGGCGATTCTTTTTTTAAACAAAAATAATTAATCAGGTTACAAATACTAATCAAGAGAATTTTGAAACAGAGTGATCACGTTCTGAGCCAAATGGCTTCAAAATAACCTCGGCAGTAACCCGGAAGTATAGGCAGTAAAGAATTTGCAGTGCACCTTAGTTTAGAAAACACCTTCCATACGGTCTTTCAACCATTCATTTAGTAATATATTTACTCACATGATAACTGTTTATCAGAAATTTTGGTTTTCAAAATTTTAGTTCTTATTACCAATATTACATAATAAATACAAAACTAATAAGTAAATTTATCCAAAAAAATGGTTTTTATGTAAAGTTTTAAACTACCATAAAAAATTACCAAATTTTAATGGGTGTTTTAAGACAATATATTTCTCATAAATTTACCAAAATCAATTCCAAAGTGCTTGAATAAAAATTACTGTACTATTTATTGTTCCTATACACCCAGAAACATGGCAGATTTTACCATATTCTGATACTTTTGACCATACTTCCTTTCTCAGTGTAGTGAGTCTTTCTAACTTAGAGTGTCTTTAAAATGCACTTTTAGAAATAATTAATAGTATGCAAATTTGTTTTATTTTTTAAACCGAATCAGCTCAGTCTACATTACTCAAATAAATTACAAAACATTACAAAACTACATTACAAAATAAAAAACTGACCACCCTGAATAACTTTTAATCTAATGATCGGATATTCTAGTTCTATGACTTAATCTTAAATTTTTGAGGGGGTGACCTCATATATGCTAATTAATTAGTGTGGACGATATTTTAAATTACGGAACCAGACAGAAAACATACCTTCTCTGAATAAGCGTACATTATTTTTGATGGATTTCGATTTACAACTCCCCAGGTGTAGGGGCTGGCCGCAATCTAGGAAATATGGTCCCAATAGTTTGGACCTTTTAAAGTTATTTATATTTTTACCTATGTCAACTTATCGTTTATTTTTTAAGTGAATTGAAAAATTTTTGCACATAATTATAAAATTCATGTATCGAAAGATAATTCATTCAAAATACAACTTTTAGTAATTAGTTATTATTGTTTATTATTTAACTTCGTATTAGTCAAATAAGTTTTTAATTGTTAGGTATACAATTTTTTACACCAATTTAAAAAATGCAATTTTACTTAGCAAAACACTAAGTTTGTGCGAAATTGATCGAATTTTTCCTGAAAAATCAGATTTAAAAAAGTCATGTTTTTAAAATTCAATTTTATTTATTCAACAAATTTCGCTCAAATTGTATATTTTGCCATGTAAAATTACATTCTTTAAACTAATGAGTGAAAAAATTTATAACTTTCAATTCAAAATGCTTTCGACTATTAAATAAAAAAATAAATATTTACTAAGAGTTATATTTTGAATGGAATTAACTTTGGATAAATGAATTTTATAATGGTGGGCAAAACTTTTTCGCTAAAAAAGTTATTGATATCTGGTGAAATACGCAAAAAATGATATTAACATTAAGGGGTCCAAACTTTCAACCACTCTCCTGACCAAACTATGCGGACCATATTTCCAAGACTGTTGCTGCCCCTCACATTTTAGGTGACAAAATTCCGAACCCATCACAAAAAAATTTATGTTTTTTCAGAGAAAGTAGGTTTTTGTATTTGATTTCATAACTTAAAATATCGTCTGCACTAATTGAATAGTATATTTTTGGTCACCCTCTCGAAACATTAAGATTGAATCCTAGAACGTGCTAGAACTCCTATTATTAGTTTAAAAGATATTCCGTGTGGTCCGTTCATTTTATGCGCACTTTACATCCCAACATAATCTAACGCATAATACAAATCCAAAAATTAAATCTCGCCCATTAAATTCATATGAGGACTAAAACTTTTAAGAAATAATTCTAATTAAAACTGGAATAGGATATGCACAATTAATATGAAACATGGTTTCATTTTAAGCCTAATTTGACTCAACAATATTAATTACGAAATCAATCTACTATGCATCATTCTCTATATCTATTATTAACAGTAATGATCAAGGTTATTTCTACATAACTTCGTAAATATTTAGAAAAAACTAACATTTTTAAAAATTAATTTTTTTAAATTTTATCTTTTTATAGTATACAAAAATACTACTACGTCGATTCTTACTTCGTGATATATAATAATATTTACATTTAATTTTAGTAAGAAAGCTAAGAAAGTTTTATTATTATTCACAAAATAATAGCTTCTGTAATATATACTACTGATATTATGGTAATTGGTGCAGCTTTAATACGAATTCTGCAACGGATTTTCCATAGTTTCAGAAAAAACTTTTTCAGTAGTAGCAAAGTTAATGTAACAAATATATTAGTGAATTTGAATTAAAAAGTTTTTCTAGCCCTACTTTTAAATATTTTAAACAGTAAATTGGAGGTCAGATAGAGAAATGGTAATGCTTCAAAATCCTTACCAAGTTCTTAAATACAAGGAAGAAACGTAAAAAATTGTCTTGCGCCAGTAATACGTTATTCCAATTATTAAAAAAAAAAAAATGGACACTACTGGTATTATGGTCATAGATGCACTTTGAATTGGTTCCAAATATACTCATATATTTGCAATTAGTATACTTGGTATCTATTAAAATTGCCCCAATACTGTGCCGTTTTAATATAAATACTGTCAGAAGAGGTTCTTTTAGAGGCCCTTAAAAGTATAAATACCAGGAAAAATCGCTTGGTTGTGGTAAATTTTGACGGTCATGAATTTGTTTCAAGCAATAATGAGACATGTGTACGAGACATGTGACATACCAAGTGATATTGAAATCAGTTGATCTTTATTTTCAAGGAATAAAGTACTAAAAACATGTTTCGCTTAATTTGATAACGTAAAACCACCGATAGGGACATGAAAAAAAAAAAAGAATCTATTTTAGCTACATAATTCGTGTTGGTAAATGTCTTTCAACTTTGTGCATGATTTTGTAGTATTCTTGAGTACTGATTTATTGATTGTTTTTCCCCGTACGTAGAACGAGTATTCAGCTATTACTTAATAATATCTCATATAATGATTTTAATAATATATCATATAATTACCTTTCAATAGTTTATAGTTTTATTCTTAATAGAAAAGTAAGAGATAAAAATAAACAAACTATAAAATATTTTGAGAATTATATGTTTTAATATAACTTGTAGCATAAACTAATTAATGTTAGATTACACTATGAATAAGATTTAAAAAAATCGCATATGTGGAGAAACTAGAATTAGCAACGCCTCCTAGCGGGAAACTAGAAAAAACTCAGAGATAAAGAAAGAGAGTGGTAGTGGACGAACTATGCGGCCTGCCAAGCACTGCTCCTTATTTTTTTCTTCTTCTTTTGTGTTATACATGTCATGTCTGTGAATGTGCAGAATGCTTATAAATAGTCATGTTGTTTAAAATAAAATAAAAAAAGCTAGCCGAATGCCTTTTTTTTAAGCCCCCTATGTACCACATTTTCACACAAATTGATTAATTATGTAAGATTATAAAAATCATGAATAAAATAATTAAGATTTAAATTTTTTTAAAAAAAACACAAATTTTTAAAAAAAGTATAACAAGTTTTTTTTAAATGATCCAAATCAATTTACACATTTTTAGATCAGATGTTATATAGTTCAAACCGTAATAAGATCCAATGTAGAAATCTAAATCAAAGAGTGAATTTTTGTCACTTAAGTTTGAACCGTAAAATATGATGTTAATTATTGTTAATATGTGAATGATAAATTAACTTTATGTAATTTAAATCTCATATTTAGTTTTCAATATTCATTGCTTCCGTTTCGGTGAGCTCATATTTTGTTTGCTGTTTTGTCTCATTCCATAGTATCGGACTTAAACATTTTGAGTCAGCTGGTATTACATTTTCTCTCCATCCTGAAAATACAATTAAATATAAATAAATATTTTTATTTAAACAAAAAGTAATACTAATTGCTTACAAAATTGATAGCCATTTAAATTATAAGAATTTAATAGTGTTTTATAGAGTAGAAATTACTATGAGACCCACTGTAAAAAATTTCAGATCAAATTACGAAACAAAGTAACAGCACTTAGATGCCAGTATTGTTTAGTCCCTTTTTATCGGAACTTGTTACAGAATAAAAAAAACTATTGTTCCATAATTTTTACAGTAATAATTACCTTAAAATCACTGAACCACAATAATTAAAAAAATATTTCTGTTAAAATAACGGCATAATATTTTACGGTAAAAATGGATTTTACAGTAAAAATGGGTTTTATGGATGATGCACTCAAAGCGCTGCTACTTTATACCGTAATTTGATCCCGAGTGTTTCACAGCGTACAGCATACGTAGATTTATATACAGAATGGTTTGTAAAAATAAGAGCTAAACAATGCATATGTGTTATTATTTAGTTGCTGATTGCTACTCTATTTCTCTTTTAAGAAATTTATTTTTTCAAATACAAATGCTTTAACAGTTTTTTAATCTAATTAAAAATTTGTTACATAAGCAAATCCAAATTTTCTTTATAGATTTTTACGCTTTTTTTTTTCTTCATTGTGAAACAAAATCTTATCCTTTTACTTATTTATACTGTTTGCAAGAGCAAGTTTGAAATAAAATGTAGAGTAATCAAGAAATAAGATGATTGAAAGTAATTTCAAGTAAATAAATTGAATATAAAAAACATTCCAATTTTGGATGGTATACTTTGAAGTTAAAATACTGATCTTTTTTATAAAATTTAAAAATTTAATTTAATTTAATTTTAATTTTTTTATTTGCATTACAAATAATATATTTACTAATAATTCTTATAGCAAGTGGTAATAGTAGGTATTTATATATTTCCTCATGTTACTCTACTTATATTTATGAAAGGTAAATATGAATGATACATGGAAAAGGGAAAATATTTGCCAAATATTTACTCATGATTAAATGTAAAGTTTAATTAATAATATAATTGAAAAAAATATATTTACTAATAATCAAATTGGTTAACCATTTTAGAAAAATACAATTTTAATAGTTTTATTTTTCTTGCTTTTGCACTAACCATTGCTCCATGAACTAAATTACTTCTAATTTATTTAAAATATTAATTTTAGTAAATAAAAAATTAAAAAACAATTCTCACCAGTCAATAGCACAGTTGCAAATATGCAAACTGAAGTCAATACAAATCCTATTGCACTGTACCAAACATGTGAAATTCTTTGTAGATTTTTAAGCGTTTTTTTCCTTCATTGTGAAACAAAATCTTATCCTTTTACTTATTTATACTGTTTGCAAGAGCAAGTTTGAAATAAAATGTAGAGTAATCAAGAAATAAGATGATTGAAAGTAATTTCAAGTAAATAAATTAAATATAAAAAACATTCCAATTTTGGATGGTATACTTTGAAGTTAAAATGCGGATATTTTTTATTAAATTTTATTTAATTTAATTTTAATTTTTTTATTTGCATTGCTTCATGCAATAAGAAAACATAATTTTTATTGTTTTTTTTATTTAATTTATTATTTTTTTATGTTTTTCTTATAGCAGGTGGTAAAAGTAGGTATTTATATATTTCTTCATGTTACTCTACTTATATTTATGAAAGGTAAAAATGAATGATACATGGAAGAGCGAAAATATTTGCCAAATATTTACTCATGATTGAATGTAAAAATTAATTAATAATATAATTGAAAAAGATATATTTACTAATAATCAAATTGGTTATACATTTTAGAAAAATACAATTTTAATAGTTTTATTTTTCTTGCTTTTACACTAACCATTGCTCCATGAATTAAATTACTTCAAATTTATTTAAAATATTAGTTTTAGTAAATAAAGAATTAAAAAAAAATTCTCGCCAGTCAATAGCACAGTTACAAATATGCAAACTGAAGTCAATGCAAATCCAATTGCACTGTACCAAACATGTGAAATTCTTTTTAGATTTTTACGCGTTTTTTTCTTCATTGTGAAACAAAATCTTATCCTTTTACTTATTTATACTGTTTGCAAGAGCAAGTTTGAAATAAAATGTAGAGTAATCAAGAAATAAGATGATTGAAAGTAATTTCAAGTAAATAAATTAAATATAAAAAACATTCCAATTTTGGATGGTATACTTTGAAGTTAAAATGCGGATATTTTTTATTAAATTTTATTTAATTTAATTTTAATTTTTTTATTTGCATTGCTTCATGCAATAAGAAAACATAATTTTTATTGTTTTTTTTATTTAATTTATTATTTTTTTATGTTTTTCTTATAGCAGGTGGTAAAAGTAGGTATTTATATATTTCTTCATGTTACTCTACTTATATTTATGAAAGGTAAAAATGAATGATACATGGAAGAGCGAAAATATTTGCCAAATATTTACTCATGATTGAATGTAAAGTTTAATTAATAATATAATTGAAAAAGATACATTTACTAATAATCAAATTGGTTATACATTTTAGAAAAATACAATTTTAATAGTTTTATTTTTCTTGCTTTTACACTAACCATTGCTCCATGAATTAAATTACTTCAAATTTATTTAAAATATTAGTTTTAGTAAATAAAGAATTAAAAAAAAATTCTCTCCAGTCAATAGCACAGTTACAAATATGCAAACTGAAGTCAATGCAAATCCAATTGCACTGTACCAAACATGTGAAATTCTTTTTAGATTTTTACGCGTTTTTTTCTTCATTGTGAAACAAAATCTTATCCTTTTACTTATTTATACTGTTTGCAAGAGCAAGTTTGAAATAAAATGTAGAGTAATCAAGAAATAAGATGATTGAAAGTAATTTCAAGTAAATAAATTAAATATAAAAAACATTCCAATTTTGGATGGTTTACTTTGAAGTTAAAATGCGGATCTTTTTTATTAAATTTAAAAATTTAATTTAATTTAATTTTAATTTTTTTATTTGCATTGCTTCATGCAATAAGAAAACAGAATATTTATTGTTTTTTTTATTTAGTTTATTATTTTTTTATGTTTTCTTATAGCAGGTGGTAATAGTAGGTATTTATATATTTCTTCATGTTACTCTACTTATATTCATGAAAGGTAAATATGAAGTATACATGGAAGAGCGAAAATATTTGCCAAATATTTACTCATGATTGAATGTAAAGTTTAAATAATAATATAATTGAAAAAGATATATTTACAAATAATCAAATTGGTTCACCATTTTAGAAAAATACAATTTTAATAGTTTTATTTTTCTTGCTTTTACACTAACCATTGCTCCATGAAGTAAATTACTTCTAATTTATTTAAAATATTAATTTTAGTAAATAAAAAATTAAAAATCAATTCTCACCAGTCAATAGCACAGTTACAAATATGCAAACTGAAGTCAATACAAATCCAATTGCACTGTACCAAACATGTGAAATTCTTTATAGATTTTTACGCGTTTTTTTCTTCATTGTGAAACAAAATCTTATCCTTATACTTATTTATACTGTTTGCAAGAGCAAGTTTGAAATAAAATGTAGAGTAATCAAGAAATAAGATGATTGAAAGTAATTTCAAGTAAATAAATTAAATATAAAAAACATTCCAATTTTGGATGGTATACTTTGAAGTTAAAATGCGGATCTTTTTTATTAAATTTAAAAATTTAATTTAATTTAATTTTAATTTTTTTATTTGCATTGCTTCATGCAATAAGAAAACATAATTTTTATTGTTTTTTTTTATTTAATTTATTATTTTTTTCATGTTTTCTTATAGCAGGTGGTAATAGTAGGTATTTATATATTTCCTCATGTTACTCTACATATATTTATGAAAGGTAAATATGAATGATACATGGAAGAACGAAAATATTTGCCAAATATTTACTCTTGATTGAATGTAAAAATTAATTAATAATATAATTGAAAAAGATATATTTACTAATAATCAAATTGGTTAACCATTTTAGAGAAATACAATTTTAATAGTTTTATTTTTCTTGATTTTACACTAACCATTGCTCCATGAATTAAATTACTTCTAATTTATTTAAAATATTAATTTTAGTAAATAAAAAATTAAAAAACAATTCTCACCAGTCAATAGCACAGTTACAAATATGCAAACTGAAGTCAATACGAAACCAATTGCACTGTACCAAACATGTGAAATTCTATTCAGAATAAAGATATTCCTAAAATTATAAAATGGTTAAATTATTACATTTGTGTAGATTTCCGGAACAAGAAAGCAAAACTTAACTAGGAGATAAAACACATCTACACAAGCAATATTTGTCGTAGAATATAAGATCGGAACACAAGCAGGAAGAATTTAAAAATTAGTTTTTTACTGTCACATTTAAAGAATTAATTCAAGAATGAAAAAAAAAAGTGGTTCAGAAAACTTTTTATTCACTGATTGATCTAGAAAAAAACTGCTCAAATGAGAAAAATTGCTTTTGATATAGAAATATTGCTTGGAGAGATGCTCAAGTAGTTGATCAAAATATCAACGTCCGTCAGCTGTACTGCTGGAAACTTGCGGCGTAGAAAGTGATGTCATTTGAGAAAACCCCATCAGTTATTTTTTTTGATGTTGCTAGCAAAATAAGACCCTGGTGTCTAGATCCTTATCTCTTCCAATGGACCTTTCATACGCCCTAACACGAGAGATTAAGAGATCTTGGTGGCCAAGGTCTGGGACCATCTCGACTAACTTAACACCATGGGAATGTTGCATCTAAAATTTTCTGCACAACCAAATTGAAATATGCAGATGCACCATAATGCTGGAACTACATCCTCGACTTTATGGGGTTTAAAACAACTTCGGCGACACTTTTCGTGTGAACGTTTGATACAATTCGTAAAGAGACAGCATAGTAGAAGGTATGGACCAATAAAATGGTTATGAAGGATCCCTTCCCAAACGTTTACGGAAAACCACTGCTTGAACGAATGATGCGTGGCATGCTGGTTCCAAGATTTCTAAGTGTGTGAATTGTGGTATTAAAAAGACAAATACGGGTGAAAGTGCACTAATCTAAAAATAGAAAATTTTGCTAGCAGAACCTAAGTGCGAAACCGACATGTGGCTGATATTCCGTCGGGGACAACGCGTATACCTATTGCTCATGACATGGCAATCCTCACGTAGCACATATCAAACAGTCTCTTGGGACATATTTATGGTACGTGCAACCGGTCACGTGCTACATCCCTGTTTATCATCCAACCTAAGTAGAATATTCTCGACGCCCTGAAAATTCTTTCACGGACTTGTCTGTCGTTTGGATTCGGCAAAAGGTTTGTTAAACTGTCAACTGTCCTGTTTCAACTGTCAAGATGCAAACCTTCAAATGTAATTCTTGTAAATGTGGATGTAATTCAAAAAATAATTTTATGTGTTATTTTTATTAATTTATTTAATCATAATCAAAACATTTTCAATTGTGAGATACACAACTTTTTACATCATTTTAAAGAATGTTACTTTGTATGGCAAAATACAAAATTTGAAAAAAAATCGATCGATTAGAAATAGAATTTTAAATATACGAATTTTTCAACATTTTATATCTCAGAAACTGTTCGACCAATGAATTAAACTAACAAGATTTGTTTATTCAGAAAAAGTACACGTTTGTATCTGATTTGATCATTTAAGTTATCGTCTACTTTAATTAACTAGCAGATTTAAGGTTAGATACTCAAACTATTACGATTGATTCTTAGCAAGTGAAAATTCGATCATTAGGGGATCAAAAATTATACTGTGTGTTCTTTTCTAGCGAATCGTAGGAATGTGCTTTGATTTTCTATTAAAAAATTGAATTAAATACTTACTCTGCTGAAAAATCTTTTGCAATGATGGTGTAATAAATGATGCATTAACTGAAATGGCAGTGTTTTCAAATGATGGACATCCGCTCACACTCATAGGCAGCAATGGTTGGGAGTAATCGGAAAATAAAGAGCCATATGATATCCAAGAAATTAGTATAACGCCAAAAAGAAAAGCAAATGAAGCACACTATAAAAACACATGATAAGGTTAGATTGAGTAATTGAATCATTAAAATTCATCTCTTTAGGGTTTGTTGGTTTGCATATCGTTAGAAATTTCACAGAAAAATGGTCAAATAACAATTTACTTAATTTTTAGTTAAAATATTCATATATAATCATCAAATAACTATAAATAAGATACTAATCAAACTGTTAAATCTGAGAAATTCCGTCTATTATCTGCTTTTACTAAATACTGTTAAACAATCAGAATTTTACTGCACCAACTTAGCCCACCTGATGAAGCCACTTAGTTTCTTGCACTGCTTACATTTTATAGCCGAGAAAGCTAATCTGTCTGTCTTATGACCGACAGAACTGGGGTTCGAGTCTTAGCGTTGACATCACAATATTTCCACCATTTCTTTTAACAGATGAAGAGTATCCAGTATCCTGCATTCTTCAATTTGTGTCATGTGCTCAAAAATACGCATTATGTAACAAAAAGCCAAACTTCTACGTCCATTTAAATTTCTTTTTTTACGATTTTGAAACAGTGCTAGTTGTAAATGGTTAAAAAACCGTACAGTTTTGTATTCATGATTTTATTATCCTATTAGCTGTAAACGGTTTCAAAACAGTAAAGGTAAAAAATGTTCTTTACAGTGAACTTCACGGTTAATTGGATAGACAGACTGCAGTCCATAATTTTAGAATGAAAATTCTGACAGTGTATTAGATAGAAATTGTTTTTCAAATTTTAACTTTTTCTTGTGTAATTTTACAGTAGCCTATATTTTAAGGCAAAAATTCTAATTTTTTTTTGCTTACTTTTTTTAAAAAAACTAATTGGTTAGTTGATGCTGTCGTACTTAAAAACAGTCCTAAAATGATTATTATTTCTAGATTATTTTTTAGCAGCTAAAAACATTTTCATATCTTATGAATCAAATATCAATTTTACGATATCAGTTTTATGTAAAAAATATCTTGATAGATAATAAGCTTTTGTTGATTAAAATGAATTTATTTTATTTCGAAAAATATTGATATTAAAACCATGATTTTTAAAAACTCTTAATTTTTGTGTGTCGCTTATATTTTGTTATTTCGAAAAAGCGCTTAAATGCGTATAATTTTTTTTAAAATTTTACATTTATAATTTATTATAATATCTTACCTTTTCACTGGCCTTTCTTGATAGAACTGCAACTAAAAATGGGACCAAAATTGGACCATCTGCTGCGTAAACAACAACGAACGCCAAGTGTTTGATACTTTTTACGCCCAGAAAACAAAAGCTGAGACCAATGCAAATTCCACCATAGATGAGAGCCTAAAAAAACATTAATAGTTAATTTAAATAAGTCCATGACAAAAGATATGCAGAGTTTCCCTGAATACGTGAGCCAAACTTTAAATTGAGCTAAGCATAAGGATTGAGAACTTCATACCAAACCATGATCGTAACTGTCATCAATAAGAGCGGCTACCTATAGCGAACTGGCTGTTTGTGCGCACTTGAACTGATACATTTATTAATTGACATTGAACCGATTAACTGAATTAATTGAGTTAATTTTGAATTAATTATAAATAGATTGAAATGATTAATTAATAAACAGATTTATCGAATTAATAATAAATTGATTGAATTAAATAATTGAAGTAATTAATTGAATTAGTTAATTGAATTAAATAATTCAATTAATTGTTATTGTACTGATTTTAATACTATTATTGAACTTACTGATTTATTTAAGTGATTTTTTGGATCTGCAAATTAGTTCGATCCGTATTCAAAAGTTGGCTCTTGCTGTTATGAATGTTTCATATTTACAGCTGGTCTTCGGTGGTTTCAGAGAGGTTAGACATCTGTCAGTAATTTTCAGTTTAAATCGCTTTGAAATTCATACAAAAACCCTGTTTTTTACTTTGATGAATATGCCAAATTTTGTGGTAACTAAGCAGCATTTGCGGGAGGTTTTATATTTCTGCTTTAATTGGAAGAAAAGTGCTACTGAAGTGCATCGAATGCTTGTGGAGGTTTATGGCGATAATGCTCCAAATGATAAATCATATAGGAAATGGTTTCGACGTTTCAAGAATGGTGAATGAGGAATGGTGAATGGTGCTGTATACTATGAGTTGCTGCAACCTGGCGATTTCATTACGGGCGCTCGGTATAGGCTACAATTGATTCGTTTGAGCCGTTCATTACGAGAAAAACGGCCGGAATACGAGCAAATGCATGACAAAGTTATTCTTCTGCTATTATCGGTCGGTCTCATGTCGCAAAAACTTATTTGGAAACGCCCAAGTTAGATATTTTACCACATCCGCCGTATTCACCAGACCTTGCTCTTTCAGATTGTTGATTGTTCCGACGGATGCAGCACGATTTGGCAGTTCACCTGTTCACTCCTTTCGCAGAAATCTGAAATTGGCTCCTAACTTGGATAGCCACAAAAGACGAGACATTTTTCGAGATGGAATTCGAGAATTGCCTGAGAGGTGGGAAAAAGTAGTAGCTAGCGATGGACAATACTTTGATTAATCTGTCCATTCCTTTTGTTCTGAAATAAATGCATTTTTGACCACAAAAAAACGGACCGAATTAATTTGTACTCCCAATATTTTAATTTTATTCTTTCTTATCATAACTTTCGAAAACTTTAAGTTACTATTACTATTAAATTACTATAAAATCACCTTTTATATGCTAATTTGAGTGCAACTTTAGATAATTAAAGGATACAAAGTTAACATAATTTAGATAAAAAAAACAGTGCCAAATCAGGTGTTTAGGAACAGCCAGTCAATAATGTGTCAGCGGTATGAATTCAGAGATACTCTGTAAATTAATTAAAACGTTATTAAAAATAAACGTTAATTAAAAATAATTTAACACATTGTTTTTTTCTCTCTAATAGCATCAATAGCATCTTTTTTTTAAAAAAAATTCCTGATAACTGGTTACTTATGTATCTCGCTAAGAATGGTGAAACAGTTTTATCACATCCAAAATTAACCTTCACTATTTACCCTTTTGTTTACGGTTGGTACAACTCACGATCCAGAATAGCAAGTGCTATCATGCGCCGTAGGCAAAAGGTTAAACTTGGAAAGATTTTGGAATATCACTTGAAATTGGGTACTTGCACTTCAAGAAGAAGCAGATCACAGTGATCTCATGTGACCTATTGCGTCAGGGCCAGCTAATAAGCAAAATGGCGTGTTAAAGTTGAGCTAAATTTCTCCACATAAATTACACTGTAAAAAATCTCGGTTAATGTTTATCCAATACTTGGTGCAAAGTTTCCAATTGCACCATAAATTGGATAAATCAAAAATTATTTTATCTAGGTTGCACCATAAATTGGAATATATGATCAAGAAATGCGTTTATGGCGCAATCGATTGCACCAAACTTTCGTACTATGACAGGCACATGACCGATAACTTATGTAGCTGTTGACAAGATAGCCGATTTTGTTGTTGAAGCTTGCAATCATGTCATGCAAGTTGTCTTTGAAATTGTCAATTTCTTTTGAAGGTAAGTAAACTTTTCCTAATTATTTGCATTAATTACAGTTCATTTCTTTCATATCAACTTTAAAAATTGTGTTGTCTGTTACTGCCGGTGAAAATGTTCTGGGTTTGTGTTTTTATTTCATTCTTCCGAACAAAAAAATTCGTATGTGCTTTCTGTTAGGATTAAAACTTTTTATCAATATCTATGCTTTTGTTTTGATTTTCATGTTCTATTTTGCTCATTTTCGTTTGTAATCTCACATAATTACACGAATTTTGGTCTACACTTTCTAAAGTGCTTTTGCTGTATAAATTTTAATGCGAATTATTCACCTCAAATTAATACTAACCGTTGTCATGGAAACGAGTTTTCTCTTTACGTTCGTTGAGCGCACGAGGTAGGAGAAAAACATAGTGGGTAATATTGGCGTTAAGTAAAACAAAGCGATATTTTCTTTTTATTTGCCAATACCTTACTGAAATTTAGAACAAAACAGCAGCAGGAACAAGATTTGTTTTAGAACATTTAGAAATAAGCTGATTTTTTATTAGAATTTTTTTTTAAAAATACATTTTATTATTAATAATTTTTAACTAAGCGAAATTTTTTTTAAATGAAACAAAGTATTATATTTAAAAAGTTAATAAATATATTTTTTTATTATATACAAATAAAAAAATGCTTTGATGCTCATAGATACTCTGCTTTAGATACTTATTTTTCTATGTTTTTTTTATTTTTACTTATTTATCTAATTTTTTTTGTAGCTTTAAGTATATTAATTTAGCCCACATTTGTTTTCTGTGAGGGAGAGAAAAGACAACATAACCATGAAATCGAACGTTTTCATAGATCCTCAAAAATGTCATACGTATTCTTTATAATATTTACAGTTGTTGTTGTTTTTTAAAGTAATTTTGTTTTGAAAAGTTTCATTTTAATTATAAAAGTAAAATTGTTTCTTCTGAAATATATTTGCTTCTATGAAACAAAAGACCTGCAGTTAAAAAGGCAATCCTCACAAATAGAATACATGTGGATTTTCAATACTATCCACATGAATACTCCTTGTATGTTAATCAGCAGCCAGATTCCACCCTCTTCGACTCAACACGAACTCTTTTATCTATATAAGTGATGATCAATTTGTTCATTTATTATTTTAACTATTAACAGTTCCTTCAGCAAATTTTTTACTGGGACGCTCTGCATAAAATTGAATTTACAATTTCTCAAGTGGAGAATTTCTATTTTGGTGCTTTAGTGCATTTTAATAAAAATAATAATAATATTTTAAAGTATCAATATCTTTCTTTCCTTTCCGGGATCTTTGTGGGTGAAAGGAGGCTTAAGATAAAAATCCCCCCCCCCCCCCGTATAAATACTTGGTCACGAAATTTTCTTTAGGTAGTGAAATTTTCTTATCATTTTTTTACATGAAAACTATAATCACTCAATTTTTTTATATTGCATTTTAAAAATAGTAATTAAAATATGACTTGCTTTGATTGATCTTTCTATGTTTTAAATAAGTAAGGATTCAAATTTTGTTTCTTCTCTACATTTTATTAGCATAAATTACATTATTTTTAATCTTCTTTCATTAGCACAAAGGCACCAACAACTTCAATGATTTTAATTGAGAAAGAGACACTGGAAAAAATATTGTTATACCCTATTGATAAAAATATTTATTCTGCCAAAATTACCAGAATTCCAGAAGGTTATAAACAGTTTTTTCACACTTGAAAAGTCCTAGTTTCAAGAACAGCTTACAAACAAGGAATGTGTATAGTTTCAAGTTTTGAGAATGGAGAACCTGTGTTTGGAAAAGCAATTACTCTTTTGTAAATAGGCCCCAAAATTTTATTTGTGTGGAATCTTTTTAAATCTTGTTGTGTTTTTTACAAGCACTGAAAAATGTTATATAGTTAAAGCAATAGCACCAGAAAATCTATACTAGTGAATATGTAATAAAAATATTGTTCTTTCTCAAATACTCACAATCATTTACTAATTTGTAAAACAAAATTACAGTATTTTTTTTCAAACTGTGTGAAATTTTACTCTCTTTATCAAGTAGTAAATTATGCTTGTAAAAAAGTAATTTAGCTATATTGTAGATTCTAATTCTGATGAGGCTGAATATATCAAGAAATTTAGTATCTTATTAAAATATAGAAAATTATTTTCAGATGATCCCAAATTTCAAAACTCTAAACATAACATAATTCTTGTTTTAAATTACTGTAAATTTAAAATAAGTTTGAATTGAATGCACTCTCTTAGTAACAAAAACATACTATCTATCATATTTTTGAGTGAATATTTTGTATTTTTTTAATGAACGCTGTGATATATATAAAAAGTATAATATATTTAAATTTTAAGATTTTGCTTAAAAATTATTACATTCTGTCTATGTATACAAATATCAAAGTGATTGTAAATTAATAAATTATGTTTAAATATTGATCTGCTTATTTTTTGTTAATAATTCCGAGTTATTTCATTATTTTTACATTTCTTAATTTACTTCAAATTTAATATTTCCATACGTCATGTAATTAATATTGGAATGTTTCCTTAATTAGAGATTGGGGGTTGACCAATACAATATTTGTCTACTTTTTTATATAAATTTTTGATTGTGAAAGTAATAGTTTCATTTTTAAATAATGCAATAATTTCAAAATACATAGTAATAAGATTTTGATTCAGCCTAAAATTAAAATTCTTTTTTATTTTCTCTTTAAAAAAATTAGCAGTATTAACTCTATAGCATCTGTTCGTGCTTTAAATGAAATGTAAAAAATAATTCAAATTTTGCATATATTAATATGAAGAAAGAAAAAGTTTTTATATGAAGGAAAATATTTTTAAAGCGCTAAAAAGCAGATAAAGTTAGCATCATTAATAAATATTTATAAAAAAAAGAGAAGATAATTTAAATCAAATTATAATTTAATTATTTAAATATATAAAAATTAAAAAAGCTATTTCTATTTTAGATGTATTATTTAATATATATATATATATATATCTTTCTTATCTTCGCCTATCTTATATCGCCTATCTTTGCGTTAAATAAGAAACATATGGTGAAGAAATTGAAGTTTTTGTGTAAGAATATTTTGAATGTGCCACTTAAGAGAATTGATACTTGATAGTGCTTGGCTTAATTGAAATAGATTGAATAGAACAGTTGCTAAAGTAAGTAAATGCCACGTTCAACAAGAATCGAGGTACCCACACTACGTCCCTTACAGGCATCACATTACGTAATATTACGCTATTGTTATCTAACACACAATTACTAGAAACAAAATCTCTTTCATGTAAAAATATATATAAAACATGGTTATGTAAATTACACAATACCTACACGTGATTTTAGCCAACCAAACGATTTTCTCCTCAGTAATCTGCTTCGATTTAAAAAGAGGTTTTATGCTTCAACTGTAACAGTTGTGGATTACAACTGTTACAGTTGAGGCACAGTTTAACGCTGAAGATTTAACGAAGCGAATAAGAGATACCAGCTATGCAGAGACCAGTCATCCCAGGAATATTGCTGAATCTCTTTACAATGTATGCCGGGACCATCTACAGAGAAGGATCTATTAATAGATATTAAGTTATATTTCATTAAAAGCAATGTAAAAAAAATTATAAACAGCATAGTTTTATTGAAACTTATATGTGCTTCGTATTCCCATTGGTAGATTTAAACTCTAAGACAAATGGTAGGGTTGAAGAAACTCAAATGTCTTAATACAACAGCGGCTATGTTATTATAAAGAGATAAGTACACGTTAAAAGTGAGTACTTATCTCAAATTCATCGCGAAGGATTACTATCGTTATTTTAAGACATTAAGTTACTTTATTAAATTAGTGATGACAAACACAAAGAATCCCAAGCAATTTCGAACTATTTTTAGGTCATTATCAAATATTAAAAAAATCTTGTAATAAGCTAATAAATTTTAAATCTGTTGCGGATTAGTAAGAAATTTCTAATTAAAAAAAAAAAAAAAAACAGTAGCCATTCGCAGTACTATTTAAGACCAGCAAAATTTGATTAAACAAAATTTCTTGAATTTCAGAATATATTTTTACATAGCAGTAGCTAAAATAATGTTCTAAAGCTGTTTAAGTTTTTATTCAAGTCTTCAAAGAATAGATTTAAGTAAGTTTTGGAATGCATTTTTTTTTTTTTTTTTCTAAATGTATGATTTATTCCAATTTTTACCACGTTGAATGGAATAAAAAATACAAATATGTCGCAAATTTTTATAAAATGTTTGCAAAAATTTCAAAATAATTTTTTATTAGAAAACTATATTTTAAGATTTTTTAAAACGCAAAAATGAAAGTTTTTAATTATTTGAAAAAAAAATATATATGTATATTTTGATCTGTCTTCAGCGTTATTTGCTATTAGCACGTAATTATTTCTTGAAAAAATTCAAAGAGAGTTTAAAATTTTCCTGTAATTGCACGGCTCATTTTGTATTTTAAAGAATTTTTGATCGATGAGGGCGTTAATCACTAACCTAAAAATTCTCAGAATATGAAATATTTTATATCAAAAATAAATTTTTGCTTGCATTTTTAGATATGTATCAAAATTCCGTTTTTAATTCATAGTTAATATTACTTTTTGGTTAATTTTTGTTAACACTTTCATCGCGAAAGGAACTTTCGCTTCTACCAATTCAGAATTACACTGCCGGAATAGTCTGGTTGGTAAAACGTTGGACTCGTGTTCGTGAGATCGTGAGTTCGAATCTTACTGGCCGAAGAATCCCCGTGTTTTAAATGATGACTGCTGCTCATTTATTCTGTCGGAGTCACAAAGTCCTCCACATTCCCGTAACAAATCAATATCTCTAGAGGTACTGAATTGGAGCTTGATCGTTCTCAGGCTCAAGTCAAAATCATGATCTGTGGATGAGTTAAAGAAGTCGATATTGGTTTTCCTTGTAAAACGGGCTGTGACGTGTATGTGGCTAAAGTCGTATTCTTGGCCATAGATCGCTCCACTGAAAAACAAGAAACATACCCTCTGACTTCAAAATTCGCCTTGTTTCAAGCGAGCTTGCTGATATTGGTCATTGGCAAAAGTAACAAGAACAGATTTACACTTGTTTTACATAAACTGTTTAAAGAAAATAATGATTTAATATAAGTAGCTAAGTAATTAGTAATAAAGGATATTCGAACCGTACTTTATCATGCTTTGTCAACCCTGAATGTTCTTTATCTAATATTGGATCACAATCATGATAAATTCCATACAAAACAATACCAAAAATGTGGCACAAGGCATACATGAAGAAAGTTGGAAACGCACTCATTCTCAGCGTTCTAAAATGAAATTAGTGCAAATGCAATTATCTTCTATACAAGATAGAATAAAATTTTTTATTATGATGACCTTTTAAAACATATATATATATATATATATATATATATATATATATATATATATATATATATATATAAACACAAATAATAAAATAAATAATATAAAGAGAAAACTAGAAATGTGAAAAGACCAATAGTCGTTATCAAGACACATCTATTAGTATAAATTAATGCGATATTTCTGAATAAAGAATAATTATCCTAAGATAAAAATTATTGTTTATATGTGTCGATATCGCAAAAAAAATTATTGTTGAAAAAGATCATGAAATATAAGAAAGTAGTAACCGAACTTACCGGTTGTAGCAGAATGCGGTTTAGGTTTAAAAGTAAAATAATTAAACAGTTAACAAAATTCGCGAAGCGGAAAAATATTTGAAGTTGTGTTTATAGCTTGAATCAAATAAAATAAAATTAAAAAATACATTTAATCGAAGAAAAATTTTTTTAAGCAAGTAAAATATTAGTGCTGCCATCTATGAGAAAATTAGTAAAAAATATTAAAAATTCGGAAATTAATTAAATGAAATTCAAAATAAGAAGAAAATGTTATTAAATTTATTACCATAAAGAAAAAATATGTATATATATATATATATGAATAAAAAACAAATAAATAAAAAATATTGCTTAACGTAGCAATTTAGTTAACAGACTTTAAAAAAATAATCATTCATATATTGATATATATATGATGACACAATTGGCATTACATATTTCCCAGCTTTTAAAATTTCTTTAATTACTTAAACTTTTTTTAATCATTCTTAATGGAATTATATTTAAATTAAATCAATGAGTTAATCTTTATAAAAGCGAACATAAAATATTTTATTCTTTTCTTATTAATCAATGCAACAGCTAACTTTTTATTTCAATTATAATGCAGACTCATTTATTCACTGTCATGCCTAATCGAAAACAACAATCTATTTATAACTCTTTATTCTTAAATTTCTTACCACAAATATGTTTCAGTTGCATGGTTATATTAATTCTCACAGTATTGTTGGCGATTCGCGATCGCTTAAGTAGTTTCAAAGCTAATATTGATTATGGGAGGTTGACTTTATTTATTTATTTAAAATAATTCTTTCATTAATAATTGGTAAATTTTTATAATAAATCATTTTTATTGACGTTATTCATCAATCCGGTTTTCAAGATGCCAACACAAGTGGTAATTCCACAGTAAAAAAATTACACTAACTAAAATTAAAATGATTTACGAAAAATCATGTACCTTCAATAACATTTGGAAGTCAATGAATGTAACCTCAAATAACGACCAACCTCCATTAACGAACATTTCACTATGGAACAGAGGATGGTCGCTCTCGAGAGGCTTCATGGTATTAAAATGTTAATCACAACAAAATGAGAGATCAATTGAATATGTAACATAATCAATTGTACTTGAAAAGAAAGAAATATTTAAATTTTAGGAAGATAGAATGTGTGGCAAAATAAGAAGTAATCAATGTGAAATAATTTTTCTTGTTAACAAGTCATAACAATAAATTTATGTTGAATAATAAATTGAAAATGGTTTTCATCTCTCTTGAGATTTTTATATTTAAAAAAAAAATTGAAATAAATATTATGATTTATATCTGATAAGATTTAATGTTTTGACATATTTATTTTATTTTATTAATTTTTTATTATTTTTGACATCAAGTCAATCGCTAGCTTTTAAACTGAAAATTATGAGTGAGATTAATGTTTAGACAACAATAGATAAATAGTAAGTATTTAAAAGAAAAAACGTATACAAAAATTTACTTATAAAACACTTAAAATTGCATTAATTTTAGAACCAATTCAAATTTTGAAAAAACTCGCCCTTAGTTTATAATTAAAAATGATTCTTTCAATATGTAAAATTTTCAACTCTGCAGTGGTTACTAGATTGGCCAACATATATTTCTTTTACTGCAAGTTTAACAGCTGATAATTCTCGAAAAAATACTCAAATGTCAATTTATTTTATTCTAATTTGCACCCTATACATTTTTCTATACATCTTTGTAATTCCAAGCATCTAAATCATCTCATTTTCGCGTGGCGGAACTAAATATGTTGTTAGTTTGAAAACCCAAATTAGCGCGGTTCTTACGAATTTTTTTATGTGGAGAGATTATTATTGCAAATTCTTCTTTTATGTACCATATGTCATTTACATTCGTCGAAAGAAGTATATTTTTAGGGGATATAATTATTGACTATGTCAACCTTCATCTATCAAAAGGTGCCTTTAGATGAACATGTCTTATATACTAGTGAATTGGTAATGAATATTTATAGTGGGAGTTACGCCACAATTTCTCTATGTTTTTAGCTTTTACAATAAGCTAGTATATTTATAAATTACTTCTACTTTCTGTTTTCAAAAGGACTGGCTGATTTGAAAGGTTTGGCTCATTGTATTAAGTACTCCTATCAAAATGAAAATCGGAACGTCTCATTTAAATATTATTGGCTATAAAAATTAATGAACAGTTGTTAAATTTAACGTCAAATGTTTTCAAAATGATACTTAACTTGTTTTCTCATTACTTTCCAACTAATACGAAGAAATATTTACATCTTGAAACTTACCAAAGAACAATATAAAGTGCAAATAGCTCCCAATGATACAATCGACGTTCCAAATGACAAATCTGTTAAGGCTAAAACTGCTCCGTGAAGAGAAACTGACATATAAAGCATCTAAAACAGGATATTTTAAAATAAATATAAACTTGCCGCTGTTAAATAAATAAAACTATAGTGGAAGTATAAGAGTTATCTAATCAACTTTGACACACACTTTGACTTTTGTCGTAAATTTAACTTTTATATCGCCAAAATTCTTTCCATCTTTGTAGCATCAACTTTACTTGATGCTCTGTGATCTCTCAGTCTCTTATCTCATTCCTATGAATACCGATTCTCTAGTTAACGACAGAAATTTCTCATTCTCCCAATACTACTTAAAAACATATTCGTACCTTAAACATATTCTTTACCATATTCCTCTTTCGGCCTCTAACTTTTCTCTTGACTGCCTATATGTTTTTTTTAATTTTTTCAAATCTGTTTTGCTGTCCTCATTCACATTTGTTTTGTCTTGAGACTGGACGCCATTTGTTTTGAGATCTAGAAACAATGATAATTTTTTCTACCTTGGTAACTTTTAATGCTAATGAAGCTTGTTCCATTAACAAATATATAAATTTTTGTGTTGCTGTGGTACAAAAGACATAGTTTAACTGTATTTTTAAAGGTGTCTGTCAAAGTTGTTTGGATAACACTCATATTTTTCATTTGCACTCACCATTTGTAGAAGGAAGAATGTTGAAAGTATCCATTTGATAATTTTTCCAAAGCGCATCTCGAAAAACTATTGAGGTCAGAAACAATTACATGAAAATATTGAAAAATAACTAAATTAAATGAACTTCTAAAAAAAAACAACAAAGTTTATATTTTTAATATTATATTTTTCTTTTTTGCATAATTTTCATAGTTTAACCAACTTCTAATAAATACTTACTCTATCGCAAGTATAGTAAATGTCTGAAAAATACGGTATATATTTGCGATAGCCACAATAGCACACATTCAATTATGGCTAACAGCCTATTTCACCATAACAAACTAAATCCAATTAGGTTAATAAACCTTAATTATAGATATTTAGTTTTTATGTATTTTTTAAAATATATTTTTCATTAAATATACAAATCAACAAATGAATTATCAAAATGAAAAAAATAGCATTTGAATAATACAATTAAATATAAAATGACTTCATTTTATATTTTATAATAATTAAAAAAAAAGTATTGGAGATGTACCCTTTGCAAATATTTTGCCGATTCTGGGTCCTCAGTAAAGGGTATATATAATATTTTACTCAGTCGGTTCCGGGTACTCGATATGATTTGAATTTAATAACCAGCTAGGATTTATATCAGTTATGAAAAACAATCTAAAAATCGTATAACTTTCTATCAAACAAATATTTTACCAGACGTAATTGTACCCTTTTCAAATATTTAGCCGAGTATGGGTACACAGCAACGGTTGAATATTTTATCGGTTCCGGGTACTCCATAAAATTTGAATTTATTACCCGGCCTAGAATTATAACAGTTTTAAAAAACGATGTAAAAATCGTACCAACTTTCAAGCCGTACAACTTTCTATCAAGTTTAACTAGACATAATTGTAAGGAACTTTATTGATCGCCTATACAAATAAAAACATGTTCTTATTTTTATATTTTTAAACTCAATTTAAAAAAAAAAATCTAAAAGATATTAGAAATGATTGTTCGAATGTAGAATGATTAACTTAAAACTTTGCTTTGAAATCGTCTGCTAATAGTGAACATTCTCGGAAATAAATTTTTCATTTGATTGAATTCAATTTCCTTCAGCAATTTTAATACCACTTCCGTTAAATGCAGAATATTTTAAAAATGACGGTATATTCAATAAAAAACATTTTGATTATCAGAGATAATTTTTATCATATCCGATAACTGTAAACGTAATTTACGTGCAATGAGATCTCTTAAAGTTTTCAAAATTTGATGAAAAGCTTTTTTATCTTATAACCAATGATCAACGGAAGAAATTAAAGTTACGATTCTTTTTCCATAACATAGTAATTTTGAGTGACCAGAAAAGTGAACTAACTTCTAAATACAGCAACAAACAAAATAAGGGGCAAATTTGCTTTTATGAAAAAAATTTTCTATGAAACTAACTCGTATTTGCGTTACAGGGAGGGAAAAAACACAAAAACCTCTCTTGGTTAAAGAGACCGAATAGATCATTTACCAGACTGGTTACAAATTCAATTAATTAATCCAACGCATCAGAAACGTGCTTTTTAGTTAAAACTTAGGTTAAACTTACCGATGACCAAATTTATTCATACATATTCTTTCCAATATAAATTTAAATAATTCCATACTTACAATGTATTATTCTCCTACAATGTCTTACAAATTGTTTCTAAAATAAGTATTTTGTTGAGTTATGTGAAAATATGAAGTTTTTTGTTTTTGATATGAAAACTACCTTTATTCAATTTATTATTATTTTTGAAAATTTATTTTTGAAAATTCACTTGATTTTTACCCGAGCTTATTTTACCAAGAATATAATCTTCAATGATGTGTTTAGAAGGTCAACATTAGGATGGATAAATTAGTTATAATTTAGAATAATTAATAAGTTCTTTTTAAGAAGTCATTTTTGTTTAGCTGGCAAATGTTTGTCTTCAATAAAACCGGATGCATCCGTAAAATGCAAAGCCTAAAAATTTAAATAATATAAACATGTTATTGAATTTACTATTTTTTTTAAATCGAATATAGTATCAGAGATTTAATATCAGATATACCGTATTTTTTTTTATAAGTTATCTCTGAATTTTACGCACGATCATTTCATTAACTTTAAATAAAAACCAATGTTATTCCTTATTTCTAATTATATATTTATATATATATATCATATAAATTTAATTAAAATAATTTCCAGTATTAGATTTTTGAATTTGGATGTATTCTCCTTCGAACACCAATATCTTCCCAAAAGTAGTCCATTTTACTGAGATTTCTCTAATTTAAACTGCAACAGATTAAAATATGCCATGACTAAACCAGTTATTTCAGCTTGATTATTAAGAAGTTGATTGAAAAATACAATTAATTTTATAAATAGCATTAACATTACAAATAGCATTAAGATAGCAGTGGTGGCTCATAGAATAGAGTGATCACCTCCTGTTTAGGTGATCTGGGGAGAGCTCTGACTCGACACCACTCAGCTCAATCGTTTGGGATTTAGTGGAATTCAAGCTACAGGGCGTCTCGCTTGGAGTTGCACTTGAAGTAGCCGATTTGTAACAGTTCGTTGTGTCACTGCAGTGTCAAATACAGCTCTTTTCTATCTTTAATGCGGACGCAGTACGCTATCTTTGTACGCTGTCTATCAATATGCTATCTTTGGTACAGAAGCAGTACGGTGCACCACAGTCATACGCCGTACAAGGCGATCGTCTCTCTGAGCAGTGCCATGTGGTCATCCAGAACCAAGAAGTACCTTCCCTTGACCACTGCTGCAAACAATCATACATAGGGAGTGGTGGTGGATGCAGACGGTGTGTAACAGCCATACGCTTGACAAGGCGATCTTCCCTTTGAGTATTGCGAGTTAGAGTCCCTTTGCCGTAAGGCTAACCGCGGAAGGTTTTCGGGATTTTCCTCTCCATGTTACGCAAATGCTGGTTAGTTCCATCAAAAAGTCCTCCACGAAGGCAAATTCCTCCCATTACTTGATCCATGAGTTCTTTTGTTTCCTGGGTTAGGTTCAAAATTACAAGGCTATGGAGTTGAACATTGGTAGTAGTAAACTCAAAATTGTGTTGATTGCTCTACGATAGTTATAAAAGTAAATGTATATCTGAATATGGCTGTATTAAAAATTAGTGAGCCCATAATGATTACCCGGCACTAGATTAACCGGTAAAATAGAAGACACATGTATAAATAATATTAAAAAATACTACGATAAGGTTTAAAGATAATTTTATTCCTATCAATTCATGAATTATTACTGAAAAAGGTAATGATCGTTTTCTTAATTCAGAATCATTTGACGTTCACCCAAAAAATACTTTATTCTTGAAATAATTAAAGAAATTATAGTATTTTGTTACATAAAATAATACATTTTCATGAATTAAAAATATAAAATAATAAAACATTATGAGAAAAAATATTTGAAAAAACTCTGAAGAGATACTGAACATTTTGCTATTTGAAAATTTGCAGCATAAAACCTAAAATATTTTTCTAAGAATTACTTTTTAGATACAAAATAAATAAATTTACAGAAATCAATCTACTCTTATATTTTATATTTGCATTAAATACTCATGCTCATATATGTTGATTTTATATTCCATAAAAATTGAAAAACTTTAAAAAAAAATTAAATACAAAAGCTACTCATTGAGAAAAAGCGTATTGTCAAACTACTAGAATATGGTAAAATTTACCTTGTTTCTGGCATTATGGAAACACCAAAAAACTCGGCATTTTTATTTGAAATATTTACTGATGATTTTAGTAAAATTAATAATAAAGCATTGTTTAATAATATGTGTTAGAATTTAGTAAATGTAGTAAAATTTGGTAATTTTATCATGATATATTAGCATGGAATAAAAACCATTTATTTGGTTAAAATTACTTTTCACTTTTGTATTTTGTAATTAAAGTTACGTATGAACTAATTTATTATCTAGACATGCAAAATATAATAAAAATTACAGGCAAATATAACACTTCTCATCAAGTTTGCTAAATACATATCGATAAAAAAATAAAGAAGAAAAAATTAGCTGTTCGACAAAAAAAAAACATATTCTTTCAATTTCTTAATGACACCGAATTTGAAAATGAACAGTATAACATTTTATGAAATCTTGAGTTTTTGGCGCTTCTCCAAAATTAGTAAATTAAGATTATTTTTGTTGTTGTTGTTTATTGTCTTGTTTAACTATTTATATGCACTGATCTATGCAGAAATGTATTGTATGTTCTCACTTAAAACTCATGACATAAAACTTTATATAACAGCTCTCAAATTAGTTCAACACTGTCAAAATAAAAAATCTATTTGTGTAAACAAAGGAAAAAAAGAATTTTTTTTTTATTTAATGGATAAAATGCGTATATATTTATATCCGTGATTAAATTCATGAAAAATAGCAAAAGGATATTAAAAAAAAAAAAGAATTTTGTCCTCTAAAGCAAATATATAATGAAAACTAAGAAAGAAAATGTTTTAAAATTAATAACTTTTACTTTTTCCAAAAATTTTCAGACAAAAAATATGTTGCTAAATTTTAGCTACATTCAATTCTGAAATTGTAGTCTTTTACACTTTTAAAATATTATTTTAAAAAATAATAAAATTATTACTATTGAGTTTTTTTTTTTTTTTCAAATTTCTATACTATATTTCATATTGTTATAAATAATTTCAAAGTATTTTCTTAATAAATATTTTTCTGATGTTTTCTACACTGATATAATTTTCAAAGTTAGCTTGAACTTGCAAATTTTCTATAACCTTAATGTGACACCAAATTGAACCATATAATCACAAAATTAATATTTTATAAATATGAGCACAACGATGCTAAGGTTCAACGTGCATTAAAACATCGTTCCATTCAATACCTTAAAGAAATTGTAGCAATATTGCACAATATTATGTTTCGAATTATTTGTTTTGTTCAACATTGGATTTATTTTCTTAAAATATATTTTAACACCAGGAGCATGCGTAGCAATACTTTTACTTTCACTACCTGAACGAATGCACAGGTAAAACGTACCTTTACTAGTACTTCCTTACTTTCGTAATTCAATATGAAATTTTACGTATTGAATTATTTAATTTGAAATTTTTGAATTTGTTTTTTAATTTATAAGTATATTGCATTTTATATTCTAGCTTACTACTTTTTCTAAACACCTTTAAGGACCTTTAACACCTTTAATTTCCTTAAAAGGAGAGGGTAGCTATTTTGAAGACAAAATAACTTTTTTGAAAAAGTCCCTACGAATTCGAAAAAAAAAAATTCCAAAGATTTAATAATTTTAAAATTAACATAATTTAAAAACCCATTTTTATGTGCAAACATTGCATTAATTTTTATTTCTAGTTTGCTTTTCAGATATTTTTAACGTTTACTATTTCAATGAATTTTGTAACATTTTCCTGCATTAAAGTTTTATAAACTTAAATTTAAATTGAGAGCATTTTAAATTCAAAAAATTACTTTTGCTTCCCTTTTTATGAAAATTAAGATTATTTTGAATTTTGGATTTCCTCGAAATGTACTTTGAAATCATCAAATTTTTTGTTTTACATTTCTACTTTCACTTGTACTTTTTACTCGTTACTTTTTAAAATCAAGACTTTTTAATTTTAACCGGTTACTTTTGCTTAAAGTACTTGTACTATTACTCGTTACTTTTTAAAAGTAACGTTCCCATGCATGACTAGAAGACAACATTCTTAAGTAAGATTCTTTTGACAACTATACCTCATTCACAGTTGCTACTCCACATTGATAGTAAACAGGTATAAATAGTAAAGAAGCCAAAAACATACCATTGGCATAACAAAAACAGTTATAATATATTTCAAACCGTATTTATATACTTCAGACGGAGCCCCAATCACTGTTATTGGGGAAGTTACAGTTGCAGAAATTGATAATATAACTGGAAGTTTTGCCATTTTTCCTCCGGCCAGTAAATAATCTTTTGCTGTTTTTTGGCTTCCATAATATTTAACAGCAACACCAATGCCTGCAGATATTAACAGCGAAAAACAGATAACTATGTAGTCCGTTATTCCTAAGTAGTGCTTCAACATAATTACTACTCTTAGTCTGCTGCATACAATTCTCGTTTTAGTTATTCTTTCGAACGAAGAACAAAAAGAAAATTTAAAATTCTTGAAAATGATTTTCAATTAATATATTTGACTGTAAGTTATAAATCACAAATATGATTCGCTAATTGTATGAGCTATTGCGAAAAATGCGAAACAACTTTATTTAAAGGGCTTTTTACAACTTCGTATAGCTATTTCGTAATTAATTTTAATCTAGTTGGCATTTAATATATTAATCAAATGGTCATCCTCTGATCATGACACGAAAGTTTGCATTAAATTCATCAGAGGAAAATATATAATTTTTAAGCAGTTGATTTGTGTTTCTCTAATATGCAAGATTTATCGAATCTCACATTTAAAGGATTTTTTTCACTATGTTAAAGCGTGCTTTTTAAAATAGTTCAAATATGTTTTAGAACTTCGTGATTAAAGTTTTGTAAAGTTGAATTCTTTTATTTTAAAATAAACATATACACTACTGCATATAAAAACAAGAACACTCTACCAATTATGTGTCTATTACACTGTTAGAAATTTCTCGGAACAATTGGTTATATAACTATTTATTTAATGTTTATTTTACCATATTCAAGCAAGACAGTCAAATAACCATAAATAAGATGGTAGCCGATAACTGTGAGAAAAACCATGTTATTAACTGTTCATCCAATATGGTTACACAACCAGAATTTTATCGCATTAACTAAACCCACCTTATAAAATCCCTTAGTTCTTCGCAGTTGAGCACAAATTTTAGCAGAGAGTGCTTATCTGTCAATCTCAGGACGGACAGAACTGGGGTTCGAGTCTCAGCGTTAACACCACAATATTTCCTCCATTGCCTTCAACACATGAAAAGTTTCCAGTGTGCACAATTTTTTAAAACAAGTATAACAAATTCCATTTTTTTAAATGATCCAAATCAATTTACACATTTTTAGATCAGATGTTATATAGTTCAAACCGTAATAAGGTCCTATGTAGAAGTCTAAATCAAAGAGTGAATTTTTGTAACTTAGTTTGAAGCGTAAAATATGATGTTAATTATTGTTAATATGTTAATAATCAGTTAATTCAATGTAATTTAATTCTCGTTTTTAGTTTTCCACATTTATTGCTTCTATTTCAGAGAGTTCATATTTGGTAAGCTGTTTTGTCCTGTTCCATAGTATCGGGCTTAAACATTTTGAGTCAGCTGGTATTACATTTTTTCTCCATCCTGAAAATGCAAGAAATAAATATTCTTATAAATAATGTTCTAGGGAGATATAAATATTCCTACAAAATGTACTGTATTTAAACAAAATGTTATACTAATTGCTTACAAAATTGTAAGTCATTTAAATTGTATGAAATTATTAGTGTTTTATAGAGTGGAAAATAATAGAAATTACTGTTAGACTAACAATAAGAAATTTTGGATCAAATTACGAAAAAAAGAACCGGCACTTAGGGAGCCTGTAATTTTTATCATAAAATCCATTTTTATCCGAACATGTTATGGAATAAAAAATCTGATATACCATAATTTTTACAATAATAATTACCTTAAAATCACTTGATAACTATATTTAAATAAACGTTTCTGAAAAAATAACGTTCTAATATTTTACGGTAAAAATGGATTTTGAAGATAATCCACTCAAAGCGCTGCTAATTTATACCGTAATTTGATACCAAGTTTTTTACAATGTACATACATAGATTTATGTAAGAAATGGTTTGTAAAAATAAAATAAGAACTAAACAACGTATATGTGTTATTATTGGGTTGTTCATTGTTACTCAATTTCTTTTTAAGAAATTTATTTTTTCAATTACAAATCCGTTAACAGTTTTTTAAGCTCATTACAAAATTGTTAAAAGAGACAAATCCAAATTTTCTTTATAGATTCTTACGCTTTTGTTTCTTCATTACACACCAAGGTCTTTTCCTTTCACTTATTTATACTGTTTAAAAAAATAAGTTTGAAACAAATGTAGGGTAATGTTTTTGTTGTCGTCGGCCTTTAAAGGAGAGGGGGAGTGATTGTTCTTGTTCTACAGTGGCGCCATCTATGGTCAGGAATTCGACATCTTCCAGATCCATACGTCACACCTGTTTATAGGTCGGACCCATTTATATATCCCTTCATTCATCCATAAAACGTAATTTTGACCTGAAACAGAAAACGATCAATTCTCCAATTCAGTACCACCAGAGGCATTGATTTGTTATGGGAATAAGGAGGACATTGTGACCCATTAAGCTTAACGTGCAGAAGTCACCATTTACTACACGGGGAGTCTTCGGCCGGCTGGGTTTGATTTCACAAACGTGAGTCCAGCGCCCTGCCAACTAGACTATCCCGGCCCAAATTTAGGGTCATAAAGAGATAAAATTATTGAAAATAATTTCATGAAAATAATTTAAATTAAAAAATATTCTTACTTTGGATGGTATATTTTAAGTTAAAGTACGGATCATCTTTTATAAAATTTAAAAATTTAATATAATTTTTTTATTTGCATTACTCCCTGCAATAAGAAAACGTAATTTTTTTATTGTGTTTTTAGCGTTTTCTCATAGCAAGTAGTAATATTAGGTACCTATCTACTTTTTCATAATACTTTACTTACATAAAAGATAAATATGAATGATATTTGGAAAAACGAAAATATTTACTCATAATTGAATGTAAAGTCTTAATTAATAATATAATTGAAAAAGGTATATTTACTAATTATCTAATTGTTTGACCATTTTAGAAAATACAATTTTAATAGTTTTATTTTTCTCGCTTTTACACTGATCATTCCTCTATGAATTAAATTACTCATAATTTATTTAAAATATTAATTTTAATAAAGTTCTCACCTGTTAATAGCACAGTTACAAATATGCAAACTGAAGTTAATACAAATCCAATTCCACTATACCAAACATGTGAAATTCTATACAGAATAAAGATACTCCTAAAATTATAAAATGATTAAATTATTACATTTGTGTAGATTTCCAGCACAAGAGGGCAACTCTTAACTGGGAGATAGAGAACATCTACACGAGGAATATTTGTCGTAGATTATATAATCGGAACTCAAGCAGGGAGAAGTTAAAAAGTAGTTTTCCACTGTCACATTTAAAGAATTAATACAAGAGTGGAAAAACATGCTTCTGTAAACTTTTTATTCTCTGGAATAAGATTGATGTTGAAAGAAATTACTCATAAGAAGAAAAAAAATGTATTTGATATACAGAAGTTGCTTGGAGTCATGCCTAAAAAAATTGATCAAATGATCATCCGTCAGCTGCACTGCAGGTTTCACATTTGTGGCGTAGGGAGTGAGGTACATTTTGGAAAACACCAGGTATTTCTTTAATGCCACTAGTAACAAAAACGATCCTGGTGACTTGATCCTTATCTCTCCCAATGGAGAACCTTTCATATGCCATCAATACTTAACAGGTGCACCATCATGCTGGAATTTCAGGTGCACCATCATACTGGAAATTATGGGAGTTGGAACCAGCAGCAACAGCTACTGCCGTGTGAATGTGTGAGACGATTCGCCTACCAGACGATGTGGCAGAATGGGTATGGAACAATTAAATGATCATGAAGGATCCCTTCCCAAACATTCAATGAAAACCACCACTTGAACGAATGAGGATGCGTGGCATGCGGGCTCGAAGATGCCTATGCGAGTGAATTGTTGGTATTACCAGGTATTTCATGGAATATCGACATGTGGACATGTGGCTGATAGTCCGCAGTTGACAAAGCTTATACTTATTGCGTACGATGGGGGTATCCTCATGCAACACATTCCAAACAGTCTTTGGGGACATGTTTACAGCACGTGCAACCGCTCACGTGCTACATCCCTGTTCATCATCCACCCTAGGTAGAATATTCTCGGCCTTGTCTCTTGCTTGGATTCGCAAAAGATCATGTTTCACAATGGAACCTATTCAAACTCTCGAATGTCTAATCGAAAATCGTTCCCGATTAAGTTTCTGTACCATACTCACATTCCCACCCACCGCACCTTACACGAAGCTCCCATATCTTTTACCTTTCCATGCCATCATCTCAGCAATCCACATTAGATATGCCCTTTGGACCCTCCTTATACCACTTTCAACGCCACCTAGGGACACATCCATACTTTCTATGACGATAGGAGGTATCCGTAATCTGAGAAATATGGTCCAATAGTTAGGTAAAACGGTCGAAAGTTTATAATAATTTTTTTTGTTGAGTTAGTTGAAAATTGCTTCACAAAATTATAGAATTCGTTCATCCAAATGTAATTCCATGCAAAAAATAATTTCATGCGTATTATATTTATTAATTTCTTTAATAATAATCAAAACATTACCAATTGTGAGTTATACAAATTTTTACATCATTTTAAGGAATGCTATTTTGTATGGCAAATGCAAAATTGGAAAAAAATCAAACAATTAGAAATCGAATTATAAATATATGAATTTTTCACAATTTTAAATCTCGGAAAATATTTGACCAATAAATTAAACAAAAAAGGTATGTTTATTCAGAAAACGTACATGTTTGTGTGCTTGTCGTATTTTAAATTATCATCGTTATTTGATTTCGTAATTTAAATATCGTCTGCTTTAATTAACAAGGAGATTCAGGTTAGGTCCTCGAACTATTAAGATTGATTAATTACGTAAAAATTTGATATCAAAAATTATATTGTGTGCTCTTTTTTTGCGCACCGTACAGATTTAAAACGATGTGTTTTAATTTTCTATTAAAAGATTAAATACTTACTCTCTTGAAGAATCTTTTGAAAATGATGGAGTAATTGATGATGGAGTAATTAATGATGCATTTACTGAAATGGTAATGTTTTCTAATGATGGACATCCGCTCACACTCATAGGCAGCAATGGTTGGGAGTAATCGGAAAATAAAGAACCATATGATATCCAAGAAATTAGTATAACGCCAAAAAGAAAAGCGAATGAAACACACTATAAAAACACATAATAAGGTTAAGTTGAGAAATTGAGTCATAAAAAACATCTCTTTTAGATTTGTTGGTTTGCATACTGTTAGAAATTTCAAGGAAGAAAGGGCTAAATAACATTTTATTTACTGGTTATTTTAAAATACTCTAAAAATATAACCATCAATAAGATGGTAATCCATAACCATATTAATAACCATAAATAAGATGGTAATCAAACTGATAACTGTGAGAAATTCCATTTATTAACTGCTTATAAAAGTTTCAAAATATAAAAGTTTTTCTCCTCGGGGAAATAATCACTTTGAAATTACCATGCCGGTTTTAATAACACAACTTTATTGAGACAAAACTCATAGAGAACTAAACTACATATACATAAAACAAAAATTAAACATTTACTAATCACGTGACTTTATGCTGCCATCTATATTTCATTTTGAAAACTACTTTAAGCATAAACACTGCTTTTACCAAATACGGTTGAGCAACCAGAATTTTAGCGCACCAACTAAGCCCACCTAATGAAACCATTTAGTTTCTTGACCTGCTTACATTTTATAGACAAGAGAGTTAATCTGTCTTTCTCATGACCGACAGAACTAGGGTTCGAGTCCTAGCGTTGACATCACAATATTTCCTCCATTCACTTTAACACACGAAGAGTCTACATTCTGCAGTCGTCAATTTATTGTCAAGTGTTCGAAAATACCCATTAAGTAACGAAAAACCGAGCTTCTACGTCCAGTTAAATTACGCTCTTACGTTTGAAAAAGTGCTAGTCGTAAATGGTTAAAAAACCGTTCTGTTTTGTATTCATAGTTTTATAATCATATTATAGTTGTAAACGATTTCAAAACCACAAAAATAAAACATTTTCTTTACAGCAAACTTCACGGTTAATGGAATGGGTAGACTGCTGCCGGTTGTTTTACTATAATTTTAGAATTAAAATTCTAACAGAGCATCAAATATAAATTGTTTTTCAAATTTCAACCTTACAGTAGTTTACAGTAGTTCATATTTTAAGACAAAAACACTGGTTAAAACATAATTTTATTTTATTTTGTTTTTTCTGTTTTCTTTATTTTTTTTTTTTATTTATTTTTTTTTTTATTTTTTAAAATCGGTTAATGGATCGGTCACACTTAAAAATAAACTTAAAATGATTATTATTTCTAGATTATTTTTTTATCTGTTAAAAACCATTTCCCTTTTTATTTCTTATGAATTAAATATAAATTTTACTACATCATTTTTACATAAATATTTCGTGATAGATATTAAACTTATGTTGATTCAAACAATTTATTTTATTTCGAAAAATATTGGTATTCAAAAGATGATTTTAAAAAATCTTAATTTTTGTGTGCCGCTTTTTTTATATCAAAAAAGTGCTTAAATGTGTATAATTTTTATTTTATTTCATACTTATAAATTATTATAGTGGCTTACCTTGTCACTGGCCTTTCTTGATAGAACTGCAACTAAAAATAGTGCCAAAATTGGACCATCTGCTGCGTCAATGACAACGAGCGCCAACCGTTTGATATTTTTTGCGCCCAGAAAACAAAAGCTGAGACCAATGCAAATTACACCATAGATGAGAGCTTAAAAAAACATTAATAGTTAATTAATATAATTCCATAAAAAAAGATTACATGAGTTTCTCTGAATACATGAGCCAAATTGTAGGGGGAGTTTGGCATAAGGACAGAGAATTGCATAGCAAACCCTGATCGGAACTGTCATCGCTTACCAATAAGGGCGCATACCCATTATGGACTGACTATTTGTGCGTACTTGAACTGATATATTTATTAATTATTACTGAACTGTTTAATTGTATTAATTAGAGTCGTGGTGGCTCAGGGGATAGAGCCACCCAACGAGGTGACCCGTGTTCTATTCCCAGCGATGGCTCTTTGAAAATAATTCCCCACCCTGCTTGTACCGACCACACTTCTGACGTAAAAGTCAGAATCCACTTGCCGTCAGGCTAACCGTGGAAGGTTTTTGAGGTTTCCCTGTCCATGTAAAGGAAATACGGGTTAGTTTCATTAAAAAAATCTTGCACGAAAGCAAAATTTCTCTCAATACTTGATCCAGGAATTCTCTTGTTTTATCCAGGAATTCTCTTGTTTTCTGGATTGGATTCAAAATTTCAAGGCTATGGAGTTCAACATTAGTAGCTGTAAACCCAAAGTTGGGTCGGTTCCTCAACGACGGTTATAAGCTAAAAATTGAATTAATTAATTGGGTTAAAATTGTGTTAATAATTGATTGCATTGATTAATTAATAAATTGGTTTATTAATAAATTGATTTATGAATAAATTGATTGAATTAATTAATTGGATTAATTGTTAATGAACTGATTTAATATTATTATTGAACTGGCACATTTGTTTAACTGCATTATCTTTATTTTATGTTTTCTTATCATAATTTTCGAAAACTTCATTCAAAAATATATTGCAGAAATGGCTATTTCATCTATATTTCATGATTTAGAGAAAAATTTGCACAGTCCACAAATGGGGCACTGAGCTATTAAATTACGAGGAAATGATATTTTATTTGCCCACTTGAGCGCACTTTTTGATTATTATGATTAATTAATTTAATCATAATTAACAAAACAAAACTAATGTAAATCAAATTAATGTAATTTAGATAAATAAAAGTTCCAGATCAGGTGTTTAGGAACAGCCAGTCCATAATGTGTGAGGCGTGTGCTAAATTTTCTGCTCAAATGATGTTTGGCAATTCCATATACTTTAGTTGTGCCCTAACCCTTAAAAGTTTGGCCTATGAATTCAGAGCATATTTAAAAATATACACGTTGGTTTTTTTCTCTAATAGCATAATTTTTTTTAAGATGACGCTTCAGTTATGTATCTCGTTAAGAATAGTGGAACGATTTTATTACAACCAAAATTTAAAGTGGTTTGGAAAACTATTAAAAATAAGAAAGATTTTGAAATATCACGAATAAAATTAAAATAAACCTACCTTAGAAGCAAAATAACTTGGGAACTCATTGGGCCAATATTCGCCATTCTTGGCTCGCCAAAGTTTTATGGGCCATCATTTTGAAAAAATTGGACAGATATTGAAATGTTCAATTCGCGCAATATATTATAGTTACAATTCAGCGAGTGTTAACCCGATATAAAATAGTTAAATTCATTGCTCTTAATTAATTTAAAAATCTTATTGCTCTTATTTAGGCAATATCTTCCCTACACAGATTTGTAAGTTTACCTGATAATTTATGGCCGTTATTCAGCGAATATCAACCCTACATATAATTGTCTGATTGACCCAATATTTTACAGTTGTTATTCATATGTAACCTATGTTGATTCGATATAGGAATGTCCGACTCAACCGATATTTTATAGCTGTTATTCAGCAAATAAAAACCATATATAAAATTATACGATTCACTCGATATTTTATTTCCGTATATTATATTATTTATTATATTATATTATATTATATTATATTATATTATATTATATTATATTATATTATATTATATTATATTATATTATATTATATTATATTATATTATAATATATTATATTATATTATATTATATTATATTATATTATATTATATTATATTATATTATATTATATTATATTATATTATATTATATTATATTATATTATATTATATTATATTATATTATATTATATTATATTATATTATATTATATTATATTATATTATATTATATTATATTATATTATATTATATTATATTATATTATATTATATCATATTATATTATATTTTATTATATTATATTATATTATATTATTTATTATTTTATTATATTAGACCTTATTCAGCCAATATAGACCCTATTTAATATTGTGCTATTGACCCGATATTTTTTTAATTATATTGTTAGTTTACATGCAAATCTTTTTATCAACGACAGGACGAAGAAGAAATTGAAAGCAATTTAATTAATTTTAGAAATTACTCCTTTTTGACTATAATATGCATATTGCAGCCATTTTTATTTGTATTTTTATTATTGCTTGAGCCTTAGGCAGGCCACGCACCGAGGAGGTTAGTGGAGAGGAAGAGGCGTGCAGGTAGTGAATTCATATAATTTCGTGTTAGGATGCGCTGAGGTGATGTGCGTATGCTAATGCTAAAGTATGTGAATCTGCCTCCAGTATGTCTTTACCGCTTGCCTATATACCTTGCTCATTTAATATAATACTTCTTTGTATATAAGAAGAGAGTGGAATGATAACACATAACCAATCACAGAATGTGTAAGCAATTATATATGATTATTATGAACTAAACTTTATGCACTTTATGCAAGCGATTGTCTATGACGTCATTAGATAATAGTGTCATTAACGCAATATTATTCAGTGTTTATTAATAATTTTGAGTGGCAATGTAAAAAGATAGTTGTTCTAAAGTTTTATAATAGAATGTTTGTTTTGATAGAACGCAGTTATTTATTTTAGAATTCCAATATATTTTAATAGCTTTGATAAATCGGGTAGAGTTATTGGAAGCACGAATCAACACTCTTTAAAAAAACTATTTAAATTCCAAATTAACAAAATATATTGAACAGAGTTCATTTAAAAAAATTATATCTTTTATAAAAAATGGATCGCCGTGAATATCTTGGACGATATCAACAGCGACATAGAGCTGAACATAATTTAGCAGCATAAAATAACCTGGAAACTAATCGTAGTGCTATCAATACGCGACGGCGGAATATAAGTTTATAATGCTAATAATAAACACCTCCTACATTTTACAATCCTCTCATATTCTCTATATGTGATGTTGGTGCAGAAAAACTGCCAGCTAATCTCAGGGAAAACGACTTTAATTTTGTTCGCGAAGCAAACAAAAATGTCACTGCCTAGCAATTTTCTTTTATATATTTTTTTATTTTTTATTTTATGACCGTCGTTGAACAGCCGACCCAATTTTTGGGTTTATGACTACTAATGTTCAACGCCGTAGCCTTGTAATTAATGCGTAGCAATTATCGGGGATTGGCGAGCGGCAGCGAGCAGGGGGCGGAGCCCTCTAGTATATATATATATATATATATATATATATATATATATATATATATATATATATATATATATACATATATATATATATGTATATATATATATATATATATATATATATATATATATATATATATATATATATATATATATATATATATATATATATATATATATATATATATATATAGATAGATAGATAGATAGATAGATAGATATAGATATATATATATATAAATACAAAAAAAAAAAAAAACACGAAGAAAATTAATTAAGAGAAACAATAAGTTTCATTTATTGCGTATAAACTGCAAGTAAATAGAACTCATAAAATAAGTTCGAAATGAAGATAAAACAAAGGAAAAATACAAACTAAGGAAAAAAGGGGAAAAAAGAAAATTTATAAAAATAAAAATAATAAAAACTGGGAGAAGAAAAAAAAATGATAGAATTCTTTAAAAAAAAAATACGGAGGAAAAAAAGATATAATCTTTTCATCAGCCCACACGATTATATTTGCAAAAAAGAGTTCTTTCTAATATTGTATTAATATAGCCAAAGCAAAATTTATCAATACAATAGTGTGAAGAGCACTCAAAAATTTTTTACAAAAATTACAACAAATAAAATAGAACACAAAAAGTAAAAATAGCACGTAAAAACAGAAAATAAAATTTAAAGAGAAAAACTCAATAAAACATAAAACATAATCTATAAAGCGAGTAGCTAAATCAAATGAACTTACATGAACGTGAAATTTTTCAAGAATGATTTAAAATATTTTCGTCACAAGTTTACCAGATTGCAAAATATGAAAACAAAAGTGCATTTTGAGATAGCGTAACTAGAGGACTTTTTTCATAAAGTGCTTTCTTACTGCCTTACTGAAGTGCGTTTGATTTGTTAGTTACCAAGGATGGGCCCAAAAATGGATGTGCGCAAGGTAATATAATGCTGGATAATTTAAAGAAGTTGGCTATAAATAATTTTGGAAAATAAATATTTATTTAAGAAAAAAATATAAATAGAAAAGAGAAATAAGCATGAATTGTCTGTTTTGCACATAGTTTTAGCCACGGATTTACCCGAAATGGATTTGCACATGGAAAAATTATATAAATTAACAAAGAAATCTTTTTATTAAATAATTTTAGCCGCGGATTTGCCCGAAATGGATTTGCACATGGAAAAATTACATAAATTAACAAAGAAAAATTTTTAGCAAATAATTTTAGCCACGAATTTTTTGTAGATATAGTCGTGTGGGCTGATGAAAAGATTATATCTTTTTTTTTTCTTCCTCCGGATTTTTTTTTCTTTCCTCCGGATTTTTAAAAAATTCTATACTTTTTTTCTTTTTCTCCCAGTTTTTGTTATTTTTATTCATATTAATTTTCCTTTTTCCTCTTTTTACATTAGTTAGTAATTTTCCTTTGTTTTATCTTCATAGCAGCTATTAGGTTATGTTTAGTACCCCGCTGAGTAAATGTTAGGATCAGATTTAATTGAATAGCAGCATACGACAGCTAATTATCGGCTAATTCGTGGCATAAACAAATGCCACTATTTACCCTTACATGACATCGGTTGCAGGTATCCAATTGAAAAATTTATAATAAAAGTTATGTTACTGCTTACAAAAAAGCACGCAACTTCGATAAAATGTATTTAAAAATTCAAGTATTTATTTTTTAATGTTTGTGCTCATCTTCTAGACATTAATTGGGTACTTGCATTTCAAGAAGAAGATCACTGATACCCACACCTGTGACCTAGGATGTCAGTGCCAATATATAAAAAAAATGCGAGTTAAAATTGAAGTAAATTTCACCACATAAGTTAGAATGTTAATTAACGTGAATTTAATTAAATGCAGCACCGTATCGCACATTGAATGTATTGAAATATAATTCTTTCTCGTCGAGATCATTAATTTAACTTGGATTTATTATTTGTTTATATATTTTATTGTAACCGTGAGATATTTTTATTTTCTGTACCTGGCAACTTCGATGCATAATTAGTTTGTTTATGTTCTACATGGCTTCACGTGGCTGTCTTTGTGTTAAGTAAGAAATTTATAGTAAAAGAATTGAAATATTTGTGTAAGAATATAGAATGTGCCACTTAAGAAAATTGATACTTGACGTGCTTGGCTTATCTGAAGTAGAATGGAAAAAATAGCTGCTAACGTAAATAAATTCCATCTCTCAAAAAACAATCAGGTATCATTGCATAATCTTACGCTATTGTTATATAAGACATGATTGCTAGAAACAAAATCTCTTTCTTATAAAGAAGAATATATAGTACTTTAAAATTTAGTTTAATAAATTACACAATACCTACAGGCTATTTTAGCCAACCAAACAATTTTCTTCTGAGTAATCTGCTTCGATTTAAAAAGAGGTTTTATGAAATCCACAACTGTTACAGTTGAGGCACAGTTCAACGCTGAAGATATCGTACTTAACGAAGCACAAAAGATACCAGCTATGCAGAGACCAGTCATTCCAGGAATATTGCTGAATCTCTTTACAATGAATGCCGGGACCATCTACAGAGAGAAGGATTTATTAATAGATATTAAGTTATATTTGCTACTTAAACTTATATATACTACGGTGGTACACTTCATCTGATAGACAAAATGTTAGGGTTGAAAAAACTCTAATGTAATACAACAGTAGCTATGTCATAATAAAGAGATAAATTTACGTTAAAAGTGAGTACTTTCAAATTTTGTATTTCAAATTTATCGCAAATGATTACTATTTAAGATTATTTTAAGATACTAAGTTACTTTATAAAAATAGTGATGATAAAAACATAGAATGCCAAGTAGTTTCAACAAAGTAATATCGAAGTATTTTAGGTCATTATCAAATAATAAAAATTGCTTTAAATAATTAATTAATAATTTAAGGTAAAAATGAACAGTTTATATTATTTAGAATAAAAATTTATACGTATGCTTTGATCAGTCGTCAGCAGTATTTGCTATTAGCATCTAATTTTTTTTTAAGAAAATTAAACTAAAGTTTCATTTTTTCTTATAATTACATAGCTCATTTTTAATTTTTAAGAAATTTTTGAACGATGAGGGCATTAATCACTAACCTAAAGACTCTCTGAACTTGAAATATTTTTTATCAAAAATGATTTTTTGTTCAGATTTTCAGGTATGTATGGAAACCATGTTTTTAATCCACAGTAAATAACACTGTTTGATTAATTTTTTAACACATTTTCAATGCGAAAGGAATTTTTGCTTCTACCAATTTAGAATTACACTGCCGGGATAGTCTGGTTGGTAGAACGTTGGACTCGTGTTCATGGGATCGGGAGTTTAAATAAAGCAGGCCAAAGAATCCCAGTTATTAAATGGTAACTTAACTAATGTCACAACTTAATGGCACATTAATTCAGTCGGGGTCACAAAATCCTCTAATTTCCTATAACAAATTATTACCGCTGGGGTACTGAGTAGGAGATTGATCGCTGTCTGGTTCAGGTCAAAGTCACAATCTGCGGATGAATGAATAAGGTATGAATATATCCTTTTTGTAAAATAGGCTGAGACGTGTGCTTTGCTAAAGTCATATTCTCGTTCGTGGCCATAGATGGCGCCACTGAATAACAAGAAACATACCCTTTGACTTAAAAATTCACTTTGTTTCAAGCAAGCTTGCTGATTTTGGCCATTAGCATAAGTAACAACAACAGAATTATTTGTTTTACGTAAACTGTTCAAAGAAAATAATGATTTAATATAAGTTGCTCAGAAATTAGTAATAAATGTTATTCGAACCGTACTTGATCATGCTTTGTCAACCCTGAATGTTCTTTGTCTAATATTGGATCACAATCATGATAAATTCCATACAAAACAATACCAAAAACATTGCACAAGGCATACAAGAAGAAAGTTGGAATTGCACTCCATCTCAGCGTTCTGAAATGAAATTAACACAAATGTAATTAACTTCTGAACAAAATACAATAAAAATTATATTTATGATGACCTTTTAAAAGTTTTAAACTATATGAAAACAAACAAAGTCGAAGGCCTAAATAATTGTTTTTTTTGATTCAAGCAATCGGATGGTCATGGGTTCTGTTGCGATAAATATTGATTTATCTCTATAAGTTTCTTTCGAAATTTCTTGTTTTGAACAACCAAATAATTGAGAAAAGTAATAAAAATCTTTAAAAATCAGGTTATTGGGCTTCAGTGGTAAAGATCATGTAAATTGTAGCATACATAATCTTAAAAAAAGAAAAGGAACGGGAAAAGTTCGAAATATTATCGATAATACATATATTGAATTATTCTTTTTAAAAAAATAGCATTTTTAAAAAAAAGGCAAAATGTTTAAATCTACACTATAGATGGGATTCATTGTTAGAAATTTTGAATTCTCCCAATTTTGTGCTACCTTGGTTCAGTGCAAATTAATCATTTTTAAACTGAATTAAATTATACAATGATTCAATATAAATATTGTTCCATTGAATTACTAATATAAGTTGCATATTTTGGCTCTATTTCAAAAATATTTTTCAATTTCTCTCAGAATATATTCATCTCAATAACTAAAAGCTTCCATGAAAGGTAGGAGAAGAGGGGGTAAGACCGGGAAGCTAAGATTCGAATAGCTGCAGGCGCTAAACTGTTTGACCCAGAAATTGACAGATTTAATCAAGATATTCATTGTTAAGTTGCGTAGAATATACCATTCCTAGAAAATCATAGATGCACTATTTTTTATAAATGATTTTTTGATAAATGAGATGTAGTGTAAATTATCTAAGAGTTAGAAATACCAGAATTTCAGTAAAAGTGATTATTTGATAGTTGACAACTTTAAATTTGAAAACGTCGATAGCTTTACATACCTAGGGGGCCAGCAATTATGAACACTTCAAATGCTATTTCAAAAGAAATTAATTGCAGAATCCAGAAAAGGAAGAAAATCTATTTTTTCTATCAGCATCTGTTAAAAAATAAATTGATCCCAAGAGCAATTAAACTAAATAGTTACATAACAATCATGCGTCCCGTGGTGACATATGGCTGCGAGACAAGGACTTTGACGCAAAAAGATATAAATACTTTACTCATTTTTGAATTAAAAATATTTAGAAAAATTTATAGCTCAATACAGCTAACTAACACTAGATTGCCCAAGCAAGTCATTTTGACTGCTTTTTAATATTAATTAGAAAAACAATGATGTATATAATGACAAAATTTCTTGGAATTTCATGACTTTTCATACAACATAAATTTTTTTCATTGAAATATTGTAAAATTCATGAAAGCACAGAGGCTTTCATAACGAAGTCACATTAAGAGATCACCTGATAAAGGAGTAGTATAGATCTAGCATTGGAAGCCCATGGGCAATAGGCCAAGAGGCAGTCCAAAGAAAAAATGGATGATGTCTTGAATGATTTAAAAACTTAAAAGATCTCCAACTGAAAGATCAGGTTGGGGACAGAGCTGTATGAAGAAATATTATGCGGCAGGCTAAGGCCCACCATGGGCTTTAGTGCTAATAAAGAAGAAGAAGAATTTAAGTAAAAAAGTTGAAGAAACTTTTGTCTATGGTAATTTAGGAATTCAAAGGCCGAGATAGCCTGGTTTGTAGAGCACTGGGCCTATGTCAAATCGATCTCCGCCGTCCGAAGACTCCCGGTAGTAAATGGTGATTCATGCACGATAAATCTGTCGAGTCGCAAAGTCCTCCATGTTCTTGTAACAGATCAATACCTCTAGGGGGATCCAGGACTGATCCAGGAGTTTCCTTGTCTTCTAGATTGGTTCATAATTACAAGGCTACGATTACAAGTTGATCATTAGTAACATTAAGCAATGATATAGCCTTTTTTTTTGTTTCTGAGAAATCTGTTTTGTTTTATTATTTCTATTACTTTTCTCTCTTGTCAGTTTTTGTTTGTTGGTTTGTTGTCAGAGTTTGCTTTTGGTTTTTTTGAGACACTGCAAAATAACTTTTTTTTAAACTTTTTCAAATTTTATTAGATTATTACTAAATTAAATAATAAAAAATATTAAATTCTTACTGAAATTTATTTTTTGCATCGAATTATCTTTGGATAAACGAATTTTATAATTGTGTGCAAGAATGTTTTAAATCGTTTACAAAGTTCTCGAGATATGGTGAAAGTATAACTTACAAAGAGTAAAACTTACATTAAGTGATCCAAACTTTGGATCGTAAGTAAACTATAGGTACCATATTTCTCAGATTGCGGCCGCCTCCTATATTTTGGGGTTCAGAAATCGGATTCCTGCAAAATAATTTATTTATACAGCGAAAGCATGTTTTTGTGTCTTATTCCGTAATTTAAATTATCGTCTGCACTAATTAATTAGCATAGATGAGGTCATTGTCTTCAACCGTTATGAGTGAGTCCCAGAGCGCGAAGATCTCATCATTAGATCAAAAATTATTCGATGTGGTCCGTTTTTCAGTTTGCACATAGTTTTTGCCGTCTATTTTGAATTTCGATTAATCTTATGACCTCTGTACTTCATAAAGCATAATAATATTTTTCATCTAAGAATAATACGAAACTATCAGAAATAGCACTCCTGATAGTAATTTTCTGACACTTTGTATTTTCTTCACCGATGAAAAATTCAGTAGACTGCATTAACTTTGAGTGTCTATGTGAGAAACTCTTAGAAAATATAGTACTTAAAACTGTAAAGAACTTGTGGGGGCGGAGATATCGACAAAGCCAACCTTCATCTATCAAAAGGTACCTCTAGATGGAATCAAATTAGCATGTCTTATAGACCTGTGACTTAATGTTTAATATTCGTAGTGATAGTTACGCCACTAACTTAATTAATGCATCCTAATTTGTTTAATTTTTATAAATACTTACGATTTTGCTCTGTCAACATTATTTAATATAGTACTTCAAACTTTAAATAGCTTATTTAATGTATCCTAATTTGTTTAATTTTTATAAATACTTACGATTTTGCTCTGTCAACATTACTCAAGCTAAGTATCCTTTGAACATCAAGTTGATTTGTACCAAACAGTGTACATCCTAAAGTAATTCCACGTATAATACAACTCCAAAAGTTGAATCTTTCTATGAAATCCAGACGAGGACTACAAAAGTTATACAATGAAACATGAAATTAAAAACGCATACATACGTATGAAATACAAACCTAATTGTGAAACCTGATTACTTTTTAAGACAATTGACAGACTATATCAAACATTTGATCGAAACTGTTATTCATACTAAACTTAATAAAAAATTTCAGATAATCATCATCTTTGAAATAAGTTATTTTGATTTTTTTATCCTTCCGATTGCATAAAAAATTTTTATTAAATAATCACGTCATGCCCTATAAATAATAATTTTACATCCAATTTTTCTGGTATAAATCAAAAATATGTATGACAATTTTTCTAATTTGCATTTAATTAATTTGAGAGTCCCGATCAGGCAGAAAATATATTCTTCTATATTAATCCATATTAATCTAAACCTTTTTCCATATGAATCTATGGAAAGTAATATAAATGCAATTTCATTATTTATTAAGTAGCCAACTACTGTTTCGGAATTCATTTGTTTTAGATTAATTATTGATATTTTCAATTAAAAGGTAAAAATTTTATTTTTTAAGATTGAAAGCATTTTTTAAACTTCCTTAATGAGTTTTCTTATTTCTTTAGTAAACTATCATTTTATCTTATTAAAAATTTTAAAGCTATAATTTATTAACTATTTTCAAAAGACCTCACATTATTGAATAAAATTAAATAAAAAAGATTCCAAAAAAAAATCCTTAGGTGCTGAATAAGTATTAGTAGACCTTAATTATATCTCACTTGAGCTACACAATGGGCTATAGGCGGTGGTCAGGAAAACATCCCTAAGGATGTTCCGAAGACATGTCATTACAATTTTGATCCTTAGTGGAAGGAATGGGTCGAGCATTTTAAGGTGAAACAGTTTAATGAGGACCGGTACCGTGCACCCTCAGTCCTTTTGCACGCTGATTAAAGTGGCCATCCACCCGATCACTGAGAGCTACAAGTAAAATGGGGTGCAGTGTCATGCAATCAGTCAACTGTAGGACACTTTATATGAAAAAATTGCGTTCAGATTATGTTCAATAAATTATCAGGAGTCGTGATGGCTCTGTGAATAGAGCGTTCGCCTTCCAAAGAGGTGAACTGGATTCGAATCCCAGCTATGACTTGTCTCCGGCTTGCACCGACCATATTGCTGACGTAAAATATCTTCAGTGATAGGAGGCTCATGGGTTGGAGTCCCCATGCCGTCAGGCTTTTTGTGGGTGGCTTTCGTGATTTTTCTCGCCTTGTACCGCAAATGCGGGTTAGTTCCATCAAAAAGTCCTCGACGAAGGCAAATTTATCAATACTTGATCCAGGAGTTCCCTTGTTTTCGGGACTGGATTTAAAATTTCAAGGCAACGGAGTAGAACATTAATAGCCGTAAACCCAAAAATTGGGTCGGATGCTCAGCGACGGTTATAAAATAAAATAAAATAAGCTAACGCAGATTAAGTAGATTCAAGTTTCTTTTGAAAGAAGATCCTTAATAGAAAATAGTTATATTTTAAACATAATAATGCATACACAGAATGCGTGTTAAGTTATTTACTTGAAAATATCATCAAGTCTTTGGCCTGCTTTTGCTTTTTCATAAATGTTGGATAGACCACCTGCATCTTGAATACCGGTAATAAAGAAGGACAAAATACAGATCAACATAAGAATGATTTGGAAGACATCTGTCCATAATACAGCTTTCAAACCACCCTAAAAACAGAAGAAAAATACTTTGAGCAATGTTAAATATGGATTTGGAATCCATTTGCCATCAATTATAAAAAGGAATCACCTTTTTTATTTAAACATTTATTTAGCTGATAAGCTAATTGCAGCATTTCATAAAGCGGTTTCATAGCATGATTTTTTTTTTCTGCGAGCAGCTTTTAAATTAAATCAAGTAAAAATCACATATGATATAATTTTTTTCCAGAAATTTATTATTACTAGGAGGTTCCAGTCATCAACCTCCATGTTGGACTCTCATTTATCTCTTTTTCTTAAAAATAATTTTTTTTTTTGAAAATAATAGTTTTATTTATAAAAAATATGATTTTGATAGTTTCATGTAAAAATATATTTTTTATTAAAATGCTAATCATAACAAAGTGAACGATACATAGGTCAACAACACAACAAAGTGAACGATTAATTGGATTTGAAGTGCATTATTTGAAAAAGAACTTTAACTTTTGTATTTGACAATGTTGACAATACAACATTTGAAATATAACTTTTGAAATAGAATATTTGAAATAGAATTTATATCTGATAACATTAATTTTTATATTTTTCAAAAAAACATGAAATAAATATTATGATTTGTATCTGATAACATTCTTTTGACTTATTTATTTCATTTTATTTATTTTATTTTATTTATTCATTTTTTGTTAATTTTGACATCAAGACAATCGCAAGCTTTTAAATTAAAAATTTTGAGAGAGATTAATTTCTCGACAACAATAGATAAATATTAAATATTTTAGGAAAAAACCCATAAAAAATCGTATGTGAAAATCACTTAAAATTACAATAACTTTCGAACAAATTCAAATTATGAAAAAAAACTCGCTCTAAGTTTATAATTAAAATTGTTCCTTTTAACAAGTAAAATTTTCAGCTCTGCAGTTGCATTTCAATGGGCAGTATATTTTTTTTACTGCAAAATTAACAGCTGCTAATTCTCGAATTAATAGTCAAATTTTAACTTTTTTTATTCTAGTGTACTTCCTGTATGTTTCTCTATACATCTTTGTAATTCCAAGTATCTAAATCATGTCGTTTTTGCGTAACGAAACTAAAAGTGACGTTAAATTAAAAATGAATGGCGGTGAATACGAAGTTTTAATGTAAAAAGTTTATTATTACGAATTCTTTTATGTACCATACGTCACTTACATTTGTAGAAAAAAGTTTATTTTTTTGTGTTTTTAGCTTTTACAATTAGTTAGTATAGTTAAAATGTATTTGTCCTTTTTTTTTTTCAAAACGACAGATGTTTAGTTCATCGTATTAAGTACTCCTATCAAGGGGAAAATCGGAACGTCTAATTTAAATCTTTTTGACTATTTTGTTTATGACTTTTTGACTAAATATTTATGTTTTGCAGTTAAAAATAGAGTCAAATGTCTTATTTAGCATGTTTTCTCACTACTTTTTAACTGATAGAAAAGAAATATTTACATCTTGAAACTTACCAGAAAACAATATAAAGTGCAGATAGCTCCCAATGATACTATCGACGTTCCAAATGACAAATCTGTTACTGCACTTAGGGCTAAAACTGCTCCGTAAAGTGCAACTGACATAAAAAGCATCTAAAACAGAGTTATTTTTAAAGAACTGAGAATTTGCCACTCTTATATAAATAAAAATGCATATGGTGGAAGTATAAAAATTATTCAATCAACTTTGACAAATAATTATTCATAAAGGTTATAGGTTTTTTAGATTTCTTGCATTTTTGATGTGCATTTATGTGTCACTTTATCTATTTTAGTACCTTTTTGAATGCATTATTTTATAGGTTTCATATTTTTTTAAACATTTAGATCCTATTTTTTTTTTACAATAGATTGTAAGTTTCTTGTCAAAAAATTATAAGTATATATAATAACCTTTAGTTTAAAAAAGGTTCACATGCTTCGAGAACTCAAAACAATTGCATGCATTTTCAAGACTCACAAGACGTTAACGAGAAAAATAAAACAATATAAAAAAAAATGTAAATATGCTGTAATGTTTTAAAAAAATATTTTAATCCTTATAGTGAAATTATTATTTTACCTTCTTTTCTAATCCGTTTGCTGAAAAATTGCTAAGACATTTTCAGGTATTTAAAGCTGATTAAACTTTATTTTTCTGTTTCCACCGAAGATGATAATCGGTGGGGAATTCACCAAAGATTTTCCAAATGGAATCTTGGCTACATTGGATATGCCAGACGCGCTTTAGAATTTCGATTTAGTACATATGATTTATATGTCCGTCATCAAGAATCGGATAAATTATCTATTGCTGAACATTGTTAGAACCTCGATCATAAGCTTAACTTTTATAGCGCCGAAATTCTTTTCATCTTTGTAATATCAGCTCCTCTTGATGCTCTGCAATCTTGTATCATTCCTATGAATACCAATTCCCTAGTTAACGACAAGAATTTTACTCTCCCTATACTACTTGAAAATATATTCCTACCCTAATTTGTGTCTTTCGGTCTCTAACTTTTCTCTTGACTGCCAATTTTTTCGGCATTTTTTTAAATCTGTTTTGCTGTCCTCTTTCACATTTGGTTAGTCTTGAGATTGGGTGTCCTTTGTTTTGAGCTCTAGAAACAATGTTAATTTTTTCTACCTTGGTTACTTTTAATGCTAATGAATTTTGTTCCATTATCAAATATATAAGTTTTTGTGTTGCTGTGGTACAAAAAAAAACATAGTTTTGTTGTATTATTGTTTAAGGTGTCTGTCAAAGTTGTTTGGATAACCCTTATTTTTCATTTGCACTCACCATTTGTAGAAGGAAGAATGTTGAAAGTATCCATTTGATAATTTTTCCAAAACGCATCTCGAAAAACTATTGAGGTTAGAAACAATTACATGAAAACATTGAACAGTAACTCAATTAAATAAAATTCTACAACACAAAACAGAGAAATATAGTGTAATTTTTTTTTGACAATATCCTTTTTTTTCACAAATATACCTTTACAGTTTATATAGTTTAAGTTAAAAATTTATTTTTATAGTTTAACAAACTTCTTGTAAATACTTACTCTATCGAAAAATTTATGAAAAAATAAATGTTTGTAAAATACGGTATAAATTTGCGATACTAACACACATTCAATTATGGGTAACACCCTATTTCAATTTTATAAACTAAAACCATTTGAGTTAATAAATCTTAATCATAGCTATTTTGTTTTTCTATGTATTTTTTAAAATGTAGTTTTTATTAAATATACAAATCAACAGATGAATCATCAAAATTAAAATAATGTCTTTTGAATTGCAATTAAAAACAAAATGGCTTGATTTAATATTCTGTTATAATTTTAAAAAAATTATTGGAGATGTACCCAGTGCAAATATTTTGTCGAATCTGGGTACCCAGTAACGGTTGAATATTTTACTCAGTCAGTTCCGGGTACTCGATATGATTTGAATTTAATAGCTGGTTTGGAATTATATCAGTTATGAAAAACAGTGTGTGTAAAAATCATATAACTTTCTATCATACAAATATTTTACCAGACATAATTGTAAGGAACTTTATCGATAGCCTATACAAATAAAAACTTTTTTTTTAAACTCAATTTTAAAAAATTTTAAAAAGTAATTAGGAATGATTGTTCCAATGTAGAATGATTAGCGTAAAACTTGACTTTGAAAACATCTGCTAATGCCGACCGGGCTGTGTAGGGGACAGGGAACTGTCCTTGCATCAGAAAGGTTCTGGGTTCGAATCCCGGACAAGGCATGGGTGTTTCATTTTCTCTATCTGTGTTCTATGTCCTTTCTCCTTTGTGTGTGAATGTGACCCGCCCTATAAATGGGTTGTGGTAGTGTGGCATGGGCGATGCTGCTCCACCACCGTGGCTTCGCCACAGGTGCTTACTGGGTAACGAAAAGAGAGTTCGCAGTTCTGGCACTTTCTGTGGCCAATGGACAATAGTTCCAAGTGCTCGCCATTAAAAAAAAGAAGGAAAGAAAAAAACATCTGCTAATAGTGAATATTCTAATAAATTATTTTTTCATTTGATTAATTAAATTTTCTTCAGAATTTTTAATATAACTTCCGTCAAACGCAGGATATTTTAAAAATGACGGTTTATTCAGTGAAAAATGTTTTGACTATCAAGGATAATTTTTATCATATCCGATAACTATAAACGTAATTTACGCGCAATGAGATCTCTTTCAAATTTTGTCCTATAATACATAAAATCTCCTATTATAAATAAAATCATGTTTTCAAACTTTTATCTTTTAACTAATGTTCAACAGAAGTTTAACTAATGTTTAACATATGGCCGAGATAGCGTGGTTGGCAGTGTGCTGGACTCACGTTTATGAGAACGGGATTTCGAAGACTACCCTTGTAGTAAATGGTGACTGGTGCATGTTAAATCTGTCGGTCACAAAGTCCTCAATGTTCCCATAGCAAAAAAAACCTCTAGGGATACTGAATTTTAGATCGATCTTTCTATGGTTCAAGTCAAAATTACGATATGTGGAAGAATGAATGGATGTATGAATTGGTCCGCCCTATAAATAATAGCGACGCATGGGTGTTGCAAAAGTCGAATTCTTGACGGAAGATGGCACCACTGGAAAACAAGAACAATCGCAACCCCTTTGCTTTAATGACCGACGACAACAACAGAAGATGTTAAAGTTACGATTCTCTTTCCCTACCATAGAAATTTTGAACAATCAAAAAGTAAAGTAACTTTTAGATTAAGTATCAAACAAAACAAAGGACAAAACCTCCCTTGTTTTACCCGACGGAAAGGGAACATTAACCAGACTGGTTAGAAATTCAATTAATTGATCTAACGAGTCAGAAACGTGCTTTCTATTAAAAGTCAGCTTAAAGTTACTGATGGCCAAATTAATTTATGCATATTCTTTTCAATTTAAACGTATATCGTTTTATACTAACAACGTAATAAAATTTTTCCAAGTAATTTTTTTTTTTTTGAGTTCTGTGAAAATATAAAGCTTTTTCCTCATGAAATAAAAACTACCTATTTTAAATTTATTATTATTTTTAAAATCTTACTTTTACAAATTCACTCGATTTTAACATGTGCTGTTTTTGCTAAGAATATAATTTTCAATGATGTAATAAAAGAGCATTATTAGGGTGACAAAATTAGTTATAATTTAAAATAATTAATGAGTCATTTTTAAGAAAATATTTATTTAGCTGGCAAAGTTTGTTTTTCAATAAAATTAGATGCTTCCACAAAATTCTAAGCCTACAAACCTATAATAAATAAAAACATGCTATTAAATTTACTATTTTCTTGAATCAAATTTAGTATAAGAGAGTTAATATCAGATATATAGAATTTTCTTAAAGTTATCGGTGAATTTTATTCACTATGATTTTATTAACTTTAAACAAAAACCAATGTTTTTCCTTATTTCTAATTATGCATTTATTTATCTATCATATTGATTTATATAAAATAATTTCTAACATTATATTTCTGAATTTGGATGCACATCTTCTAAGCGAACATTTATCTTTAGGAAACATATTCCTTTGTCCCAAAGGCGTCCATTTAACTAAGATTTATCTAAATTAAACTACACCAGAGTAAAATGTGTCATAGCTAAGCCAGCTATTTCAGCTTGATTATTAAGAAGTTGATTGAAAACTGCAACTATTTTTTTAAATAGCATTAAGATAATTATGTATTTGAATAGAGTCGAGGTGGCTCAGGGAATAGGGCTCTCATCTCCCGATAATATATATATATATATATATATATATATTAATAGAACTATACACTTTCATGAATTAAAAAATTTAAATTATCAAACATTATGAGTAAAAAAATATTTAAAAAATAACTGAAAAGGAACTGTAAATTTTGCTATTAGCAGCATAAAACCTAGAATGTTTTTCCAAAATTTACTTTTTAGACGCAAAAAAAAAATAATAATCTAGTCTTTTATTTTATATTTGTGTTAAATGCACATACTCATACATACTAATTTTATATTCTATAAAAACTGCATTAATAATAATTAATTATAAAAGCTGCACATTAAGAAAAAAAAGTATAGTCAAAACCGCTAGAATATGGTAAAATTTACCGTGTTTCTGGCTCTATAGAAACACCAAAAAAGCTAGGCAATTTTTATATTACTGCTTTGCTGATAATTTTAGTAAAATTAATAATAAAACATTGGCTTATAATATGTTTTAGAATTTAGTAAAAGTAGTAAAATTTGGTAATCATGTTGCCTGAGAGAGCATGGAATAAAGACCTTCTAAATCGGTTAAAATTACTTTTCACTTTTGTATTTCGTATTAAATATGCGGTAATAGGAACTATAATTTAAAAAAAAAAGGAATTTCTAGTAAAACGTAACTATATTAACAGAACATTGCCAAATGAATAGATTAAATATCATATATTTTAATTTTATTAATCAGAATTTTGGCTATTTTTACCAGAAATGTCATAACCTTTCAGTGCTGTGATTTTATTAGAATTTTTTTTGTGTGTTTATAACTACACACTTTTGTCCTTTAATTTATGTCATATCTATTATCAGGCATTCAACAAAGTTTTGACAAACTATAGAATTAGAATTGTATATTTATGGCAGTTGAAAGCTGTTTAGGAAAGAAATATAAGTAGCAATTTCGAGTGTTTTACGCTTGGAGATGAACTAAAAACTTTTCAATCAGTAGAAATGTTTTATTATCTAAAGTCTGTTACCATAATTAGTTGCAAAAATATTTATCTATTTTTTTATCCAGTTAGATATTTATTTTTTTCGTGCAAAATCAAATAAATTTTTAAAATTTTTTGAAGTTACAAAATTCTCTGAATTTTTTTTTTCTAAACGTCATGTTTGTTACTTAGTCCGGTTACACATATTATATTACTTCTTAGATGTTACATTAATTAAAAAAATATTTGCATAATATTATTAATATAAAGTTATATATGAACTAATTTTGTTCTGATTATTTAAAAAACAGTTGGAATTATGACAATAAATATGAAACTTCTCATCGAACTTGCCAAATGCATATCGATTAAAAAAATAAAAAGGGAGAAAAAAGTAAATGTAGGGGAGAGTGGGATCAATTGTAACAGGGTACGATTGTAACAGAGTAAAAATTTCGAGTGTCGGGTTCTAGATTTGGTTCCCAGTTGGCGCACAAGGTGTATTTAATAAATCTACATGTATACCCCTGCTGGCAAACATTTTTATGTACTTTTGAAAGAGTTACATCACAAAAGATATTTTCACGCTACGTAAGTACTTTTTTTTGGTATTAGAATATTATATTGTAACGAAGTAATTTTATTTAAACAAATAAAAATTATTAACCGAATATGTAAGTGGACACCTTAATTAACATTTCAAAAAAAAGATTAGTTTTGTTTATTAACTGGCATTTTTTTAACAAATGAAGCTGAAATGGCGTCTTGGGGACGATTGTAACAATAAGTAAAGGGACGAATGTAACAGCTGAAAATAAATAGTCTTATGCTTACAAACCATTACTTAATTCTTTAAGAACCACCAATAGTTTCCTATATCATTTATATTATGTTGCATGTGCATTATTTTATTTGTCACTTTCACAGCATAAATTAAAATTTTTAATCCCAAAAGTTTAACCCTTTAGGTCTCTGCTCATTATTATTTTTACTCCTTAAATATCACTACTATTTTGATCAATAGAAAAATATATCACAACCATGATAATATGTATAATTAACTTTGTTCTAGTTGAATTTATGAACTGTTACAATTGACCCCGTATGTGGGGACAATTGTAACAAGTGCACAACTGTTAAAAATTGTTAATAACTAATATAATAACATTTAAAATAAGGTATTTATTTTTTTTTTCTAGTAGAGGATAGTCTACTTTACTCATCTGTCAATAATACTAATAATATATTGGATTTTTTGTTAGTTAAAAATAGTTAAGTAAAAAATTTTACAATTGACCTCACTCTCCTCTACCATGCAAAAATATTTTTTTCAATTTCTTAATGACTTTGAAAATGAACCATATAACCTTTTATGAAATCTTGAGAAATAGGGTTTTGCCACTTCCACGAAACTAGTAAATTTAAATTGTTTCTTTTTGCAAGTCCTTGTTTTGTTTAACTATTAATATGCAATGATCCTTAAACATATCGTATTTTCTTAATTAAAACACATGACAAAAAACTTTTTAAAATAGCTTTCAAATTAGTTAAACACTATCAAAATAAAAAATCCATTTGTGTAAGCAAATGAAATTATTTTACTGTAATGAATAAAATGCGTATATATTTAAATTCGTGATTAAATTCATAAAAAATAGTAAAAAGATATTTTAAGAAAAATAAGTATTTTGTCTCCTAAAGCAAATATATAATGAAAAGTATTAAAAACCAATGCTTTAAATATAACTTTTACATTTTGTGCAATTTACTGTCAAAACATATGTAGCCAAATTTAAACCTGGAATCAATTTCGAAATTGTGTTCTTTTTCCCTTTTTTAAAATATCATAAAAAAATAAAGTAAGTCTATTGAGTTATTTTTCTAAACAAAAATCTCCACAGCGGTATATTTTATATTCTTATAAATAATTTCAAAAGATTTCCTTCATAAATATTGTTGCCTATGTTTTCTACACTGGTAAAAATTTCAAAGTTTGTTGAAACTTTGAACCATGTAATTTTTCTGCAACCTTAATGTGATTCCAAATTGAAACATATAATCACGAAATTAAAGCTTTTTAAATTTGAGTACTAAGATACTGAGGTTCAACGTATACCAAAACATCATGCAATTCAATACCTTAAAGAAATTGCAGCAATATTGCAGGATATTATGTTTCGAATTATCTATATGATTCAACATTAGATTAATTTTTCTTTATATTTTAACATTAGGAGCATGCATTTGCAATACTTTTACTTACTGGTAACGGATGTAAAAGTAAAAAGTACCTACTTTTATTTATACGTCGGTACTTTCGTAATTTAATACTTTTACTTGTTTTCCCTATTCTGTTGGGAATAAGTACAAGTACTTCTAGCTAAAATATTAAACGAAATCATTACTTTCTTTTGAATTTTTTTTAATTTTCTTCCGAACGAAATGTCTTTATTTAAAAATTTTTGAATTTATTTTTTTTAACTTTGAAATTTACTGCATTTTGTATTCTAGCTTACTTGTTTTTCGTAACACCTTTAAGGATTGCAATTTCCTGAAAGGGAAAGAGCACTCTTTTGAACACTCAATAACTTTTTTGCAAAAGTCACTACAAATTCGAAAAAGGAAAAATAATTCCGAAGATTTAGTAATTTTAAAATTAACATAATTTAAATTCCTTTTCATGTGCAAACATTAAATTATTTTTTGACTTCTAGTTTGGTTTTAAGATATTTTCAACGTTTACTATTTCAATGAATTTTATAACATTTTTCTGCGTTTAAAAATCCTGCATTTTCCCTGCATAATAAATTTTTATAAACTTAAATTAAAATTGAAAGCATTTTAAATTTAAAAAAAAATACTTTTGCTCCCTTTTTTATGAAAATTAAGTTTATTTTGAATTTTGGATTTCCTCGAAATGTACTTTGAAATCATAATTTTTTTTTTTTTTTTTTTTTTTGCATTTCTAATTTCACTTGTGCTTTTCCCTCGTTACTTTATAAAATCAAAACTTTTTAATTTTAGCCGACTTTTGCTTAAAGTACTTGTACGATTACTCGTTACTTTTTAAAAGTAACGTTCCCATGTATGACTAGAAGACAACATTCTTAAGTAAGATTCTTTTGACAACTATACCTCATTCACAGTTGATACTCCACATTGATAGTAAACAGGTATAAAGAGTAAAGAAGCCAAAAACATACCAATTGGCATAACAAAAAATGTTATAATATATTTCAAACCATATTTATATGTTTCAGAAGGCGCCCCAATCACTGTTATTGGGGAAGTTACAGTTGCAGCAATTGATAATAAAACTGGAAGTTTTGCCATTTTTCCACCGGCCAGTAAATAATCTTTTGCTGTTTTTTGGCTTCCATAATATTTAACAGCAACACCAATGCCTGCAGATATTAACAGAGAAAAACAGATAACTATGTAGTCTGTTATTCCTAAGTAGTGCTTCAACATAATTACTGCGCTTAGTCTGCTGCATACAATCCTCGTTTTAGTTATTCTTTCGAACGAAGAACAAAAGAGAATATACAATTCTCAAAAATGTTATTCAATTAATGTAGTTGACAGTAGGTTATAAACCATTCATTTAGTTCGCTAATTGTGTGAGCTATTACAAACAATGTGAAATAGCTTTATTTTAAGGGCTTTTCTTATAAGTATTTCGTAATTAATTTTAATCTAGATGGCATTTCATATATTAATTAAATGGTAATCTTCAGTGATGGTCAATGCCAGGCACTAAAGTTTGTATTAAATTCATTAGAGGAAAATATATAATTTTTAAACAGTTGATTTTGGTTTCTCTAATATGCAACATAAAAAGATTTTTGTCACTATGTTAAAGCATACACTTTAAAATAGTTGCTTTTAAAATTTCGTGATAAAAATTTTTTTAAAGTTTTATACTTTTATTTTATAATAAACATATACATAACAGACTGAAAAAACTACTGATAAAAACTTTTTTTAATTTTTGTTTCTATTACACTGTTAGAAATGTCTCGGAAAAAATGGTTAAATAGCAATTTATTTAATTGCTATTTTATCATACTCAAACAAAACAGTCAAGTTGTGGGAAAAACTGGTTATTGACTGTTTTCACCTAATACGGTTACACAAGCAGAATTTTATCGAGCCAACTAAGCCAACCTTATGAAGCCACTTAGTTCCTCGCAGCTGGGTACAAATTAGAACTGAAAAAGCAAATCTGTCTGTCTCAGGACCGACAGAACGGGGGTTCGAGTCCTAGCGTTGACACCACAATATTTACTTAATTTCCTTTAACACATGAAGAATTTCCAGTGTGCTGCGTTCCCCAATATGTATCATCCACTCTCTAGTGCCCATTTCCTAAAGAAAAGCCAAGATGTTTAGATAAATTTCGTTTTTACGGTTTTAAAACAATGTTATAGATAAATGGTTGAAAAATTTTATTGTAATATAGTTATAACCATTTAGTTATTAATTAATATATTTAGATTCATAACCATACTAATTGTATACGGTTTCAAACTTGTAAAGGTAAAAAATGTTTTTTACTGGTACACTTTACGGTTAATTGGATGTGCAGTTGGTTTTTTACCATAATTTCAGAACGAAATTTCTAGTAGTGTGGAAAAAAAATTTCTAATACTGAACAATTACTGCAAAAAGTATCGGTACTCAGGGTGTCAGTACTTCTTACTGTAAAATCTATTTTACTTTAATATATAACATCGTAGTTTTCATAGTTATACTTACTGAATTACAATGATTCAGTAAATATTATTTTAAAAATTACGGTACGTTATATATTTTTTTCCGTAAAATTTTAAGGCATTTTTCGGGATTTTTACTTTACAGTGATTGTTAGTGCGAGATTACCTGACAATCGAGGGGTGGGGGAGATCTTGCAATGAGAGCCCATGTGCAATAGGCTAAAAGCAAACAAAAGAAAAGGTGGATGGACGATGTCTTGAGTGATTTAAAAACTGGAGATTAAGGTCTGGGACTGAGACTGGAAGATTAAGGTCCGGGACAGAGCTGTCTGGATAAACCGGGCTGTAAGTGCCAATAAAGAAGAAGAAGAATGATTGTTTAGGTAGAAGATTTGAATCTGAAAAATGGTGTGCAGATTCGAACAGAGGTAAAGTGCATACTATGCGGTAGTTCCTTGAAATACGACTCTGTTATTGAAGCCAACGTATATAGTGAGTTCATCACACTGCTGAATGTTGTGTAAAAACGATTGAAACTCTTCCTTTGACTGTAGTGTAAATGTTTCATAAATTCCATTGTTGAGCATATAATTTGGTCATTGAAGTATATGTCATAGCCATATGCAAGTGAGTGTTTCGTTATGTTTTGTACTGGCCGTCTCAGGCGACCAGTTAGACTACATTCTCTAAGAATTTTAAGCATTTTGATATTTAAAATCAAATATTCAAAACTCAAAACAGTATGTAAGCATAAATTCATGTTGTCAAAGGAAAGTGGATTACATTTTTGCCTCGTTCATTTTCTTATTTCCATATCTTTCACGTTTTGTGAGTAATTTTCAGATTTAACCAAAATGTATATCGCGATGAATTTGTAATTGAAGTATTCAGTACGACATATTCTAAGATTTTAAATAAAAAAAATGCTAATTAGATTAATGATGTTTTTGATGAATAATAAAACAAATTAGCAAATTATTTAAATCAAGCTGTTAACTTATTTGTTATAATTAATTTTCGTTGTGCTATTAACTAAAACTTTCTAATGCAAGCCAATCAATTTTATTTGTAAGTTTGTTTTTTTTTATACAAAGTGAAACGAACTTTAACTGTTATAAATATCTTTAAGTTAAAAGAAAACACCGACTTAAAACAGTAAAAGATTTTTTTTTTCAAATCAAAAAACAAATTATTAAGTAATTAACTAATTGAAAAATAATATTAACAATAATAATTTAGTTTAATGGAGCTGTTGATGAACTAACTGAAAGACAGTATATCCAAGTAAGTATTAACGTTAAAAAGCTTGAACACTGACACGTTTAACTTGTAATTAAAATGGACTTTTGCTTGCCAACCATTTTAATTTAACTTTTTAAAGTCTATGCGGTAGATTGTTTTCGCAATCAAATTTTATTCTTTTCTTAATATTGAGACTCAGGAGAGATGAGACTTCACTGATTTAAATTTGAAATGTGAGCATAATTTATGTGCGTTTAGGAAATTTATCCATTGTTGGAGCCCGAATTCTCCCCTTCTATTTTATTTTATAATGGTCGTTGAACAGCTGACCCAATTTTGGGTTTACGACTACTAATGTTCAACTCCGTAGCCTTCTAATTTTGAACCCAATCCTGAAAGCAAGGGAACTCCTGGATCAAGTATTGGGAGCATGTCTTCGTGGAGGACTTTTTGATGAAACTTACCCGCATTTGCGTTGCAAGGAGAGGATAACCACGAAAACATCCCATGGTTACCCTGATGGCAAGGGGACTCTAATCCAAGATCCATCTACCACTGAAGATATTTTATGTCAGCAATGTGGTCGGTGCGAGCCGGGTGAGGAATTTGAATTGAACAGTCATCCGAATCGAACAGTCGATTCGAACTTGGTTCACCTCATTGAAAGGCGAATGCTCTATCCCCTGATCCACCGAGGCTCTTACCTTCTATTATAAAGACCATGTGTTGGCGGCTTTCTATTTCGAGTTGTCACCCACATAAACATTGATAATCATGACGGAGCCGTGGTTGCTCTAGACGTAAAATATCCGCAGTGGTAGACGGATCATGGGTGTTAGATACCTTCCCGTCAGGTTAACCATGGGATATTTTCGTGGTTTTCCTCACCATGTAACGCAAATGCAGGTTAATTCCATCAAAAAGTCCTCCACGATTGCAAATTTCGCTCTATACTCTATCCAGGAGTTCCCTAGTCTACGGAGTTAGTAGTATCCCGAAGATTGGGTTGGCTGTTCAGCGACGGTTATAAAATAAAACAAAATAACCTTGGCTGATACAAATTTTAATATCGTGATGCATTGTCAGAAAATATAGACACTTAACAACATATCGTGATATTTCTCTAATTACGCTAATTTATATTATTGTTACAGTGGTCAATATTTTGCGACTTAAATAAAATCACAATATCGTATTCAGTATAATTATCGCTTTGTATAAAACCAAAGACTCCAACTACTGCAGATTCTCCGTAATTTCAGAAAATATTTTTCCTAGTGGTAGCAAGGGCAATGTTTTAACGATTTAATAAAGTAGAACTAAGAGAATTTTGTCTACCAATAAATACAAGTGGTAGAAATATCCAAGACAAAGCTGAACTATATCACTGAATGTTAAATCAATCAATTGTCGTTTGAACCCTTCCTATTGGGTGATTCATATTCACATCCCAACAAGAGCATATTTTTATTGATTGTTATCTGTAACCCCTTGGCCATTGATGGATTGCTATTAGACAGATAAGTGAAGTGAAGATATCTCTATTTAAACCGATCCATAAAAGGTTATATAGACAAATGTTTAATTTCTCATAATTTTATTTTTTTTCAAATGTTTGTATGCTTCAAATAATTCTTCTTTAGTTCACTACTTTTTGAAAAAAATTTCTCGTAACAGCCTCAGATAGAGTTTGTTATATTCACGATATTCCCTTGGGAAAAAAAAGTAAGGCGTTTTTGAGGTTGTCAAATGTAAAGAAATACACCTGAAGTAGAAAATAAAATTATATTTTACACATAAAATAACCTCATTAAAAAACCTCAATTTCAGCCTCATAAATTCATCCTCATATAGCATTAATACTTTTAGTTGAGATTGGATTAAATGGGTGTGGTAGAAGTCGCATTCTTGGACATAGGTGGCACCTCTGGAAAGCAAGAACAATAGCATCTTTTGTCTTGAAGGCCTACGATAACAACAACATCAACAAATGGCAGTTTTATAAATACTTGATTTTTAATTATTTTTTTTCCTAACTAGGCATTTAAAACTTGCCTTTCTTTGGTATTAAACCATATCTAACCTTGCATTTAAACCTATTCACATTGAATATAAAGGCGAAAAATCATCAAAAAAAAAAAATCAGCATAATACGAAAATATTCCTAAGAATTTGAAGAACATTTGTATGATCAATTAATTTCTAGTTACATTTTTAACAGAAAAAACCAACAAATATATTTTATTTTATTCCAAAACTGCAATTTTAAAGTATGTTGAAGTGTTTTTCGGTAACATTAGAAAGAGAAGAAAAGTAATTTAATAATCACTGTTTAAAAAATTGTCTTTTATTAAATCATTACACTGTGAGCATTAACATTTTTAAGACATCGTCACTATACAGGATTTTTATCTTTCCTCACTCGTTTAAGGGAAAAGATTGTTCAATATAACAGAATCTTGGCTTAGTGTTTCTGTTTATTGTTGTTGTAGCATATTTGAACGATACAGTTCAACATAATATATTGATACTGTGGAATAACTTTGTTAAGTGCTATGATTTCATGGATCTTTTCTCTTCTTCAAAATACTTCTATGTATAATTTATGTACCTTACTCACACAATAATAAACAAAGGTTGAATAAAAGTTTGATTTGCATATCTTCCTCTATAACATGATGAAACCAAATTCGTTCTGGAAAATGTGACGTAGTGTCCAGGAAACTTTGCATTTCTTTTAATTCCCTTCTTTTCTTTCAGGCATTTTGTGGTTTTGATTTCCTCCATAGAATGGGACTTAAACACTTTGAATCAGCTGGAATCACATTTTTCTTCCATCCTATTAAATTAGATTAAATTAATTATTAAGAAATTATTAATATCATTATTAAGATTATTAATTATTACAAATTAAGAAAACTAAAATTTTCATAATACTAAAAAAATTGGATCTCAAAAATTTCTAAGTAGTCGTTTTTAAATGATATCACACTTTGTTTTCAGCATTTTTAAAAAACTCTCCGTCCCTTTGCACTAAATAAAACACTTCACCATACCCTTACCCCCTTTTTGAATTTCACACTACATTATACAATCGGATCCCGCTCGCTTTAGTCAACCAACTGCGGACTTCGCAATAAATCCACTGTAAGCGATGTTTCATTATATCCGTCATAAACTATGCAAATATGTAGTGTCTCTCTGCAAAAAAGGGTCCCATTATAGCAAATTTTTACCTATAACAAAATATTTAATCGGAAAGTTAAAAAACGTTCCAAATATTCTTCATCTAACAAAGTGATTGTCGTCCTATAACAAATTTAATAAATGTTTATCTTTTCAGTTATCGTCCCTTTTTGGAATATTTGTACATGTTTATCATTTGAGTTATCGCCATTTATTGGAATTTTTTAGATGTTTATCTTTTCAGTTATCGTCCTTTTTTCGGAATATTTTTAGACGTTTATCGTATCAGTTATTGTCATTCTTTGAATTTTTCAGATATTTATATCTTTTTGATTTCCATCGATTTTTATTTTCAAAACAAAGTTACACTTAAAAATTAGAATTTTTATGCAACGTAATTACTCCCCTATATAGCCGTTTTTGCATTATTCCACAAGCACCATTCTTTCCAGCAAAATAATTTTAAACACACCTTTATAATATGCGTTTTATCAATTTTCATGAGAAGTCATTAGGATATACTTCTGAATTTATCGCTTAGAATAAAAAGTTTGCATAATTTATCTCAATAACTGCTAAAACGAAATTTTAATCCACAATAAACGAACTACCATTTTTTCAACTGTCTACTACAAGCGTGAGACGCAACATTAGTTAAATAGCTCAGACGAGACCAAAGAACGTTCACCGCAACAGAGTTCACTCTATCCTGAGTTAGTTATAACAGGGTCAGACTATATAAACATATGCTAGCAGTTCTAAAACATGTTAAAGATCAGAGATGGCGACCAGTTTTCGATTACTGTTCCAAATAAATTACGGTTTATTATTTTCAAGTGTACAGCGTGCTACTCCTTTTAAAAAAAGAATTTTATTTGCAAACCACTGAATTGATTGCAAAGCACTGAATTACATTGTGTTACTTTTTGCTTGATGTTTAGCAATAAACGTGTTTTAAAAATGATACAAGGAGGTTTCTAACAATAAATTATATCTTACAGAATTTCTTGATAAAATCCCCTCCTCACAATCCCTGTGGCAATTTTTTCTCCAGCTATCTGCGACAAAACTGTCTATAACTAATATCTTTCTGCAAGATACTGTGTTTACAAAAAAATACTATATAATTATTTTTAATTGAACAAGTAATAATTTTTATATTCTAATATTATGGGTGATATTCTCGCATTTTGTTGGGGGCTCCGCACAAATTATTTCCTTCTCTGCATCTTGAAAATAATCATCCCAGTAAAAAAGATAATTAAAAATCATGAAATCCATAGTAGTAATTGCCGTTAAAAGGTCGACGACGAAATCACGCGAATCGGACTCCTCAAATACGTGTTTCGTTTCGAGATTAGGTTGCTGTAATAAATAATATCGTATAAAAAATATCGGATTTAAAAAATATGGAGAAATCAATGGCAATAACTGCCAAAAATTCGATAGAATTATTGCCTTGAAAAGTA